>CM065731.1:57598057-57700557 GCA_033310375.1 Conus canariensis
GCAAGTGAAATTTGGCAGATATGATGAAAAGTAAGAAAACGTGTTAGCTGGCATATGTCTGACAGACAGGCAGAAAAAAACATTTGCAGAATGTTAAATCTTATGCATGGTGTTGCTAGATATTGTCAAGAGTTATTGTTAGACATTTAATATTTATTATAACTAAACTCGGATTTCGTATTTGAAATGTCTACGCACATTCTCAGCGTTATAGACATATAAACGGGTACTTGTCCATTATGTCAGGAATCACAACAAAACGAAATTCAATGTGTTCTGTTAATAAGAGATGGTAGACAACTGTGTGTTCCACTTAGACACGTTAAACATTCTTCATTCTTCGAAATAATTTTGCCAGTAATGTTGTCAAATGAAACAACAGTGAAAACACTTGCTGATACTCTGTACAGACGGTTTAAACGAAGACGTTCTGTAACATTTAAACGAAGAAATTCTGTAACATCTTAGATTGTTAAGCCTCCCGATCGGTAATGGATTATGCAAAATATTTTGTGTGGGTGATATCTTAAACGAAGAAAGGCTATAACATCAAGTATGTTAATCTCTCTCTCTCTCTCTCTCTCTCTCTCTCTCTCTTCTTCTTCTTCTTCTTCTTCTTCTTCTTCTTCTTCTTCTTCTTCTTCTCCTTCTTCTTCTTCTCCTTCTTCTTCTGCTTCTTCTTCTTCTTCTTCTTCTTCTTCTTCTTCTTCTCTCTCTCTCTCTCTCTCTCTCTCTCTCTCTCTCTCTCTCTCTCTCTCTCTCTCTCTCTCTTTTCAGTGCAAATACATATTTGTTCAAAATGTAATTGATTATTTGCACAGAATTAGAGTTCTGTAGCTTCATTTACATGCTTTATTACCCTTCCAGCCCTTCCCCTTCATGTAAATGTGTATGCGCTACTTTTATTTTTGGATATATATCATTTTCCAGAAACATTTAGTACTGTGTGTCATTATTTTTTCTTTGTGTGACGGACCGTTTTTTGTCCAGTCACAAATTTTTACAACCGCGTTGGCCGGAACATGTTCACCCGGAAACCGGTTGGTTAGTTTACCTGACTGCTGCTCACCTGCGCTCTGTATAAGCCAGGTGAGCTGAAACAATCAGGCAGTCTCTATAGCAGTTCCGTCAGTGCAACTTCCCAGTAGCCGAAGATGGACTCCTGAACGTGTTGCTGTGGCAGTCAGGTATTTCATTATTAGCTATTTGAAATCGTAATCCAAAATTGTTCTCCCCTCCTTTTGGCGACTGTAACTTTCTCAGCGCCGAGTAAAGGTTTTTATTATTAAAAAAAAGTATTTGTTGTTTTTTTTGGTTTATCTTGTGACTTGATAGCGTGATAGGAGGAAATTGTTTTTAGAAAGTATGAATACAAAGAGAAAAAAATATTGTTGATGAGTGATCGGAAAAGGAGGTGGCTTGGCTAGTTCATGGTGTTATGATGCAAAACAGTTTTTGTTTATTTCGCTAATGTATTATAATTATTATTATTATTATTATATTATTATTATTATTATATGATACAAATGATATTAAGCTCCGGAGGTGAGCGATGGAAACTATCATGCATTAATGGTTGGAAGTCTGTTGATAAGTATTTAAACCATCCTTTGATATGAATAATGAATATCTATTTGTTAATAAACAAGAGTGTGTGGAAATCTTTCCTTGAATATCTATTTGTTAATAAACAAGAGTGTGTGGAAATCTTTCCTTGATATGTATTTAAGGGCTGTACTGTTACTAATGAATAATCTTATGAACAAGATCATTCTCTGAGATGTAGTGATTATTTGAAATGATAAAAAAACATTCTTGTTCTGATGGAAGAGACATGAAATGAAATCGTTAATTATATGCAATGAATATATACTTGGTTTATCGTAACAAGGTCTATGTGGAAATCATTTCCCCCAATGTGTAAAAGATGATTTCGAAAAGGTCTATGTGGAAATCCTTTCCTCCCAATGTGTTGAGCATGATTTCGAAAAGGTCTATGTGGAAATCCTTTCTCCCCAATGTGTAAAGCATAATTTCGAAAGGGTATATGTGGAAATCTCCCTCCCCCCCCCCCTCCTCCCAATGTGTAAAATATGATTTCGGAAAAGAGAATGTTTTATTGTGATATTGTATGGAAAATGTGTGGATTTCGCTATGGGTATTTTTCCCCAAATTCTGGTGAAATACAAAGTGACGTTTGGTTATGAATATGATTGATAACCGTGATGAATAATAGCCATGTTATAGTAGGTTAGATAATCAAGGTAGTTATCAGTTCCCCCAGGTAAAGTTATTGTCCTAAGGTGACTGGGAACTGGCTGCCACTGCTAGAGGGTCTGGGTGTAGCCGGAGTCTAGCCCTTGTCTCCACCCGGCTGAGGGTGTGGAGAGGTCGACGTGGGAGTCGACAGTAACCCGACCTGCCACTGCTAGAGGGTCTGGGTGTTACGGATGGAATGGGTGTGTATGCAGGTGTCTGACTATCTGACTCTCACTCAGAAATTATGGATGCATGCACGACTTTTCTAATTCAACATACACACGCCCACTCACCCGAACATTGACAGCCAGGCAACAAAACAACACTTTTCCCTGTTTTTATGCTTCCCGAGCCATCAGACAAAACATATATATTATAGACACAAAATTATGCATGGGTTGGTACGCCAACCATTAGGCGTACACACACATCATGTCAATATTTATATATAACTATCAGGGCTGCCGGGTCCAGTGACGCCGATGACGGCGGTGAAGACGACGACGGCAGCGTCAAGTCCGAATCAAGATTCACTTCACAGTCCAGCAGAGCCAGCAAGGGCAATGGACAACGTGGGAGAATGCACTCCAAAGAAGTCTCACTTGGCATGACATTTGGCACATGGCCCCTCTCAGGATCAGCTTCATTCTCAGATCTGCATATGACCTTCTGCCCTCAAATGCAAACCTGGTGAAGTGGGGGAAAACAGACGATCCTGCATGCCCCTCTGCCATGAAAAACAAACAGTGGAGCATGTCCTAAGCTCATGTAAAGTAGCCCTGGCTCAAGGAAGGTACACATGGAGGCACAACCAAGTGCTCAAAGAGATTGTACAAGTAGTCAGGGCTAGTACCAACACCACAAAAGGGAAAATCAGGACTCCAAAAGCACCCGCAACATTCTTCACGGCAGGAGGCAGCAAATCATGGCCAAGAACAACAGTGCCACTCGAAACATGCAGGCAGAGTCTGCTGGACGGGGCAGATGACTGGGAGTGCACTGCAGACCTCCTAGAATGGAAGAGTCACCCAGAGATCATCAGCAAGAGTGGCATGAGACCAGACATAGTAGTCCACTCTAAGTTAACCAAGCAGCTGATCATGATTGAGCTCACGGTGCCATATGAGAACAGAATGGAGGCAGCTCAAATCTACAAGACTGAAAAGTATGCTGATCTGGCAAACAGCCTGAGGAGAGAAGGCTATCAGGTCAAAGTCCTCACTGCAGAAATTGGAGCTAGGGGGTTTGTAGGAACGTCTGCATACAGCCTCATGAAACAGCTCTCAGTTGCAGGGAAGGAAAAACCCAGAGCCCTGAAAGCAATGGCAGAAGCGGCAGAGAGGTGTTCAAGCTGGATCTGGTCAAGGAGGAACAAAAGTGAACTTCATAAGGCTTAATTTCCCTACAAATATCAGGTGTCCCTGTGGCTCAGTGGTTAAAGCGCGAGTCATTAAGTGGAAAATGAGCATGTCCAGAGGGTCATGGGTTCGAATCCCAGCCATGGCTCGTCCCAAGATGGGAAAAAAAGGGGGCAGCAGAGGGACATCCGGAGTCATGAACCGGGTGTGGCCCAACCCCCCTAGAGTGTCAGGAGATAAGGGCCGAAACACTTGCTTGAAGGGGGCTTCTCTTCTGAGGACTCTCTGCTGCCACGCTCTCCACGAGTTTCTTTCTACTGATGCATGGGTAAACCATTGACTTCCGGGAATAGGCCGGAGGACGTCCGGGAAAGACCGGAGGACACTGGGAAAGACCAGAACCAAGGGCTCTGTGGGCTGGCTCCCCATTTTGCCTTAAACATGTGGCTACTAAGAATAAAAGGAAAAGATGCTCCCAGGATTCACCGAAAGGGGGAGAGAATGATGAATCCATCGGTGCTCAACCAATCATGACTGCAAATCCCAAACGGACTATGAACATGGACCAAATGGAATATCCATGTGTCTGTGGAAAGCGTTTCGCTACCACCCGTGGCATGAAGATCCACAGAACAAAGATGGGATGTGTGAAGACTCATCTGAATGAGCAGCAGCGCACTGCATCAGCAGATAAGACGTCGGAAGACCAAGGCCAGGATTTAAACCACAGTGCCAAGGACATCCACGCTGTTGGTTCGGATGAGGAATTTGCACAGGCCCTCGATGCCAGGCGCCTGAAACTCAACCTGCCACGAGCAAACGAAACTGAAGATTGGGAGAAACTAGATGCAAAAATCGTCCAAAGACTCGATGCACTGATAGGGAAAAGCACCCTGGAACACAAACTAGCCACATATGGGGACATTGTGTATGCCACATGTAGAGACGCCTATGGAGCAAAACTACCCAAAGAGAAAACACCTCCAAAGAAATCCAGACGCCAAGAAAAGATGGACAAGATCAGGGTCCAAAAGAAAAACCTCAAGATGCAAATGAAGACCGCACTGCCAGCTGAAAAACAAGGCTTGGAAAAACTGTGGAAAGACCTGAAAGAAAAACACAGCGCCCTCAGCAAAGCAGAATCTGCTAGGAAGAGGAAGAGCAAAAAGAAGAAGACACAAGAGCGCTTCTTCAGAGACCCCTTCCAGTTTGCCAGAACACTGTTTGACCAGCCAAAATCTGGGACCCTAAGTGTGGACAAAGGAGTTCTTGAGCAGCATCTGAGGAAAACATACTCTGACCCACAGAGCAAAGCACCACTCGACATTCAAGGTTTGGTGTGGCCAACCAACCCTGAGGAACAGTTCAATGGCAAGCCTCCAACGTTGGCGGAAATCAAGAAGGTGGTCGACAAAGCCAGAGCCAAATCATTACCAGGGCCAAACGGAATACCTTACCAGCTTTACAAGAAATGTCCCAAGGTGCTGGAGTGGCTCCACAGGCTGCTGCGATCGGCTTGGAGAAACCAGAAGATCAGCGGCCAGTGGATGACGGCAGATGGTGTGTACATCCCCAAAGAGCAAAACTCAAGTGACATCAGCCAGTTCAGGCCAATATCACTACTGAACGTCGAAGGGAAAATCTTCTTCTCTGTCATGGCAGCAAGGCTGACCAAGTACCTGATGGAAAACAAGTACTTGGATGTGTCAGTCCAGAAAGGTGGCATCCCAGGCGTGGCTGGCTGTGTAGAACACGCCACAATGATCTGGGACGCAATCCAAAAAGCAAAAACAGAAAAGAGAGACCTGGACGTAGTGTGGCTTGATCTGGCAAACGCATATGGATCTGTGCCCCATGAGATGATACAGTTGGCTCTTGCGATGTACCATGTGCCAAAGAACATCCGCGACATGCTCAAGAAGTACGTCAATGGCTTCTCAATGCGGTTCTCTACCAAGGAGTACACAACAGACTGGATCAACTTGGAAGTGGGTATTGCAATGGGCTGTGCAATTTCCCCAATACTGTTCGTGCTGGCAATGGAACTCATCTTGAAAGCAGCAACAAACAACGCGAGACAAACAGACCTTGGCGATGGATACAAGATGCCTCCTCTCAAGGCCTTCATGGATGACACTACAGTGATTTCATCCAGAGAAGACGAGACACGTCATGTGCTGGAGAGGCTGGACGACATAGTTGCCTCATCCAGAATGAAGTTCAAGCCAAAGAAATCATGGAGTCTCTCACTGAGGAAAGGAAAAGTGGCCGGATCTGTGGTCTTCAGTGTTGCCAACCAGGCCATTCCAACAGTCACAGAAGAACCAGTCAAGAGCCTTGGAAGATGGTATGATGATACGCTGAAAGACACACAAAGAGCAAACGAAACCAAGCAGATGGCGGAGGAAGGCTTGGAGACCATTGACCAGTGTGGGCTCCCTGGCAAATACAAGGTCTGGTGTCTGCAGTTCATGCTGATACCAAAGCTCCTATGGCCTCTGATGATATACGACATCTGCACCAGCATAGTGGAGGCAATGGAAGCCAAAATCAACAAGTTCACAAGGAAATGGCTTGGTGTCTCACCCTGTCTGACTGACATAGCGCTGTACTGTCGCCAAGCAAAGCTGAAACTACCACTGAAATCCATCCTGGAGGAATACAAAGCAGGGAAGATCAGACTTCAAAGCATGCTGGAGGACTCAGGAGACAAGGTGGTAGAAGCAATCAAGCCCCAGCTGAAGACAGGCAGAAAATGGAAAGTTCAAGAGGCGATGGATTCTGCAAAAGAAAGTCTCAAGATCAGAGAAATAACAGGACACACACAGACCAACAGACAAGGACTGGGGGTGACCAATACTGAATGGTGGTCAAAGGCCAAAGGAAAAGCCAAAAGAGACATGATGATTCAGGAGATGAGAAAAGAAGAAGACCAAAAAAGACTCCAAAAAGCAATCCAGCAGAGCCAGCAAGGGCAATGGACAACGTGGGAGAATGCACTCCAAAAAGTCTCACTTGGCATGACATTTGGCACATATCCCCTCTCAGGATCAGCTTCATTCTCAGATCTGCATATGACCTTCTGCCCTCAAATGCAAACCTGGTGAAGTGGGGGAAAACAGACGATCCTGCATGCCCCCTCTGCCATGAAAAACAAACAGTGGAGCATGTCCTAAGCTCATGTAAAGTAGCCCTGGCTCAAGGAAGGTACACATGGAGGCACAACCAAGTGCTCAAAGAGATTGTACAAGTAGTCAGGGCTAGTACCAACACCACAAAAGGGAAAATCAGGACTCCAAAAGCACCCGCAACATTCTTCACGGCAGGAGGCAGCAAATCATGGCCAAGAACAACAGTGCCACTCGAAACATGCAGGCAGAGTCTGCTGGACGGGGCAGATGACTGGGAGTGCACTGCAGACCTCCTAGAATGGAAGAGTCACCCAGAGATCATCAGCAAGAGTGGCATGAGACCAGACATAGTAGTCCACTCTAAGTCAACCAAGCAGCTGATCATGATTGAGCTCACGGTGCCATATGAGAACAGAATGGAGGCAGCTCAAATCTACAAGACTGAAAAGTATGCTGATCTGGCAAACAGCCTGAGGAGAGAAGGCTATCAGGTCAAAGTCCTCACTGCAGAAATTGGAGCTAGGGGGTTTGTAGGAACGTCTGCATACAGCCTCATGAAACAGCTCTCAGTTGCAGGGAGGGAAAAAACCAGAGCCCTGAAAGCAATGGCAGAAGTGGCAGAGAGGTGTTCAAGCTGGATCTGGTCAAGGAGGAACAAAAGTGAACTTCATAAGGCTTAATTTCCCTACAAATATCAGGTGTCCCTGTGGCTCAGTGGTTAAAGCGCGAGTCATTAAGTGGAAAATGAGCATGTCCAGAGGGTCATGGGTTCGAATCCCAGCCATGGCTCGTCCCAAGATGGGAAAAAAAGGGGCAGCAGAGGGACATCCGGAGTCATGAACCGGGTGTGGCCCAACCCCCTTAGAGTGTCAGGAGATAAGGGCCGAAACACTTGCTTGAAGGGGGCTTCTCTTCTGAGGACTCTCTGCTGCCACGCTCTCCACGAGTTTCTTTCTACCACAGCTGTGGCTCAAGAAGAAAAAAAAAAGACTAACACGTTCGCGGCGTCTCCGCCGAAGACACGGTGACAGTCTCACCCAAGAGCTGTGGCTCAACACCAACACTATCACACTCGCGGCATCTCGGCCCACGCCGAGGTGATATTCGCACAAAAGCTGTGGCTCACACACCACACACAGCGACGGCCTCGCCAACAGGTCGCTGGTTCAAAACAGGAGCGGCGCTCTGGCTCGGCAGCAGCGACGTATCCAGCCCACTGGCCCACCAAGCAGTCGGTCCCGGGCGCAGTGGCAGGTAGGGCGATTGTCGGCGCTCAGGCCGACCTCTCCACACCTGCAAAAAGGTGGAGAACAGGGGTGTGAACACGGCTACGGCCCCGGCCCTAGCACAGTGGCAGCCAGTCCCCTGCAGTTCAGGGAACACTTTCAACCTGGGGGAAACTGATTAACTACCTTGATTATCATGGCCACTATTCACTGCAATCATGACTATCTTCATATTCATTAGCCACATCATATTTCACGAGAACTTGAGCCACACATCAGCATATTCGTTCATATTCATTAGCCACATCATATTTCATTAGAACTTGAGCCACACATCAGCATATTCTTTCTTCAACATTACAACATTCCCTTTTTCCGGAATCACAACACTACAACATTCCCTTTTCCAGAATCATAACACTACACAGGAAAGGATTTCCACCTTTCAGACTAGTTTTTTCTAAATTGGGGAAAGGATTTCCACCTGGACCCTCTTCAATAAACCATGAATACAATTCATTACACACAATGATTACTTTCATTACACAATTGATGATTACTTTGTCATGCAGGGGAAAACTGCGGACAAAGCTCGCCAGATATTAGGCAATCTCAACCCTTCACACACCCAGTAAATACCCCACAAACCAAACTGAAAGGCATCAGGTGGATAACTCGACAAACTTTATTAACAAAATACATGAACCAAACAGATATAACAGAGGCTGCAACAAAGAAAAGTGGCTCTACTCGTCTAGGGGGAATAAATTAAAAAAAAAAAAAAAACCCATCAAACAGGACACATGTCGAGCAATCCAATGCACGGTCCAGCTAGTACGCCTGCTGGAAGCAATGCACACTGTTTTACACTGTCCACTCCCGGTCTCCTAAAGACCTCATAGTGAGCTTTTTTTTCAACATTAACACAACCCAACACTGGTTGCAAGTGTCATCAACACAAAACAAAACAAAAAGAACAAAAGGCATTGTCCAGTCAATTCCCGGAAACATATCTTGAGTCAAACATGCCGCACTGACGAATCTCTGGTTGCACCTTGGTATTGTCCCCTGAACCTTCCCACAACAAGCTAAACTCGCCTTTCTCACACAGCACACGGATTCCCACATCACCTGATGAGCAAAAGTCAGATTCCTTTGCCAAGGCAGGCAATCTGAGAAGCTTGGCGAGACACTACTCTAGTCGACAGTCCCTGTCTTGGTGGGTGCAGGGACATCCGGACTGGTGGGGCGTTCCCCGATGGACTCCCATGACGTGGGAAGAGTATATATTAAAAAAAAAACAACAGAAAAGCCCTGAAGGGCACACCACACAAGTATCGTGCGCACAGTGAGGGTGGTGACGAGACAGACGTGGGGTGTGTGGTGTTTGAAAGCGAGTAAGCTGTGTGGAAGGAATAGGTGGACAGAATGAAAAGCTAAAAAAAAAAGAAAAAAAAAAGCTATATATATATATATATATGTATACATACACACATAGCTATTGACAATGGAAGAGTAAGAAAGGGGAGCATGAGCAGAACAGAAAACAAACAAAATCAAAGGGAAAGGTGATGAAAGAAAGAAAAAAAATAGAAAAAGGGAATGGTGACAGAGAGAGGGGGGGAGAGGGTGTGCGTGGCAGAAAGAAAAGAAAAGCAAAAAGGGAAGGAAGCCAGCAAAGTGAAAAGGCACACATTATCAGTGGACATTCACAAAAAGATTATCATTCCACTTGAAATTCATAAAAACAAATATCTATCATTTATGGCCTCTCCTTTCCCCCTTGCAAAAGCACAATAATATAATCATAAACAAGTAGCATTGAACACAGTTCACTTTCACACACACGCACGCACAACAACAATAAACAGAACGAAAGGAGATGAACAAGAGAGAGGGTGGAGAGATGGAGAAAGGGACAAAAAGAACCCAAGAGCGTCCCCCTCCCCCACCGTCCATCCAATAGGGAAAATTAAACACCAAGTGCATTACACCCTCACTCAGTCATATCTACGCCTAACACATCAACGAATAACGCAACCAACGACAAACGGGATGAAACGCACTGACAGACACTTGCGCAAATGGAGGGAGAAGTCCTTGAATTATTTTTTGGTATGGTCAGAAGTGAATACAACCAAATTTATCTCCCCACCTATGCACATACAAGGCTACACAATTCTACATGAATACCAGTCCACCTACATACAACATAAAAACGTTCAAGCAATGAAACAGAGAAAAAAAACATATATATATATATATATATATATATATATATATATATATATATATATATATATATACAACAGTTTAAAAGATTTAAAATATGGAAGTAAAACCACCCTACAAATCTGTTTCGAGCGGGAGCTCTCTTCAGGGTATGCGTAATCTGGGCCCGCCACCAATGTTATAATGTGTGGGTGTGTGAGCTCTGCACGTGTAGCACGTGGCCTGTAGATTTTCTTTTTTGGGGCGCGTTCAGGGGGGACGTGCCAAGGGATGGTGTATTGACAAGGATTTCCATTTGTGCCTGCAACTATTGATCATTTCTACTCTAGAGTTCAGGGATGCCAGATGGGGTTTACATAGTATCAGCCACTTTTCTGTAGTACATTAGTTGCATTTTTTTGAAATGTTGTTGTATGGTGTTGCTCTTTTTATAATTTTCCATGATATGTTGTAATTTATTTTCTTATCTTTAAGCTTCCAAATATATTTACTTAGTTCTGTTTGGTTTTTATATTTTTCATTTTTAAAGGACTGTTTATGGTTTGCATATCTGGTTTTAAACTGGTTTGCCGTGATCCCTATGTATGTTTCTTTATCACTGTCTGTTGTTACCGTAGCTTGGTACACAATGTTGCTGTAGAGACATTTGTTATTCAGAGGGCACTGATCTTTTTTTGTGCAATTGCAAGATTTCTTTTCGTCACCCTCTTTGGTTGTGTTGTTTTTGGTTTTATTGGAAGAATCAATTATGTTTCTAAGGTTGGGCATACACGAGTATGACAGCTTGACAGTGTTTTTATTGAATATTTTGGATAGTACATGTTCTTTTGGGAATGATGTTTTAAGGATTTTGAGGAATTCTTTTCCTACGTTGGTTTTTGTTCTTCCATCATATGGAGGGTTATACCATATAATTTTTCTTTTCCTGAACTCTAGAGTAAAATGATCAATAGTTGCAGGCACAAATGGAAATCCTTGTCAATACACCATCCCTTGGCACGTCCCCCCTGAACGCGCCCCAAAAAAGAAAATCTACAGGCCACGTGCTACACGTGCAGAGCTCACACACCCACACATTATAACATTGGTGGCGGGCCCAGATTACGCATACCCTGAAGAGAGCTCCCGCTCGAAACAGATTTGTAGGGTGGTTTTACTTCCATATTTTAAATCTTTTAAACTGTTGTGTCGCTCCCAATTCTTGGTTGAGCACTTTTTAGAAAACTGAGAGGTCTTTTAACCTTACTTTTATATATATATATACAATAAACTAATAAATTCCAAGGATAAGTACCGAGCACCATTCCAGCAACTTACAGAGAAGCATTTATTTTATTTTTCCCCATTCACCCACCTAAGCATATACTGTTAGTTAGGCAGAATGATCTACCACTGCAGATATGAATGCTTATCTTCCCCCTATTTCTTCAATCTAAGACATAAGAACAAGCTTCGTTTATAATTTAATATATATATATATATATATATATATACCAAACGACTTGTGATAAGGACGAACAAATGGCTCCCTCCACTCCCAGTCTCACTGAAGGCCCGGTGGAGGAAAAACATGTCTGTGGGACAGACACTGGAAAATAAGTGAGAGCTCTCTCTCACGACGGCTGACGGGCCCCTTCTTTGACTTTCTCCTGTCCAAAAAAAAAATGGCGACTCTCCCCAAAAAACAAAATTGCCGCCAGCTCCCCCTGTGAGCTATGAGAGTTATGGGAACTGCGAGATGCAGTGAAAAAGTGCAAAACACGGAAGGCACGCGTTTCACACCAGGCTATACCCAGGTGAAGCGGAGTGGACACAGAAAGTAAAGAGGGAAGGGAGGGTGAGGGGGTGCGAACACACAAGAACGAGGAAGGAGACAGACTGTGACTTGAATGGGAATAGTGTCCTGAACAGGACAATTCATTACATACAATGATTACTTTCATTACACAATTGATGATTACTTTTCACTCTATAAATATCTTTCGTCAATTCACACAATGTTCCTTTCTTTTCTTGTAGCACAAGAATGTTCATTTCATTTAATATAATCACCATGTCTTTGTCAATTCACAAAATGTTCATTTCTTTTCTTGTAACACAAGAATGTTCGTTTCATTTCAATTCATCAACTTCAATATATGTAAGGGAAAGATTTCCACCACACTCTTGTTTACCAACACACACATTGATACCCATATCAAGAGTGAGCCAATTACTCATTCACATCAAAATCAAAACCAACAAAAGTCTATGTCGCTCACTCTGGGAGCTTATTATCCATAGCATCAGAACTCTCCATCTTCTTGCAAACCATATTAGAATAGACACTTTTTTTAAAGCTCCTATGGCCTCTGATGATATACGACATCTGCACCAGCATAGTGGAGGCAATGGAAGCCAAAATCAACAAGTTCACAAGGAAATGGCTTGGTGTCCCACCCTGTCTGACTGACATAGCGCTGTACTGTTGCCAAGCAAAGCTGAAACTACCACTGAAATCCATCCTGGAGGAATACAAAGCAGGGAAGATCAGACTGCAAAGCATGCTGGAGGACTCAGGAGACAAGGTGGTAGAAGCAATCAAGCCCCAGCTGAAGACAGGCAGAAAATGGAAAGTTCAAGAGGCGATGGATTCTGCAAAAGAAAGTCTCAAGATCAGAGAAATAACAGGACACACACAGACCAACAGACAAGGACTGGGGGTGACCAAAACTGAATGGTGGTTAAAGGCCAAAGGAAAAGCCAAAAGAGACATGATGATTCAGGAGATGAGAAAAGAAGAAGACCAAAAAAGACTCCAAAAAGCAGTCCACCAGAGCCAGCAAGGGCAATGGACAACGTGGGAGAATGCACTCCAAAGAAGTCTCACTTGGAATGACATTTGGCACATGGCCCCTCTCAGGATCAGCTTCATTCTCAGATCTGCATATGACCTTCTGCCCTCAAATGCAAACCTGGTGAAGTGGGGGAAAACAGACGATCCTGCATGCCCCCTCTGCCATGAAAAACAAACAGTGGAGCATGTTCTAAGCTCATGTAAAGTAGCCCTGGCTCAAGGAAGGTACACATGGAGGCACAACCAAGTGCTCAAAGAGATTGTACAAGTAGTCAGGGCTAGTACCAACACCACAAAAGGGAATATCAGGACTCCAAAAGCACCCGCAACATTCTTCATGGCAGGAGGCAGCAAATCATGGCCAAGAACAACAGTGCCACTCGAAACATGCAGGCAGAGTCTGCTGGACAGGGCAGATGACTGGGAGTGCACTGCAGACCTCCAAGAATGGAAGAGTCACCCAGAGATCATCAGCAAGAGTGGCATGAGACCAGACATAGCAGTCCACTCTAAGTCAACCAAGCAGCTGATCATGATCGAGCTCACGGTGTCATATGAGAACAGAATGGAGGCAGCTCAAATCTACAAGACTGAAAAGTATGCTGATCTGGCAAACAGCCTGAAGAGAGAAGGCTATCAGGTCAAAGTCCTCACTGCAGAAATTGGAGCTGGGGGGTTGCAGGAACGTCTGCATACAGCCTCATGAGACAGCTTTCAGTTGCAGGGAGAGAAAAAACCAGAGCCCTGAAAGCATTGGCAGAAGCGGCAGAGAGGTGTTCAAGCTGGATCTGGTCAAGGAGGAACAAAAGTGAACTTCATAAGGCTTAACTTCCCTACAAATATCAGGTGTCCCTGTGGCTCAGTGGTTAGAGCGCGAGTCATTAACTGGAAAATGAGCATGTCCAGAGGGTCATGGGTTCGAATCCCAGCCATGGCTCGTCCCAAGATGGGGGAAAAAAAGGGGGGGCAGCAGAGGGACATCCGGAGTCATGAACCGGGTGTGGCCCAACCCCCCTAGAGTGTCAGGAGATAAGGGCGGAAACACTTGCTTGAAGGGGCTTCTCTTCTGAGGACTCTGCTGCCACGCTCTCCACGAGTTTCTTTCTACTCCATCTTCTTGCAAACCATATTAGAATAGACACTTTTTTTTCATCATGAAGTTCATAGCTAGTTAAGTCAGAAAATAAACAAAATCTTTTTTTTTTCTGAAGACCACTTCCTATAACACTCACTTCATCTATGTTTTCCGAAACAGTTTTGTTTTGTTACCCTGTCAAGTCATAGGATAACAGAACACAACAAAACTTTTTTTTTTAAGCAAAACCTTCACAAGTGCGCTGAGGAAGTTTCAGTCGCTCCTAAACGGGAATACGGTTTCGGTTTGCTAATAAATAAACATTCAATGATAGATACCTGACTGCCACCAACAAACAGCTGAGTCCCTCTTCGGCCTTCTGTGAACTTGTGTTGCCGGAATCACTGCAGAGACTGCCTAACCGGTGCAACTCACGCGGCTTATAGCAATGCGCCGGTGAGTAGCAGTCAGCTGAATTTTGCAACCAGCTTCCGGACAACCACCTTCCGGCAAGCGCGGTCGCATGAAAATTTGTGACCGGACGAAAAACAGTCCGTCATACTGGGCTTAGCCAAGGTCTACCCCTGTCTCCACCTGCTGAGGGTGTGGAGAGGTCGACGAGGGAGTCGACAGTAACCTGACCTGCCACTGCGCCCGGGTCTGAGCCGTAGCAGAGTCTACCCCTGTGTCCATCCTGCTGAGGGTGTGGAGAGGTCGACGTGTGAGTCGACAGTAACCCGACGTGCCAGTTGTACCAGAGCCGCCGCTGCTGCTGAGTCAGAGCCACTGATCTTGAGGTATTTTGAACCAGCGACCTGTTTGGCCAGACGTACCAGAGCCGTCGCTTCTGCTGTACCAGGGCCGTCGCTTTGTGGTGTTAGAACCAACGTCCTATTTTGTGTTGGAGCCGTTGCTCCTGTTGAGGACAAGGCCGTTGTTTCGGTTCTGTGGGGACTCTGCGAACTGCTCCTCCTGACTGTGTGAGTCCCAGGAGAGGACTTCTTCTGCAGCATTCTTCATGAGAGACTTGTGACGCCTGTGGACTGTCGAGTTGAGCCGGAAATGGCCAACGAAAACAATATTATATATATATATATATATATATGAATTGTACGCCTAGGGTTATGGCATACGTTATTCTACTGAATTGATATTGTTGTATATTGCTGTGTTTTTGTGTATTTGTGTTTTGATGGCTCGGGTAGCATAAAAAAAGAAAACGTTGATTTGTTGCCTGGCTGTCCATGTTTCGAATGTGTGGGTGTGTGGGTGTGAATTAAAAATAGTACACGCATCCGAATTTCTGTATGTCAGTCAAACCGACACACGCACCAATGCATCCGTAACACTTTGTGCAAATTTATCTTAATGTTAATATATGTTTTTTGTTCATTCTGTCCCCCCCCCCCCCCCCCCCCCCCCCATCTGCTGCTCGACACAACACAAAACATGAACAGATGATCATCTTGTATTCAACCACATGGATGACTGTGTGCTTTATCACCAAGCTAAAATAAACCTATTAACGGTCTCAAACTGCTCTCTCTTTCTTTGTGTTCCAAGCAATGACTATGTAATCTCTAATATTTCATGTAAAGGAGACTTTTTCTCAATCACCTTCTGTTCCTTTAATTTTGCAAATTCACACCTCCACCCCACCCTCAGGCGCTTTATGTAAAAGTCGGATTGCTGGCAAGCTATGCAAAGTCACTGCAAAGAATTAACAAGTCGAACAAAGCAAGAAAGATAAGTATTCTCACCCTGAATCCGTGAGTGTCAAAGAGGGGTAACACCAGGTTGTTTCCTGTGTCCTGTCCCATTCAAGTTTATTTTTTTAATGATCAGCAGTTGAATCACTTAAAGCTGGTGTCAGGAATTGTGCCCACGTTCCTATTCGTTTGGTATGTGAATGTTTAAGAAAAGAATATGTTGACAAAAAACAAGACATGTCTGATGCAATCTAAGAATGTGTTAATAAATAACATGCATTACTTATGTGATCCACTGCAGAGATGTGAAGGATTGCTAAGTTCACGTTAGTTCATTTCCTAAATTGTGCCTTGGGTCACCGAGGTACAAAACGCGTGATGTTTTCATATAGTGACCTTCAATTAGTGAAGGGAGGGATAAATAAGTAGTGACTGGCTCATCACCTGGAGGCTGGTTAGCTTTCATAGAAGACGTACCACACAGAGGCGTTGTACATCGAGATGGTGCCATGGCGTACGCCCAAAACGTAGTTTTGTGTATGACGACATGGAAGGTGTGTAAAAGTTAAAGACCACAATTTATAGGTTTATGATATGAATATAAAACCTTCAGGTTAATTGTTGTGAACAGAAATGTAAAAAGGAAAAACGTGGATTGATAATTTTACAGATGAAGATGTTTTATAAAGTGATGTATGCGTGAAGACAAATTCATGCCTTCACGTCTTTTCACATAACTACCAAAGCTTAGAACAGAGAGAAGTAATATATTTGTTTATTGAGAGGAGAACAAGCACAGGGTGTGTTGTGTATTAGATGTGGAGTCACGTTGAAATAATGGACACAGTTCTGGCATTGTCGAAACGGAAACAAAAACCAAAACTGCGTTGTAGGTCCATAAGGACTAGGGCACTTTGTATAGGTATTTTCATGAATTTTCATGGGTGTCCGCACCCAGCATGACCGCATTTAAAAACAGACTTGACGCCCATTGGGCCAACCACCCAGAACTGAATAACCCGATTTGCTATCAATAGATCTTGCAAGCGGCAAGCAGCTGTAGACAGGGGCAGCACATCGATCAGTGAACTGACCTGTAACCACGGGTCTCAAACACCGACAACATCAAGTATCAAGTATTAAGTAAGTATTATTTGAGGTCAACTTGCAGAGAAAAAGTAAATATGAGTCAATGGGGAACTGGTGAATATTCTGATTTTAAAATGTGCTTGTCTCATGAAAGCCATGTGGAATGAAAAAAAACTTCTTGTAAATAATCTAAAGCTAATGTTGTAATGTTAAATGGGCGAGCTCTGTTCTGTCTGTCTGTCTGGTTTTGTTTCGACGTTGCGTGAGAGTGAGCGGGAAAACATGAATTATAGATGATATCAGGAGCATCGTTTTATGTTTACAGTTTTATTTATTTGTTCAGTTTTATTTTTGCTAGGCAGATGACCTAATATTGTTGTCTGACCTGTATGTACCTCTGCCATAGGAACTGACTTTTTTCAGGAAAAAAGCTAAAGTTTATACTTTGAATGGAATGTGGAAGAAACTTTATCTCGGGCACGGTGGCTGTCATGGAGTTAGGGACAGGTGAAGTTAAGGAAATTAAGAAAACACAATAAGGAAGTCTAAAACAAACACTACAAACAATTAAAATAGCTCCCTATCCTCTCCTTCTGTCTCTGTCTGTCTGTCTATCTGTGTGTGTGTGTGTGTGTGTGTGTGTGTGTGTGTGTGTGTGTGTGTGTGTGTGTGTGTGTGTGATGAAAATTTCAAAATCTCGTGATACTTAAAACCAGTATACACAGTGATTACAAGAAATGTTTGTCTTTTGCTGCTTTTCAGTTGTGTTGACATTTGAAACATCAACGCATTGGTCTACATTCCTTTAATTGGCAGCTGTACCAATATTGAAAAAGGCAATTTCCATTAACTACGATGCTGAACACAAACACTATAACTGAACTGAAGTCAGCGCCCTCCTCAGGCTTCAGAATGTCAACTTTCGATGTTACAGTATCTTGGAGGAGCAATGTAACAGCGCGCTTAGATATTTCCGAAGGAGATACGTGGAGTGATCAATATGTACCATCCATAAAGACCTCAGAAATAATCGAGAAAATTGAGTTTTTTATTGTGTGTTTGTTTGGGATCTGGGGAAATTTTATGATTATCCTGATCATGCTTCGTCTCCCTGCATCCAGCTACAGCGTTTTCTTCCTGGAACTTGCCTGCTCTGACCAGCTGGTGTTGATACTAGTTCCCCTCAACAGACTGATTCGGAGTTTAAGATGCCACCCTTTGAAAATCTCGGCTCCTGGCAGTGTAAAATGTACAGGATGCTACAAAGCGTGTCTTTGGCTTTATCTCCATGGATGCTAGTTTCACTTAGCATGCTAAGAGCAGCTTCTGTGCTGTGGCCAATTCGTGTCAAAGCTATATGGACAATGGGAATATCACGAGTTACTGCTGGTATAGTGACCTTCGTCATCGCTGTGATTTATTGTCACAAACTCTATGGATTCGACATCGCATTTAGCCATAAGTTGTGCACTTTTCATGGTGCATCTGAAACGTACAAATGGTTTCATGCCCATATTGCTAGTTTCATAAACTCAGCCATCGTGTTGTTTGGACTTTAGTGCTTTTGGTAATCAGCAACGGTATTCTTCTCTGGACAGTAGTCAGATCTGTCAGAACACGCACACATCTTTCTGCACAACAATCCCTCCAGGATTCCAGGCAACAGCAAGTGTCTTCATTGACCGTCACCTTGACCATAGCATCTTTTTATTCAATTATCTGCTCAATACCAGATGTAGTTTGGTACATTGCAGCTCCATACATTGAAGTGGATGAGATGGTAAAGAGAGGATTACTTTTAATAGCCAACGCATCCAGCTACGTTATGCTATACTCTAGTAATGCTGTCAATTTCTACTTGTATTGTCTAACAGGTAGGAAGTTCAGAACAGAGCTTCGGAACATAACACTCCACATTTGGGGGCTATTCCGCACGACAGAAACAGTGATCTGACCCATCACTGACAAAGACAGTCTCGAGCGCTGGTTGTCCTGTGGTCACAGAAATGTAACACATGGAGTGTATACTGCCATTAATAGTGATTTTGAGTAGCCTTCATTGCTGAATGATGATGACTTTGCTTAAAAGGAATTAAATCAGAATACTGAAATGCCATCTCTCTCTCTCTCTCTCTCTCTCTCTCTCTCTCTCTCTCTTCGAAAAGCCTCGAAAGCTCTGATTATAAACTTCTTCACATTCTTCCATTCAGCCAGAGACTCAAATACAACAAAGGGCTAATGATGCACAAGATTCTGACCGGGAATGCTCCAACAACTTTAATGAGACGATTCTCAAAAGTCTCGTCGAGAAACTCACACAAACTCCATATCCCAATTCCCAGAATTGACCTATTTAAATCAAGTCTAACGTACTCGGGAACCTCTTTGTGGAACTCCCTTCCAGAATCCATCAAACAAATCCATTGTATCACATCTTTCAAAAACACTTACCTTACCCATCTGCGGTAAAAAAAAAAAACAAACAAACAAACAAACAAAAACCATAAGTAATACCAACAAGTAATCTCAAAAGCATTAATCATCCCATTTTCATGTACTTAACCAATTTGTTTTTTTTTTCTTGTTTTTTTTCTTCTTCTTTTTTCATGTATCAAGTATTTTGATATATATATATATATATATATATATATATATATATTATATATGTATTCAATTATAAACAAAGCTTGCTCTTATGTCTTAGATTGAAGAAATAGGGGGAAATAAGCATTCATATCTACAGTTGTAGATAATTCTGCCTAACTAACAGTATGTGTTTGAGTGGGTGAATGGGGAAAAATGAAATAAATGCTTCTCGCGGAAAGTGGTAATTTGACTCCTCTGCCTTTTCGGTTTTAACAAGTATGCTATCCTAGAAAAGGCTGGTGTGCAATACCGTAGTATGTTTGTTGAGTTTTCAAAAAGCCAACCAAAGGTGCCACCTAAGAAGCAAAAGAAAATCACGAAAGAGCAAAACAAGCTACATTTTCTTATGAAAAGCAGAAAATATAAAAAGATAACCTCTTAAGACACAAGTGCTGAGGACCAGTTCTTGGAATGAATCCGCAAGGGACTAAATTACAATAAACTAATAAATTCCAAGGATAAATACCGAGCACCATTCCAGCAACTTACAGAGCAGCTTGGTGTTGCAGTGACTGCAAGAAATATTCAGTTATAAACAAAGCTTGCTCTTATGTCTTAGATTGAAGAAATAGGGGGAAATAAGCATTCATATCTGCAGTTGTAGATAATTCTGCCTAACTAACAGTATGTGCTTGAGTGGGTGAATGGGGAAAAATGAAATAAATGCTTCTCAAAATGAGCCTTCAGCAAGTTTATAGTCTCCAAGTGGGAGACAATCTCCAATGGAGAGGAAACTCACTAACATATAACTCCTGGTCAGATACCGATATTTCGAAACCTGATTGTTTCTCCTCAGTGACGCGGAAAGTGGTAATTTGACTCCTCTGCCTTTTCGGTTTTAACAAGAATGCTATCCTAGAAAAGGCTGGTGTGCAATACCGTAGTATGTTTGTTGAGTTTTCAAAAAGCCAACCAAAGGTGCCACCTAAGAAGCAAAAGAAAATCACGAAAGAGCAAAACAAGCTACATTTTCTTATGAAAAGTAGAAAATATAAAAAGATAACCTCTTAAGACACAAGTGCTGAGGGCCAGTTCTTGGAATGAATCCGCAAGGGACTAAATTACAATAAACTAATAAATTCCAAGGATAAATACCGAGCACCATTCCAGCAACTTACAGAGCAGCTTGGTGTTGCAGTGACTGCAAGAAATATTCAATTATAAACAAAGCTTGCTCTTATGTCTTAGGTTGAAGAAATAGGGGGAAATAAGCATTCATATCTGCAGTTGTAGATAATTCTGCCTAACTAACAGTATGTGTTTGAGTGGGTGAATGGGGAAAAATGAAATAAATGCTTCTCAAAATGAGCCTTCAGCAAGTTTATAGTCTCCAAGTGGTAGACAATCTCCAATGGAGAGGAAACTCACTAACATATAACTCCTGATCAGATACCGATATTTCGAAACCTGATTGTTTCTCCTCAGTGACCGCGGAAAGTGGTAATTTGACTCCTCTGCCTTTTCGGTTTTATATATATATATATATATATATATATATATATATATATATCACCAATGTGTGTGTGTATGTATGTAGTATGTTTGTATGTATGTGTGTATATGTATGTGTATGTGTGTGCATATATATTATATATAATATACAATATATTATATAATATATCACCAATGTGTGTGTGTATGTACGTAGTATGTTAGTATGTATGTGTACATACAAACATACTACATACATACACACACACATTGGTGATTATTTAATTAGTAAGTCTTATAGTATGATGTAGTAGCACTAGCAGACATCACCAAATGGTAGATGTCACAGAATATACATAATGATAAATAATATATATTAATAACCAACACTGTATATATCTGACCTTTAACATTCAAAAAACCAAACGGGCAGCCACTCTACGTCAACTGTAAAGAGCAACCACCACCATCAGAAGGAATATACCAGGTCAAAGTCCTACACTGCCGACAATTGAGCAGTATTAATTGAACAGCCAATGAAACCAACAAACCTCATAAAAGGACAAAACCAACCCTGAAAACAAAAAAGCAGAACAGGCAAGAACAGAAAAGTGAAATCAACAAGGATAAGAAAAGTGACATCATAAGGCTTAACCCACCAATTCGAGGAATCGTCTATGCCATGTGGTTAAAGGAGTCTCAAGTTAGTGAAAAGCATTCCCAAGAACACAAAATATCAAAATCCAGCCACGTGTTGTCCCAAGCATGAAAAGAAAAAAAGCAACAGAAGGAAAACTCCACAGGAAAAGGAACCCCAAATTCAAGAATAGCCAAGCAACTGCCGAAAGGGGTCCACTTCAGAAGAACTGCCAACCAACGCTTCCAAGTTCTTTCACAGATAAACACGGGAAAACAGAATTACATTGGAATAGCAGGAAGCAACAGTCAGAACAGACGAGACATAAAAGATCATCAAACAAGCATGGTTCCCCAAATTGTTAAAACATATGGAACTAAAAAAAGAGAAATATGCTACGACACCGAAAAGTCGGAGAGAAGATGACTCCTCCTCCACCAAATGACTGCAATCCCAACAGGGACACTATGAAACAGGACAAAGGAATTTCCATAGGTCGGGATGATAAGCGTTCCGCTAACAATCCCTGCAGAAAATAACCAAGAAACAAAAATGATGTGTACAGAACTCATATAAAACTAGCCAATGATCAGTCAGATAAGATGTTCGTGAATACGCCAAGAACTTTAAACCATGATGGCAAGGAAAATCACGTTGTAGTTCGAGATCAGAGAATTTGTCACAGTGCTCCTCGATCCTGAATATGAGCCTCCACATCTAAACGAAAATTGGAAAACTGCATGTTAATGTCCAAGTTCATGTCATGATAGTAAAAGACTCTAAAAATAACTTAAATAATGTGGGAAGAATTGTTTTATTTGTGTATGTTGTATAGATGTCTATGGGCAAAACTATAAAAAAAAAATAAAGATACTTCAAACAAAAAAGAAACAACGTCAAAAAGGGAAAAAACTTCAATGATCAAAGCAAGCCCCGACAACCAATGCCACTGAAAACAACAGGCTGTGAAAAAAATGTAAAGAGACCTGGGAAAGAAACAAACAAAGTGCCCAATCAAAGCAATCTTCAAGAGGAAAAATAAAAGCAAAAAAAGAAGTAACATAATGGAACTTCAAGACCCAAATACAGATTTTGCCCAGAAATCACATTGAGCAGCTACAAAATTTGGACAAAAGATGTGTGGCACACAAAAGGGAATTCTATGTAGCAAGCAATTGAAGAAAGAGGAAAACATTACTCTGACCCACAGAGCAAAGCACCACTCGACATTCAAGGTCTGGTGTGGCCAACCAACCCTGAGGAACAGTTCAATGGCAAGCCTCCAACGTTGGCGGAAATCAAGAAGGTGGTCGACAAAGCCAGAGCCAAATCATCACCAGGGCCAAACGGAATACCTTACCAGCTTTACAAGAAATGTCCCAAGGTGCTGGAGTGGCTCCACAGGCTGCTGCGATCGGCTTGGAGAAACCAGAAGATCAGCGGCCAGTGGATGACGGCAGATGGTGTGTACATCCCCAAAGAGCAAAACTCAAGTGACATTAGCCAGTTCAGGCCAATATCACTACTGAACGTCGAAGGGAAAATCTTCTTCTCTGTCATGGCAGCAAGGCTGACCAAGTACCTGATGGAAAACAAGTACTTGGATGTGTCAGTCCAGAAAGGTGGCATCCCAGGCGTGGCGGGCTGTGTAGAACACGCCACAATGATCTGGGACGCAATCCAAAAAGCAAAAACAGAAAAGAGAGACCTGGACGTAGTGTGGCTTGATCTGGCAAACGCATATGGATCTGTGCCCCATGAGATGATACAGTTGGCTCTTGAGATGTACCATGTGCCAAAGAACATCCGCGACATGCTCAAGAAGTACTTCAATGGCTTCTCAATGCGGTTCTCTACCAAGGAGTACACAACAGACTGGATCAACTTGGAAGTGGGTATTGCAATGGGCTGTGCAATTTCCCCAATACTGTTTGTGCTGGCAATGGAACTCATCTTGAAAGCAGCAACAAACAACGCGAGACAAACAGACCTTGGCGATGGATACAAGATGCCTCCTCTCAAGGCCTTCATGGATGACACTACAGTGATTTCATCCAGAGAAGACGAGACACGTCATGTGCTGCAGAGGCTGGACGACATAGTTGCCTCATCCAGAATGAAGTTCAAGCCAAAGAAATCACGGAGTCTCTCACTGAGGAAAGGAAAAGTGGCCGGATCTGTGGTCTTCAGTGTTGCCAACCAGGCCATTCCAACAGTCACAGAAGAACCAGTCAAGAGCCTTGGAAGATGGTATGATGATACGCTGAAAGACACACAAAGAGCAAAAGAAACCAAGCAGATGGCGGAGGAAGGCTTGGAGACCATTGACCAGTGTGGGCTCCCTGGCAAATACAAGGTCTGGTGTCTGCAGTTCATGCTGATACCAAAGCTGCTATGGCCTCTGATGATATACGACATCTGCACCAGCATAGTGGAGGCAATGGAAGCCAAAATCAACAAGTTCACAAGGAAATGGCTTGGTGTCCCACCCTGTCTGACTGACATAGCGCTGTACTGTCGCCAAGCAAAGCTGAAAACTACCCCTGAAATCCATCCTGGAGGAATACAAAGCAGGGAAGATCAGACTTCAAAGCATGCTGGAGGACTCAGGAGACAAGGTGGTAGAAGCAATTAAGCCCCAGCTGAAGACAGGCAGAAAATGGAAAGTTCAAGAGGCGATGGATTCTGCAAAAGAAAGTCTCAAGATCAGAGAAATAACAGGACACACACAGACCAACAGACAGGGACTGGGGGTGACCAAAACTGAATGGTGGTCAAAGGCCAAAGGAAAAGCCAAAAGAGACATGATGATTCAGGAGATGAGAAAAGAAGAAGACCAAAAAAGACTCCAAAAAGCAGTCCAGCAGAGCCAGCAAGGGCAATGGACAACGTGGGAGAATGCACTCCAAAGAAGTCTCACTTGGAATGACATTTGGCACATGGCCCCTCTCAGGATCAGCTTCATTCTCAGATCTGCATATGACCTTCTGCCCTCAAATGCAAACCTGGTGAAGTGGGGGAAAACAGACGATCCTGCATGCCCCCTCTGCCATGAAAAACAAACAGTGGAGCATGTCCTAAGCTCATGTAAAGTAGCCCTGGCTCAAGGAAGGTACACATGGAGGCACAACCAAGTGCTCAAAGAAATTGTACAAGTAGTCTGGGCTAGTACCAACACCACAAAAGGGAAAATCAGGACTCCAAAAGCACCCGCAACATTCTTCACGGCAGGAGGCAGCAAATCATGGCCAAGAACAACAGTGCCACTCGAAACATGCAGGCAGAGTCTGCTGGACGGGGCAGATGACTGGGGGTGCACTGCAGACCTCCAGAATGGAAGAGTCACCCAGAGATCATCAGCAAGAGTGGCATGAGACCAGACATAGTAGTCCACTCTAAGTCAACCAAGCAGCTGATCATGATCGAGCTCACGGTGCCATATGAGAACAGAATGGAGGCAGCTCAAATCTACAAGACTGAAAAGTATGCTGATCTGGCAAACAGCCTGAGGAGAGAAGGCTATCAGGTCAAAGTCCTCACTGCAGAAATTGGAGCTAGGGGGTTTGTAGGAACGTCTGCATACAGCCTCATGAAACAGCTCTCAGTTGCAGGGAAGGAAAAAACCAGAGCCCTGAAAGCAATGGCAGAAGCGGCAGAGAGGTGTTCAAGCTGGATCTGGTCAAGGAGGAACAAAAGTGAACTTCATAAGGCTTAATTTCCCTACAAATATCAGGTGTCCCTGTGGCTCAGTGGTTAAAGCGTGAGTCATTAAGTGGAAAATGAGCATGTCCAGAGGGGCATGGGTTCGAATCCCAGCCATGGCTCGTCCCAAGATGGGAAAAAAGGGGCAGCAGAGGGACATCCGGAGTCATGAACCGGGTGTGGCCCAACCCCCCTAGAGTGTCAGGAGATAAGGGCCGAAACACTTGCTTGAAGGGGCTTCTCTTCTGAGGACTCTCTGCTGCCACGCTCTCCACGAGTTTCTTTCTACTACATATATATATATAACATACTACATACATACACACACACATTGGTGATATACATGTATATGATATATTATATATATATATATATATATATATATATATATATATATATATATACACATGTATATATATACATAGGAAAACACATTCAAACCATTCAAAAAAACAAACGACGTACCACTCTATGTCAACGTAAAGAGCAACCACCCACCATCAGTAAAGCGAAATATACCCAAAGGAATCAACAAACGACTCTCTACACTGCCCGCTACAAAGACAGTATTCAATGAAGCAGCAAATGAATACCAACAAGCCCTAAAAAAAACAGCGGACACAACCACAAACTATCCTATGAAGAACAAAAACAGAACAGGAAACAAGAAAAACCAAAGAAAAAGAAAACAAAACCAGAGGAAGGAAAAGAGACATCATATGGTTCAACCCACCATTCGAAGGAACCGTCAAAGCCAATGTTGGTAAAGAATTCTTCAAGATAGTAGAAGAAGCATTCCCCCAAAAACCACAAACTATCCAAAATCTTCAACCGCAACACCGTAAAGTTGTCCTATTCATGCATGCCAAACATCAAGCAGATCATAGAAAGCAACAAGAAGAAAAAACTCCACCAGGAAAAAAGGAACAGCACAAATCAAGAAAGCAACTGCAACTGCCGGAAAAGAGATGAATGTCCACTTCAAAATAACAGCCAAAACCAGAACATTGTATACCAAGCAACTGTCACGGAGAAAAACACGCAGAAAACAGAAACCTACATTGGAATGACAGAAACAACATTCAAAACCAGATACGCAAACCATAAACAATCATTCAAACAAGAAAGGTACAAAAACCAGACAGAATTAGTAAACACATATGGACACTAAAAGAAAACAATATTGACCACAACATTTCCTGGAAGACAGTCCGAAGAGCCAGGTCGTACTCCTCCTCCAGCAAAAGATGCAACTTGTGCACAACAGAGAAGTACTACATACTCTGCAAACCAGGCATGGCAACTTTGAACTCAAGAGTGGAGATGATCAGCGCGTGCCGACATAGACGAAAGTTCCTCCTAAAAACGTAACATAAATGACACACAGAAAGACGCTATCAGAACGTCACACATATAAAACGTAGCCAATATATCACGTCATCTGATAAAAGATGTAATCTGATGAATTACGCCATCTAATAACTTCTAGAACCTGATGAGAGCGAAAGCTTGAAACAACGTTGTAGTTCCGAGACTCAAGAAATCTTGTAATATGCTCCTATCCGGAATAGGTGAGCACTCTTCAATTCTACGAAAATGAATCAATGTTCATGTTAATGTTAATGTTCATGTTCATATATATATATATATATATATTATCACCAATGTGTGTGTGTATCTATGTAGTATGTTTGTATGTATGTGTGTGTATGTGTGTATATGTATGTGTATGTGTGCGCATATATATTAAAAAAAAAAAATAATAATTGATACTTCAAACAAAAAGAAAACCAACGTCAAAAACGAGGGTGACAAACGGAAAACTTGCAATTGCACAATCAAAGAGCAATGCCCTCTGAACAACCAATGTCTCTCTGATAACATCGTATACCAGGCCACTGTGACAACGAAAAACGGTAAAGAGACATACATAGGGATTACAGAAAACAAATTCAAAGCTAGGTACGCCAATCACAAGCAATCTTTCAAGCATGAAAAATACAAACACCAAACAAAATTAAGTAAACATATATGGGACCTTAAGAAAACAAATACAGATTTTAGCATCACATGGAAAATAATCAAAAAAGCAGCAGCATACAATAATAGCACAAAAAGATGTAATTTGTGCACAACAGAAAAGTGGATGATTCTATGTAAACCTAGTATGGCAACATTGAAGACAAGAGTTGAAATCGTAGACAGTTACAGGCACAAAAGGAAATTTTTATCAACAAGTATAAAATAACAACCCTGATAGGACCCCTCATACAATAATACTTAAGAAAGCCTTACAACCTCAACAGGGCCTCCCCTTGCACAACACGTGCAACACAACCCAACTGGACCACAGCTCACAATTCAAAACATATATATACGATTGAGGTCAATAGCAGGGGATTGGCACGGGATCTGAAGAGAGGAAGGACTTCGAAACAAGTTTGTAGTCCAAGTTTTTAAGATTTGCTTTTAATCACTATTTTAGCTGCTCCCACATGGTTGAGCACTTTTTTTTTAAAAAAGCCGGAAAATATTCTACCAGCTAGAGAAACAGCTCCACGCGTCGAGCACTTTAAACCTGGCTAGCACTTTTTTTTTTTTTAAATGGAGAAGGTAAATTTTAACCTATCAACCAAGAATATCCCCTATGCTACACCAGAGAGCTACATAGAAAGGCTAATTGAAAAAACGGAAAAATTTGTACGCAACTTAAGATGGAGGGCTTTCTTTTACCTTAATCCTAGAGCACAGCAGGAAAAGACAGAAATATATGGAATCAACTCATGGAGATCTCCACCAGTTATTGAAGAGACGAGGAGTTTTGAGGAAAGATTAAAAAGCATAATTTCCACCATTAAATTTAGGAAAACAAACAACAACTTCCAAAAATCTCTGAGCAGCAATATAAAAGATATAATGCATGATAAAAGAATATTTGTCAAAGCAGACAAAACTAGTAATTTTTATAAAATGGAAGTAAAAGATTACGAGCAGCTCCTCAGTAAAAACATCCAAAAGAATTACAAAAAAGCTGAAGAGGAAACATGTACTACCATCAGAGAAGAAGAAAAGAAACTGGTGGAACGCATAGGACTAAGTGATAGGATAGAAACCACGGCAAAAAGAGAAACATTCATAACACTCAAAGAACATAAACCTAATTTTCAAGACAACCTGTCATGTGATGTAGCCTCACATGGCGACATGTGACGTTCTGTAGCGCCCTTACTTGTTATAAAGCATTTCCCTAGGTAGGGAAAAGAAAAGGTAAAAGAAACAATAATTTATGTGGCCTGACCAGTGTGATCGGTGTCGCTGGTGGCTATACACGTAGGGCGATTATTGGTTGAATGAACGGACGTTGTCCATTGGTCAGTAACCAAGGGCTGGTAATGCGTAGAGTTAGACGAGTATTCACTGAATGTGTACTCAAAAAGAGCGCAGGAGGGGGAAGGAGATGGCTTGGGGACACTGACTGGACAGGTTGTTCGAAGAACGAGTTCCACCTGCAATTTACCATTACCAGGTGAGGTATAGACAGATGGGGAGAGAAAAAAAAGAGAGTTAAGAAAAGAGAAAAAGGGAAAAGAATTTATCATTATTCAGATTTTGAAATAGATTACTTACACGGACTTCATTCGTGTTTCAGCCCTTCCAAGTGCTGTGGCAGCACCAGTTAGGCGACTGAGGCAGTCGCACAAATGTTTGGACTACAATGCTGCGGCAGCACCTAATTGTCTCCAGGTTGGAGAATGGAGCTGTAGAAGACAACGACTGCACGAGTCGTGAGAAGATTTAAAGAATCTGTCATGTTATCCCACAATGAATGTTAAATGTTCCCCCTTAGATTGGAACTCACTTGATATACCTATATTTTAAGCCATCTTTTTGATTCTTCTTTGAAAGTATAAATATTGTTTCTCCAGTGAGGAGGAGAAACTGTTGAAAGAAGTATCTGGGAAATAGTATATAAAATTAAATGAAATTTGGGCCCAACTAGTGGATCTGTGGAATGCTTGTGCCTCCACTGGAGTGGAGAAACAGAAGTTATAAATTGCAAAACAAATTTGTCATTATTTGAAAAACTGATTATTGTGTAGTAAATTATTCCCCGGAGAGGAGGGGGAGAAGAAGAGTTATTGTAGTGCGCCTTCTGGTTGTTTGGAGAGATTGCGTGTGCACGGAGTGAATGCTGGGCTGAGTGCAGGCATGCATTTATGCACAGTGTGACAGTGGTGACCCCGACGTGATAACATAAATATGCTGGGCTACTGACCAATGGACAACGTCCGTCCATTCAACCTGACCCCGACCTGAACATAAACATGCTGGGCTGAGTGCAGGCATGCATTTATGCACAGTGTGACAGTTAAGAACATAAACATTATAAAGAATTTGTTTTCCGGGAAAAAACTTTATATTTTCTCTGTTTTCTTTTCATTTGGAAAAAAAAAAGCGTTATTAGTACTGCATTTCACTTTCTCAGCTGTCTTTTTCCCTTTCGGAAAGAATATTGGTGAAAATCTCTTTTGGAAAGATCACATTGTCAATTCTTATTAGTGCTTCTCTTTTGTAAGCCTTTATTATTCTTCTGTTTATACCGGCATTTAAATTCTTTATTTGTACATCTTGTAACAAAGTTGTTTTTTTTTTTTTTTTTTTGGAAACGTATATACCGTCACATATCGCCTTATTTTAATCATATTTAGTCAGTGTTTCTTGTTTGTTTATAGTAACTATTCATGATGGTAAATTTTGATGAATATGAACGACAGGCCGAGCGTTTAGGCTTTGAAGGTGATAAATTAGCAAACTATGTCCAACAATGTATGGACAGGGCAGACAGAGAGAGAGAGAGAGAGAGAGAGAGAGAGAGAGAGAGAGAGAGACAGGAAAAACAGAAACAACTAGAAGAAAAAGATAAAGAACAACAAGAAAATCTAAAAAGATTAGAGTTTGAAGAGAAAAAACTACAGAAAGAGATGGAAGAAAATAAAAAAAAGATTAGAGTTTAAAGAAAAAAAACTACAGACAGAGAGAGAGGAGGTTCAGAGAAAACTAGAACTAGAGGATAAGGATAAGGAACGGCAATTTAAACTTAGACAACTTGAATTAGAGACTGATGCGGAAATTAAAAAAATTACAGGCATCGAGAGAACTTCCACCACCTCCATCGGTCGGTTCCGCGAGTACATTTCATCCGAAGTCAACATACATTCCGAAGTTGCCGCCGTTCGAAGAAAAAAACGACGATATTGACAGTTTTCTTTTTCGGTTCGAGAACCACGCTATTTCTTGTGGTTGGCCGAAGGAGAAATGGACGTTGTTTATCGCGTCTCTGTTTAAGGGAAGTGCTTTGGCACTATACCACACACTCGCGGCAAAGGAAGGGTTGACTTGGGATCAATTAAAAGAAGAACTCTTAAAGAAGTTTCAGTGTTCAGCTGACCGTTTTCGTGAGCGTTTCCGATCTATTCGTCCTGACAAGGGAGAATCATTTCCATCTTTTTTGATAAGAATGAGTCATTGTTTAGATAGATGGATACAGAGACGAATAAGACTTTCGAATCACTACGAGATTTGCTACTTCGAGAGCAACTTTTTCAGAGCGTCAGCAAAGATTTGGCCACTTTTCTTAAAGAAAGACAGTTCGATAGCGTTGATGAAATGTGTCAGATGGCGGATCAGTACTGTATTGCTCATCCGGATAAAGGTGTTGCCCACAAGGAAAATTCGTCCCTTTTCGAGTCTCACGCGGCATTTCAGATGCATTTTGGACAATGAAACGATAGAAGAGGAAATCACGCTTCATTCCAAGGTCCGCACTCTTACACGTCTTTTGGCAACAGACAACGACCTTTCCGTGGTCAAGGCCATGTCGGTTCTGGCGATTTCCGTCAGTACCAATATTCACCACCGGAAAGACCTTTTCCTTTCCAAGGGCATGGTGAACAACAACAGCGCAGACCCTTTGGTCCAGCTCGTGGACAAGGTCGAGGTTCGCAGACTAACGGTAACCAGTTGTCCGCCGACCAAACCATGCGTTGCCATTTTTGTGATGGCAAATTCCATTTAAAACGGGACTGTCCTTTCAAAGGAAGTGGAGCAAAGACTGGATTCGTTTCCACTACATGTGAAGAAGGTCTTGTTTTGGCACCAGATCAGTCCATTGATGGTCTTCTTTTGGACGATTGTGCCATTAATGGTTTACAAGGTTCTGTTTTGCGAGATACAGGTTGCACCACATCTGGTGTAAGGAAATGTTTTGTTCTGCCAGACCAATATCTTGACAGTGTTCAGAGATGCAGATCGTTTGGTGGAAAAATTGAAACTTTCCCACTTGCAAAAATTTCCGTTGATACACCATACTACTCCGGGTCACTTACCGCCTGTGTTATTGAGAATCCAGTTTGCGATTTGGTTTGGGGAAATCTACCAGGTGTTGCAACAGTACATGGTGGTGCTGGAGGATCTTTCGTTCCTTGTCTCATCAGTACAAGATCAAAAGTTGTAGAGCAGGGAAAACCAACAAAACTGCTCAAGGTTTCAAAACTAGATGAACTTAAAGTTACACCAGACATTTTGAAGACCACGCAGAGAAGCGATGAGACATTGACTACTGTACTGTCTACTGCAGAGCAGAGTGTCTCTGACAAACCAACGGACAAGCCGACGTACATACTGGACTCTGACATCCTCTACAGGCATGTACCTGGACAAGACAACAAACTTTCTGGAGTGAATTACAAAGTGAAAATGGCAAATGCTGAAAAGGTATCCCATGTAAACATGCTAAAAAAAAGTATGTTGAACGTACAAATGTTGCCATTAATGAGTCAATTGAATGGATGTGTCCAGTGTCTGGAACAGATGTGGCTATTGCAGAAATCATTGATTCTGATTTTGTGCCTGATGTCACATACAGAGACAGAGCAAAGACTGCACAAACAACAAATGTGGGATTGTTAACATCAGTATAGATGATACTGTACCTCTGCCCACTCTTTCTGTCAAGGGAGAAACTTATCGTGATGTCATTGTGTGTGATGATTTGCCTTTGATTCAGAAAGAACAATTGGAAGGTATTTTGAAGGACTTTCAGGATGTTCTGACTGATACCCCAGGGACAGTGACGGCAATTGAACCCCATACTATTCACTTGAGTACGGAAAACCCAGTCCGAGTCAAACCATACCCTCTCCCATTTGCGAAAAAAACAGGTTGTCGAGAGAGAGATTCAAGTTATGCTCGGGTTGAAAGTTATTGAACCGTCCTCGTCACCATACAGCTTACCAGTTGTATTGGTGGACAAACCTGATGGCTCGGTGCGGTTTTGCATCGATTACAGGAAGTTAAACAAAATCACTGTGTTTGATGCAGAACCTATCCCAGACATTGAGGAACTCCGTTGTCAACTGTCAGAAGGAAAATATTTTGTCAAAATAGATTTGACTAAAGGATATTGGCAAATCCCGATGGCTGAAGCAGACAAGGAAAAAACAGCTTTTCAGACACCTTTTGGACTGTTTCAATGGACGAAAATGCCATTTGGATTACAAAACGCCCCAGCTTATTTTGCCAGAATGATGCGCGCACTAAAACTTCATGAGTGTGGAGCAGTAAGTTTTTTTGACGACATTTTGCTTGCTGCAAAGTCATGGAATGATCTGGAAAACTTGAGAGCTGTTTTTTGTAAACTCCGGAATTTTGGTCTGACGGCTAGACCGTCCAAAATTCGTGCTGGATTCCAGACTCTTGAGTTTTTGGGTCATGTCATTTCTGTTGGGAAAATGACACCAGAGGAAAAGAAAGTAGAAAAGATCTTGGCCTTGAAGAGACCCAGTACAAAGAAACGGATCAGATCACTCCTTGGATTGTTGTCCTATTACAGAAGATATGTACCGCACTTTGCGTCCTTGACAGCCCCTTTGAGTGACTTAACAAAAGGAACAAAAAACAAAAGTATCGTCTGGTCAGATGAGTGCCAGAAATCCCTGGAATGTGTTCAAGACACCCTCAATTCATTCCCTGTGCTGCTTTTGCCCTCTCTTTCAGAGGATTTTGTTTTGAGAACTGATGCCAGCTCCAAAGGCATGGGAGCTGTACTGTTCCAGGAAAAGAATGGATTGTTACACCCTGTCCAATATGGAAGTAAAAGTTCTCTAACACACAAGTCAAATACTCAACAATTGAGAGGGAGTGTCTTGCCATTGTTTGGGCTTGTGAGAAATTTGCCAGATTCCTGACTGGAAGACAGTTTTGGTTACAAACCGACCACAGGCCATTGACGTTTTTACAGTCGTCCAAGACCAAAAATAGCAGGCTGTTAAGATGGGCTTTGTCATTGCAGGAGTTCAAGTTTGACAATTGAGCCATTACCTGGAACTCAGAATGTCATGGCAGATTTTTTGTCTCGTGCATGAGTGCACAGTATCCTTCGTGCTGTTGTAACTGCTGTTTGTTTTCATTGTGAACAGACTTTATTATTCTGCTCTTTGTTTTCATTGTGGAAAGACTTTATTGACATTTTGGCAGGGTTATGTCTGCTACTGTCAATCTGAATTGATAAGTAGTTGTAACTGATCTTTCTCCAAAAGTGCATAAGTATTGGCATTGGTGTCTCATTGTAGGATGCTACTTTGTGAATGTGTGCAGAATACTTCATTTGATGTTTTACAAGTGTTTTTTTTTCACCTCGGTCCATTGTGAAAAATGGAAAAAAAAATGTTTAACTTTCGAATGGACTACTATATTGTACAAAGACTTTTCACTTGCCAAATTTTTCTCATCAAGTGAGTCATGAGGAATTCTCATTTTGTGAGGATGTTGGGAAAAAAGGCAAGAAAAACTATGTTTACATTTTGGTATATATAAACATGATTGGCATTTGGAATAATTAGTATCATTATATGTTCTTCGTGTATGTTACTTGTTATTTGTGATGATGGATTATGCATTTGTTTTTAAAAAAAACTAAACAAAACTGATTGTACATTTTTTTTTCAAACTAAGATTTTAAAATGTGATTTTGGATCTCTATGATGTTCGTAAAGGTTACTTCTATGCATTGATGGAAATTCTTGTGTAATGGAAAATTGATGATTGATGGTTGAAGTTGTATATTAACTAGATATGTATATGTATTTTAAAAAAATTTTCTTGGCGAAAGTTTTTTTTTCACCCCGGGATGGGGGGTGTCATGTGATGTAGCCTCACATGGCGACATGTGACGTTCTGTCGCGTACGCCCTTACTTGTTATAAAGCATTTCCCTAGGTAGGGAAAAGAAAAGGTAAAAGAAACAATAATTTATGTGGCCTGACCAGTGTGATCGGTGTCGCTGGTGGCTATACACGTAGGGCGATTATTGGTTGAAAGAACGGACGTTGTCCATTGGTCAGTAACCAAGGGCTGGTAATGCGTAGAGTTAGACGAGTATTCACTGAATGTGTACTCAAAAAGAGCGCAGGAGGGGGAAGGAGATGGCTTGGGGACACTGACTGGACAGGTTGTTCGAAGAACGAGTTCCACCTGCAATTTACCATTACCAGGTGAGGTATAGACAGATGGGGAGAGAAAAAAAAGAGAGTTAAGAAAAGAGAAAAAGGGAAAAGAATTTATCATTATTCAGATTTTGAAATAGATTACTTACACGGACTTCATTCGTGTTTCAGCCCTTCCAAGTGCTGTGGCAGCACCAGTTAGGCGACTGAGGCAGTCGCACAAATATTTGGACTACAATGCTGCGGCAGCACCTAATTGTCTCCAGGGTTGGAGAATGGAGCTGTAGAAGACAACGACTGCACGAGTCGTGAGAAGATTTAAAGAATCTGTCATGTTATCCCACAATGAATGTTAAATGTTCCCCCTTAGATTGGAACTCACTTGATATACCTATATTTTAAGCCATCTTTTTGATTCTTCTTTGAAAGTATAAATATTGTTTCTCCAGTGAGGAGGAGAAACTGTTGAAAGAAGTATCTGGGAAATAGTATATAAAATTAAATGAAATTGGGCCCAACTAGTGGATCTGTGGAATGCTTGTGCCTCCACTGGAGTGGAGAAACAGAAGTTATAAATTGCAAAACAAATTTGTCATTATTTGAAAAACTGATTATTGTGTAGTACATTATTCCCGGAGAGGAGGGGGAGAAGAAGAGTTATTGTAGTGCGCCTTCTGGTTGTTTGGAGAGATTGCGTGTGCACGGAGTGAATGCTGGGCTGAGTGCAGGCATGCATTTATGCACAGTGTGACACAACCCCTCATGTAGACTGATCAACCCCACAAAGTCTGGAAGAGTAAGCAAGCAAATTCTAGAAGAAAAAAAAATAGTAGCTGACGCCAAATCAAATTTTGAACTAAACCTTTGGAAAAATACTAATGAGGTGGTGCAATGGTTCCAAAAATTAAACAAACAAAACAGGACAACCTTCATCGCATTCGACATTGTGGATTTTTACCCATCCATCAATGAAGAACTGCTCAGGAAAGCTTTGGAATTTACTACCAAATATACTGAGATAACAAATTCAGAATTGGAAATTATATTCCACACAAAAAAAACTGTTGTATAATAAAAAGGAGCCTTACGGGAAAAAAAACAACAGATTTTAATTCCACTTTTGACGTTACTATGGGTTCATACGATGGTGCAGAAACATGTGAGATAGTGAGCCTGTTACTACTGTCAAAAATGCACAAACTACTTGGGCATAAAGTTGGGCTTTACAGAGACGACGGATTGGCGGCACTGGAAAATACACCTAGAGAGGTAGAGCATAAAAAGAAAGAACTATGTAAATTGTTCCAAAATCACAACTTAAAATTTACAATAGAAGCCAACAAAAAAGTAGTCAACTACTTGGATGTAACATTAGATTTAAACAAAAAACAATCCAGACCATACAAAAAACCCAATGATACACCATTATATGTAAATTCTATGAATAACCACCCACCAACAATCATAAAAACTATACCACAAGGGATAAACAAGAGGTTATCCAGCCTTTCCTGCAACGAAGAAATATTCAACGATGCAGCAACAGATTACCAAGTAGCACTGTTGAAAAGTGGATACAACTACAAGCTGAAATATGTACCTGAAAGTACCACTGGAAGCAGGAAGAAAACTAGAAAGAGAAAAATAACCTGGTACAACCCACCATATGATGGTAGAGTGACAACCAACATTGGCAAAGAATTCTTCAAAATATTAACAGAATTGTTCCAGAAAGACCATAAACTTTTCAAAATATTCAATAGGAACACTATCAAACTATGTTATTCTTGTATGCCAAATCTTAAAAAAATAATTGATACTTCAAACAAAAAGAAAACCAACGTCAAAAACGAGGGTGACAAACGGAAAACTTGAAATTGCACAATCAAAGAGCAACCAATGTCTCTCTGATAACATCGTATACCAGGCCACTGTGACAACGAAAAACGGTAAAGAGACATACATAGGGATTACAGAAAACAAACTCAAAGCTAGGTACGCCAATCACAAGCAATCTTTCAAGCATGAAAAATACAAACACCAAACAAATTAAGTAAACATATATGGGACCTTAAGAAAACAAATACAGATTTTAGCATCACATGGAAAATAATCAGAAAAACAACAGCATATAAATAGCACAAAAAGATGTAATTTGTGCACAACAGAAAAGTGGATGATTCTATGTAAACCTAGTATGGCAACATTGAAGACAAGAGTTGAAATCGTAGACAGTTACAGGCACAAAAGGAAATTTTTATCAACAAGTATAAAATAGCAACCCTGATAGGACCCCTCATACAATAATACTTAAGAAAGCCTTACAACCTCAACAGGGCCTCCCCTTGCACAACACGTGCAACACAACCCAACTGGACCACAGCTCACAATTCAAAACATATATACGATTGAGGTTAATAGCAGGGGATTGGCACGGGATCTGAAGAGAGGAAGGACCTCGAAACAAGTTTGTAGTCCCAGTTTTTAAGATTTGCTTTTAATAATTGTTCAGCATTATATATATAATATATATATATATATATATATATATATATATAATGCTGAACAATTAAGTAGTGGGGGAAAACAAGTGCAGGCTAACATTCTTCGGTCATTATAATAATGACTTCGCAAAGATTTGAACTTTTAGAGAGAAAAAAAAATGAAGATGAAGAAAATGGGGGAAATACATTATAAATATGAGAAATCCTTCACTATATATATATATATATATGTGTGTGTGTGTGTGTGTGTGTGTGTGTGTGTGTGTGTGTGTGTTTGTGTGTGTGTGTGTGCGTGTGTGTGGATATATATATGTGCATATGGATATAATCTTATGAAAAATGATTATATGTTGTGCCCTTTTTTCACTCTCTCTCTCTCTCCTCTCTCTCTCTCTCTCTCTCTCTCTCTCTCTCTCTCTCTCTCTCTGGGCGAAAGGGAAAATAGGTGAAATAATGAAAACGATGTATAGTTTAGGACACTTAGATATAAATATATTTTTAAGCTATTTGATACACAGGTCAAGCCACTGCTACTGTACGCAGCAGAAGTATGGGGTTTGACTCGTTATTCCGCGGTGGAAAATATACATTTATTCGCATGTAAAAGATGCATGGGGGTAGGGAAGAAAACGCCAAACAACTTAGTATACGGAGAACTAGGAAGATATCCGATGAGTATAGATAGTTCAATAAAAGCAATCAGATATTGGTTTAAATTAATGAAGATGACTCCAGACAGGATACCTAGACAAGCATATGAAAGAGAAAAAACAGAAATTGACAAACCACAGAACTGGGCACTGGAAATTAAACGCTGCTTGGATACGTATGGCTTCTCTGAAGTTTGGTTGAATGAAGGCGTAGAAAACGAGCAAAGATTTATCATAACACTAAAACAAAGAATCATAGATTGTTACAAACAGAACTGGCACAACAAAATAGCGAATAGTGAACGATTTACAACATATCATACGTTTAAAACTATACACCAAACTGAAGAATACTTTCGCGCAATCACAATCGCGAAGTTCAGGAAAGCATTGACAAGACTACGATTAGGAATAAACGAACTGCATGGCAATAAAAAAAAAATATATAGATAATCAAGCTATAACAACATGCCCCTTCTGTCCTACAGTAGAAACAGAAATGCACTTCTTAATGTGGTGTCCAAATTACAGGCAATTGCGAACAAAATACATTTGCAAACACTTTAGTAATAGAAACGCAATCACACTGGAAAGTCTGCTACAAAACGATAATACTGAAACCATAAGAGATATTGCAATGTACATCTTCTATGCCTTAAAAACAAGAGAAACCCTTATGTGATAGTAATACTGACGATATAGGAAGAATAGAATTTCTAAACAGAAAACAAAATATGTTACAATCAAACGTTTCAATCAAATGTTTTTGTTGTTGTCATGTTGAAATGTATGTTGCGTACTCCTGTGGACGGGCCGAGGGCCCCACAATAAATGGCGCGGCGTGAAAGCGCGCGTCAAGCGTCAAGTGTCAAGCGTCTCTCTGTCTGTGCGTGCGTGCGTGTGTATGTTCCGAATTCCGTACATACTTTGTCATATTCACTTTACTGTCTGATTTTATACATGCTAATTACTGTACGTTTTAGTACATTTCCATTTCAAATCATTACATTTCATGCTGTTCCCCCTCTCCCTTCCATCCTCTCTCTCTCTCTCTCTCTCTCTCTCTCTCTCTCTCTCTCTCTCTCTCTGTCTCTCTCTCTCTCTCTCTCTCTCTTTTTTTTTTTTTTTTTTTTTTTGCTCCCTCCCCCTCCCCCAATTTCATCTCACTTTGCTTAATACCTTCTACGTATTTTCATGCCTTACGAAAAAATGATTACATGTTGTGCCTTGCTCTCTCTCTCTCTCTCTCTCTCTCTCTCTCTCTCTCTCTCTCTCTCTCTCTCTCTCTCCCCTCTCTCTCTCTATGCGTGCGAGCGTGTGTGTATGTGTGTGTGTTCAAAAATATGTACGTACTTTGTCATATTCAGTTCACTGGTTTCATACATGCCAATCTTGTACGTTGTAGTACATTAACATATGTTCCCCCAGCCCACTCCACTCCCTACCCCCACCCTCTCATTTCTCTTCATTATTGTTATTCTCGTTTTTATTTTTATTTTTTATTTATTTATTTTTTTTTGTTGGTTTTGTTTATCATTATTCTTATTTTTTGTTTTGTTTTCATTTCTCTTCTATTTTTATTTGATGTTCGTCTATGATTAGATGACCGCTTTGCTTGCTTCTTTGCTTTCTTACATTAATTGACTTCACTGCATGTTGTAGTCCCTACTCAGGGCGAGGACTGGATGTAAAAAAAGCACGTCAGTGTTATCTATTATCCTCGTAAATAAAGAATTTTGTCTTGTCTTTTCTCTCTCTTCTCTCTCTCTCTCTCTCTCTCTCTCTCTCTCTCTCTCTCTCTGTGCGTAGCTAGGTGCATAGTTACTTGAAAAAATCCCAAGATTAAGATACTGAACAACGCGCCACCAAATTGACGTGCTCACAGGATGGTGCCGGGCTTGCAAAAACAGAAATAATAATGAAACGCTTACCCAAATGTCTTGAATTTCTAGACAGCGAGAAAAGCAAGCACCAAAATCCTCCTTAGTTGCATATATGAAACACAGACTTGCATCTAAAAGAAAGGGGACATGAGAAGAAAAATGGAAGAAAGGGAAAGGAAAAGTGTAAGTAAAGACAGGACATTTTAACTAAAATGAAATGAAAAAAGTTAAATCTAGTTGCAAAGTGAGGCGACTGCAGGCGGAAATTTAAACAAATTTTAAATGTAATTAATAGCGAACCGCCAAGAAAACGTAAAGAAACGAATCACAAGACAAAAGCCGACGCGTTTTGACCTCTTAGGTCTTTTTCAGGCAAGATAGAAAACACTCAGGACAACGAAAATGAACGAGCAATTGCTTATCTTCATTCACTTCAGTGCAAGATTTTTTTTTCTCTTTCCTTTCTTCTCTTTTGCCGCTCTTTTGCTAGTTTGAAAAAGTAGAAGAACGCAATGACAGGAAAAGGAAACATTTTAATTAGCACAGGAAATGTTTTCTCTTTGGTGCCATAGCTGCTTATTTATTTCATTTTGTTTTCTATCATGAAAAAGAGGAAAACAGATCGGCGCCACCGCTGTTTGATTGTAAAAAGTTTGCGTTCTATTATGAAGAAGAGGAAAACATAATAAAACTAGTAAAAGAGCGGCAAAAAAAAAAAGAAAGAAAAGAAAAAAAAGAGTGCGAGAAAATCCTGGGGCACATCAAGTGGAAGAACTTTTGTGTCAAATGAAGAGATAAGAGACAAATGCCAAAACTTCCTGTATCAACCACTATCTGCAAGCAATGCCTCCATTGGCTGGGCCATGGATAGCAGCTCTCCACCTGCAAGACCTGCAAACTAGGGTGACAAGGGAGCAAAAGCTGTCCTGGAGGACTTTAAGCGACAACGATTCCATTTATGTGAACATTATGGGTCTTTTGCTTGTTAAGCTGGTATTGATGTGAGGAGCTGTGTTCATGCTATTCTCAGGCTAGTTTGAATGCATATGGACGACATAGTCGCAGCTTTTAAGGGGATAATTACAGTGTGAATGTGACCTCAGGATTTGCTAAAGGCTTTGATACCCATTTGGCGTGAAGTAATGGTTTGTTAGGCTATTCTGTAGGAAATATGTGTGAATGCTGGTGCGTTGAAGAGAGGAATTCATTGTGGATGTGGATATGGTAATACACAGGCAACATGGATAAGGGCATGGCCCTACTTATAGTTTTTATCTAAATTCCTTTATAAATTGGATGTTGGGGAGATGGGGAGAATGAATAAGAATGGAGAGAACAACACGATGAGAAGGAGACAGGAGTAAGCAGGACATAGTTTGGGTTTCATGAATTAGAGATTTTGATGTGTATGTTATAAGTAGAGTAAAAACTACATTTTTCAGACATCTCTGAAAAGAAGCTAGTACATGACATCCCATTGCCAGAGAGAGAGAGAGAGAGAGAGAGAGAGAGAGAAGAGAGAGAGAGAGAGAGAGACTAAAGACTCAAATGTTTTATTCATAAAGGCCAAAGCCCCTTAGAATGGGGATATACATTGTGATGCATGTCGCAAATTGACATTGGTATTCTTTATATTATATACATACTACGCTTTGTTATATACATACTTCGCCTTTTGAATGCATTGTATAAATATATAGCTGACTGTTTTACAATGTTTTCATTTGGTGATGACATTAACAAGGTTAATTTGAAAAGGCAAGGGTTCTTGAAATACTTCTCTGGGATGAATTGCTCTGTAAGATCTTTTAATACTGGACAAACCAATACAAAATGAATTTCATCTTCTTTCGTATTTTGACATAGTGGACAGGTCAAATTTCCATTAGATGACTGTCTATAACGAAAGTAATGAGTAAAGAGCTCAGAGATACCAAATCTAAACTTAGTCATAATAAGTTTTAGATGTCTGTCTATTTTCATTGACATATAGACAGGTAAACATCGTAAATGGCTATACGTTCTATATAATTCAAATCTGTCACTGTTCTGTACATGGGAATTCCAGTCTTGCCAACTGCAATCAACGAATCTTTCTCGAAATACTTGGATACAAACATTCATATGACCAATACCTTGGTTCATCCATACAAATCCAAAACCATTATCACACAGTTTCATTCTCACATTACTCACCCAGTTTTTCTTACCTCTGTCATCTAGTTCTAACAGCATTCTCCGAGTCACCACGCCGAGTCACCACGTATTCTGTTCCGCTCTTCATTACTGCATTTTTTCAAGGGTTACAAGTCGAAGTTCATCTAAATTTTTTGCATGCTTACGTAGGAAGGTGCTGTGGTTTACATGGTGTGTTTCTTTTGACCATACTTGTGGAAGTTTGGTCACATTTAACATTTAATTATTTCGTATGAAATAATGAAGAGAACTTGCCTCAAATCAGCTCACGGGCCAACAGGTGGAGTGTGAAGTGAACTGTTGAGTTGCACGTGCCGCCCATGTGTGCTGTGTGCTGAGACGGTCTGCGACTGTGGTGCTTCTTGATTTGTGTCATGCAGCGCTGAATTCTCTTCCCTCATGGCTCCCCACCCGTGTTGGCCGGTACTGACGTAAACAGTACGTTTCTTTTTTGTTTTTGTGGGGTTTTTTTGTTATTTTGTTTCGGGGTTTTTGTGAAATTAATGGGAGCGTTGTGTTGGCAAAAATGGATAGCACTCCAAAGTTAGCAGGAAACAAGTTACAACCTACATACGATGATATTCAAAAAACATTTTCCTGCTCAGAAAAAGAACTGCTTGTTTGGAGGAATTGCCTATTTTATCAGTATGCTTCAATTACCAATGACACTGTTGTGATTGAAAAGAATGACTACGATTGTGATGGTAACATTCTTTCCTTTCCGATGTGGATCAATGAACCTGTGCCCTTCAGCCTCGCCAAGTCGGTCATACGTATCTTCTGCGGTGTGTCCAAACGTCTTACTGTGACATTATATCTTACCAGCAAAATGACAGGAACCTTATTGTGTCAGGGAGCAGACTGCGAAAAATGGGACACGGACGAATGTGAGATCTTGAAAGACACTGTTTCCAAATACTGTAATAATGATGATTCACATTCATTGAAAAAGTGCTGACTTCTATTCCCTTAACATTTCTTACCTTTGATGACAGCATTTGCTTATTTTCACCTGTGTATGCCCAGGATGCGTTCTCGCCTCCCCCTCCCACATCGCCTGCCCTTGCCCCTGTTGATAAAAGTCTTTTGCTGGATTCTGTGTGTGATCTTTCCGCTACGACGCCATTCTCTGAGATTAAGCTGACTCAAGTAGCTGGTGATGATAATGATGAGCATTCACGAGCGCAACAACATACTTCTAACTTAGTTGACAGTTTTTGTTCCACAAACAGCTCAGCAAGAGCTCGAAGACAGATTGGGGCGAAATCTTCCCCGAAACTTGCCAAACGCTCAAAGCGCAATCGTAGACGAACCCTGTGTCCTATTCAGCATGTTGACAGGTCGGTCAGTGATAAACTTGATTCTATAGAAACGACCCTTGATATCATAGTGAATAGCCAAACTGAAAGACACCTTGAGTTAGTGTCCAAACTGGAAGATTTTAAAGTTGCTCTGAAGAGGGAGCTTAAACATTATACTGACCACAAAATAGAATGTTTGCAGTCACATACAGATGACCTTACATCTTCTATCTCTAAAATGGACAACACCATTGTTAGTTTGGTCAAACAAAACCACTCCTTAAAAACACAGGTTGGAACTCTCCAGTCCCACATCCAAGTGATCAAAAACCGACCTATGGCTATCAGTGTTTCCACCCAATGTGACCTTACTGTTGCTGACGTCAATGTAAGTGCTGTTGACGTACAACAGAGTGCATTGTCTCTCTCTGAAGATGCGGTGTCTTCCCCATCCCCCGTTCATGGCATTTTAGATTATAGTACCCCCACAGACCTGACACCCCCAGAAGATGAGGCGAGTGAGGAGTGGCCGGCAAACAAATGTCAGTCTGATCCTCAGGATCAGCATGCTGACATAGTCAACATGGACGTGCCTGTCCAAAACCGTTTTGATCCTTTATCCAGTCTCCATGAGAAACAGCAGGGACCTGACAACACTGCACTTTTTAAACACTCCCCCAATGTTCAGAGTTCTACAGAAAACTACCTCCAGCACCAGGACTCTACACATAGCTGTGACGGACCGTTTTTCGTCCGGTCACAAATTTTCATGTGCGACCGTGCTTACCGGAAGGTAGTTGTCCGGAAGCCGGTTGCAAAAGTTAGCTGACTGCTACTCACCGGCGCATTGCTATAAGCCAGGTGAGTTGCACCGGTTAGGCAGTCTCTGCAGTGATTCCGGCAATACAAGTCACAGAAGGCCGAAGAGGGACTCAGCCGTTTGCAAGTAGCAGTCAGGTATTTATCATTGAATGTTTATTTATTAACAAACTAAAACTGTATTCCCGTTTAAGAATGACTGAAACTTCTCCTCAGCGCTCTTGTGAAGGTTTTATTTAAAAAAAGAAAGTATTGTTGTTCTGTTATCCTATGACTTGATAGGGTAACAAAACGAAATTGTTTCGGAAAATGTGAATAGATGAAGTGAGTGTTATAAGAAGTGGTCTTCAGAAAAAAAGAAAAAGATTTTGTTTATTTTGTAACTTAACTGGCTATGAGCTTCATGATGAAGAAAAAGTGTCTATTCTAATATGGTTTGCAAGAAGATGGAGAGTTTTGATGCTATGGATAATAAGCCCCCAGAGTGAGCGACATAGACTTTTGTTTTTCATTCTGATGTGTGATGTGTTTACATGGGTATCAATATATGTGTTGTTAAAACAAAAGTGTGGTGGAAATCTTTCCTTTGCATATGAAGCTGTTGAACTGAAGTGAAGTGAGCATTCTTGTGTTACAAGAAAAGAAATGAACATTTCTTGAATTGACGAAAGACATGGTGATTATATGAAACGAAATGAACATTCTTGTGTTACAAGAAAAGAAATGAACATTTTATGAATTGACGAGACATTTATAGTTTGAAAAAATAATCATCAATTGTGTGTAATGAATTGTATTCATGGTTTATTGAAGAGGAATCCAGATGGAAATCCTTTTCCCTAATTTGGAAAACTAGAGTCTGAAAGGTTTATATGGAAATCCTTTCCTGTGCAATGTTATGATTCTGGAAAAGGAAATGTTGTAGTGTAATGATTCCGGAAAAGGGAATGTTGTAATGTTATGATTCCGGAAAAAAAGAATATTGTAATGATGAACAAATATGCTGATGTATGGCTCAAGTTCTAGTGAAATATGATGTGGCTAATGAATGTGAACGAATATGCTGATATGTGGCTCAAGTTCTAGTGAAATATAATGTGGCTAATGAATATGAAGATAGTTGTGATTGCAATGAATAGTGGCCATGATAATCAAGGTAGTTAATCAGTTGCCCCCAGGTTGATAGTGTTCCCTGGACTGACGGGGACTGGCTGCTACCGGGTTAGGGCCGGGGCCATAGCTGTGTTGACGCCCCGTTCTCCACCTGTTTGCTGCCGGTGTTGAGAGGCCGGCCTGAGCGCCGACAATTGCCCTACCTGCCACTGCGCCCGTGACCGACCACTGTTGGGCCAGTGGGTTGGAGACGTCGCTCCTGGTGAGCCAGGACGTCGCCCCTTCTTTTGTACCAGCGACCTGCGTCCGAGGCCGTCGCTGTGTGTGTGGTGTGTGTGCCACAGCTCTTGGTTGGTGTTGAGCCACAGGTGGTGTGTGTGCCACAGCTCTTGGTTGGTGTTGAGCCACAGCTCTTAGGTGTTTGAGCCACAGCCCGTAGTTGAGACTGTCACCGTGTTGCTGACAGAGACGCCACGAACGTGTTAGTTTTCTTTTCCTTCTTTCTTCATTGTGAGCCACAGCTCTGAAGAGACTCTGTTGTCAGACTTGCCTCGTCGCTGCCGTCGTCGTCATCAGCGCTGGACCCGGCAGTTGATAATTAAAATTGTATTAATTTGTTGTATATGTACACCTAATGGTGGGTGTACCAACCTATGTTTAATTGTGTGTTTTGTTTGATGGCTCGGGCGGCATAAAAAAAGAGTTATTTTGTTGCCTGGCTGTCCTTGTTCGGATGAGTGGGTGTGTGTATGTGAATTAGAAAAAGTCGTGCATGCATCCATAATTCTGAGTGAGTCAGACTTCCACACACACGCATTTCCATCCGTAACAATAGCGTTAACCCAACACACCAAAAGAAGCCCCCTAAAGAGATATTGAGTGAAATCACCATCCCCAATCATACTTCATCACTGCTCATAGGTGACTCGGTCATTAGGAATTTAAATCCCCAAAGGCTTCAGACGTATAACGACCCTCTTTTTAAAATATGCATTCCCGGTCTAACTGCAGTCGACATAATTCAATGGTTAAAGGGCTTAGAAAAACAAGAACAGATACAAACTGTTATTATACATGTAGGTGTCATTGACTGCCCAGCTGGTCCTATCCCAATGCAGGTCTGGTGTGAACTTATTGGATTATGCCAGACCTGTTTCCCCTCAGCTTATATAGCCTTTAGTTCCATCATTCCAGCTCGTGGCCGGAGTAACTTAAACAACAGCATTGCACCATCTAATAGGAACCTTTATTCAGCCTGTACCAGTATGAAAGTAGACTTAATTGACAACCACAGTGCCTTTGTCACCCCACGTGGTGCACCACGTCTCGCTCTGTATAGAGATGTCACCCATCCTAGCATGAAAGGCACTGCATGTCTGGCAGTAAATTTTTAAAAAGTTCTTCCCCAGATTGTGCAACCTAGAGTCCAAGACTCTTTCCGTGGACCTGTCCTCTCTCGTGGCCCATCCCAACGTCCCTCAGTTTCTTCCTTAGACCACAGTAGGGGGAGAGTCCCATTTTACAGCAATACCCAGTACCGCTCACTACCCTACCCTTCGGTGAATGTGCGAGTTTCCCCACTAGCTTCCTCTTCCCACTTCCCCCAGTTACCCTCCCATATTGGCCAGGTCAACTGTGGCAGGACCTATCCAATACAGACTGGATATCCACGTGATCAGGTCCCTTTAGAGAGGTTGGAACGTGACACTGACGAAATGACTTTTCCCTCCTTAGTTAATCAGTCTAAAAATAGTAGACCTATTAATGCTTCTAACGATGCTTCTTCAGCATTCCCCCATTCCCACCACTCCTTCCCCAGACAAAATTACACAGCTCCCTACTCTGCCTATCCCAGAACCCCAGCTCCATATCCATACTTGCCCTATGAGCCTGGAGGAGACCCCTTGCCAAGTCAGTATATTGGTTTCGGGTGGTTCTAACTCCTTATCCACACAACAGGGTGTATACTATGACACCCGAAATAGGCCAACACCCAGGAATCCCCAATACCAGTATGCCAACCATTTAAACATGGCACCACTGATGGCCTACCAGCGTGGTCTTCAGCGATCTATACCAGCCTGGTAGACAAATACCCCATTTATCAAACCTAATGCTCATATGATCTACCCCATAATGGAATTTGCTGGTAATGTGTGAATTAAAGTTGTTTTTTCATGTTCGTATGACCATTTGTTCTTTATGTATTTTATTATTGTTATGTAGTCTCCGATCGTTGAAGGGACTCAAGTCGTCAGTAGATTTGAAGTTTGTATGAACGGTCCTGCTTGCACGGGTGGGGGCAATGATGATATTGGATCGTGGTGCTTCTCCTTAGAAATTGTGTGGCCTTGTTGGTATGAAAGCTTTCTTTATAAATATTTGCATTATATTGATTATTGAACTTTAGATTACTTTTCTTCGTAGTTAAGTTCACTATTTTTTGCTATGAGATTTCTAGTACATGTTTGTTTGTGCGTCATTTTGATTCCTACTCGTTGATTTATAATTGCTATTGTCCTGCTGCTAATTTTGGACAATATCAATGCCACCAAATGGCTAAGTAAACCTGGATTTAAGATAGGATATCTCAATGCTTGCCATTTGATAAACAAAATATCAGAGTTACCTTCTATTTTGTCTAATTCTAATGATTGTTTTCATGTTTTGGGTTTTCTGAATCGCGACTAAGTTATGTAATATCTGACAGTGTACTCTCGATTCCTGGTTACAATATAATCCGGAGAGATGCTGCCGTGAAATTCGAAACTGGTTTGGTAACGTATGTTCATCAATCTGTAAATTATAGGGTCTTAAATATGTTTAATAGATTCAATATTGAAAGTATTTGGATTGAAATTCGCCTAAAAGGGACTAAACCGTTTTTAGCCGGCTTCATATACAGAAACCCAGAAGAGAGGGTAGAGTGGTCACAGCGTTTCGAACTCATGATGGAAGATGTTCTGAGTTACTCTACGGAAGTTGTCCTGCTAGGCGATTTTAATATTGACTTACTGAAGCCCCACGAAACATGGAAAAGATGTTATGGATTATTTAACCTGAAGCAATTAATAAACACCCCTACTAGGAAAACGCCACAGTCTGAAACAATAATAGACCACATTTACGTCACTTGCCCCAGTAACATAATCGAAACGTCTGTTCCAGTCCTTGGCCTAAGCGACCATTTCCCAGTATGCTTAACTTGGTCAAAGAAAGGCATAAAAATTCCCAGATGTGGTCATAAATGTATATCGTTTCGCTCCTATAGAAACTTTACTGAGGAAGAGTTCCTGTCTGACTTAAGCATGGCAAACTTTACAGAGGTTTACCAACATACAAACCCGGATAAAGCATTATCAATATGGTATACAATTTTCATGTCCGTTTTTTTATAAACATGCCCCCCTAAGAACCAAGCGGGTCAAATACATAGAAAAACCACCATGGTTGAATGCAGAAATTAATGTCGAAATCCAGACTCGCGAGAAACTATTGCAAGACACTGGCAAAGACGATAACTTCAAGAAACAGCGAAACAAAGTAACCGCAATGAAACGACGCGCTCGAAAAAAGTATTTTAATGATTTGATTAAATCTAAAAGTGATACGAAATCAATTTGGAAAGCTATAAACCAACTATCATGGAAAAAGTCTTAAGTAACAGCCCCTTGTAGTGATAATCTCTCTGCCGAAAAGCTGAACAAACATTTCACAACTGTTGCCCAAAGAGTTGTTACGACAGACAACTCACAGTCAAACGATCTGTTGTTGTTAAAACATTTTTGTGATTCAAAAATCATATACACAAAACTTCAGTTTCCATTCATTAGTGTGCACGAAGTTTTCAAAGAACTATCATCTTTAAAACAGTCTCGTTCACGGGGTTTGGATGGACTTGACAGCAAAATCTTGAAGATATCTGCACCCATTATTTCGGAACACATTACATATGTTTACAATCTCTGTCTTGAAAATTGTTGTTATCCAGAAGTATTTAAGGATGCCAAAGTGCTGCCGATTCATAAGGCTGGTCATCTTTCGGACCCATCCAATTATAGACCGATTTCTATTTTATCTGCTATGTCCAAACCTTTGGAAAAACACATTAAATGTAATCTTCAGGCACATTTCACAAATACGATCTATTTCACCCCAATCAGAGTGGATTTAGATCCAGTCATTCCTGCCACACCATGCTCACAAACTTAATAGAAGAATGGCATTTGAACATAAACAATGATCTATTCACTGCTGCTGTCTTTGTTGATTTTGCAAAAGCATTTGATACCATTGATCATGATCTTTTATCTAGAAAATGTATCTTATATGGACTTACCTCAGACTCAGTAAACCTCCTTTCATCTTTTTGAACAATAGAAGACAAGCAGTATTTCAAGATTCCATTATGTCACCTCTTATGACGGTGAAATATGGTATTCCTCAAGGATCTATTTTAGATCCTATTTTGTTTTCTATTTATGTTAACGATTTACCACTTCATGTAACGTCGTCTACTGAACTGGTTGCTGATGATACTACCCTTATAATAATAAAGTGGTGGGCTGCAACATGCAGAAAGATTTAGATAAATTATTTAGCTGGACTGAAGCAAATCATATGGCTCTTCACCCTCTCAAGTCAAAGTTCATGTCAGTTACCACCAGACAGAAAAGACAAAACATTAAAACCAGCCTGCCAAGCCTTAAAATTTATGACAAAGCATTGGAAGAAGTCGAATCGCACAAATTGCTAGGTCTTACACTTGATAATAACATATCTTGGTCTAGCCACATATCTTTACTTCGTAAAAAACTGTCCAAGAAAGTGTTTCAGCTAAATAGAATAAAACATTGTCTTGATGAGCATACTCATAAGATATTTTTCCATGCATACATCCAACCGGACATAGACTATGCTTCAACTTGCTGGGATTTGGCAAGTAAAATCTCCTTAAGACCTCTTGAGAGTTTATACAGACGTTCTCTCAAACTTATTCTGCTCAAATCATCGTCCCTCCTACCCAGTGATTACAAATACTTAGGTATTCTTCCCTTTGGGTTTAAATGCCGCTTTAATAAAGCTAATCTTATGTACAAAATTATAAATAATTTAACGCCGTCTTATCTCCATAGTAAATTCATTGTAAACGATATTCGTAGCAAACGTACTATTTTCACCCCACGACCTAGGACTCATCTCTTCATGACCTCCCTTATTACTCGGGTGCCAGACTTGGAATGAATTGTCCGATCATCTTAAGAACAGCTGTAGTTTGATATCTTTCAAAAAGGCTTACCACAATACGTTATGGAAACATCTTTAAAATGCCGGTGTAACACCCCAGATTGCCCCCCATCCCAGAATGCCCCCAGGGGACGTCTTGGGTATACTGATGCGTCCCCCTGGGGAGGCATTCCAGAATGTCCCCCCCCCCCCCCCCCATACCTGTTATGTCCCCCCATGGTTGACAATCACTGTCATCCCAGAATGCCCCCCCCCCCCCCCCCCCCGAACTTAGTGTAAGTCGCTCCTCTCTCTGTCTCTCTCTCTCTCTTTCTCTCCCATCTCTCCCTCCCTCTCTCTCCCTCCCCCCCTCTCTCTCTCTCTCTCTCTCTCCCTCTCTCTTTGGTCTCTGTCTGTCTATCTGTCTCTCTCCCTCTCTCTCTCTCTCCTCTCTCTCTCTCTCTATTAAAGAGAGAGAGAGAGTGCGCGCAGCGTGCGCGCGCGCGCGCGCGCGCGTGTGCGTGTGGTGTGTGTGTGTGTGTGTGTGTGTGTGTGTGCTCGAGTGTATGCGTGCGTGTATGTGTGTGAGTATATTCTCTGTAAGTGGATGCATGCGCGTCTGTAATAATGCGTGTAAGCGAAAATATGACTGACCATTGATATTGTAGATTCTAAAGTTTCCGCTGTTCATTCACTCTCTCTGATAAGACAGTACTTGTAAGAAATAGTTCACTACGACTGTTATTACTATACGTTTTGAGGCCAGATCCTGTTGAACACGGATCAACTTTGTACATGTATGTATTTGATTATTCTACGCATGCAACCATTAATTATTTGATGCTACAATTTTGGAAGGACAGAAGGCTTGCTATTCCCTTTTAGCAGTTCTTTTCCATTTAGATTGTCGGCTTCACTGATTTGATATTGCATGCCGATTATAATAAAGAAAGGCACTGTTTTCTTCCAATGGCAGCCATTTCGGAAAAGCGAAAATTGGATAAAACATACTGAAATTGGACAAAAATTTAGATACTATGAATCATTCTGGTAACTGAATCATTTTCTTGATTGAGACCAAAATTCAGTATAAAATAATCACAATCAGGCATTATTTGTCCTCTATATTTGCAGTTTACAAATCTGGTGGCGGCCATCTCGGATTTTACGCAATAACTCAAAATGCCCAACATTTACGAAGTGGCCTCCAACGGATTTAGATTCAGCTGCCCAAGATCATGTTAGATCAACAAAAAACCCGTAATATATAACACAAAACAAGGTACCCCTAAATATCGCCTGGACTAACAAGCAGGTGTGACGTATTTCTGTGTTCTGACACTTGTTGACACGCGTCACGCTTATCATGTTCCGTTGATTAGCAGTCATCCAGTTGCTACTTTTTAAAGAAACAATGTCTCCATTTAAAGCAAGTTGACACTTGCCATGAAGAGTCACCTCCGGAAAACACACACACACACAAGAATCCAACGCAGTGACAATCTAAACGTATGTCATAGTGCAAAAAGCAATTGTATCTCAATAATGATTCCAGCATGATTAGTTATTTTAAGTTTTGTGTATTCGTTGGGTATCAACAGAGTGTCGATCTAACAAGAATTTGGATTAGTTTAGAAGAAAAATTCTTCAAAGATCTTGATTAGATTTTAACGCATTTTGGTCTGTTCTTTTTTTTTGTTCTTCTGTTTCTTTCTTTCTTGAATTTATTCTTGATTCTTTTATTGTGAATTTTTAAAGTAAAATATACTTTCATCACTTGGACTTTTGTTTTTATGGTGCAAAAACCATCAAAAAAGACTGATCAAATAGACATTTTTGTGTTTGTTGTTGTTTTTTTAAGCAGTTCAGACAATGATTTTTGTACACAAAGTGTAAATAAATAGGCTATGGTTGAAAAAAGTCTTGTACTGGTGTGATAGAAACTCTCTCTCCCTGTCACTGTCTGTCTGTCTCTGTCTGTCTCTGTCTGTCTGTCTGTCTGTCTGTCTCTCTCTCTCTCTCTCTCTCTCTCTCTCTCTCTCTCTCTCTCTCTCTCCCTCCCTCCCTTCCCCCTCGCTCTTTCCAACTACATTGTGCCTCTTTCTCTCTCTCTTTCTCTGTCCTTGTCCCTGTCTCTGTCTTTCTTTCTTTCTTTCTTTCTGTCTGTCTGTTTATTTCTCTCTCCCTGCCTCTGCCTCTGTCTTCGTCTGTTTCTAGGTTAGGTAAACAAGAATCAGTGTTTTAAGATGTCACAGAGAGAGAAAGAGACAGACAGACAGACAGACACAGACAGACAGACAGACAGAGACAGAGAGAGAGACAGAGAGAGAGAGAGAGACAGAGAGAGAGAGAGAATTGGGGTGGGGAGCATTCTGGGATGAAAATATATTTGTCCTCATGGGGGGCATAATAGATATGGGGGGGACATTTTAGATTGTCCCCCAGGGGGACGTGTCAGCATACCCAACATGCCCCCCGGGGAACATTCTAGCATACCCAACATGTCCCCCGGGGGACATTCTGGTATACTGAAACGTCCCCCGGGGGCATTCTGGGATACTGAAAAGTCCCCCGGGGGGCATTCTGGGATACTGAAACGTCCCCCGGGGGACATTCTGGGATGGGGGGCAATCTGGGGTGTTACACCGGTATGGTTTCGATTTCTAAGGACCTTTTCCCCAGTCCTAGTCAAATGGCCACTTTCCGCTCAATAAAACATGGTTGTAAGTTGGGTGGGGGGGGGGGGGGGGGGGGGGGGGGGGGGGGGGGGGGGGGGGGGGGGGGGGGGGGGGTTGTTTGTTTTGTTTGTTGTTTGTTTTTTGTTTGCTTTTTTGGTTTGGTTTTGTTTTGGGTTTTTTGTTTGTTTGTTTGTTTTTTGTTGAGGGCATGGTGTAAAGAAGCTTGTCAGCTTATCTGTTTACCCTCAATAAAATATTCGTTTTCTCTCTCTCTCCATCCCCCCCCCCCCCCCCCCCCCCCCCCTCCCCACTTGCCCTAATCTTTTTGTTTTCTTCTTGTGGTTGTTGGTAGTGGTGGTGGTGGTGGTTATTGGTTCTTTTTCTTCTTACTTCTTTTGTCAAAGGTTTTCATGCAAGCAATTGTTGCATTTTTTCATGTGTGTTTGTTTGATTTGCTTTCTACGATATATTGATTTTTCCTTGCCCAGGGGGCTGGATGTGGAAGGCATCCATGCTTGGTCCACTGCCCTCTTGAAGTGGAATTCGTTCGTTCGTTCTCTCTCTCTCTCTCTCTCTCTCTCTCTCTCTCTCTCTCTCTCCTCCTCTCTCTTCCCCCCCCCCCCCCCCCCCATTTACCCCAAACCTACCCCTTGGCCTTTTCCTTCCCTGTTTCCTTCCCCTTGTTCGCTATGTTCACGCGTTTTTCTATTGCGTTCGTTTGTCAATGGTGTGGACAATAGCTAATTGGTATTGAAATGTACAAGATCTTGTTATACTTTGTTCTTTTTATATGTATTTGCATTAATTTGATCTTTAAATGCATTAATTTGATCTTTAATTTGTTTTTCTTCCTTTTGCCCCAGGGCTGGGTGGAAAAAAGCATTTGTACTGCTTATTTTCATTACCCTGGTAAAATAAAATTTCGTTCGTTCGTTCGTTCGTTCGATATGTTTTGTGTGGTAATCTGTAATCCTGCATCTGAGTAATTTTAAGCCAGTACCGAAAACATTTAATAACGGAATTCAAATATATAGGAAATCTAGCCGTTTCACCATACACCAAATCATTTGATGTTTGCAACGATACTCCAAGAAATTTCTTCAAGGCAAAAAGATGTATCTTCTCACAATGTACAGCAGCAGCATCGAGGCCCCATACTTCAGTTCCATACTGTACCATAGGTTGAACTTGAGCATCAAATAACTTTAAAAACAAAGTAAGGGAGTCGTTATTTAACAATGATAACTTCTTTAGAATGCACAGTAACGCATTTTTCGCTCTACTGGCTAAATCCTTGCAAGCAAATACAAAACTCAAACGAGTTGAGAAATATATTCCTAAGTATTTATAAACATTGACAACAGGCTTTACAGATCCATTGTATATCCATCTTTCTCTTGCTGCGAGATATCCACCTTTTCTAAATACAATTATATTACTTTTTGCCATATTAACTTTTAACTCTAATGAAGCACCAACTCTTTGTAAAGTATTTAACTGAGTTTGTAATCTGATTACTGTTTCTGATACCAAGGCCACATCATCAGCCACAAGAAGAATGAAAATCTCCAATCCATCATTTATGAGATTTGCACCATGCCTGCTGCCATGTAAAACTTCCTGTGTTAGTTCATTAATGAATAAAGAAAACAAAACAGGGCTACAGACATCGCCCTGTTACACCCCAGAAGTACAATTTATATAGTCTGTTAAAGCAGCACTAGATCGCACTCTTGCCTTGACACAATCATACATACTTATAACACTTTTATATAGCTTCCCATGAATTCCATTTTTTAACAGGATAGGCCACAGCAAAGTTCTATTAACTGAATCAAAAGCCTTCTCAAAGTCAATAAATGCAACATATAATTTATGATTCAAGCAAAACTGTTTTTGTATAAATCCCATTAATGTGAACATATGATCAACCGTAGAATAGTTTTTTGAAACCCAGCTTGATATTCTCAGTAATGTTATTTTCTTCCATCCACTCCTGTAATCTCCTATTGATAATAGCATTGTACAGTTTGCTGCAGACATTACACAACGAAATTCCTCTGTAATTATTTGGATTGTTTGCATCACCTTCTTATACAATGGGATGACAATAAATTCGGACCAACATCTGGGATATACCCCTTGATCAAATAAGGAGTTAAAGGATTTAGATTAACCCCAAAATTTAGGAATACGTTTGCCTGGCAAGCAGTTTTTATTAATTCACCTATGATTCCATCTGGTCCCGCAGCTTTGCAGGGTTTTACTTTCCTTAGAGCAACTAAAACTTCTTATTTGGAGATGGGATGGTTTAGATTATCATCGTCATAATCTGTTTCATTGATAGGATTTTCATTTCCCAGTTCACTATGGGAACCAGCGTTTCCTTCAAGCAGATCTCTAAAATGATGAAACTATGTTTCTAGACTTATATCATTTACAGGTTGTTTTCTTTTTCTTGAAATCTTGTTAATACAATTCCAAAAATCTTTCTGATTGTTTACAGATTGAAGTAATTCTGTCAACAGATCATCATTACATTGTTTTTCTTTTCTCTTTAAAAGATATTTGTATTCTCGCCTAGCTTTGCAGTAGGCCATACGAGACGGTTTTGACAAAGAACGTCGAAACTGCTTTAATAAATTACGAACACTTTTTTTGTTATCTCGGCATTTTTATCAAACGAATCGTCTTCTTTTTGACCTTTTCCAGTACAAACCTGTTTCTTCATAAATTCTGCTGCCTCTTTTATACAAGAATTAAACATATTTAATGCATCTTCAATATTGATTTCAACCAGCCTCACTGCCTTTTGCATGTGCACCCACATTTCATCGCAAAGTATTACATTTTTAAACAAATCAGCATGACCTTCGCTCCAGACAAATGTTTCAATTGTATAGCGCCTGCTGTTTACCTGTGAGGACTCGTAGTCATGACACTGGGGAGTAATCGTCAACTCTAAAGGCATGTGGTCAGATTCGATTCTGCCAGACACACACATCTCACAGTTATAAGAAAAGATAGAAAACAAATCACAAGACATCAACAAAAAGTCATTCACACTGCTACCGCTGTTGGATATGTATGTGTAGTGACCTTGAAGGTCGCCCTTACACACACCATTTAAAATACACAGTTTCGAAGCAGTACACATATTAATTAGCAGTTTTCCATAATTATTCAAGACAGCATCTTCTGAATTTCGGACATGCACTGGTCCACTTTTATATTGATCAGTATATGTAAACATGCTTTCCTCAGAATCACAAGAGAAATTTGAGACTCTACTGTTCAAGTCACCGCACACTATCATATCAACATCATTTTTAACAAAAAGCAAACAGTCACACAAAAAGTCTTCTAACAAGGAAACTCCATTTTCTTTAACAAGATGAGAATAGTATGGCGACCCTTCAGGAGGTATATATGCACATACAAACATGACGTGTTTTATGGTGCCAAGCAAAGATTTGTCAACAATAAAAGCACGAAACAAATCAGATACAACATCCACAGGTGTAAAATAGGAACAAATCTCGTTTTTTACAAGGCACACCAGTCCACCGGAACGCCTTCCACGTGCCGTAAACTTTAATGCAGTTGAACAGTAAACTTTGTATGCAGAAAACAGAGGCGACTGAAAAGCTTCTACAAATGTCTCGACAAAACATATGAAGTCAAAACTGGACACATAAGATATAAAATCGTTCTTATGCATTTTAGATTATGCATATTCCAGTGGAGAAACGAAAAACATTTTATTTTCTTACAAGTGTCAAATTGACATGATGTATCATTTTGAAGGGACAAGGATTTTAAATGCACATTTCCGGAAGACACAACCCCATCTGTGTAGCTGACATTTTTAACTGGCACTGACGTCACTGAGTTTTCTTCAAAACACACGACCTCACGGCTTGTTTCACGTGCTGTCGATGAACAGTGCTGGGTTGAAACAACCGGTGTCGGGTCACTGTTCGTTCCCTTCACTGTTGAAGACACATAACTAAGATTAATTTTGGACCAGCTGTGTTCCTATCTTAATTCTGTAAATCCATTGTTAGTACCAATGGTGTATCGTTTTCCATCGATGAGGAGGTAATTGAAGACTAGCGTGGCACGTTTACCATCACTCCTGGCTTTTTTAAGGTGAGGTGTCAATCTCCTCCTCAGGTCACGCAGCCTAGTCGAGAAGTCCTCTCCAATGAAAATGATGGTCCCTTGTAACTTGCGTTTAGCTTTAAGAATGTCCATCTTTTGCTTACTAAAAACACATCTTGCAATCATAGGAGAGTCTTGTCTGTTGTTTAATCGATGTACCCGATCGAACTCAAAATCCTGAGACAACTCCAGGGTATCGGTAATGAGGTCCTTCAACACGTCCTTCACAGTCCACAGAAGTCTCGTTTTCCCGACGTGGTAGTCCATAGAAGATGAGGTTGTTCCATTTGGACCTCCCCTCTAGGTCATCTGTTTTCTTCTCCAGCTCCTCCATCTTCTTCGTCAAGTCTTCATTCTGCTTCCGTAGACTGGTGATCTCCTCCCATAGCCCTTTCAGCTCATCCTGCATGGCAGCGTAATCCTCACGAAGGGCATGCAAGTCCTGTTTCACGTCATCGAGCTTAGCGTCAAATTTGCACTCCATGGTGTCCAGCTTGCTCATGATGTCAGACAGTGAAGGATCCTTTCCGCTGTGAGGATGGCCAGGTTTCTCCATACTGGCCCTGCTGGCTGCTCCACCACTGGCGCTGGTCAGTCAGGTCTGCCTGGTGTTGTCTCTGGACTGGATGGGGTTAGGACCTGGATTGCTCTCCACATCCCCGCATCGAAGAAGCAAACTCCCCCAGAACAAATAGGAGAGGAGCAATCCTAACTAGCACTGTCACCTCTGCACTTCAGTCTCAACATGGCGACATGCACTGCTGATTTCTGCATTGTCCGTTTCAGCATAAATTACTGAAATACTGGCAAAAAACAGCCACATACTGTCCAAAAATCAACAGACCCAGAAGGCATAGTTAATTACAGTGTCCGTCCGCCAGTCTGCAAATCTGAATCGGTCCTGATGAGCCCAAATCATGAATTAAGTGACAGATCATTCGACGCGCGACTTCCTGCCAAACACCCACTCACGTCCTCCGAGAGAGAGAGAGAGAGAGAGAGAGAGAGAGACAGAGACAGAGACAGAGGAGAGTGAAATGTTTGGTGGGTGCAAGAGTGCACATATGAGTGCAGTAATAACCTTGGTGTGTTTGATTAAAAAAAACCCTTAATTCACTTCAGCACTACCATTACAATTTCAACTGTCCTGGACACAGGCTGTCGAGTGGGTCCCCGCTGGCAAGAGGTAGAGGGGACTACACAAGATGAGTTGGTGGCAAACAGTGGAGGGAGACCTACGTCCAGCCCACAGGAATTTGAGGGATTTCTGTGGACTGGCAGAGGACCAGTTACAGCGGAGTGCTTGAACTGCCCAATGCATTGCTGGATGTGGGAACAACTTAGGACTAAGGCAAAATGTTTACTCATTCAACTTGTGTTTTTGATTTCAGCCTTGTTTATACAGATTCTGTCTGTGTGATTTACATCAACCAAGTGTTGGCTGACTCTATATAATCTATATCAGCCCAGTGATGACCGATTCTGTCTGTGAAAACTCTGTCATGCTAGTGGTAAGTGATTCCCTCTGTGTAATCTCTACTGCCCAGTGGTGATTGTGTCTGTCTGTTCAATCTCTATCAGCCCAATGCTGACCAGTCTGTCAGTATCCATCAGTCCAGTGTTAAATGATTCCTTTTGTGCAGTTCATGTTCACCAGATGTGAACTGGCTCTGTTTGATTTATATGATCCAACTCTGTGTGTGTGTGTGTGTGTGTGTGTTGTGTGCGCGCGCGCGGCGCGCACGCGCATGCTTGTGTGCGTGCATGCATGCATGTGTGTGTGTGTATGTGTGTGTGTGTGTGTGTGTGTGTGTGTGGTGTGTGTGTGTGCGTGTGTGTGTGTGATGTACTGTGGACTGTTTCTCATTGTGGAGATCTTATCAGCCCCCTGTTGACTGAATCTGTCCTTGATATCCATGTCGGCTTTTTGTCAAGTGCTTTTAAATGAAACAGTGAGCTGATCACAGGCCCGCAGATTTCTTTTTGATGCCTTCACTCAGTTAACAACTGGCTGAGTGGCACAGTCAAGCATGTTTCAAGAAAACGATGTGGCTAAAACAATGTCAACAACAGGTGGTTATTGACAGTAAATGCATATATATATCAAGATCGAAACATGAAAAAAAATAAGAGAATATTTTGATAGCCCCCCCCCCCCCCCCCCCCCCCCCCCCCCGTCCCAATTGTACCTCTATATATACCGACAACAACCCAGCTTTTAGGCTTTGACAGCTGTCCTCTAAACAAAACCTTGAAGTCATCAAATTTATCTGTTTCCTTAAGACAGGCCAGCCAGGACAAGCTAGCATGCCCCCTGAATTGTGTTAAAGCCAGTTTTATTAATTATGAATACATAATTAATAAAACTGGCTTTAACACAATTAAATACATATATGCTACATCCATTCTTGTGTGTGTGCGTGCGTCCGTGTGTGCGAGCGTGTGCATGCACACGCATGTGTGTGTGTGTGTGTGTGTGTGTGTGTGTGTGTGTGTGCGTGTATCCACGAGCACGCCACCCACTGGTAACTGACTCTGTATGATTCAAATCAGCCCTGTGTTGATTGGATGTGTGTAAAATCCATATCAGCCAATAGTCGTGCGGTTTAGAACGATGACAATGAACTGATCATAGCCCACAGATTTCGTTTGATGAATTTATCAAATCAACAACTGGTTGGCTATCACAGACAGTCCACAGCCATCTGGCCCAGATGAAAATCGCACTCTTTAGTTTCTGGCTTACTTGCCCGGCTGACGAACTCAGGCTGTGACCTTCACTGCTGTGTGGAGATAGGTGGGAGGGTGGGCCCTATTGGAACAGCACATGTAGCAGCTGCAGACAATGAGTACTGTGTAATTCTTGTGCTGATGTTTTCTCTTGTGTTTTTATGCTTTATTATGCTTCCACACTCCAGAACTGGATATAATTAACTCTGTGTGTGTGATTTGTGTGTTGGATTCTTCTTTGTGCTGTTTGATATAACTGTGTACCAATGAGCTCAGGCTGTAACCTTCACAGCTGTGTAGAGATAAGCGGGAGGGTGGGCGCTATGGGAACAGCGCATGTAGCAGCTGCAGACGAGTACTGCGTGATTCTTGTGCTGATGTTTTCTCTTGTGTTTATATGCTTTATTATGCTTCCACATTTCATAACTGGATATAATTAACTCTGTGAGGGATTTGTGTGTTGGGTTCTTCTTTGTGCTGTTTGATATAACTTCAGTACATCCCACGTTTGTGTGTATCCCTAAGTTTTTGTTTTTGTTTTTTTTTTTTTTGTTTTTTTTGTCGTGGGTGCTGAGTGCGTCAGTGAAGTGCCAGGTGACTGTATAGCCCAGTGCTAGTGTTCATCGCAGCGTGAGAGCCGTGGTGCTCAGACAGCATACATCCACCAAGTGCTTATTTTCCTCTCTCTCTCTCTCCCCTCTCTCTCTCTCTCTCTCTCTCTCTCTCTCTCTCTCTTGTGCGTGCGTACGTGCGTGCATGTGTGTGTGTGTGTGTGTGTGCGTGTGTGTGTGTGTGTGTGTGTGTGTGTGTGTGTGTGTGTGTTGTTGTTGTTGTTGTTGTTGTTGTTGTTCTGCTGTTGTTGTTGTTATTGTTGTTGTTGTTGTTGTTGCTCTGTCTCTCTCTCTCTGTCTCTCTCTCTGTCTCTCTCTCTCTCTCTCTCTCTCTCTCTCTCTCTCTCTGCATACATAAGGGTAAGAGTGTGCAAGTGAGGACCCAAGCATGCTTTCATGGTACAGTAAGCTGTAATACCTAGTGATCTCTCTCTCTCTCTCTCTCTCTCTCTCTCTCTCTCTCTCTCTCTCTCTCTCTCTCGCTGTGTGTGTGTGTGTGTGTGTGTGTGTGTGTGTGTGTGTGTGTGTGTGTGCGTGTGTGTGTATGTGCAAGCGCACACCTGTGTGTGTGTGTGTGTGTGTGTGTGTGTGTGTGTGTGTGTGTGTGTGTGTGTGACTGACCCTGCATTAGCTAGTCTTGTTGCTTACGTGTGGGCCTACTTCATTCCGATCTTTTGTACGTGCATGCATGTTTGTAATTCCAATTAGAGTAGGTGTGGGGTGGAAATCAATTTCAGTGTGTGTGTGTGTGTGTGTGTGTGTGTGTGTGTGTGTGTGTGTGTGTGTGTGTGTGAATCTATCACTAGTTTGAATATGATCAGACCAAGTTTGCCACCTACAGTCAATCATCCTTTGCTTGAAACAACGTATAAAGCCATGAACATTTCCAACGCCTTGACTTGCCCAAACAAATCCAAATCCACATTTAAACAAGCATAAGCGAACATTTGTTACCCAATTTTTCTTACCTTTTGCATCAAGGTCAAATATCATATCATAAACATATCATATCATGTGATTCTCCATTTGTATCAGCTTAAGCCAGTAGTGAATACACTTAACAGCAGAATTTTTGAATATTGGATAGCGAATTGTTTCACCATAAACAACATCATTGGTTGTTCACCAGTCTACTCCTAAAAATTTCTTCAAAGCAAATAAATGGACTGATCACAATGAACAACAGCATTGTCTAGGCCCCATAATTCAGAGCTGTACTGCACATCGGCTGTATCTGATAATCAAACAATTTCATAAATGAATTAAAAGAGTTGTTATCTAACATATATAACCTTTTAAGAACATAAATCAAAGCATTCTTAGCTCTGCTTGCAAGGTCTTTGCATGCAGCAATGAAGCTCAAGCACGTAGAGAAAAAAATCCCTAAATATTCATACGCATTAACGACAGACATTCTTTCACCGTTATACAACCATTTTTCTCTCACACTCAAATATCCACCCTTCCGAAATACTATGATATTACTTTTAGTCATATTAACTTTAAGTTGAAGAGATGCAGTGGCATGTTGTAAGCTGTTCAATTGTGTTTGTAGACTTGTAACTGTTTCTGCCATCAAAACGACATCGTCAGCCAACAACAGAATAAATAATTCGAATGCATCTAATGAAAATCGAGCGCCATGTCTTCCCTTTATTGATTACTTCAACCGCCAGTTCGTTAATAAAAAGAGAGAACACAACAGGACTGCAAGAATCTCCTTGCCTTAATCCTGATGTGCAGGCAATGTAATCAGTTAACATAGAACCACATCGAACTCTGGCTTTGACATCATTGTACATGCTTTTAATGCATCTGAATAATTTACCTTTAATGCCATTTTTCAAGAGAATTGGCCAAAGGATATTTCGATTTATCGTGTCAAAAGCGTTATTCGAAACCAATAAACACAACATACAATTTTCGATTATAACAAAACTGTTTCTGTACAAGAGCTAGTAAGGGAAACATGTGGTCGACTGTTGAGTATCCTCTCTTAAATCCAGCTTGATAATCACCTGTGATATTGTATTCATCAACCCATTCTTGCAGTCTATTATTTCTCACTATACCACATAATTTACTACTAACATCGCTCAAGGAAATTCCCCTGTAATTGTTGGGATTATTGGTATCACCCTTCTTGAAATAGGTTGAATAATAGATTCAAACCAGTTTTCAGGAAACACACCTTTATCAAATAGGTTATTAAACAATTTCAGAAGAAAATATACAACCTGATCATTCGAATTCTTAAAAAGCTCGGCAATAATGTGTCATGTGATGTACCTCACATGGTGACATGTGACATTCCGTCGCGTATGCCCTTATTTGTTATAAAGCATTTCCCTAGATAAAAAGAAAGGATAATTATGTGGCCTGACCAGTGTGATCGGTGTCGTTGTGGCTATAGACGCATGGTGATTATTGGTTGAATGGATGGACGTTGTCCATTGGTCAAGTAACCAAGGGCTGGTAATGCGTAGAGTTAGATGAGTAATCACTGAATATGTACTCAGGAAGAGCGCAGGAAGGAAAAATAAGGTATAGGAAGGAGATGGCTTGGGGACACTGACCAGACAGGTTGTTTGGAAGCACAGAATGAGATTCACCTGCAATCTACCATTACCAGGTGAAGTATAGACAGATGGGGAGAGAAAAGAGAGAGAGTTAAGTAAAGAGAAAAAAGGGAAAAGAATTACTAATTATTCAGATTTTGAAATAGATTACTTACACGGACTTCATTCGTGTTTCAGCCCTTCCTGGTGCTGTGGCAGCACCATAATGGTACAAGCAACTGTGGCAGTTGCGTAACAAGTATTTGGACTACAGTGCTGTGGCAGCACCTAATTGCGAAGAGGACGACGACTGCCGTAGTCGTGTGAGAATTTAAAGAATTTGTAATGTTGACCCACAATGAATGTTGATTGTCCCCCTGGGTCGGAACTCAGATGATATTCTTATATTTTAAGCCATCTTTTGATTCTTCTTTGAAAAATGTATACATTGTTTCTCCAGTGAGGAAGAGAAACCATTAAACGATGTATTTGTGAACTATTATGTGTAATGAGATGAAATTTGGTCCCAGCTAGTGGATCTGTGGAATGTTTGTACCTCCACTGGAGTGGAGGAACATAAGATTTAAAGATTTGAAAAGTTGATTATCGTTTAGTAAATTATTCCCTGGAGAGGAGGGGGAGAAGAAGAGTATTGTAGTGCACCTTCTGGTTGTTTGGAGAGACTGCGTGTGCACAGAGTGAATGCTGAGCTGAGTGTGTGCATGCATTTGTGCTCAGTGTGACAGTGGTGACCCCGACTTTGGACTAAGGACTGGGGGTTTTTTTGTACCCCCTCCAAAGAAAAAATTAAGATTCCCCCTCTAAAGAAAAAATTAAGATTTCATTTTGCAAAAACAAAAGTTTTGTATTATTGATTGTTTGATTACTGTTTGCAGTTTTTATTTTTCATTTGTTTCTGTATGTGTGTTTTCGAGTGTTTGAGATTTCTTTTGGTTGTTCTACTCTGTTAGGGTTTTTTTTTTTTTTTTGGGGGGGGGGTAGGATTTCCTTTTGACCCTTTCCCCTCTCAGGACTGATAGCCTCAACCTCCTCTTGCTCGTACCTGGCAGCAAGAGGGCAGGGCGTTGAGGAGTCGCTGTCCTTCCCCTAGATTAGAATTTGTTTTGTCCCCTTCCCCAGGACTGATAGCCCCAACCTCTTCCTGCTCTGATTTAGCAGGAGGGCATGCCGTCGGGGAGTCAGTAGTCCCTCCCTCTCTCATTAATATCTATTTCTTTCCCTTTCCTATCATTTCATTTGGATTTTTCCCCTTACCCCTCTGAGTGTGGGATCGACTTCACCTCCATCACTCAATTAGTGTAGGTGGTGGAGTTGATTACTGCTCAGCCCGAATAAACATTTGTTTTCTTGATTATCTTATGGGTTGTTTTTTTTGTTTGTTTGTTTGTTTATTGCATTGTATTGTCAGTATATTGTGTGAATACTTCCCCGTCTCCAGTTTTACGGGAGAGAGTTGCCATTAGGGTGCTGTCTGAGGGCCTCTTTCTCTTTTTCTTATTTCCTCTTTCTATGCCAGACCTGTCTATTCTTTCATTTCCTTTTCACCCCCTTTACAAAAAAATCTCCAAATCTTCTCTTCAATAGGCGCCTCTCTAGCTTCTTTTCATCATTGTCATCTTTTAGGTTGGATTTCCGTTAGTGTACGTTTTCTTCCCCTCTTTTTAATTGTTTGTTGATTCATTTGTTTTGTAACTTTGTATTCCCTTATTGTTTAAGACGATTCATTTGTTTTGTGAACTCATCTATTTTGTTTTACCAAGAAACTAAGTAAGAAAGTAACAACTACGATAAGAACAGTTAAGAACATAAACATTATAAAGAATTTATTTCCGGAAAAAAACCTTTATATTTTGTCTGTTTTCTTTTCATTGGGAAAAAAGAGTTATTAGTATTGGATTTTTTAGTTGTCTTTTTCCCTTTGGGAAAGAATATTGGTGAAAATCTCTTTTGGAAAGATCACATTGTCAGTTCTTATTAGTGCTTCTCTTTTGTAAGCCTTTATTACTTTCCTGTTTATACCGGCATTTAAATTCTTTATTTGTACATACTGTAACAAAGTTGTTGTTTTTAAACGTATATAGCATAACATATCGCCTTATTTTAGTCATATTTAGTCATTGTTTCTTGTTTGTTTGTGGTAACTATTCATGATGGAAAATTTTGATGAATAAGTACGACAGGCCGAGCGTTTAGGCTTTGAAGGTGATAAATTAGCAAACTATGTCCAACAATGTATGGACAGGGCAGACAGAGAGAGAGAGACAGAAGAGAGAGACAGAGAGAGAGAACAGAGAGACAGAGAGAGAGAGAGAGAGAGAGAGAGAGAGAGAGAGAGAGAGAGAGAGGAAAAACAGAAACAACTAGAAGAAAAAGATAAAGAACGACAAGAAACTCTAAAAAGATTAGAGTTTGAAGAGAAAAACTACAGAAAGAGATGGAAGAAAATTTTAAAAAATTAGAGTTTGAGGGAAAAAAAACTACAGAGAGAGAGAGAGGAGGTTCAAAGAAAACTAGAGATAGAGGATAAGGATAAGGAACGGCAATTTAAATTGAGACAACTTGAATCAGAGACTGATGCGGAAATTAAAAAATTACAGGCATCAAGAGAACCTCCACCACCTCCATCAGTCGGTTCCGCGAGTACATTTTATCCGAAGTCAACATACATTCCGAAGTTGCCGCCGTTCGAAGTAAAAACCGACGACATTGACAGTTTTCTTTTTCGGTGCGAGAACCACGCTACATCTTGTGGTTGGCCGAAGGAGAAATGGACATTGTTTATCGCGTCGCTGTTCAAGGGAAGCGCTTTGGCACAATACCACACACTCGCAGCAAAAGAAGGGTTGACTTGGGAACAATTAAAAGAAGAACTCTTAAAGAAGTTTCAGTGTTCAGCTGACCGTTTTCGTGAGCGTTTCCGATCAGTTCGTCCTGACAAGGGAGAATCATTTCCGTCTTTTTCAATAAGAATGAGTCACTGTTTAGACAGATGGATAGAGCTAACAAAGACGAATAAGGCTTTTGAATCACTGCAAGATTTGCTTCTTCGAGAGCAACTTTTTCAGAGCGTCAGCAAAGAGTTGGCCACTTTTCTTAAAGAAAGACAGTTCGATAACGTTGACGAAATGTGTCAGATGGCAGATCAGTACTGTATTGCTCATCTGGATAAAGGTGTTGCCCGCAAAGGGGATTCATCCCTTTTCGAGTCTCACGCGGCATTTCAAATGCAATCTGGACAAGGAAACTATAGAAGAGAAAATCGCGCTTCATTCCAAGGTCCTCACGGTTACACGTCTTTTGGCAACAGACAAAGACCTTTCCGCGGTCAAGGCCATGTCGGTTCTGGCGATTTCCGTCAGTACCAATACTCACCACCGGAAAGACCTTTTCCTTTCTGAGGGCGTGGGGAACAACAACCGCGCAGACCCTTTGGTCCAGTGCGTGGACAAGGTCGAGGTTCACAAACTAACAGTAACCAGTTGTCCGCCGACCAAACCATGCGTTGCCATTTTTGTGATGGCAAATTCCATTTGAAACGGGACTGTCCTTTCAAAGGAAGTGGAACAAAGACTGGATTTGTTTCCAACACATGTGAAGAAGGTCTTGTTTTGGCGCCAGATCAGTCCATTGATGGTCTTCTTTTGGAGGATTGTGCCATTAATAGGTTACAAGGTTCTGTTTTGCGAGATACAGGTTGCACCACAGCTGCTGGTGTAAGGAAATCTTTTGTTCTATCGGACCAATATCCTGACAGTGTTCAGAGATGCAGATCGTTTGGTGGAAAAATTGAAACTTTTCCACTTGCAAAAATTTCTGTTGATACACCATACTACTCTGGGAGAGACTAATAATATGCGGGCTCTAACCCACCATCTTATTTTGCCCGAAACCCCCCGTCACAAACAATCTCGTCCCTCTTATGCTACTTTTTGCCAAAACTAGCACCTTTTCTACAATCAAACTTAACATGCAAACCCCTCCAAAAATTGACGTAATCGTTATTTTAAAATGGGGTTTTCGTGCAAAACAAAGATGGTGATTTAGAGGCCCGCATATTATCAGTCTCTCTCCTCTTCTGATTCTTGCGCAAAACAATAGGAACGGCCTACTTAATTTTTTTAATTGGTGTTTATAATCTGGTTTAAAAATGAAGCCCGAAGTTGCAGAGTTTATTGATATATTTAGAATTTGGGAGTTGGAGGAAAGGAGCTGGGGAGTTGATAGAGAAGAGTTTGAAGAATTAATTACGGAGCTTTTTGAGCGCGTAGTTATGCGACGCCATCAGTAAACTACCGCATTCTTGGCCCCATCCAGTTATAAAGTTGTTTGCCATTTTAATTGATCAAATAGCTCCTGAAGATCTTGATCTGACTGCTTCTACTGACCCTGAAGGAGTAACTGTTGCCTTTAAACCTGGACAGTTTTTAAGATTAGTAAAAGACTATGAGTAATAAATAACAGCTGAATTTACAATTATTTTTTATTTATTTAATTTTTAGATTTAAAAATGACGACCAAACACAGCGAATCTGATCTAATGATTTTAATAGAAAATTGTAATGAACTATTTGACGAAACAATGAAAGTGTTAAACATTGATTTTAGTAAATCTGGGTTTGAGAATGATGTAAACAATTTAATCAAAAATCATAGTGAACTATTTGGCGAAGCAATCAAAGAGTTAAACATTGGCTGTAATGATTCAGAAAAAGCTAAAGTATTAGCAGACGTTCTTGTAAGATTAGGGTGTCTTGAAGTATTGCAACGCTTGGGTGAAGAATAAAAGAGCATTTACTTACTTTTACTTACTTTTATTTTTTTTAATTTACGTAAATATTGTGGCTTAAAAATGAACCCCACAAGTGAGTCTAAGTTTGAAAAACTACCCAACAACGTACTGTTGGAAGGTAGTAACAAACCATTAAGCAATACGTTTAGTGAAGTAGACATGGACATTATTAACCCCTCAAGCAGTTCAGGAAAGCGTAACACATGCTATCTCTAAAATCCCAGAGTCTCTTCGAATCGTCCCGCCAGTAAAAGTGTTGTTGGCCATTCAGATTGAATATATAACCCCCGATGATAGTAGTATACTAGTCTGGGTTTCAACTTGACAGAAAGAAGTAATCAGCTATTGCGACTTTAATTCTGAATGGGCTGATTACATGCTTACACAGTTTAACCATGCAAGCGAGGAGGCCAAGCAAGAGGTTCTGGCTGGTCTGAAGGAACAGTCATTGAAATCAGATTAAGACAAACAAAGTTCTATCCTATAGTCGGCAATTCTTACCTTCCTCTCCCAAGAGAGTTAGTGTTAAAACGGGCAGTCCTAAACATAAAAAATTCTGACGATATGTGTTTCATGTGGTGCGTTTTGGCGCATTTACACCCAGTTAAAAAGCACGTAGACAGAGTATCTATTTATGAAGCATACAAACATGAGCTGAACTTTAATAACATAACCTTTCCAGTGAGTGTAGAAAGTATTGACCAGTTTGAAGAGCAAAACAAACCAATCACTGTAAACGTATACACCTGGGATCCAGTAGACAATCTAGTCCCTCTAAGGATCTCTCCCAAAGCCCCCCTTTAGGTGAATCACTTGAGAATCATGTAGACTTGATACTGTTTACGGGCGGTCTAAAGAGTCATTATGTATTAATTAGATCAATTAGCAGACTGTTAGAATATACATCAAAGCATAAATCTAAACAAGAGCTTTGTAGAAGGTGTTTGATCAGGATCCCAACTATAGAGGCCGCTGCCCGCCATAAGAAGCATTGTAAAAGTTTTGTAGACTGTAAAACCGAACTTCTTACGCCCCCACCGGGGTCTAAAGTTAGTTTTAAGAATGTACGCAAAATGCAAATGAGCCCATACGTAGTCTATGCTGACTTTGAATTAATCTTGCCACAGTACTACAGCCCTCAGCAAGACCAAAAAACAACCTTATTATCCCGCCATCAGATCTGTTCTTATGCGTTTGTTGTTGTTAGGTCAGATGGCGGACACACACAACCGGAGATTTACAGAGGCCCCGACGCAGCTAATCGATTTTTGGAGCACATGAAGCATCTTCGCAATCAACTCTCCAATCAGCTGAACCTTTCAGACATTAAGATGACTCCTGAAGACCAAAGGCGCTATGAATCAGCCACCCGCTGCTGGATATGCGGCTCAAGGCTAACACCCAACAGTAAAGACGCGACAGTGAGAGACCACGATCACATTACTGGGAAATTTAGAGGGGCCGCGCACAACCGTTGCAATCTTCACCTCAAGGTTGACCCCAAAAAATGGAAACTGCCTATCCTCTTTCATAACCTACGAGGCTACGATTCTCATTTTATCATGGAAGCAATAACTTCTGAATATAAGAGGGTTACCTGCATTGCACAGTCTTAGAAAAGTACATGATCTTTACTATTGACTGTTTATGCTTCTGTGACTCTGCCCAGCATCTGATGGGGAGCTTAGATAAGTTAGCAGAATCTCTACAAGACTGTCCAATCACTAAACAATATTTCGACTCATCTTTAGTACGTAAAGGCGTTTACCCGTATGAATACATGGACTCGTGGGACAAGTTTGATGAGCCAGCGCTGCCACATAAAGACGATTTTTACAGCCGTCTTAGAGGTGGAGGCATAACAGACTCTGACCATGAATACGCACAGAAAGCCTGGACAGAATTACACTGTCGAACAATGGGCGATTATCACGATCAATACTTGATGGCCGACGTGTGTTTATTGGCAGATGTGTTTCAGAATTACAGAGCTACTTGCATGAAACACTACGGTCTAGATTCATCACAGTATATCTCTGCCCCGAGCCTTTCTTGGGACGCATTCTTGAAGTCTACAAACATTGAGATTGACTTAATATCTGATCTGGATACACTTCAGATGATTGAGGACGGGCTGAGGGGAGGCATTAGCATGGCCTGTCATCCTTACCGCAGAGCCAACAACAAGTATTTAGACGATTATGACCCCACTAAACCATCCAACTATCTAATGTACTTAGATGCCAACAATCTGTATGGGTGGGCCATGAGTCAGGCACTGCCATTAAGAAACTTTAAAATGGATGTAGGACCTTATAAGGTTGATCGGGTAGTAGGACTACTGTCACAGCTTACGCCGGATCAGCTGACTGGATTTATCTTAGAAGTAGACTTAGATTATCCTGCAGAGTTGCATGACCTTCATAATGATTTCCCCTTAGCCGCAGAAAATTAAAGATGAGTCCCACCGAACCGCCCAAACTCGTGCTTAATCTTCGACACAAGACTAAATATGTCTGTCATTACAGGCTGTTACAATTTTACTTAAGACACGGGCTAAAACTGAGAGCTGTTCACAGAATAATTACCTGTGACCAAGAGCCTTTCATGAGACCATACATCACGAAGAACACCGATCTTAGAACTAAGGCCACTGACGCTTCAGAAAAAGACTTTTTTAAGTTGATGAACAACAGCTGTTTTGGTAAGACGATGGAGAACGTACACAAGCGTAAAGATGTAAGATTAGTTACAAACGAACAAAGAGCAATTAAGCTGGTCTCTAAACCTAATTATCAAGACTTTAGACGGTTTAGTAACAGCCTGGTTGACATTATGATGAAGAAACAGATTGTGAAGTTGGACAAGCTGGTGTTTATCGGGTTTACCGTGCTAGAGTTGTCAAAGTTATTGATGCTTGAGTTTCTGTACGACTACTTTAAGCCGCTATACCCAAAGTCGAGAGTCCTTTACACAGATACTGACTCTTTTATTCTAGACATCCCAACTGAAGACTTCTATAAGGATTTAGAAGCGGAGGTAGCCAAAGGAGCTGATGGGTGGTACGACACATGTGACTACCCAAAAGATTCGCCTTTACATTCAACTGTGAACAAGAAAGTGATTGGAAAGATGAAGGATGAACTTAATGGGGCGGTTATACAAGAATATGTTGGTCTGCGGTCGAAGATGTATAGCGTTGCTACCCAGACTTCTGTAACAAAGAAAGCTAAGGGTGTAAGTAAAGAAGTTGTCAAAAAAAAAAAAAGTCACGACAACTACAAGCAGGCTCTCGTTGAAAACAAAATATTTCATCACACAAATGTTAATCTGCGCTCTACTCTTCATCAAGTAAACACAACTGCTGTTAATAAGAAATCACTAGTCTCTAACAATAACAAGCGAACTTACGTCATTCCTGAGTTTTCATATGCTGTAGGTCACTGGAGAACCGACTTGGCTGACTTAAATTACGATCTTAACTAGTACTAACTAGTACTTTACTTAAGATCTTAACTAGTACTTAAGATCTTAACTAGTACTTAACAAGTACTTATCATGACTTGCACTTAACTTGCACTTTACTTGCACTTTACTTGTTACAACTGACTTAACCAGTACTTAGCTTGTACTTAACCAGTACTTAGCTTGTACTTAACCAGTACTTAACAACACATTAAAAAACTAATTTATTAAAAATGGGTCTACAGCAGGAGGTTGTACTTTTTTTGCAGAAGCTGGTTCTTTTACTGTTTTTGTGGGGGTTTGTAACTTTGTTGCTAAGTATGGCTTTAGGCGCTTGTATGCCAAAAGCCCTCCACCAACAACAATACTCCCCAGTACATAATAATACATCTTACAGTTTGATTGTGTTGTTGTTGGTGGCGGCGGCGGCGCTGGTGCTGATGTTGTATTACTATCTAATAATTTTTGTTTTGCTGCTTGGTTTGCTTTTTGCAGTCTGTTCCATTCAGCTAGTTTACGACCAGCCTCAACACGGCCAGCACTTTTAGACTTAGTAACACTACTCACCTGCGGGACACTCAGTTGTGGGACACTCGCCTGTGGATTCACTTGTGGGACACTCGCCTGTAAATTCACTTGTGGGACATTCTGCTCCTGTGGAGTCTTCTCCTGCTCGCTCATTTTTTTTAGTCTGATTAAAATTAATATGATTAAAATTAATATGATTAAAAGTAATTAACCCATGATGAATGGACATAGCAACGTCCCAAATCTATAATACATGTTACATGCAAGAGATTCTAGAGACTTGGTTAAAACCGGATCTTGTGTTAAGTCATATTTTAAGTCTTCTTCTGAATCAATCGGCGCTATCTTGCCTACTAACTTAGCATATAAACTAATCATTGTCTGTCCCACCGATCTAACCATTTTTGATCCTATCTGTGCTTCGTACCTAGCGTAATACTTCTCAACGTCTGATGTAGACAATTGCTGAATCTGTTCAATACTTAGTTCAACGCCTAAATACTGCTTGGTTTTCCCACATGCAGCCAGAGAGAATAATCTTTCTTTATGACAGAGGTCTGCCGCCTCCTCACACTTTAATAGCTCGTCGCAATCCATTTTTAAACCCTTTTTAAAAGCAATAAAAAAAATAAAACCATGAGTTTAACGCTGGTTAATTATGCAGTGCCTATTGTTGGTGTTATAGTTTATTCAACCCTAGCAAAATGTTTGTTAAGAATAAAACCGCCCAACATGGGAAAGATAGAAGATTCGCCGAAACTAGTTGTAACCTTATTTTTAGCTCTGGCAACAAAAGATTATCTGATTAAAAAGCACATAGACAGTCTTTCATATTATGATTATTTTAATTATTTTTTTAGTTAATAAAAAACATGAGCGAAAAAAAGATTATTAATACGATTTACCACTCTGCTGTAATCAGCGGCCTTAGTATAGGATATAGCACGTTAGCAAAAAACATGTTTAAAATGAGGCCGGCCGATCTAGGAAGGTTAGACATTGAGGATGTTGTTAAGGTTATAGCTGTAATAACTGCAGGGATTGCTTCAAAAGACTTTCTTGTTGCACAGGGGATTATCCCAGAAAACATCAATGCATAGAAAGATTAATGCATTTAGGCAGATTGATTTATAAAAAAAAAGATTCATTCTAAAAAAAGATTCATTCATTTATAAAAAGATGTCTGGATTAGTTCTGATGGTGGGAGGGGCTATTGTTAATGCATTGGCTTTCTCTGGCAGCAATTATATGTTTAGTAAATTGCGGTCTGATGAAGAGAGAGAACGCCATAACAAGGCAATGGAAGATTTAGCTAAGGCAAGAGACGCTTACGAGAAAAGGAGGATTGCTCACTTAGACTTTATTAATAAAAAGTTAAGAGAACAGGGGCATGCAGAGCACACATTTACAGACGTTGATGAAGCAATGAATGAATATTACTTAGTGACAGGAAAGAAGTTTCTAACATCGTCACCGCCAGAGCTGTCTGACTTTTATGAACCATCTGAGGATCAGAAAATGGTAGAAATAGGCTTTATTATAGGTGCTATGGGAGCAATCTTTCTTCTTGCATATTCAATCTAAACACAATAGTTAAAAATGTAATAAAAACAGTCTCTTATGGACGATACAAAGTACAAAATATATTATTCACCTAGAGGGTATTGGAAAGGAAAGGCTGCTATTGATAAACTGAGTAAAGCTGCTAGGGTGTCTGAATCAGAAGCGAAAGACTGGCTTTCAAAACAAGCGATCTGGCAAATATATCTGCCTGCCCCAAAAAGAATAATAAGGCCTCGATTTGTTAACTCAGTTCCTAATGACACCCACCAGATGGACTTGTTGTATCTTCCGCATGACAAAGTTAGAAGAAAAAAGTTTAAGTATGCTCTTACGGTTGTTGACATGGCTTCGAGGTATAAAGATGCTGCGCCTTTAACGGATAAAAGCTCAACTGCTGTGGCTGTGGCTTTACAACAAATATACATGCGAGGTCCATTAAAGTATCCTAGATTGATCCAGGTTGATGATGGGAAAGAGTTTAAAGGAGCTGTAAACCAACTGTTTTTAAGACATCGGGTTACAGTTAAGAGAGGGATCCCAGGCAACCATCGCTCCCAGGCTCTAGTAGAAAACTTTAATAAGAATCTAGCTGAGCGCCTGTTTACCTATCAATACCACAGAGACCTTATGGACAAAACACGCAACACAGAATGGGTCAGGAGATTGCCAGCAGTCTTACGCGCCATGAACAATGAAGAATTTAAAGCACGGGCCTTAAGCCAGTGAACGCGATCAAATTTAAAAAAAATAGCATTACTGAAGACATCCAAGGTAATCAAAAACTCTTGCCGTTTGGACTAAAAGTAAGATACTTGTATGCTCCCGGAGAGGCAGAGGGCGATGTTAGAATTAGAGCCACAGACCCCATATGGAGCGTAGATGTATATGAAGTTGAAGGAATTATGAAAACAACCCTCCCGTGTATTATTTAAGAGAGACTCTTTCTTCTAGCGGTGCTACTACGTCCAAAAAGCCTGCCCCTAAAAGATCGTTTGTTCGCGAAGAGTTGCAAGTTGTCCCACCAAACACAGTGCCTGTTAGTTAAAAAAAAATAGTATTTATTTTTTTGTTAAACTTATGATTTATTATTTTAGTTCACATCTTATTTTTTTAGTCTATTTTTGGGTTTAACTGATTGTTTGCTTGCTTTTCAATGTTCTGTTTGATTGTCTCAGTGTCTACCTGTTGCGAAGTAAAAGTCTTTCTCCACTCCTTTTGAAGTTCAGTTTTTTGTCGTCTGTAATCCTCACCATCAGCCATAAGGCGCTCAAATTCTTCAGCTGTAATGTTTTCGTCCTGCAATGCTTTGCTTATTCTCAGTCTTAATGAACAAAGTTTTGCTGATGCTAGGGCTACAATGGCAGTGTGCTTTTGTAGTTTAGGCGTTAATTTTTTTAAAACAGCACTCACAATCATAGACATAGCACCTAAACCCAAACCAAGGCTCCCTAATGCTAAAGAGGCTGGCGCTCCGGCCCCAGTAGCTAAAAGAGCAACGCTAGACCCAGCACTTACGCTCGCTACAGCTGATGAGCCAGTAATCACATAAGAAAGAGTATTTAAAACTTTAGCATATTTCTTTCTAGTAACCCTATACTTATCCAAGTCACTTTCTATTTCTTCTTGAAGTTCAGTTATTTGCTCTAACCTAAACTTTTGAGCCTGATCATCCATTTTTTAATTAAGATTAATTTTTTAATTAAGATTAATCTTGCACATATCTCCTTATTAACCCTTCTGGCAGCACTTCATCAACAGAGTAAAACCCAATAAAATCAACATACTTAATGAAAATAAAATCGAGTACTGTTGGTTTAGTATTGTCAACCATCACAGTGACTTTGTCAGAAGATACAAAAGTCTTTATTTCATCCCCGTTTTTAGTAATAGCAATAACAAGCCTAAGAGGCCCGTCCAAGTTTTCAGACTTTATTTGTACACCTCTGATTAACGTATGCTCTGGCAAACTAGCATCAGACTCCCTTGGAGTAATAAATAAGCGAAAAAGCATCGTCATTTTTCTAGGCAGTGATTCTAGTTTTGGGTTAAATTCTAAGCCGACGGTGTCATCCCCCACTTCAGCTAAGGACTTCTTTCTCTGCAGCATATATTCAGGACCCTGCTTAGTTATTTCAATCTGCTTTTTCTGTTGTGTTCCTGGGACTAGGCTAACAAGAAGGTGTCCTTCATTCAAAGCTTTTCTAAAATTGTATTTCTTATCAAAGTATACATAGGGGCTTCGTAGTTCAAACTTTAAATCCCAGTTAATTTTAGGAAGCAACGCCCAGGCATTCTCTCGTTTATGAAGTTTGTATTCGTGTTTGCCAAAATCGTTTGCCCTTAGATTTCTTATCTCTTCCAGGGTAGGATATTGCTGTCGTTTTTTATCTTCAATTTCTATTCGTTTGTAAACCCCATCGTCGGTGTACTCAAATCCATAAACATTTCCTGCCACTCCTATTAGATCAAAGTCCGTTGTATCTGCTAGATCTTTTATCTCTACTGCAACGCATTTAGGAGCTAACTCTGCTTTTGATTCTGGCCCTCGAGACATTCTTTTTAATATAAACAATTTATTATAAACAATTTGTTATAAATAATCTGTAATAAACAATCTATAATAAGCAATGTGTTATAAGCAAACGTATTGAACTGGCGGGTCAGTCCGTAAGCATAGTTTAGCGTGCTTAGATTTTTCTAACTGCTCTTTTATTTTTTTTAGTTCATCCCTGTCCCTGATTATATAATTTTCACTTAAACATTCTTCAAAACTATCCTTGTCTTTAGTATAGAATAAGATGACTGATTTTAACTGCGATCTAAAGTCTTTTAAGACAGCATTGTATTTTTGAGTTAAGAGCCAAACAGAAACTAATGCGTGTCTTCCGCTAAAGGCCAGCTTAGACAGAGTCCTTCTTTTTTTAACAATGTCTTGTTCGGCTGAACAGTCATCAATAATAAACAGCGTTTCAGTTCCCTCAAATAGCCTATAGTAATGTTCTAAACAGTCGCTTAGCTTGTCAGTAGGATCAACTAAAAATATATTCTCGTCTGTCCAAACAAACTGCCTTTCTTTGTAAGACTTGTTGTGCTTAATGGTTGTGCAGAATATAACAATGTACTCGTAATGAAACCTGTAGATTGTTTGTAACAAATCAAGTACGAAGACAGTTTTCCCACACCCAGTAATCCCACAAATAAGCGAACAGTGCGGGTCTTTAGGCAAAAAGTTCAAACTATCCATCTGTTTTAATAGGCTATTTCTTTCAGTCTATTTTCTTCAATGTTCAGCTGGGCGTCATAAACCACAAAAACGTGCATTTGTATCTGGCCATTCTCCTCCTCTTCCTTATTAATCTGTATGAGTATGCCATCTGACCCTACCCTTCTTCCACTCCCGTGCAGTCTGTTGTCATACGTGGATCTAAAATCCAGCCATAGTCCATATTTGTCTGTTAGATAATCTTCGAGTCTTACATCGTGAAGGTGAAGTTTTTTACACACATGATCGGCTGTGGGGCTTGTCTGTCTGCCTCCGGCGAATAACTTTCTTATTTCATCAAAGTGTTGGTCGGGTAAAAGTCCAGCTGAATACAACTGAAAAGGCTTGCCATCTACTGTGCAAGACAACTGCTCAATTTTTGGGTTGTAAAACACCTCAGATTCCCTCTGAAAAGGAGCTGAGGGTTTAGTAAATAGCAAGAGAACCCCCTTTAGGGACCTTAAAGAATTGCTTATAGCTATTTCCCAGACAGCATCTTGCTTGTTTTTAATCGCTAGACTGTGGTGTAAAACTCTTTCAAAGTAAACAACCGCCCTACTTTTATACTGGTTTAAGATTATTCTAGCCAGTTCAGGGTTAGTAACAACGTCAAAATTAAGAGAGATGTTACTGACAGTGTATCTAGCTGTTGGGTCATCTGATAGAATAACAGATCCGCTGTCATTGAATGTCAGTTCGTAAGTAAGTTTGTCTCTTAGTGCGCCTTGGTAATATGGCTGATGGGTTTTTAACAGTTCAAAATCTAGAGGGATGCAAAATCTGTTCTTAAATGCTCGCGCTATTGCCTGGTCTCCCTCGTCTTCCTTTGCATCTGCAGCATTAAGCCTGTGCTTAAGACCGTTTGGGCTCTGGATCCCCTGAAAGATTTTGTCTTTCCTTTCTGTTCTAGGCAGCCACAGATCAGAATAGAGATTAAAAATGTCTGCGCTACTCAGTGAGAAGACTTCTCTACCTTCCAGTTTAATTACCATATTTTTAATGATGGCCCTGCCCAGGTTAGCAACGACAGTAGCATTAGGATCCGCCGACTCAATGTCTATTTTGAATGACAGCCTGGCAGTGCCCGGCATTATAACATCGTCAGGCCCGAGGTCACTAAATCTTACTGTTAACATTTCATTGGGCTCAATTGTTGATGGATTATTTACAACGCGCACAGTCTGTCTTATGCCTTTTATGCCATGGGGCTCCTTCGCTTTTCTGAATGGATCGAGGTCGCAACCGTATGGGTTCATTTTTATAAAACAAAAAATAATAAATATATAAATATGGATGGAGGCGATTATGACGCGATTGAACCTATTGAAGAAGAAGATAATGAAGAAGAAGAACTGGGTCCTTCATTGCAAGAAGAACTTGAAGGGGCAGCAGCAGGTCAAGGAGCAGGATTAAGTCAAATACGAATGTTAGATAGAATTGAATCATTATATAGCCATATGGGGCGAGAGCAGCCAGAAGTACTTAATGTTTCCAATTTTTCAACAGATAAAAATAATCATTTGTATGTAAGAACTAGTAAAGGAAACCTTGTACGGCTTACTACAAAACCAGACCCAACCCAGTTTTTAAGCAAGGGCACAATTCTTAGAGAGCTCCCTGTTTCTGACCGAAGGCAGTTACACTTTATTGGCGATCTAAGGTCTAAGGCTGTTAGTGCTTTACAGAACTTGAAGCAAAGGTTGCCAGCGCAGTCTGAAATGCAAAACATACCTCTTCAAGAATTAAGTCAAAGAGCAGATGAAGTAATAACAGAAGTTGAGACAAGTTTTAATGAAGAAACAATTGCCGATTCGCCTAGTCAAAGAGAACGTGAGCTGAGTCCTGAAGAAGAAGAAACAGCTTTAAAAACAATTGATGATCCTCCATTGCCTGAGAGTGTACACAGGAATCTTAAAGCTTCTCTGCGTGAACTCGGGGGTCTTGATGATGCTCTACGGAGAATAAATGGCGAGCTAAAGAACAACTTGTCAAAACTTGGTGAGCTAGATAGAGAGATAAGAGAAGAAAAAAATAAACTGGCTGATGCGGATGATAACAATTTAGGGTTACAAGTAAAGGCTAGAATACAGGCGAAAATACAGGAGTTAATGTCACTAAGGGCAGACAGGTTAGAAACGCTGTCTACTAACAGAGAACAAATAGTATTACAAACAAACAGAATCAAAGAAACTATACACAGACTCCTTCATGAAAATACTACGTTAGCAGAAAGAATAAGGACTCTGTTCAGAGAGCAGGGAATTACAATAGTTAGTATATTAACAGCCGTTGGGTTTGCTATCTCTACACTGGTTTATGCATTAACTGGCGGTGCGTCAGCAGGGCCAGTAGCGCCTCCAACGCCTCAGCCCGGTAAAAGTTGGATTAGAAAACAATTGCACCATCTGGCAAACCTATTAAAGAAGTTAGCTGCCAAAGCGCTTGATGCTCTGCCGGGCATAATAGGCAGTGTTGTTAGTTGGGTTTTGTCTACCATAGGCAAAGTGGCTGGTTATATGGCCGACCATCTGTGGACTTTGGGGGTGCTGGCTGCCGGTTTAATTTTTAGTGAAATAAAGTATGGCTAATCCAGTAAAAGTTAAAAACACAACAAGGGCTGTCTTTTCGCTAGTGTGTCTGTCGGGGTGAGGTACATCAACAGGCGGGCCGCTTTCTGGGCTGCTTATAACTGGTGGGGGGTCGCTTTCAGGGCTGGATACTTTTTTCAAAATGGCTGGCGCGGGCCTTGTGTTTAAGCCTTGATTGTGTCCTAAGTTTTGATCGTCTCCGGCTATGAGGATTTCATTATTATAATTCTGTATCATGCCAATCTGCAGTCTAAGGTCAGAAGGCAGCATGTATAATCCATGACCCACAACAAAGTCAACCTTTGACCTAGCATGTGCAAGAACGTTTTGGTACCTTTGTATGCTGGAAGGCAAATCAACAGCACAGTTAATAGCATCTTCTAAATTGGCTAGAAATTGTTTTCTGGCGTCAAAGCCTGTAGATTGATCCACTATGCTAGACTTGGTCTGTGCTTGCGCTCCTAATAGGCACCAAACGTACGTGCATATGGAGTCATTAAGTCTTTGCACTCCTGGCATTGTTAGACCTTTACTTTCATCCAAGATAAATGTTGCCCAAGCATTGGGGTGTTTTTGTTCTATTGATCCCAATCTAACTTGTTTGTTTGGCTTAAAAGAGGTGTGGCTGGGCCAGTAGTCAAAATTATACTCTCTACGCTGACCCCACAAATACAATGTGCCCAACCCGTGATTGCGGTCTAACTTTTGTCTAAAGTTATTTGAAGGGTTAATGTTAAATTCGTTGCAGATTCTTTCATATGCATTATTGTCCATTGGGCTGAGAAATGGATTAAACGCGTTGTCGTTGGGGAGGCGTACTTGTAGTTCAGTTAGTATGCGCCTATACTGATAATAAACATGAAAGTTATATACTGACCTTACTAAGAGGTTGGGGTGGTTTAAATGGTTTGTATATGAAACACCGCAGCCAGTGGTTGAGCAGTAAACTGCAAAATTTAACTGATTCTGGTAAAAAGCCATTGGATGAGTTGACCATGCTGATGGCACTCTATCACTCTTTATTGGGGGATTTAAATATCTAGTTAGTGGGTTTACAAGTCTGACTAGAAAGCCATATGATTCATCCACTGCGATGGTTAGGTTACTAAAGTCCAAAGATTTGGGCTCATAAACCCCTCCTACATCGTAAGTGGCGCTTTCATTATATTTAAAAGGTTCCATTTTTAAATAGTTTTTAAAAAGGATTTAAAAAGGATGTACATTTATAAACTAAACAAAACACAAGTGTGTTCTTAAAGTATCCAATTAACAATAGGTGCGGTAATAGTAGGGTTGCTCTTAGAAAAATTGGTTTTAAAGTTAAGTGGTTTAATATATCTGAAGAAGCTCAGAATAACTGGATTAATATTAGTAATGAAGGGGGCAATCAAATAACTCATGAAAAAATACCAGAAGGCTATTACAGCTTTTGTTCTTTAAAAGAAGTATTTAACGAATTAGGCATATTGCTAAAAATTAACGAAGCAAACCTCAGAATTACTATGCATTTTCCACTAGAAGAAAAAAGAGAATACACTTTTCCTAAAGGCCTTGCTAGAATCTTGGGTTTCCACAGTACTAGCAGATCTTATAAATTTAGTACAAGAGAAAACATCTATCAATTTGAAGGTAATGAACCATGTGATTTTCTCGTTAACCCGATGTTGTATGTTCATTTACGAGAGTTAAAAACAAGTACTAATTTATTTGATGGCAATCCATCTACAGTTCTAGGAGTACTACCATCAATTAAGGCGGGGTTTTGCGATTATCAGTTAAGCACATTTGGTGAAGACAGCCGGTTTAAAGAATTAGTTGAAGGGCCTATAAATTCAGTGTGTGTAAAAATAACTAACCAAGATGGAAGGCCGGTTGTTTGTTCTGATTTGTTGGTAGTGCTGGAAGTAGAAGATTAATCAGAAGAGGAGAGAGACTGATAATATGCGGGCCTCTAAATCACCATCTTTGTTTTGCACGAAGACCCCATTTTAAAATAACGATTACGTCAATTTTGGAGGGGTTTGCATGTTAATTTTGATTGTAGAAAAGGTGCTAGTTTTGGCAAAAAGTAGCATGAGATGGACGAGATTGTTTGTGAAATGGAGGGTTTCGGGCAAAATAAGATGTGGGTTAGAGCCCGCATATTATCAGTCTCTCTGGGTCGCTTACCACCTGTGTTATGAGAATCCAGTTTGTGATTTGATTTTGGGAAATCTACCAGGTGTCGCGACAGTACGTGGTGGTGCTGGAGGATCTTTCATTCCTTGTCAGTACAAGATCAAAAGTTGTAGAGCAGGGAAAACCAACAAAACCACTCAAGGTTTCAAAACTGGATGAACTCAAAGTTACGCCAATGTTTTGAAGACCATGCAGAGAAGTGACGAGACATTGACGACTATACTTTTACTGCAAAGCAGACTGTCTCTGGCATACCAACGGACAAGCCGACGTACATACTGGACTCTGACATCCTCTACAGGCATGTACCTGGAGAAGACAACAAACTTTCTGGAGTGAATTACAAAGTGAAAATGGCAAATGCTGAAAAGGTATTCCATGTAAACATGCTAAAAAGTATGTTGAACGTACAAATGTTGCCATTAACGAGTCAGTTGAATGGATATGTCCAGTGTCTGGAACAGATGTGGCTGTTACAGAAATCATTGCTTGTGATTTTGTACCTGATGTCACATACAGAGACAGAGCAAAAACTGTGCAAACAACAAATGTGGGATCGTTAACATCTACCAGTATAGATGATACTGTACCTCTGCCCACTCTTTCTGTCAAGGGAGAAACTTATCGTGATGTTGTTTTGTGTGATGATTTGTCTTTGATTCAGAAAGAACAATTGGAAGGTATTTTGAAGGACTTTCAGGATGTTCTGACTGATACCCCAGGGACAGTGACAGCAATTGAACCCCTCTTTACTTGAGTACGGAAAACCCAGTCCGAGTCAAACCATACCCCCTCCCCTTTGCGAAAAAACAGGTTGTCGAAAGGGAGATTCAAGTTATGCTCGGGTTGAAAGTTGTATTGGTGGACAAACCTGATGGCTCGGTGCGGTTTGCATCGATTACAGGAAGTTAAACAAAATCACTGTGTTTGATGCAGAACCTATCCCAGACATTAGGAACTTCTTTGTCAACTGTCAGAAGGAAAATATTTTGTTAAAATAGATTTAACTAAAGGGTGTTGGTAAATCCCGATGGCTGAAGCAGACAAGGAAAAAACAGCTTTTCAGACACCTTTTGGACTGTTTCAATGGACGAAAATGCCATTTGGATTACAAAACGCCCCAGCTTCTTTTGCCAGAATGATGCGCGCACTAAAACTTCATGAGTGTGGAGCAGTAAGTTTTTTTTATGACATTTTGCTTGCTGCAAAGTCATGGAATGATCTTCCAGATAACTTGAGAGCTGTTTTTTTTGTAAACTCTGGAATTTTGGTCTGACAGCTAGACCATCCAAAATTCGTGCTGGATTCAAGACTCTTGAGTTTTGGGGTCATGTCACTTCTGTTGGGGAAATGACACCAGACGAAAAGAAAGTAGAAAAGATGTTGGCCTTGAAGAGACCCACTACAAAGAAACAGATAAGATCACTCCTTGGATTGTTGTCCATTACAGAAGATATGTACCGCACTTTGCGTCCTTGACAGCCCCTTTGAGTGACTTAACAAAAGGAACAAAAAACAAAAGTATCATCTGGTCAGATGAGTGCCAGAAAGCGCTGGAATGTGTTCAAAATACCCTCAATTCATTCCCTGTGCTGGTTTTGCCCTCTCTTTCAGATGATTTTGTTTTGAGAACTGATGCCAGTTCCAAAGGCATGGGAGCTGTACTTTTACAAGAAAAGAATGGATTGTTACACCCTGTTCAATATGCAAGCAAAAAGTTCTCTAAAACACAAGTCAAATACTCAACAATTGAGAGGGAGTGTCTTGCCATTGTTTGGGCTTGTGAGAAATTTGCCAGATTCCTGACTGGGAGACAGTTTCGGTTACAAACCGACCACAGGTCATTGACGTTTTTGCAGTCGTCCAAGACCAAAAATAGCAGGCTGTTAAGATGGGCTTTGTCATTGCAGGAGTTCAAGTTTGACATTGAGCCATTACCTGAAACTCAGAATGTCATGGCAGATTTTCTGTCCCGTGCGTGAGTGCACAGTATCCTTCATGCAGCTGTAACTGCGTAAAAAAGGAAAGACTGTTTCTGCTGTTTGTTTTCATTGTGGACAGACTTTATTATTCTGCTGTTTGTTTTCATTGTGGAAAGACTTTATTGACATTTTGACAGTGTTATGTCTACTACTGTCAATCTGAATTAATAAGTAGTTGGGATTGATCTTTTTCCAAAAGTGCATATGTATTGGCATTGGTGTCTCATTGTAGGATGCTACTTTGTGAATGTGTGCAGAATACTTCATTTGATGTGTTACAAGTGTTGTTTTTTTTCACGTCGGTCCATTGTGAAGAACGAAAAAAAGTGTTTAACTTTCGAGTGGACTGCTATATTGTATATTCTTGCTTGAACAAAGACTTTTCACTTGGCAAATTTTTCTCATCAAGTGAGTCATGAGGAAATTCTCATTTTGTGAGGATTTTGGGACATATGATTATTTGAGAATAGGCAAGAAAAAAACTGTTTACATTTTGGTGTATATAAATATGATTGGCATTTGGAATAATAAGTATCATTATAGGTTCTTCATGTCTGTGTAACTTGTGATTTGTGATGGAGTATGAATTTGTTTTTGTTTTTTTTTTTAAAGGAAAAAACTGTTTTTGCATTTTTTTCAAACTAAGATTTTGAAATGTGATTTTGGATCTTTATGATGTTCGTAAAGGTTACTTCTATGCATTGATGGAAATTCGTGTGTAATGAACAATGATGATTGATGGCTGAAATTGTATATTAACTAGATATGTATGTGTATTAAAAAAATTTCTTGGCGAAAGTTTTTTTTTTCACCCAGGGATGGGGGGTGTCATGTGATGTAGCCTCACATGGCGACATGTGACATTCCGTCGCGTATGCCCTTATTTATTATAAAGCATTTCCCTGGGTAAAAAGAAAGGATAATTTACGTGGCCTGACCAGTGTGATCAGTGTCGCTGTGGCTATAGATGTAGGGTGATTATTGGTTGAATGGACGGACGTTGTCCATTGGTCAAGTAACCAAGGGCTGGTAATGCGTAGAGTTAGATGAGTAATCACTGAATATGTACTCAGGAAGAGCGCAGGAAGGAAAATAAGGTATAGGAAGGAGATGGCTTGGGGACACTGACCAGACAGGTTGTTTGGAAGCGCAGAATGAGATTCACCTGCAATCTACCATTACCAGGTGAAGTATAGACAGATGGGGAGAGAAAAGAGAGAGAGTTAAGAAAAGGGAAAAAAGGGAAAAGAATTACTTATTATTCAGATTTTGAAATAGATTACTTACACGGACTTCATTCGTGTTTCAGCCCTTCCTGGTGCTGTGGCAGCACCAGTAATGGTACAAGCAACTGTGGCAGTTGCGAAATAAGTATTTGGACTACAGTGCTGTGGCAGCACCTAATTGCGAAGAGGACGACGACTGCCGTAGTCGTGTGAGAATTTAAAGAATTTGTAATGTTGACCCACAATGAATGTTGATTGTCCCCCTAGGTCGGAACTCAGATGATATTCTTATATTTTAAGCCATCTTTTGATTCTTCTTTGGAAAATGTATACATTGTTTCTCCAGTGAGGAGGAGAAACCATTAAACGATGTATTTGTGAACTATTATGTATAATGAGATGAAATTTGGTCCCAGCTAGTGGATCTGTGGAATATTTGTACCTCCACTGGAGTGGAGGAACATAAGATTTAAAGATTTGAAAAGTTGATTATCGTTTAGTAAATTATTCCCTGGAGAGGAGGGGAGAAGAAGAGTATTGTAGTGCGCCTTCTGGTTGTTTGGAGAGACTGCGTGTGCACGGAGTGAATGCTGAGCTGAGTGTGTGCATGCATTTGTGCTCAGTATGACATAATGCCATCGGGACCAGCTGCTTTATGTTTTTTTAGTTTTCTAAGCGCTAGCTGTATTTCATCTTTAGAGATCGGACGATTCATGTAGCCTTCCATTTCAACTTCAGCTGAATACTCATTTACTGAGTTGGCAGTATCCGTCTCCAGCAAGGCTTGAAAGTGTTGAAACCAGGAGTCAACTAATATATCATTTCTAGGCTGTTTTCTTTTGAAGGACGCGTTATGAACAAACGTCCCAAAATTCGTTTTGGTTTTCCACTGTCAATACCAGTTTATCTAATAAAGCTTTGTTGAATTGTTTCCTCTTCCACTTTAGAAATTGTTTATATTCACGTCTGGCAATTACATATTCATTTTTTATTTCAATTATTGTTTCTGGGGTTTTTTCTGGTTTTACTGAACGACGACATATCCGTAACAATCTTCTTGTGTTTCTTTTACAAAGTTTACATTCTATATCAAACCATTTACATGAATCTCCATTGTTGTTAAATGATACACATGTTTTCATGGATCCAACACTTTCTCTTATACAATCATTAAAAACTTTAAGAGCATTATTTACGTTAACATCAATCAAATCAATTGCAAGATCAATTTTTGTGTGTATTTCTTCACTGCACAAAATACTGGTATATGTAGCAGCACACTTCGCATCCCACACAAGTTTATGTATGACAAAATTCTCTTTTTGCATACAAATATCAGGTGAAATTTTCTTGGAAAGAACAACACATGCTGTAACTGGTAAATGGTCGGAATCAATACAGTCAACTATAGATAATTCACAAGAATCAAACAAAATCATAAAAAGTTCATGTGAGTACGAAATAGTCTGTGACACTGCTTCCAGACGCCTTTGCACACGCCATTCAAAATACACAAATCTAACGCAGTGCACATGTTCAATGATAATTTACCATAGTTGTTCAAAGTACAGTCATTTGAATGTCGAATCATTTTATAGGAAAAATTATTAAACTGTGGATCAAATGTGTTTTTTTACAATATAATCTTCAGAAACATCAGCTGTTCTACTATTCAAATCTCCATTTAAAATAACATACACGTCATTCTGTAACAGAAAATCAGTTAAACATTCTTCAAGCGTACTAATTCCATTGTCAATATCAAAATAGGCGTAAAATGGAGATCCTTCTGGTGATATATATGTACAAACATACAACATACAGAATATCTTTACCTAACCCAAATAACTCTTTACTGATCAAAAACATGCAACAATTAACATGATCCATATCAATACTTTTAACATACGGGAAAAGATCATTCCTTATTATACAACAACATACAGAATATCTTTACCTAACCCAAATAACTCTTTACTGATCAAAAACATGCAACAATTAACATGATCCATATCAATACTTTTAACATACGGGAAAAGATCATTCCTTATTATACAAACAAGTCCTCCCGATCATCTACCATGTTTAGTAAATTTAACGGCAAGTTTACAAAACAGTCTCTACCCAGTAAATAAGTCCAACTGACAGTCCTCAATAAATGTCTCAACTAAACAAACAAAATCGAACTGACAAACATAAGAAATGAAACCAGAGTCAAATATGTTTGATAGCAATCCATTTACGTTCCACAACAAAAAAGAAACACGTTTTGGTTTCGCGCTCAGTGTGTGTTGCACGTGCTCACTCACGCTGTCACGACACGGCACGGCCTTGCTGTCCCGATTAACATCGCAGAGTTCAAGCGTCTCGCTGACATGAGGAACAGGTGAGCGTACAGGCGGTGTTAGGTTACGTTTGTTTCCTCTCGTGTTCCTATCAAAGGGAAAATTAAGTCCAGAAAATGGCCGGCCAAAATCCTGTCTGGATTCATGCAAACTGTCCCCTTCGCCAAGGAAGTACTTCTGACCATCAATGAGTAGGTGGTCAAACGCCATCGTGGCAATCTTCCCATCATTTCCGGCTTTTTTTCAGGTGGGGGGACAGTTTGCGTCTTATCTCCCTCACTCTGAAGGAGAAGTCTTCCCTACAAAAATTCTGCTACCCTGCAATTTCTTTTCACTCTGAGAATTTGCACTTTGTCTTTGTCTTTGCATCTTGCAATCATCGGGGAATCTGGTTTGTTTTTCAAGGAATGGACCCTGTCAAAATCAACATCACTGCTTATGTCCAGTAGAAAGAAACTCGTGGAGAGCGTGGCAGCAGAGAGTCCTCAGAAGAGAAGCCCCCTTCAAGCAAGTGTTTCGGCCCTTATCTCCTGACACTCTAGGGAGGTTGGGCCACACCCGGTTCATGACTCCGGATGTCCCTCTGCTGCCCCTTTTTTTCCCATCTTGGGACGAGCCATGGCTGGGATTCGAACCCATGACCCTCTGGACATGCTCATTTTCCACTTAATGACTCGCGCTTTAACCACTGAGCCACAGGGACACCTGATATTTGTAGGGAAATTAAGCCTTATGAACTTCACTTTTGTTCCTCCTTGACCAGATCCAGCTTGAACACCTCTCTGCCGCTTCTGCCATTGCTTTCAGGGCTCTGGTTTTTTCCTTCCCTGCAACTGAGAGCTGTTTCATGAGGCTGTATGCAGACGTTCCTACAAACCCCCTAGCTCCAATTTCTGCGGTGAGGACTTTGACCTGATAGCCTTCTCTCCTCAGGCTGTTTGCCAGATCAGCATACTTTTCAGTCTTGTAGATTTGAGCTGCCTCCATTCTGTTCTCATATGGCACCGTGAGCTCGATCATGATCAGCTGCTTGGTTGACTTAGAGTGGACTACTATGTCTGGTCTCATGCCACTCTTGCTGATGATCTCTGGGTGACTCTTCCATTCTGGGAGGTCTGCAGTGCACTCCCAGTCATCTGCCCCGTCCAGCAGACTCTGCCTGCATGTTTCGAGTGGCACTGTTGTTCTTGGCCATGATTTGCTGCCTCCTGCCGTGAAGAATGTTGCGGGTGCTTTTGGAGTCCTGATTTTCCCTTTTGTGGTGTTGGTACTAGCCCAGACTACTTGTACAATTTCTTGAGCACTTGGTTGTGCCTCCATGTGTACCTTCCTTGAGCCAGGGCTACTTTGCATGAGCTTAGGACATGCTCCACTGTTTGTTTTTCATGGCAGAGGGGGCATGCAGGATCGTCTGTTTTCCCCCACTTCACCAGGTTTGCATTTGAGGGCAGAAGGTCATATGCAGATCTGAGAATGAAGCTGATCCTGAGAGGGGCCATGTGCCAAATGTCATTCCAAGTGAGACTTCTTTGGAGTGCATTCTCCCACGTTGTCCATTGCCCTTGCTGGCTCTGCTGGACTGCTTTTTGGAGTCTTTTTTGGTCTTCTTCTTTTCTCATCTCCTGAATCATCATGTCTCTTTTGGCTTTTCCTTTGGCCTTTGACCACCATTCAGTTTTGGTCACCCCCAGTCCTTGTCTGTTGGTCTGTGTGTGTCCTGTTATTTCTCTGATCTTGAGACTTTCTTTTGCAGAATCCATCGCCTCTTGAACTTTCCATTTTCTGCCTGTCTTCAGCTGGGGCTTGATTGCTTCTACCACCTTGTCTCCTGAGTCCTCCAGCATGCTTTGAAGTCTGATCTTCCCTGCTTTGTATTCCTCCAGGATGGATTTCAGGGGTAGTTTCAGCTTTGCTTGGCGACAGTACAGCGCTATGTCAGTCAGACAGGGTGGGACACCAAGCCCTTTCCTTGTGAACTTGTTGATTTTGGCTTCCATTGCCTCCACTATGCTGGTGCAGATGTCGTATATCATCAGAGGCCATAGCAGCTTTGGTATCAGCATGAACTGCAGACACCAGACCTTGTATTTGCCAGGGAGCCCACACTGGTCAATGGTCTCCAAGCCTTCCTCCGCCATCTGCTTGGTTTCTTTTGCTCTTTGTGTGTCTTTCAGCGTATCATCATACCATCTTCCAAGGCTCTTGACTGGTTCTTCTGTGACTGTTGGAATGGCCTGGTTGGCAACACTGAAGACCACAGATCCGGCCACTTTTCCTTTCCTCAGTGAGAGACTCCGTGATTTCTTTGGCTTGAACTTCATTCTGGATGAGGCAACTATGTCGTCCAGCCTCTCCAGCACATGACGTGTCTCGTCTTCTCTGGATGAAATCACTGTAGTGTCATCCATGAAGGCCTTGAGAGGAGGCATCTTGTATCCATCGCCAAGGTCTGTTTGTCTCGCGTTGTTTGTTGCTGCTTTCAAGATGAGTTCCATTGCCAGCACGAACAGTATTGGGGAAATTGCACAGCCCATTGCAATACCCACTTCCAAGTTGATCCAGTCTGTTGTGTACTCCTTGGTAGAGAACCGCATTGAGAAGCCATTGAAGTACTTCTTGAGCATGTCGCGGATGTTCTTTGGCACATGGTACATCTCAAGAGCCAACTGTATCATCTCATGGGGCACAGATCCATAGGCGTTTGCCAGATCAAGCCACACTACGTCCAGGTCTCTCTTTTCTGTTTTTGCTTTTTGGATTGCGTCCCAGATCATTGAGGCGTGTTCTACACAGCCAGCCACGCCTGGGATGCCACCTTTCTGGACTGACACATCCAAGTACTTGTTTTCCATCAGGTACTTGGTCAGCCTTGCTGCCATGACAGAGAAGAAGATTTTCCCTTCGACGTTCAGTAGTGATATTGGCCTGAACTGGCTAATGTCACTTGAGTTTTGCTCTTTGGGGATGTACACACCATCTGCCGTCATCCACTGGCCGCTGATCTTCTGGTTTCTCCAAGCCGATCGCAGCAGCCTGTGGAGCCACTCCAGCACCTTGGGACATTTCTTATAAAGCTGGTAAGGTATTCCGTTTGGCCCTGGTGATGATTTGGCTCTGGCTTTGTCGACCACCTTCTTGATTTCCGCCAACGTTGGAGGCTTGCCATTGAACTGTTCCTCAGGGTTGGTTGGCCACACCAGACCTTGAATGTCGAGTGGTGCTTTGCTCTGTGGGTCAGAGTATGTTTTCCTCAGATGCTGCTCAAGAACTCCTTTGTCCACACTTAGGGTCCCAGATTTTGGCTGCTCAAACAGTGTTCTGGCAAACTGGAAGGGATCTCTGAAGAAGCGCTCTTGTGTCTTCTTCTTTTTGCTCTTCCTCCTCCTCGCAGATTCCGCTTTGCTGAGGGCACTGTGTTTTTCTTTCAAGTCTTTCCACAGTTTTTCCAAGCCTTGTTTTTCAGCTGGCAGTGCGGTCTTCATTTGCATCTTGAGGTTTTTCTTTTGGACCCTGATCTTGTCCATCTTTTCTTGGCGTCTGGATTTCTTTGGAGGTGTTTTCTCTTGGGTAGTTTTGCTCCATAGGCGTCTCTACATGTGGCATACACAATGTCCCCATATGTGGCTAGTTTGTGTTCCAGGGTGCTTTTCCCTATCAGTGCATCGAGTCTTTGGACGATTTTTGCATCCAGTTTCTCCCAATCTTCAGTTTCGTTTGCTCGTGGCAGGTTGAGTTTCAGGCGCCTGGCATCGAGGGCCTGTGCAAATTCCTCATCCGAACCAACAGCGTGGATGTCCTTGGCACTGTGGTTTAAATCCTGGCCTTGGTCTTCCGACGTCTTATCTGCTGATGCAGTGCGCTGCTGCTCATTCAGATGAGTCTTCACACATCCCATCTTTGTTCTGTGGATCTTCATGCCACGGGTGGTAGCGAAACGCTTTCCACAGACACATGGATATTCCATTTGGTCCATGTTCATAGTCCGTTTGGGATTTGCAGTCATGATTGGTTGAGCACCGATGGATTCATCATTCTCTCCCCCTTTCGGTGAATCCTGGGAGCATCTTTTCCTTTTATTCTTTGTAGCCACATGTTTAAGGCAAAGTGGGGAGCCAGCCCACAGAGCCCTTGGTTCTGGTCTTTCCCAGTGTCCTCCGGTCTTTCCCGGACGTCCTCCGGCCTATTCCCGGAAGTCAATGGTTTACCCATGCATCAGTAGAAAGAAACTCGTGGAGAGCGTGGCAGCAGAGAGTCCTCAGAAGAGAAGCCCCCTTCAAGCAAGTGTTTCGGCCCTTATCTCCTGACACTCTAGGGGGGTTGGGCCACACCCGGTTCATGACTCCGGATGTCCCTCTGCTGCCCCTTTTTTCCCATCTTGGGACGAGCCATGGCTGGGATTCGAACCCATGACCCTCTGGACATGCTCATTTTCCACTTAATGACTCGCGCTTTAACCACTGAGCCACAGGGACACCTGATATTTGTAGGGAAATTAAGCCTTCGACGCTTATTAGCAATGACGTCACGTAGTTTGCTTTCACATTGTTCACTGGACTCGTTTTGTTCTCTATCATTCCATAAAATATTAGATTATTTCTTTTGGATCTGCCCTCAAGGTCGTCAGTCTTTCTTTCTAACTGTTCAACTCGAGAGAGTAGATCAGAATTTTTCTGTAACAAAGTTTGATGTTCTTTTTGCAAATTATCCACCTTATTTTTCAAGTCCAACATATCATTTTGTAACTCAACATACTGTTCTCTCAGTCCTTTCACACATCGTTCCACTTCATCGAGCTTACTGTTTGTTGTGGCGTTCTGAACATTCATGGACTGCAGTATCTCCACAACATCAGCAAGGTTAGGCTGCTGGGAAGGTGAAGGCGTAGACTGTCTGCTGCCCTGGGATGCCGGGGTCCTGTCCAGGCTCGTCCATCCACTGCTACCCAATCTTGACTGCCTCAGGCTGTCCTTGGGTCCAGGGTTCTGCTCCACGTCTCCGCACCTCATCAGCAAACTGCCCCAGAACAATAAGGTGAGGAGCAGGCCAAGGGTGACACCGTCCAGTCTGCTCAGAAGTGTCAACATGGCGATGCGCGCGGCTTTCTTCTCCCTGGCCCTCTTCATCATGAACGACATGAAATCAGGCAAAAAGCAGCCGCATGTAGCTCGAAAAGCGAGTGAAGAGGATGGCATGTCTCAGGATGAAGCAACTGGCAGAATATGGCGACCCTGACTGGTTTCACTCTTCGTCAAGATGAAGAATCGGCAGAGCGTTGAAACATGCGACTTCTGCGCTTCAGTGTCAGGTTACGCTCCGAGAGAGAGAGAGAGAGAGAGAGAGAGAGAGTGCATATATGCGCATGTACGTTGCGCCCACGCATGTGTATGTGTGTCTATATGTATGTGTGTGTGTGTGTGTGTGCTAGTGCGCGCGCGCGCATGTGTGTGTGCGTGTGTGTGCATGCGTGTATGCGAGCGTGTGTGTATTTCCTGAGTACTCGCCCAGATGATTGGAAGAGAGAGAGAGAGAGTAATGACAATTCTATATTTATCTATTATGGATATAAAAAGGTGTAAGAAGGGTTCTCAGGACGAGGGTAAGTAGGAGTATTATTGAGAGGAAGAGAGTAATATTCGTATGTTCATTGGACTTTGCTCACCTTTCAATTCTGTTAAAGTATCGTAAATCATTTCTTTACAATTTTCTCAGCTCTGAAAAAATAAATTGACAGTGTGTTATATATTCATCTTCGACGTATTTATTTTCAATTCACTTTTCTGAATTTGCGTTATTTATTTTGTTTAAATGATCAGTACAAGCTATGCTTAATCTGACAATAAATGATTTCAATTCAGTTCAGTGAGTGTGTGTGTGTGTGTGTGTGTGTGTGTGTGTGTGTGTGTGTGTGTGTGTGTGTGTGTGTCTGCGTGCGTGCGTTAGAAATTATACCGAAAGGAAGATACAGTGCAACACATTCTCCTGATTTATTGAATTACTTATTTTGTTACATGCTAATGATATTGTTTTATTGTCTGAGACTCAAATTGGACTCGACACTCACTTAAACAATTTGTGCCAGGCAGCTTCTAAACTTCAGCTAGAGGTAAATGTGAAAATGAATGACATTGTGGCTTTTAGAAAAGGAGGTTACTTGGAAGCAAGCAAAAGATGATATTTTAATGGACAGAGGATGGCTGTTGTAAATTGTTGTAGTAAATTGTTGGTATCTATTTCTCTACACGTTTCAACTTTTTAGTCGGTTGTCAGGATCTAGAAAGCAGAACGAAAAACGCCTTATTGCGTATCTTGAAAAAAAATATACATGTTGAATAATAATTCCTTGACAATGTCTTTTTAGCTCTTTGATGCTCAGGTTCAGCTGTTTGCTCAGTATGGTGCTGAGATCTGGGGCCTAGATAAATCTGCTGTTCATGTAGAAAGAATTCATGTATTTGCTCTTAAGAATTTCTAGGGCTCACATGGAAACACCTAATGAATGTGTTTATTGGGAAGCAAACCGCTTTCCAATCTGTATCAATTCATCTGTGCAGTGCATCAGATACTGGCTGAAGATTGTACGGATGGATGATGATAGATTATCACTTAACACATATGCATGTTGCTGGAATTAGAATCGCGTAGTAAAATATAGTGGGTTTCAGATGTTCGAGATTTTCTGTTTGGATTTGGGTTTGTTTGGATGAATCAAGGGTTGGAAATGTAAATGCTTCTTGAAGCAACTTTGGCAAAGACTGGTCGATAATCGATGGCAAATTTGGCATGGAAACATACAAAACAGTGAACGATATTCATTTTATAGAACTTTTAAGACATCTGTTAGAAGTGAAAAATATCTTTCACTTAATATCGACAGGCATATTAGATGTAACCTGACAAGATTTAGATTAGGATTTTCAGACATCAAAGCACATCTTATCGATATGCAAATACCAATAACGTTAGAATGCTATGTCCTTTATGCAAAAATGCAAATGAAGACGATTTGCATTTCCTACTTTGTTGTCCTGTGCTGAAGGATTTACGAAATGAATGCATTACCGGAAATTCTTAGAAAATCCTTGTTTATTTCGAGCCGCTTAGCTCATGGCAAATGAAAATGAACAAGTACTGAAGAGCATATGCGTATATCTATACAAGCACTTAAAAGACACACAACTACGGTCAGTTAATTGAACCCAACTGTCGTTTCATTGTGTATAGCTAGTGTTTTTCTGGCAGCTTCTTGTTGTAAAACTACATCATGTTACCTTACTGTACGAATTGTTATTTTGTATTGTACCCACATCGAAAGGAGCCATGGCCTATGCCGATTAAAATGTTTCGTTCGTTCGTCGTTCTTCTCTCTCTCTCTCTCTCTCTCTCTCTCTCTCTCTCTCTCTCTCTCTCTCTTCTCTCTCTCAGCACGCTTTTTTTGTGTGTGTGTGTGTGTGTGTGTGTGTGTGTGTGTGTGCGCGCGCGCGCGCGCGCGCGACAGAGAGAGAGAGAGAGGGTGCTGGGGGATAATCAACCATATGAAACAAGTAGATAATGCTACATGCTGTGGAGCAAACTGTAAGCAAGCTGAATTGCTTGGATGTCGCTGCAAAAGTATTATGAAAAATATTTGAAAACGCAAGTAAAATTTGGCAGATATGATGAAAAGTAAGACAACGTGTGAACTGGCATGTCTGACAGACAGGCAGAAAAAGCATTTGCAGAATGTTAAATCTTATGCATGGTGTTGCTAGATATTCTCAAGTATTATTGTTTTTTTTGTTTTGTTTTGTTTTTTTTTTTTTTTTTTTTTTTTTCTCAAGTGTTATTGTTACACATTTTAATATTTATTATAACTAAACTCGGATTTGGTATTTGAGATGTCTACGCACATTCTCGACGTTATAGACATGTAAACGATCGTGTGAGTACTTGTCCATTACGTCAGGAATCACAACAAAACAAATTCAATGTGTTCTGTTAACAAGAGATGGTACACAACTGTGTGTTCCACTTAGACACGTTAAATATTCTTCATTCTTCGAAATAATTTTGCCAGTAGTGTTGACATATGAAACAACAGTAAAAACACTTGCAGATACTCTGTACAGACGGTTTAAACGAATAAATTCTGTAACATTTAAACGAAGAAATTCTGTACATCTTAGATTGTTAAGCCTCCCGATCGGTAATGGATTATGCAAAATATTTTGTGTGGGTGATATTTTAAACAAAGTATGTTAATCTCTCTCTCTCTCTCTCTCTCTCTTCTTCTTCTTCTTCTTCTTCTTCTTCTTCTCTCTCTCTCTCTCTCTCTCTCTCTCTCTCTCTCTCTCTCTCTCTCTCTCTCTTTTCAATGCAAATACATATTTGTTCAAAATGCAATTGATTATTTGCACAGAATTAGAGTTCTGTAGCTTCATTTACATGCTTTGTTATTATCTTTCCAGCCCTTCCCCTTGATGTAAATGTGTATGCGCTACTTTTATTGTTGGATATATATCATTTTCCAGAAACATTTAGTACTGTGTGTCTTTATTTTTTTCTTTATGTGGCGGACCGTTTTTTCTCCAGTCACAAATTTTTACAACCGCATTGGCGGGAACATTTTCACCCGGAAACCGGTTGGTTAGTTTACCTGACTGCTGCTCACCTGCACTCTGTATAAGCCAGGTGACCTGAACGATCAGGCAGTCTCTATGGCAGTTCCGGCAGTGCAACTTCCCAGTGGCCGAAGAGGGACTCCTGAACGTGTTGCTGTGGCAGTCAGGTATTTCATTATTAGCCATTTGAAATCGTAATCCAAAATCGTTCTCCCCTCCTATAGGCGACTGTAACTTTCTCAGCGCCGAGTAAAGGTTTTCAAAAAAAAAGTATTTGTTGTTTTTTTTATATATCTTGTGACTTGATAGGGTGATCGGAGGAAATTGCTTTTAGAAAGTATGAATAGAAAGAGAAAAAAATATTGTTGATGAGTGATCGGAATGGAGGTGGCTTGGCTAGTTCATGGCGTTATGATGCAAAACAGTTTTTGTTTATTTCGCTAATGTATTTTAGTGATACAAATGCTATTAAGCTCCTGAGGTAAGCGATGGAAACTATCATGCATTAATGGTTGGAAGTCTGTTGATAAGTATTTAAACCATCCTTTGATATGAATAATAAATATCTATGTGTTAGTAAACAAGAGTGTGTGGAAATCTTTCCTTGATATGTATTTAAGGGCTGTACTGTTACTAATGAATAATCTTATGAACAAGATAATTAGCTGAGATGTAGTGATTATTTGAAATGATAAAAAAAACATTCTTGTTCTGATGGAAGAGACATGAAATGAAATCGTTAATTATATGCAATGATTACATTCTTGGTTTATCGTAAAAAAAAGGTCTATGTGGAAATCCTTTCCCCCAATGTGAAAAGCATGATTTCGAAAAGGTCTATGTGGAAATCCTTTCTCCCCAATGTGTAAAGCATGATTTCGAAAGGGTATATGTGGAAATCTTTTCCCCCCAATGTGTAAAATATGATTTCGGAAAAGGGAATGTTTTATTGTGATATTGTATGGAAAATGTGTAGATTTCGCAATGGGTATTTTTCCTCAAGTTCTGGTGAAATATAAAGTGACCGTTGGTTATGAATATGATTAATAACCATGATGAATAATAGCCATGTTATAGTAGATTAGATAATCGAGGTAGTTATCAGTTCCCCCAGGTAAAGTTGTTGTCCTGGAGTGACCGGGAACTGGCTGCCACTGCTAGAGGGTCTGGACGTAGCCGGAGTCTACCCCTTGTCTCCACCTGGCTTAGGGTGTGGAGAGGTCAACGTGGGAGTCGACAGTAACCCGGCCTGCCACTGCTAGAGGGTCTGGGCGTAGCCGAGGTCTACCACTGTCTCCACCTGCTGAGGGTGTGGAGAGGTCGACGAGGGAGTCGACAGTAACCTGACCTACCACTGCGCCCAGGTCTGGGCCGTAGCCGAGTCTGCCCCTGTGTCCACCCTGCTGAGGGTGTGGAGAGGTCGACGTGTGAGTCGACAGTAACCCGACGTGCCAGTTGTGCCAGAGACGCCGCTGCTGCCGAGTCAGAGCCGCTGATCTTGAGGTAATTTGAACCAACGACCTGTTTGGCCAGACGTACCAGAGCCGTCGCCTCTGCTGTACCAGAGCCGTCGCTTTGTGGTGTTAGAACCAACGTCTTATTTTGTGTTGGAGCCGTCGCTCCTGTTGAGGACAAGGCCGTTGCTTCGGTTCTGTGGGGACTCTGCGAGCTGCTCCTCCTGACTGTGTGAGTCTCAGGAGAGGACTTCTTCTGCAGCATTCTTCATGAGACACTTATGACGTCTGTGGGACTGTTGAGTTGAGCCAGACATGGCCAAAGAAAACAATATTATATATCTATATGAATTGTACGCCTAGGTTTATGGCATACGTTACTCTACTGAATTGATATTGTTGTATATTGCTGTGTTTTTGTGTATTTGTGTTTTGATGGTTCAGGCAGCATAAAAAAAGAAAACGTTGATTTGTTAACTGGCTGCCCATGTTTCGAATGTGTGGGTGTGTGTGCGAATTAAAAATCGTACACGCATCCGAATTTCTGTAAGTCAATCAAACAGACACACCCATCAACGCATCCATAACATTTTGTGCACATTTATCTTAATGTTAATATATGTTTTTTGTTCATTCTGACCCCCATCTGCTGCTCGCCACAACACTAATCATGAACAGATGATCACCTTGTATTCAACCACATGGATGAATGTGTGCTTTATCACCAAGCTAAAATAGTCATATTAACAGTCACAAACTGCTCTCCCTTTCTTTGTGTTCCAAGCAGATGACTGTGAATCCCCAATATTTCATGTAAAGGAGACTTTTTCTCAATCACCTTCTGTTCCTTTAATTTAGCAAATTCACACCTCCACCCCACCCTCAGGCGCTTTATGTAAAAAGTCGGATTGCTGGCAAGCTATGCAAAGTCACTGCAAAGAATTAACAAGTCGAACAAAGCAAGAAAGATAAGTATTCTCACCCTGAATCCGTGAGTGGCAAAGAGGGGTAACACCAGGTTGTTTCCTGTGTCCTGTCCCATTCAAGTTTTTTTTCTTTTTAGATTAATGATCAGCAGTTGAATCACTTAAAGCTGGTGTCAGGAATTGTGCCCACGTTCCTATTCGTTTGGTATGTGAATGTTTGAGAAAAGAATACGCTGACAAAAAACAAAACATTTCTGATGCGAGCTAAGAATGTGTTAATAAATAACATGCATTACTTATGTGATCCACTGCAGAAATGTGAAGGATTGCTAAGTTCCCGTTAATTCATTTCCTAAATTGTGCCTTGGGTCACCAAGTTACAAAACGCGTGATGTTTGCATATAGTGACCTTCAATTAGTGAAGGGAGGGATAAACAAATAGTGACTGGCTCATCACTTGGAGGCTGGTAAGCTTTCCTAGAAGACGTACCACACAGAGGCATTGTACATCGAGATGGTGTCATGGCGTACGCCCAAAACGTAGTTTTATGTATGACGACATGGAAGGTGTGTAAAAGTTAAAGACCACAATTTATAGGTTTGTGATAGGAATATAAAACCTTCAGGTTAATTGCTGTGAACAGAAATGTAAAAAGGAAAGACGTAGATTAATAATTGTACAGATAAAGATGTTTTATAAAGTGATGTATGCGTGAAGACAAATTCATGCCTTCATGTCTTTTCACAAAACTACCAAAGCTTAGAATACAGAGAAGAAACATGTTTGTTTACTGAGAGGAGAACAAGCAGAGAGTGTGTTGTTTATTAGATGTGGAGTTATGTTGAAATAAGGGACACATTTGTGGCATTGTTGAAACGGAAACAAAGAACAAAACTGCGTTGTAGGTCCGTGAGGACTAGGGCACTTTGTATAGGTATTTTCATGACATTTTCATGGGTGTCCGCACCCAGCATGACCGCATTTAAAAACAGACTTGACGCCCATTGGGCCAACCACCCAGAACTGAATAACCCGAATTTGCTATCAATAGATCTTGCAAGCACAAGCAGCTGTAGACAGGACAACACATCGATCGGTGAACTGACCTGTAACCACTGGTCTCAAACACCGATAACATCAAGTATCAAGTATTAAGTAAGTATTATTTGAGGTCAACTTGCAGAGAAAAAGTAAATATGAGTCAACTGGTGCCTATTCTGATTTTAAAATGTGCTTGTCTTATGAAAGCCATGTGGAATGAAAAAGACTTCTTGTAAATAATCTAAAACTAATGTTGTAATGTTAAATGGGCGAGCTCTGTTCTGTCTGTCTGTCTGGTTTTGTTTCGACGTTGCGTGAGAGTGAGCGGGAAAACGAATTATAGATGATATCAGGAGCATCGTTTTATGTTTACAGTTTTATTTATTTGTTCAGTTTTATTTTTGCTCGGCAGATGACCTAATATTGTCGTCCGACCTACATGCACCTCTGTCATACTAACTGACTTTTTTCAGGAAAAAAGCCGAAGTTTATACCTAGAATGGAATGTGGAAGAAACTTTATCTCGGGCACGGTGGCTGTCATGGAGTTAGGGACAGGTGAAGTTAAGGAAATTAAGAAAATACAGTAAGGAAGTCTAAAACAAACACTCCAAACAATTAAAATAACTCCCTATCCTCTCCTTCTGTCTGTCTGTCTGTCTGTCTATCTGTGCGTGTGTGTGTGTGTGTGTGTGTGTGTGTGTGTGTGTGTGTGTGTGTGTGTGTGTGATGAACATTTCAAAATCTCGTGATACTTAAGACCAGTATACACAGTGATTACAAGAAATATTTTTGTCCTTTGCTGCTTTTCAGTTGTGTTGACATTTAAAACATCAACGCATTGGTCTACATACCTTTAATTGGCAGCTGTAACAATATTGAAAAAGGCAATTCCCATTAACTACGATGCTGAACACAAACACTATAACTGAACTGAAGTCAGCGCCTTCCTCAGGCTTCAGAATGTCAACTTTCGATGTTACGATATCTTGGAGGAGCAATGTAACAGCGCGCTTAGATATTTCCGAAGGTGATACTGGAGTGATCGATATGAACAAGTCATAAAAACCTCCGAAATGATCGAGAAAATTGGGTTTTTATTGTGTGTTTGTTTGGGATCTGGGGAAATTTTATGATCATCCTGGTTCCTATATGTTACCAATTACAAAGTCTCAGAGAATTGAAAACTTATAGTGGAATGAATATTAGTAATACTTAATGTTTAATTAATGCAGAAATTCAGAGTTAAATTGTAAAATATTAGGTACGGATATAATGTACTTTAAACAAATCATGAGTTTCGATGGAATTAATCAGAAATGAAAAGCTAAACGCAATGTTACCTGAAATTACTAGTGTTTTGAAACGTGTTTCAGTTTCATTTTCAAATTAGAAATAATACCCAGATCTATACAAAACAGGAATCAGTGGCACTGTTCATATATCAGGAAGCTCGTCCAGCCCTAATATCAAAGAGTTTGCAACATTACAAAAATGAAAGAATTATGAATTATCATTACAAAGAAGGAAGCAGGGCTCAGAGATAGTTCACAGGCCACTGATATTTTTTATGCTGTCAAAGGGACTGATAAGTTTCTTAAAGACAGAGCAAAAATACCTTATTGCTCTTTTACAGACTGTAACGAGGCATCCCATATTATATGAAATGAAGGCCTGACGATGAAAATGAGAACAGCGGGTATGACTTGTAAATCAAACCTAACGATGCAAGAGTTATATCCCAGTGAAACATTTGTGCATGAGCTCACTCTGGTCTCACTGACAAAATACGAATATTCACAAATCAAGTCCCCCAAGGTAACATATCCTTGTTTAAACTACTCTTAAGTGGCATTGTTGAATATAGCATATTCCCCAAATATTTCCTATTTACAAGTATAAATTTCGTATCTTATATACACAGACAATCTAGCGGTCTTCTCAACCTCACAACAAAAACTTTAGCATAAATTAGAGAAAAGACATTTGGAATAGTAAAAGAAACAAAAACAAATATTCTTTACACTGATATTTCTGAACTGCGGTGAAAAAAAAAGGAACGGAGAATTAACCTAAACATATTTATGTGAACTTCAGTAACAATCGGTACTTTTACAGAAGTCTTCAGAACATCTTCATAACAAGGTTACAAAGCTGCACGTAACCCGAGGAGATATTATACAGTCACAATTTTAATGTGACGACGAACTCTGAGTTCGTAGTCTCTTGTCTTCTATGGTAAGAGTTATGGCTTCTGTCCATTTACCAATGTAATGATGAGACACGTACAGGTGACAAAATGTGGTATTGGTACAAAACCTCTTTTGCAAGCAAATTTTGACACTGAACAATGCATACAAAATCCTGCAGGCAAATGCAATGAATTAATCGAACATCTGTTGCGAGTTTTCTACGAACTAGGGAGATTCCAATCACTTTTACATTCATACTCCAAAATATTACGTTGTTTATACATATTAGAGTCAAATTAGGCCTCATATTGACAACAAATCTTTCTATTCTTACCCAGCACACCGAAAAACAAATAGACAAAGTTTGTATTACAAAACTTGTCATCGACAGGTTTAGATCACATTTGGAAAAAAAAACATGGGACTTTTAGTGTGACTCGCCCGACGTTCATTACAGAGACAAAAGTGGCAGGTCCGGTCAGCCCAATGACTTTGATTGGCCTTGTTCTGGCAGCACAAAAGGAACCAAAATCAAACCATCAGTAGGGCTGCCTTCATGGTGGGATAAAAACGGTCATACACACAAAACGCCACTCCCTTTGTTGGGTAGATGTGATTAATCCTTGCCTGTCTATAAAGGAAGTGTTCGCAGGAGTATCAGCCTGCGTACGCAGAAGAAGAAGAAAAACAAGAAGAACAAGAAGAGCAAGAACAAGAACAAGAACAAGACCAAGAGGAACAAGAACAAGAAAAAACCATCAATGCATGGTGGAAGCATGTACACTTTAAATTTACATGCAGATGATGTTAACAAGTGTGTGATATGAAGTTGAACAAAACCCACAAATACAGCAGAATGCGTCTCCTATGTCTGCAACATATGTTATTCTGAAGCGGATCGTAACAACCAAGGTTACGATCTTGCATATGCATGATGGAAGTAGATGATACGGTCTTTTCTAATGCAACTATTCACCTCGTAAAATATATAAACATGTTGTTATTTCTACTTTACACAAAATGCTAAGTTACTATCGGATTCGATTGTTGATGTAATGGATTGCAAGTGTAATGTTG
>CM065731.1:57705557-57708057 GCA_033310375.1 Conus canariensis
TTTTGAGAGAATATTGAAGTTAAGACTGGAACATTTCCTTGAAAGTAAGGGAATCCTGCCATTAACACAAGCAGGGTTTAGAAGAGGTAGAGCAGTTACGGACCATACTGTTCATTTGACGTCCCTTGCGAAGAGAGCACTGGCGAAATTCCACCAAACTCTTGCCACATTTTTTGATATTTTTAGAGCTTACGATTCAGTGTGGCATAGTAAGCTTCTTCATAAAGCATACTCAGTCGGGATAAAGGGTCGGTTTTATATGTTCATAAAGTCATTTTTGTTGACAAGAACATTTCAGGTAAGATTAAATAATGTTTTCTCCACCACAAGGGCTGCTAATATGGGTGTTCCTCAAGGGAGTGTTATTGCTCCCACTCTTGTCTCACTCATGCTTTTTTATATAAAACAGATTGACACCAAAGGTACAATTTTAGCTGCTTATGCTGACGATACTGCTCTGTGCACAAATGTTAACCGCAATTTTAACAAATTAAAGCCAGAAGAAATCACATTATAGCAAGGTTTCAAGATGCTGTGAGGAGTATTGCTGGTTACAGGAAAGAATCTGGTTTTCTCTTATCTGCTGAAAAAATCGTCTTTATGGTTTTCACCATAAAGATCATCGATTTTACTCGGAAGGATGCTGTTGTTGTCAGAATAAATGATACTCCTATTTATCTGAGCAAACAAGTAAATTTCTTGGTGTTATGTTTCATTCGTGTGTGTGATGTGTGGTGTGTGGTGTGTGTGTGTGTGTGTGTGTGTGTGTGTGTGTGTGTGTGTGTGGTGTGTGTGCGTGCTTTGAGTAAGAATTAGTATTTTATCATGATTCTGTAATATGCGCTTTGGGCTCTCGCGAGTAAACCGCTCTATAAATATCCTTTTACATTACATTACATTATAAACTATTAAAACTGGAACAAACACATTAACTATCTCATTGAAAAAGCAAGGAAGAAAAGTGCTTTGCTGCGCGTTTTATCAGGTATCCCTCTTATAAATTGTGGTTCTAATCTTTTTCATTTTGCCTCCAGTTTAGTTCGTTCTCTCACATCTTATGGTCAGGAAGGTTTTTTCACGGCTTCCGTGTCGGATTTCCATAAATTAACCAGTATTGATTCTTTCGCATTTAAATCAGCGTTAGGGTTACTGCGATGGCTTCTATTGATATGACGTATAAAGAAGCTGGGATATTACCTCTTGATGAATACAGAAGACTCTGTGCCTGCAAGTTCATGGTGAGGGTGAGACCCATTTCAAACTCAGTTGTCTCTGAACTTGATGAGGACACCTATATTTCGAGAGATATTAGAAATAAAACAAGCTATACTTCTTTATTAGATTCTACACGTCCATTGATTAAAACTGTGATCTATCATTTGATCACATTGCCAAGATTCCTCGTTACCTGCGTCCACCTTGGCTTATTGAAAGAGCCGAGATAATCTACACATAATGGAGATTAAAATAAGACTGATAGTCCTCTCATTCTGGCTTCTAGGGTTGTAGAGCTTATCGGTACAAAATATTACTGTCATACTCGCGTTCACACTGATGGCTCAGTCACGGACTCCCCTGAAGTTGGGGCCGTTTTTGTTGTCCCCGGTTTGGGTATAAGAAAATGATTTCTTCTAACAAAGGGGTGTTCTATTTTCACAGTTGAGTTATTTGCTATCATGATGACTTCAAACTTCTTTAAAGATATGAGTATTCTGCCCTCTAAACTACTTATTCTTTCAGATTCAAAATCAGCTCTGATGGCTTTACTCCATCAATCATCATCAGATAGATCTGATATTTTACAAGAAATTATATTTTTAATTCATCAGCTTATTACACGAGGTTCAGATGTATTGTTATTGTGACATCCTGGCCATTCCAGTCTGTATGGTAGTGAGATAGCTGATGTATGTGTTAAAGAGGCAGCTTCTGGGGAATCAGACTTCAGTGTTTTTAATATACCTCTTTCTGTCTCGGAAGCTAATAGTATTTTATCAAATGCAATTTGGAAAAATGGACAGGAACAATATTTGAATGATGCTTGCGATGGAATGTGACTAGTCCTGGGAAACGATGCATTAATCCCCCTGGACCAATCCCAGTAAGAAACTTAATACAGCGACTGCGGGTTAATGCATGGTTGTGGGGATTTTTTAATCCTTCCCCTGTCTGTGTTTGTGGTCTTCAACTTGACATAACTCAATTCTTATTTGAATTCACGAGCACGTGAATTTACTTTCAATCACTCCATGAAAAGATCATACATCAAAATATACCGTTTACGCTTCCAAGTGTATTGCAGCCAATTAGAGAGACTGGCTGGGCAATGGCTTTAGCAGCTGCACGTTTAATTAAAAAATCATCCGATTGGAAGGGTTTTTTTTTAAGTATCTGATAATTTTAAGGTATTTGAAACCTGTCTTGTCCGAATGAGAACTGGACACAATTGTCTGCGCCACCACATGCACACAATACTCAGCATTGGATAGTCTGGAGAGTG
>CM065731.1:57713057-57725557 GCA_033310375.1 Conus canariensis
TACCCCCCCCCCCCCCCCAAATGTGTAAAATATGATTTCGGAAAAGAGAATGTTTTATTATGATATTGTAGGGAAAATGTGTAGATTTCGCTATGGGTATTTTTCCCGAAGTTCTGGTGAAATATAAAGTGACCGTTGGTTATGAATATGATTAATAACCATGATAAATAATAGCCATGTTATAATAGATTAGATAATCAAGGTAGTTATCGGTTCCCCCAGGTAGAGTTGTTGTCCTGGAGTGACTGGGAACTGGCTGCCACTGCTAGAGGGTCTGGGCGTAGCCGGAGTCTACCCCTTGTCTCCACCTGGCTTAGGGTGTGGAGAGGTCGACGTGGGAGTCAACAGTAACCCGACCTGCCACTGCTAGAGGGTCTGGGCGTAGCTGAGGTCTACCCCTGTCTGCTCTTGCTGAGGGTGTGGAGAGGTCGACGAGGGAGTCGACAGTAACCTGACCTACCACTGCGCCCGGTCTGGGCCGTAGCCGAGTCTGCCCCTGTGTCCACCCTGCTGAGGGTGTGGAGAGGTCGACGTGTGAGTCAACAGTAACCCGATGTGCCAGTTGTTCCAGAGCCGCCGCTGCTGCCGAGTCAGAGTCGCTGATCTTGAGGTAATTTGAACCAACGACCTGTTTGGCCAGACATACCAGAGCCGTCGCCTCTGCTGTACCAGGGCCGTCGCTTTGTGGTGTTAGAACCAACGTCTTATTTTGTGTTGGAGCCGTCGCTCCTGTTGAGGACAAGGCCGTTGCTTCGGTTCTGTGGGGACTCTGCGAGCTGCTCCTCCTGACTGTGTGAGTCCCAGGAGAGGATTTCTTCTGCAGCATTCTTCATGAGACACTTGTGACGTCTGTGGACTGTCGAGTTGAGCCGGACATGGCCAAAGAAAACAATATTATATATCTATATGAATTGTACGCCTAGGGTTATGGCATACGTTATTCTACTGAATTGATGTTGTATATTGCTGTGTTTTTGTGTATTTGTGTTTTGATGGTTCAGGCAGGATAAAAAAGAAAACGTTGATTTGTTGCCTGGCTGTCCATGTTTCGAATGTGTGTGTGTGTGTGTGTGTGTGTGTGTGTGTGTGTGTGTGTGTGTGTGTGTGTGTGTGAATTAAAAATCGTACACGCATCCGAATTTCTGTAAGTCAGTCAAACAGACACACCCATCAACGCATCCGTAACATTTTGTGCACATTTATCTTAATGTTAATATATGTTTTCTGTTCATTCTGTGCCCCCATCTGCTGCTCGCCACAACACTAATCATGAACAGATGATCATCTTGTATTCAACCACATGGATGACTGTGTGCTTTATCACCAAGCTAAAATAGTCATATTAACAGTCACAAACTGCTCTCTGTTTCTTTGTGTTCCAAGCAGATGACTGTGAATCCCCAATATTTCATGTAAAGGAGACTTTTTCTCAATCACCTTCTGTTCCTTTAATTTAGCAAATTCACACCTCCACCCCACCCTCAGGCGCTTTATGTAAAAAGTCGGATTGCTGGCAAGCTATGCAATGTCACTGCAAAGAATTAACAAGTCGAACAAAGCAAGAAAGATTATTCTCACCCTGAATCCGTGAGTGGCAAAGAGGGGTAACACCAGGTTGTTTCCTGTGTCCTGTCCCATTCAAGTTTTTTTTTTTCTTTTTTAATTAATGATCAGCAGTTGAATCACATAAAGCTGGTGTCAGGAATTGTGCCCACGTTCCTATTCGTTTGGTATGTGAATGTTTAAGAAAAGAATACGTTGACAGAAAAAAAGACATTTCTGATGCGAGCTAAGAATGTGTTAATAAATAACGTGCATTACTTACGTGATCCACTGCAGAAATGTGAAGGATTGCTAAGTTCCCATTAATTCATTTCCTAAATTGTGCCTTGGGTCACCAAGTTACAAAACGCGTGATCTTTTCATATAGTGTCCTTCAATTAGTGAAGGGAGGGATAAACAAATAGTGACTGGCTCATCACCTGGAGACTGGTAAGCTTTCCTAGAAGACGTACCACACAGTGGCGTTGTACATCGAGATGGTGTCATGGCGTACGCCCAAAACGTAGTTTTATGTATGACGACATGGAAGGTGTGTAAAAGTTAAAGACCACAATTTATAGGTTTGTGATAGGAATATAAAACCTTCAGGTTAATTGCTGTGAACTGAAATGTAAAAAGGAAAGACGTGGATTAATAATTTTACAGATGAAGATGTTTTATAAAGTGATGTATGCGTGAAGACAAATTCATGCCTTCATGTCTTTTCACAAAACTACCAAAGTTTAGAATACAGAGAAGTAACATGTTTGTTTACTGAGAGGAGAACAAGCAGAGAGTGTGGTGTTTATTAGATGTGGAGTTATGTTGAAATAAGGGACACATTTGTGGCATTGTTGAAACGGAAACAAAGAACAAAACTGCGTTGTAGGTCCGTGAGGACTAGGGCACTTTGTATGGGTATTTTCATGACATTTTCATGGGTGTCCGCATGACCGAACTGAATAACCCGAATTGCTATCAATAGATCTTGCAAGCGCAAGCAGCTGTAGACAGGGACAACACATCGATCGGTGAACTGACCTGTAACCACGGGTCTCAAACACCGACAACATCAAGTATCAAGTATTAAGTAAGTATTATTTGAGGTCAACTTGCAGAGAAAAAGTAAATATGAGTCAACTGGTGACTATTCTGATTTTAAAATGTGCTTGTCTTATGAAAGCCATGTGGAATGAAAAAAAACTTCTTGAAATAATCTAAAACTAATGTTGTAATGTTAAATGGGCGAGCTCTGTTCTGTCTGTCTGTCTGGTTTTGTTTCGACGTTGCGTGAGAGTGAGCGGGAAAACATGAATTATAGATGATATCAGGAGCATCGTTTTATGTTTACAGTTTATTTATTTGTTCAGTTTTATTTTTGCTTGGCAGATGACCTAATATTGTTGTCTGACCTGTATGTACCTCTGCCATAGGAACTGACTTTTTTTCAGGAAAAAAGCCGAAGTTTATTCTTAGAATGGAATGTGGAAGAAACTTTATCTCGGGCACGGTGGCTGTCATGGAGTTAGGGACAGGTGAAGTTAAGGAAATTAAGAAAACACAGTAAGGAAGTCTAAAACAAACACTACAAACAATTAAAATAACTCCCTATCCTCTCCTTCTGTCTCTGTCTGTCTGTCTGTCTATCTCTGTGTGTGTGTGTGTGTGTGTGTGTGTGTGTGTGTGTGTGTGTGTGTGTGTGTGTGACGAACATTTCAAAATCTCGTGATACTTAAGACCAGTATACACAGTGATTACAAGAAATGTTTTTGTCTTTTGCTGCTTTTCAGTTGTGTTGACATTTAAAACATCAACGCATTGGTCTACATACCTTTAATTGGCAGCTGTAACAATATTGAAAAAGGCAATTCCCATTAACTACGATGCTGAACACAAACACTATAACTGAACTGAAGACAGCGCCCTCCTCAGTTGCGGCATCTTGGAGGAGCAATGTAACAGCGCGCTTAGATATTTCCGAAGGTGATACGTGGAGTGATCGATATGAACCATTCATAGAGACCTACGAAATGATCCTGAAAATTGGGTTTTTTATTTTATGTTTGTTTGGGATCTGGGGAAATTTTATGATCGCCCTGATCATGCTTCGTCTCCCTGCATCTAGCTACAGCGTTTTCTTCCTGGAACTTGCCTGCTCTGACCAGCTGGTGTTGATACTAGTTCCCCTCAACAGACTGATTCAGAAGGAGTTTAAGATGCCACCCTTTGAAAATCTCGGTTCCTGGCAGTGTAAAATGTACAGGATGCTACAAAGCGTGTCTTTGGCTTTATCTCCATGGATGCTAGTTTCACTTAGCATGCTAAGAGCAGCTTCTGTGCTGTGGCCAATTCGTGTCAAAGCTATATGGACAATGGGAATGTCACGAGTTACTGCTGGTATAGTGACCTTCGTCATCGCTGTGATTTATTGTCACAAACTATATGGATTCGATATCGCATTTAGCCATAAGTTGTGCACTTTTCATGGTGCATCTGAAACCTACAAATGGTTTCATGCCCGTATTGCTAGTTTCATAAACTCAGCCATCGTGTTGTTTGGACCTTTAGTGTTTTTGGTAATCAGCAACAGTATTCTTCTCTGGACAGTGGTCAGATCTGTCAGAACACGCACACATCTTTCTGCACAACAATCCCTCCAGGATTCCAGGCAACGGCAAGTGTCTTCATTGACCGTCACCTTGACCACAGCATCTTTTTATTCAATCATCTTCACAATACCTCTTGTATTTGGCAGATAGCAGGTCCATACATTGAAGTGGATGACGTGGCAAAGAGAGGATTACTATTAATAGTCAACTCAACCAGCTACATTATGCTATACTCTTGTAATGCTGTCAATTTCTACTTGTATTGTCTAACAGGTAGGAAGTTCAGAACAGAGCTTCGGAATATAACACTCCAGATTTGGGGGCTATTCCGCACGACAGAAACAGTGAGGTCTTACCAAAGATCTGTCCCATCAATGACAAAGACAGTCTCGAGCGCTGGTTGTCCTGTGGTCACAGAAATGTAACACACGGAGTGTATACTGCCATTAATAGTGATTTTGAGTAGACTTCATTGCTGAATGATGATGACTTTGCTTACAAGGAATTAAATCAGAATAATGAAATGCCCCTCTCTCTCTCTCTCTCTCTCTCTCTCTCTCTCTCTCTCTCTCTTCGAAAATCCTCGAAAGCTCTGATTATAAACATCTTCACATTCTTCCATTCAGCCAGAGACTCAAATACAACAAAGGACTAATGATGCACAAGATTCTGACCGGGAATGCTCCAACAACTTTAATGAGACGATTCTCAAAAGTCTCGTCGAGAAACTCCCACAAACTCCATATCCCAATCCCCAGAATTGACCTATTTAAATCAAGTCTAACGTACTCGGGAACCTCTTTGTGGTACTCCCTTCCAGAATCCATCAAACAAATCCATTGTACCACAACTTTCAAAAACACTTACCTTACCCATCTTCTGTGGTAAAAAAAAAACAACCCATAAGTAATACCAACAAGTAATCTCAAAAGCATAAATCATCCCATTTTCATGTACTTAACCAATTTGTTTTTTCTTCTTCTACTTTTTTCTTCATGTATCAAGCATTTTGATTGATATATATGTTACGCTCAATGTGGATAATCGCCTAATGTGGATAATCGCCTAACATTAGGAGAGCAATTTGCACAATGTTTACAAAAGGCAAATTACTTGCATAATGTTCACATTAAGCAAGACTTTCACATTAAGCAGTGACGTTCTGCCTGATGTGAATAGAATGAAGAACCGCGGTCGCTGGAGTGAAAAGCAAGAAAACTAACCACTCAACTATTCTGATCTCTTACTGAGCATTTAGCATTGCTTGTTGTAACAGGGGCAGACTGTTACTTTATCATCTTTGTTATAATCACAACTCACAACTTTTTCTACACATTTATAACAGAGGAACTGAGTTCTGATCATGATTTTATTTTTAGCATTTGATTCAAGACCTTTCCACTTGAGAAAAGTTCCAAAGGGTCTGGTAGTGAAACCGGTACATAGTCATCATATCCATTCAAGGTGCCAGATCGATCTTATCAATGTTCAAACATTACCAGATGGAGACTTAAGTACATCATGACATGTGTAAATCATTTCAGCAAATTTTGCGTGTTGCGTCCACTTACAACAAAAAGAGCAGAAGAGGCTGCAGTGACTCTTCTAGATATATTTCTGACATTTGGAGCACCTGCTACTTTGCAGTCCGACAACGGACGGGAGTTCGTTAATGCCATCATCGCTGAACTTGCAGCGCTCTGGCCAGTGCTGAAGCTGTTGACTGGGCGTCCACGTTATCCTCAAAGCCAGGGCGCTGTTGAACGTCTAAACACAGTCTCCCAGGACAAATTGACCATTTGGATGAAGGAGAACAACAGCAGGAATTGGTCAATAGGCCTCAAGTTTGTTCAGTGGCAAGTTTAACATCAGCCGTCATGAAACAACCGGCCACAGCCCATTCAAAGTTACATTTGGACAAGACCCGCAGGTTGGATTAGGATCATCTATCCTGCCAAGTACAGCTCTTTGTGAGATATTTACCGAGGAAGACCTTGAGGCATTTCTGGAGTCAAAGGAAGCTGAAAATGCTGACACTGAACTTCCTACTGAGGCATCAAATTTGACAGAGGCAGATGCAGCTGCAGGGGTAGAGGCAGAAGCAGAGGTAGAGACAGATGCAGTGACAGAGGCAGAAGCAGCAGCATCAACGGAGATAGAGACATAAACAGAGACAGAGACAGAAGCAGAGGCACAGGCAGAAGCAGTAGATCCAACTTTCCAAAAGATCCGTGCTTCGGCTGATCGAGGACAATCTAAGGCAGCAGCACGGATGACAAGACGCGGCAAACACCTGCTTTGGCCATTGTCCATTGGCCAGTGTGCTCTGCTGAGGGTCCCGGATGTGGATCGTGGTCCAACAGATCCCAAAAATCTGTTAGTGGTCGTCCTCAAGGAACAGGTTGGGCTATACACTGTAGGTTGCCGGGACGGAATTCTAGGACCAAAATTTACAGCTGCTGACCTAAGTGCAATCGATCAACCCCTAATAAAAACAGAAGATGTTCCTGATGTCTGCCTATCAATTAGAACAGCAACAGCAAGGGCCACTGGCAGGCAAAGATATACTAAGTGTCAATGTACAACTCAATGTACATCAGGACGATGCAGCTGCCTAAGAAAAAAAACTAAAATGCAACTCGCGCTGTCACCCAGGCAGATCATGCAAAAATTTCTAACTAAACTTGACTGGACCCTGAGATCTGTTTGTTTGACTTTTTTCTCTTTTATTGATTTTTCATTGCTTTTCATTGATTTTCGGCAATTGGCCACATCATCTTTTCAGATTTTTTTTTGGATGCCTGTGTCCGTTTTGTGATTGCAAGTGTGTTCTTTTCTATTAAATTGCAATTCCATTAAGATGTCTTAAAACTGTCTCCACATGTTTGTTCTGTGGCATCTCTGTATCTATCTAAGCCTTATTCATATCAGGCAAATTCAGCTGCACAATGTGTGTTAGGCAGTCGTATTCACATCGGGCAAAATTGAACTGCATAATGTGAACATTAGGCATCTTTTTGCCTAATGTTGACAATTTTTTACATTACGCAGGTCATTGTACCTAATGTGCACTATAGGCAATTTTCTGCCTAGTGTTCACATTAGGCAATTATCCACATCGAGCGTAACATATACATATACATTATATATATATATATATATGTGTGTGTGTGTGTGTGTGTGTGTGTGTGTGTGTGTGTGTGTGTGTGTGTGTATCTGTTAAGAAATATTATTGAAATGAAATATTAAAATCAACAAGCTTGTTTCGAGCCTCTTGCCTCTTGCTTTCATCAGGATATCCTTTTGGGGCACGTGTTCGGTCTTTTATAGCGTGCGGGACCTGATTTCGTTTCTGCATGTGTGGGTCAATCTCATTCGCTGCACGTGTGGTCTGTGGTTCTTGTTGGGGTCTGTTCAGGTGGAGTGCGCTAACAGGGATTTCCATTTGTGCCTGCAATTGTTTACTATTTCTACTTTTGTATTCAAAGTTGCTAGGTGGGGTTTACATAATATTAACCATTTTTCTCTGGAGCATACGTTGCATTTTTTTAAATATTGTTGTATGGTGTTGCTCTTTTCATGATTTTCCATGATATGCTGTAGTCTATTTTTTATCTTTAAGTCTCCAAATGTATTTACTCAGCTTTGGTTTTTGTATTTTTCTTTTTTGAATGACTGTTTATGGTTTGCGTATCTAGTTTTGAAGTGGTTTTCAGTAATCCCTATATATGTTTCTTTATCATTTTCTGATGTTACCGTAGCTTGGTATACAATATTGTTCTGAAGACATTTGTTGCTTAGGGGGCACTGTTCTGTTTTAGTGCAGTTGCAAGATGTCCTTTCGGCACCCTTCTTTGTTGTGTTGCTTTTCATTTTGTTAGATGAGTCAATTATGTTTTTAAGGTTGGGCATACATGAGTATGATAGTTTAATGGTGTTTTTGTTGAATATTTTGAACAGTTTGTGTTCTTTTGGCACGTTTGTCTGCAGAGGCATTCTTAGTTGAAGACAAGGGCAATAACCCCTGACCGCCTATCGGTCGCGGGAGGGGAAGGGATGGAACGGCCGCGGTTTGTTTAAACAGCACACTTCTGCCGACACCTGCCAGTTTCCTCGCGCTAACCTCCCACAAGCTTTCCTCCCTACGCGTAATGTGATACTAGCTGTCTGGCTGATAGTGTGGTGAAAACAGGATGCTGTGTTTCTTCATTAATACTTTGCGCCAGAATGCAACGAACTGTGGTCGATTGATGTCACTGGATTGTGGGGTCTTTGACTGACAGAACGATACCAAACATGAATGGGTCTTCTTTCATACGCAATAATGGCAAGCACCACAAAGATTTGTCAACAAAAAACGATTGAAACAGACTAACAAACACACACAAAGTGAAATGAAACTGCAACTCAGTTGAGAGCATGCGTTCCTGTGCTATCACGCTCAACCTGGTGCTAATTGGGCATGCGTATCTTTCCTTTACAACTGACAGAAAGTTAGTCGCGGGACTCCTACCTGAAAGCCGGTACTGGGCCTGAATAAACAGTGTCGGCTCTGGTCAGCTTCACGGGGAACACGGCGGCGGTTTCCCTACCACGGCCTAGGCATGTTTTGCTTGTTTATCTGCGTGCTCTACGTGCTTGTGAAGCATGCCGAAACTGATTCTATCACAGCCACACCATGCTTTTAGTAAAGCAAGATTTTAGAATGCCACATCTGCAGATGTCAGTTGTAAACAGTGAAATGCTTCCTACCTGACCTTGTTCTTTCGCCCGTTCGAATCATTTGAAACTGATGTCACTTTTCCACGCACCAATGCAAAATGTTGTCTCATTTTCATCTTCATGGTGCGGCTACTCACGACTGGAGAGAGAGAGAGAGAGAGAGCGTACAAACAAAGCACACACACACACACACACACACACACACACACACACACACACACACACACATCGACAAAACCCACACACCAACAACAGCGGTATATAAACAGATGGATCACACACACACACACACACACACACACACACACACACACACACACACACACACAATTGAAATTTATTTCGACCCCACACCTACTTTAATTGAAATGACACACTGACACACACAGACACCCGCGAGTGCGCACACATGTGCGCAAGCACATCCACAAATATGACAACAAAAACAGCACCCTCTCTCTCTCTCTCTCTCTCTCTCTCTCTCTCTCTCTCTCTCTGTTTATCTCAATTGTAACTGGCTTAATCAATTAATTGGTTTTAATTGAGAAGGGTAAAAGATTTAACCGGGAATGCTTGTCACCTCTTAAGCATTCGGGATTTTATTGGATTTGAACTGTTCCAATTGAGGGAAGTATGTCTGGTTTTTCGGGGAGACATAGGCCATGTGTTTTTCCATTATCACCTGCAGTTTTGCATCCTGTGTTTTCTGTGACCATGCCTGTCTTTTCAGTAAGTTGACGAGTGCGTGTGTCTGCTCCCCCCCCCCCCCCCCCCCCCCCTTGTTCCCCATGTAATGCCAGGCCGAAACGGTGAGATCGGATAAAGGAACGCAGTGACTTTCCAGAATGTGCTGGTTTGGAATGACAGGCGTTTCTGGAAATGATTTTCGAAAGAAAGCCATGTATTCCTTGATATTGCTATCCAGTGCGTCGACCTCATCTGTGTCAGTCATGGGTGTTTGATGGGAGATGTCTGCGTGAATGTGGGAAAACAGTGTGTTCAATGTTTTGAACTTCTGACAAATGTTCCTAGCCTTCAGAATGATGTCTGTGTCCTGAGTCTGCTGTTTTGTCCACTACACTATCACACAGATGTTCTATTGTGTCTGGCTTCAGGTAGGTGTGGCAGTGGTTACCAACAAACGATCGTCCATGGTAGGCCTGTGGATGTATTCTATGCTGCTGAAGTACAAAATCTAAGTGCTTGGTGACAGGGCCGGCCAGTTTGGGAAGATGCTGTGACTGGAGTTCTATTTCTTGTTGCTTTATCCACACTAACTCTGTAAGGTCATGTTGCTCTTTCTGGAAAACACTGAGTGGTTCTGTTTCATTTACTGGCTCATTGAAAACAATCTTACTCTCTAACATTCTTTTTTCTTCTTCAGCTGCTAGCATTTCTTTCTGATGGTTCACGAACTCAGAAAAGGCTGAGTCAGAGCCGACCTGTTTCCCCTGGTTTGCTAGTGATTGCCCTATGTCTTGGTCAAGGCTGTGGCAGTCCTTTTCCAGCAGGTCATGATGTTTCTTGACCACGCCTAGCAGAATATGCAGGTATGGGGGTGCAACATGGGTCAACTCTACATCAATGATGGGCTCCCTGATAACATTGTTGTGTAGTTTGGCGATTTTCTTTTTGGAGTGTCTGTATTTTCTGTAGTCTGCACTGATGCCCTGCAATGTGGCTGTGTTATGTTGCCTTCATTGCAGTGTGCTGGTGTCTGTATTTGTGACTTTGATGCATTGCAATAGAGACATGGGTGCGTTCCCTGAGCACCTGACAGTCCATACAATTTGTATAAGACTCAAACAAGTAAAACGCGGTAACGCCGTTGTAAAAAGCAAATTTTCGGTTTATTACAAACCTTCTTCAGGCTAAAAGGTTGGCCAACTGAACGCGCACACACACACATCCAAGTCCCTGTCCATACAATTTGAGGAGAAAGTCATAATCCCCAAACAGGAATACTTTGATCCTTTTGTCCCTCCATGTCAGGGACTTCAGAGCCTTCCCAGTTTTTGTTGGTAGGGATCTAAGACTTCTCAAATTGCATGGACTGTCCTTACAATCCACAATGGCCAGGAGACACGTGTTACGCTTGGAATTTGGTTTGTGAAGATTTGCAATTTGTAGCATGAGTTTGAATGTGCCCCCTCCATGATCCCCTCCTATCTTCACCCAGACCTCATCTTGTGGAATTGTGTTATTATGCCATGTCAGTTTGTTATGTTTGTCATACTCATCTAGTAAGTTGCTAACAGTCTGGGGGATGTCTTTGGTTTTTCCTACTGCTGCCTCTACCTCTTTTTGTCTGCCTTCTTCATCTACATACACAAGATTTGTCTTTTCTATTTCTATTTCTCCAAACATTGCTTCTTTCTGTGCCTCTCTTTCTTTCTGTTCACATTCAAACGTCACCCCAACACTTCTAAAAAAATCTCTTCTGCATCCTATGTGCTGTCCAGCTCATCCCCAGGGCAGTTCGCAGTGCAGACCCTTGTTCACTGGTCACTCTCACTGGGCCACACCCAGCTGCCTCCAGAATCTTCTGTCTGTGAGACTGAGCTGATCTCCTGATTTCAGAGCCCTGTTGTTTGATGACGTCTTCTTTACTACTTCCTGATATGTTTATTCCGATTTTCTGCATCATTTGAGACCGCTTTTTCCGCAGTGGAGACGGTGCCAGAGCAGAAGATTTACGGGGCTGTGTGACCTTTTTTCAACACTATAGGCTGGCCTCTAGTTTTGCACCTGACTGTCACTTTGTCTTCGGATTGTCGCAGTTTTCTTTTCACAAGCTGCGTCAGCAACTTTTCTTCTTCTGCAGTGAGAGGTTTATCAATGTCTTCATCGTCTGAGTCTAAATATACTGTCTTGCGTTTCAGTTGGGGGAAAGGGGATATTGCGGCGTCAGTGGCAGGGGTTTTGGCAGTAATTGGAGAGGTTTGTGTGCACAATGTTCTGGGTTTTCTAACTGGTGTTGATGTTGACTGACAAAGTGACGTCGACACACTTTCATCAGTGTTGAAACAAATATCAGACTGATCAAAACTTGCTTGTGCAGATTTGGATGTGTTCGCTATGATAGGAGATGTTTGTGTGCAGAAGGGTTCTTGGCTTGGGGGTCGATGGTGACTGACAAAGTGACGTCGATACACTTTCATCAGTATCCAAACATACATCAGACATGTCAACACATTCAAGTGCCGAGTTGGATGTGCTAGCTATGACTGGTGAGGTTTGTGTAGAGAATGTTCTAGGCATTTTCACGGGGGTCGATACCAACGGAGAAAATGATGACACACTTTCATCTGTGTGCAAGCACAGATCAGACTGATTTAAACATTCTTGAGCAGATCTTTTGACGGGTCGGCTCTTCTTTGTTTTCCGATGACCAAGATGGCTGGCTGATTGAAAGAATCGACATGATGTACACTGACTCAAAGAAAGATCTGGATCGAAAGTTGTCCAGATTTCTGACATTCTCTCTATGTCATGACAACATTTTCTTTTGTAGTATAACATTGAGAATGTGCTGACATGTGTCTCGTTTTCTTCAGTTTATGGTAGCCTTTTATGCAGATACACTTGGACTGTTTGCCTTCTTCATCACCAGAAATATCTAGACTG
>CM065731.1:57730557-57743057 GCA_033310375.1 Conus canariensis
GCTTTGTTATATACATACTTCGCCTTTTGAATGCATTGTATAAATATATAGCTGACTGTTTTACAATGTTTTCATTTGGTGATGACATTAACAAGGTTAATTTGAAAAGGCAAGGGTTCTTGAAATACTTCTCTGGGATGAATTGCTCTCTAAGATCTTTTAATACTGGACAAACCAATACAAAATGAATTTCATCTTCCTTCGTATTTCGACATTGTGGACAGGTCAAATTTCCATTAGATGACTGTCTATAACGAAAGTAATGAGTAAAGAGCTCAAAGATACTAATCTAAACCTAGTCATAATATGTTTTAGATGTCTGTCTATTTTCATTGACATATAGACAGGTAAACATCGTAAATGGCTATACGTTCTCTATAATTCAAATATGTCACTGTTCTGTACATGGGAATTCCAGTCTTGCCAACTGCAATCAACGAGTCTTTCTCGAAATACTTGGATAAAAACATTCATATCACCAATACCTTGGTTCATCCATACAAATCCAAAACCATATTCACACACAAAAGCAATAGTCCTCCAAAGGGAAGAAAACAGTATAGAAAAATCACAATGCCACTCATCTAATTTTCGGCCACGTGGCCTTTTTCAAGAGAAAAAAAAAACAAAAACAATGCAACTACGTATGTCCATCTTTGGCAACTGGTCAGAGCAAAGAATTGACGTCATAAATATAATACGCAAGTTCTGACATCATAATATGTGATGTCATCAACAAGGAAAAAAAAAAAGAAAGGGGGGAGGGGGATGCAAGTAGTGTGTGGCTGTGGGTGTGTGCGTGCGTGCGCGCGCGGGCGTGTGGGGGGGGGGGGGGGGGTAGTTATACTGTAACCAATGTACTTCAAAAACATAACAATATGCTCCATAAATCACAATGAAAATGAAACCATAGAATAATGTGACCATAGTCCTGTCTGTGACTGCATGGCATACAAAAACTGTCATCTGAAATTATATATAATATATATATATATATATATATATATATATATATATATATAAAACAAGTGTTTAAGAGGAATATTAAAATTATCTACAAATTTGTTTCTAGCGCTTGGCTATCGTCAGGATGGAGTTTGGGTTGCCCACCGCCAGTGTTATATAGCGTGTGGGGCCTGGTTGCAGCTGTTTTTACGTGCGTGTTGGTTGCGCGTGTTTTGGGGGTTTTTCAGGTTGTTATACGGGGTGTGTTCACTAGCAACGATTTCCATTTGTGCCTGCACTTGTTTACTATTTTTGTTTTAGTATTAAGAGTTGCTAGGTGTGGTTTACATAGTATTAGCCATTTTTCAGTTAGGCATAGGTTGCATCTTTTTGAAATATTGCTGTATGGAGATGCCCTTTTTATGATTTTCCAGGATATGTTATAGTTTATTTTTGCGTCATTAAGTTTCCAAATGTATTTGATCAATTCAGTTTGGTTTTTGTATTTTTCTTTGTTGATTGACTGTTTGTGGTTTGCATATCTGGTTTTGAAGTGGTTTTCAGTGATCCCTATGTATGTTTCTTTTTCATTTTCTGATGTCACAGTAGCCTGGTATACAATATTGTTGTGAAGACATTTATTGCTTAGTGGACACTGCTCTTTTCTGGTGCAATTGCAAGATTTCCTTTCTTCATCCTTCTTTGCTGTGTTGGTTTTCATTTTGTTGGATGCATCAGTTAGGTTTTTGAGGTTGGGCATACATGAGTACGATAGTTTGCAGTGTTTTTGTTAAATGTTTTGGACAGTTTGTGTTCTTTTGGAAATGAAGTTGTTAAGATTTTGAAGAATTCTTTCCCTATGTTTGTTTTGAGTTTCCCGTCGAATGGGGGGTTGTACCATATGATTTTTCTTTTTCTATTTTTCTTGTTTTTATTTGTGTTGTTATCTGGGTTGTATTGTAGTTTGTAATTGTATTCACTTCTTTGAAGTGCCTCCTGGTATTCTACTGCTGCATTGTTGAACACTCTCTCACTGCATGACAGGTTTGATAGTCTCTTATTTATGCCGTGGGGTATGGTCTTTAATACAGATGGTGGATGGTTACTTTTGATGTGTACATAAAGAGGTGTGTCGTTGGGTTTCGTGTATGGTTTATATATGTGATTATTGAGATCCAGTGTTATGTCTAAGTAGTTCACTACCTTTTTGTTTGCTTCAATGGTAATTTTTAAGTTGTGATTTTGGAAGATTTTGCATAGTTCTTTTTTCTTATTTTCAATGGTTCTTGGGTTGTTGGTTAGTGCAGCAAGGCCATCATCTCTGTATAGTCCGACTTGCTTTCCGAGTTTTTTCTTGATGCTGGATAGCATGAATAGTCCGACCAGTTCGCATGTTTCTGCACCATCATATGACCCCATGGTTACGTCAAATGTTGAGTTTCTGTTCGTTTTCTTGATCCAGGTTTCATTTTTGCTGTGCAGTAATGTTTTCTTGGTGTGGAGAATGATTTCCATTTCTGACCCTGTTATGTCTGTGTGGTTACTGGCAAACTTCAGTGCTTTGTTGAGTAGTTCCTCATCTATAGATGGGTAAAAGTGTACTATGTCAAATGTGATGAATACTGTATTATTTTGTTTATTGAGTTTTTTTAACCTTGGATAACTTCGTATGTGTTCTTCCAGAGGTTATATTCAGAGTTTGATTTTACGTTCTTTATTATTTTTTTCCAGAATTTTCTTGCTTTCCGTCTCATGTTGTGTACAAACTTTTCTGTTTGTTCTATTATTACTGTTCTATTATTACTATTGTTCTATTATTAGACTCATAAATCCATCCAAATCTGAATTAGGCAAAATAAGCAAGAACATTCTGGAAAAAAATAATAAAGAACGTAAAATCAAACTCTGAATATAACCTTGGAAGAACACATACGAAGTTATCCAATGGTTAAAAAAAACCCTCAATAAACAAAATAATACAGTATTCATCACATTTGACATAGTACACTTTTACCCATACTATAGATGAGAACTACTCAACAGAGCACTGATAGTTTGCCAGTAACCACACAGACAAACAGGGTCAGAGAATGGAAATCATTCTCCACACCAAGAAAACATTACTGCACAGCAAAAATGAAACCTGGATCAAGAAAACGAACAGAAACTCAACATTTGACGTAACATGGGATCATATGATGGTGCAGAAAACATGCGAACAGGTCGGGCTATTCATGCTTATCCACATCAAGAAAAAACTCCGAAAGCAAGTCGGACTATACAGAGATGATGGCCTTGCTCACTAACCAACAACCAAGAACCATTGAAAATAAGAAAAAAGAACTATGCAAAATCTTCCAAAATCACAACTTAAAAATTACCATTGAAGCAAAAAAAAGGTAGTGAACACTTAGACATAACACTGGATCTCAATAATCACATATATAAACCATACACGAAACCCAACGACACACCTCTTTATGACACATCAAAAGTAACCATCCACCATCTTATTAAAGACCATACCCCACGGCATAAATAAGAGACTATCAAACCTGTCATGCAGTGAGAGAGTGGTTCAATAATGCAGCAGTTGAATACCAGGAGGCACTTCAAAGAAGTGAATACAATTACAAACTACAATACAACCCAGATAACAACACAAATAAAAACAAGAAAAATAGAAAGAAGAAAATCATATGGTACAACCCCCCATTCGACGGGAAACTCAAACAAACATAGGGAAAGAATTCTTCAAAATCTTAACAACTTCATTTCACAAAAGAACACAAACTGTCCAAATAATTTAACAAAAAACAGTCAAACTATCATACTCATGCATGCCCTAACTACAAAAACCTAACTGATGCATCCAACAAAATGAAAACCAACACAGCAAAGAAGGATGAAGAAGGAAATCTTGCAATTGCACCAGAAAAGAGCAGTGTCCACTAAGCAATAAATGTCTTCACAACAATATTGTATACCAGGCTACTGTGACATCAGAAAATGAAAAGAAACATACAAAGGGAGTCACTGGAAAACCACTTCAAAACCAGATATGCAAACCACAAACATCAATCAACAAAGAAAAATACAAAAACCAAACTGAATTGAGCAAATACATTTGGAAACTTAAAGACGCAAAAATAAACTATAACATATCCTGGAAAATCATAAAAAGGGCATCTCCATACAGCAATATTTCAAAAAGATGCAACCTATGCCTAACTGAAAAATGGCTAATACTATGTAAACCACACCTAGCAACTCTTAATACTAAAACAAAAATAGTAAACAAGTGCAGGCACAAATGGAAATCGTTGCTAGTGAACACACCCCGTACAACAACCTGAAAACCCCCCCAAAACACGTGCAACCAACACGCACGTAAAAACCGCTGCAACCGGGCCCCACACGCTATATAATACCGGCGGTGGGCAACCCAAACTCCATCCTGACGATAGCCAAGGGCTAGGAAACAAATTTGTAGATAATTTTAATATACCTCTTAAACACTTGTTTATATATATATATATGTATTCTGCAAATCATCAATGTTGTTCATAGGTAAATCTGGATAGGGTTGTTACAAATTTGTCTTAAGATTACATCCATTTGGCATCCTAGAATTTAATGTCCTTATCCATTTTTCTTCAGTAATAGGTCTGAAGCTTTTGCTTTCACCGTAAGCTTTTGCCAACACTGCAACAGCAAGGTCTCCCACTGAATGCTGAAGGAAATGTCGCATTATTGGCTTTTCTCTTTGGAACTTGATGTCACGTCTGTGTTCCGCTATTCTTTCTTTCAATGAACGTCCGGTTTCACCAGTATAAACTGTCTTATTACACCGTTTCCACAAAAGAGCATGTATCAAATTTCTATCTGCACATGTCACATTACTAATAACATTGCATGAAGATTTCTGCTTTGCGTCCAACACTGTTGAAGTTACTAGTGAAGAACAGGTGTCACAATCACAAGTTTCTGTTTTTCCCTTCACTGCTCTTTCAGTTTTCTGGTGAACCAACGTATCACATAAATTTTTATCCCGTCTGTATGCAGGCATCGGTAGTTTATGGAATACTTTGCGCATGTATTCTGACTTATAGAGCGTATCACTATGTCTCTTTAGTACAGCTTGTACATCTGGCAATAATCTTGAAAATGTCAACACTAGTGGTACTCTTTCAGTGTTTTCTTTCTTTTTTTCTGAAGAAGTTGGTTCCTATTTGTGTTATCAACTGTTTTCAACTGACCTTCTATGTGTTTGCTACTATAGCCACGTTTGCACAACTGATTCTTAAGTTCAGATCTGTGTTTTAGATAGTCCTCATCTTTTTCACAGATTCTTCTCAACCTAACACCCAAACCATATAACCACAACTTGCACCCTCCCCCTCCCCCTCCCCCCCCCCCCCCCCCCCCCTTCTTTCTTTTTTTTTCCTTGTTGATGACATCACATATTATGATGTCAGAACTTGCGTATTATATTTATGACGTCAATTCTTTGCTCTGACCAGTTGCCAAAGATGGACATACGTAGTTGCATTGTTTTTGTTTTTTTCTCTTGAAAAAGGCCACGTGGCCGAAAATTAGATGAGTGGCATTGTGATTTTTCCATATTCACACAGTTTCATTCTCACATTACTCACCCAGTTTTTCTTACCCCTGTCATCTAGTTCTAACAACATTCGATATGTTTTGTGGGGTAATCTGTGATATGTTTTGTGTGGTAATCTGTGATATGTTTTGTGGTAATCTGTGATATGTTTTGTGTGGTAATCTGTGATATGTTTTGTGTGGTAATCTGTGATCCTGCATTTGAGTAATTTTCAGCCAGTACCGAATACATTTAATAACGGAATTCAAATGTATAGGAAATCTAGCCGTTTCACCATACACCAAATCATTTGGTGTTTGCAACGATACTCCAAGAAATTTCTTCAAGGCAAAAAGATGGATCTTCTCACAATGTACAGCAGCAGCATCGAGACCCCATACTTCAGTTCCATACTGTACCATAGGTTGAACTTGAGCATCAAATAACTTCAAAAACAAAGTAAGGGAGTCGTTATTTAACAATGATAACTTCTTTAGAATGCACAGTAACGCATTTTTCGCTCTACTGGCTAAATCCTTGCAAGCAAATACAAACCTCAAACGAGTCGAGAAATATATTCCTAAGTATTTATAAACATTGACAACAGGCATTACGGATCCATTGTATATCCATCTTTCTCTTGCTGCGAGTACCTTTTCTAAATACAATTATATTACTTTTTGCCATATTAACTTTTAACTCTAATGAAGCACCAACTCTTTGCAAAGTATTTAACTGAGTTTGTAATCTGATTACTGTTTCCGATACCAAGGCCACATCATCAGCCACAAGAAGAATGAAAATCTCCAAACCATCATTTATAAGATTTGCACCATGCCTGCTGCAATGTGAAACTTCCTGTGTTAGTTCATTAATGAATAAAGAAAACAAAACAAGGCTACAGACATCGCCCTGTTTCACCCCAGAAGTGCAATTTATATAGTCTGTTAAAGCAGCACCAGATCGCACTCTTGCCTTGACACAATCATTCATACTTACAACACTTTTATATAGCTTCCCATGAATACCATTTTTAACAGAATAGGCCACAGCAGTTCTATGAACTGAATCAAAAGCCTTCTCAAAGTCAATAAATGCAACATATAATTTACGATTCAAGCAAAACTGTTTTTGTATAAATCCCAATAATGTGAACATATGATCAACCGTAGAATAGTTTTTTCAAACCCAGCTTGATATTCTCCGGTAATGTTATTTTCTTCCACCCACTCCTGTAATCTATTGATAATAGCATTGTACAGTTTGCTGCAGACATTACACAACGAAATTCCTATGTAATTATTTGGATTGTTTGCATCACCTTTTTTATACAATGGGATGACAATGAATTCGGACCAACATCTGGGATATACCCCTTGATCAAATAAGGAGTTAAAGGATTTAACCGAAAAATCTAGGAATACGTTCGCCTGGCAAGCAGTTTTTATTAATTCACCTATGATTCCATCTGGTCCCGCAGCTTTGCGGCGTTTTACTTTCCTTAGAGCAACTAAAACTTCTTCTTTCGAAATGGGATGGTTTAGATTATCATCGTCATAATCTGTTTCATTGATATGATTTTCATTTCCCAGTTCACTATGGGAACCAGCGTTTCCTTCAAGCAGATCTCTAAAATGATGAAACTATGTTTCTAGACTTATATCATTTACAGGTTGTTTTCTTTTTCTTGAAATCTTGTTAATACAATTCCAAAAATCTTTCTGATTGTTTACAGATTGAAGTAATTCTGTCAACAGATCATCATTATATTGTTTTTCTTTTCTCTTTAAAGATGTTTGTATTCTCGCCTAGCTTTGCAGTAGGCCATACGAGACGGTTCTGACAAAGAACGTCGAAACTGCTTTAATAAATTACGAACACTTTTTTTGTTACCTCGGCATTTTATATCGAACCAATCGTCTTCTTTTTGACCTTTTTCAGTACAAACCTGTTTCTTCATAAATTCCGCTGCCTCTTTTATACAAGAATTAAACATATCTAATGCATCTTCAATTGATTTCAACCAGCCTCACTGCCTCTTGCATGCGCACCCACATTTCATCGGAAAGTATTACATTTTTAAACAAATCAGCATGAGCTTCACTCCAGACAAATTTTTCAATTGTATAGCGCCTGTTGTTTACCTGTAAGGACTCGTAGTCGTGACATTGGGGAGTAATCGTTACCTCTAAAGGCACGTGATCAGATTCGATTCTCTCACACACACATTTCACATTATAAGAAAGATAGAAAACAAATCACAGGACATCAACAAAAAGTCATTCACACTGCTACCTCTGTCGGATATGTATGTGTAGCGACCTTCAATGTCGCCCTTACATACACCATTTGAAATACACAGTTTCAAAGCAGTACACATATTAATTAGCAGTTTTCCATAATTATTCAAGACAGCATCTTCTGAATTTCGGACATGCACTGGTCCACTTTTATATTGATCAGTATATGTAAACATGCTTTCCTCAGAATCACAAGAGAAATTTGAGACTCTACTGTTCAAGTCACCGCACACTATCATATCAACATCATTTTTAACAAAAAGCAAACAGTCACACAAAACGTCTTCTAACAAGGAAAGTCCATTTTCATTATCAAGATGAGAATAGTATGGCGACCCTTCAGGAGGTATATATGCACATACAAACATGATGTGTTTTATGGTGCCAAGCAAAGATTTGTCAACAATAAAAGCACGAAACAAATCAGATACAACATCCACAGGTGTAAAATAGGAACAAATCTCGTTTTTTACAAGGCACACCAGTCCACTGGAACGCCTTCCACGTGCCGTAAACTTTAATGCAGTTGAACAGTAAACTTTGAATGCAGAAAACACAGGCGACTGAAAAGCTTCTACAAATGTCTCGACAAAACATATGAAGTCAAAACTGGACACATAAGAAATAAATCGTTATTATGCATTTTAGAGAGTAATCCGTTAATATTCCAGTGGAGAAACGAAAAACATTTTATTTTCTTACAAGTGTCAAATTGACATGATGTATCATTTCGAGGACAAGGATTTAATGTACATTTTGGAAGACACAACCCCATCTGTGTAGGCTGACATTTTTAACTGGCACTGACGTCACTGAGTTTTCTTCAAAACACACGACCTCACGGCTTGTTTCACGTGCTGTCGATGAACAGTGCTGGGTAGAAACAACCGGTGTTGGGTCACTGTTCGTTCCCTTCACTGTTGAAGACTCATAACTAAGATTAATTTTGGACTGGCCGAGTTCCTATCTTAATTCTGTAAGTCCATTGTCAGTACCAATGGTGTATGGTTTTCCACCGATGAGGAGGTAATTGAAGACTAGCATGGCACGTTTACCCTCACTCCTGGCTTTTTTAAGGTGAGGTGTCAATCCCCTCCTCAGGTCACGCACCCTAGTCAAGAAGTCCTCTCCAATGAAAATGGTGGTCCCTTGTAACTTGCGTTTAGCTTTAAGAATGTCCATCTTTTACTTATTAAAAAATACATCTTGCAATCATAGGAGAGTCTTGTCTGTTGTTTAATTGATGTACCCGATCGAACTCAAAATCCTGAGACAACTCCAGGGTATCGGTAATGAGGTCCTTCAACACGTCCTTCACAGTCCACAGAAGTCTCGTTTTCCCGACGTGGTAGTCCATAGAAGATGAGGTTGTTCCGTTTGGACCTCCCCTCTAGGTCATCTGTTTTATTCTCCAGCTCCTCCATCTTCTTCGTCAAGTCTTCATTCTGCTTCCGTAGACTGGTGACCTCCTCCCATAGCCCTTTCAGCTCGTCCTGCATGGCAGCGTAATCCTCACGAAGGGCATGCAAGTCCTGTTTCACGTCATTGAGCTTAGCGTCAAATTTGCACTCCATGGTGTCCAGCTTGCTCATGATGTCAGACAGTGAAGGATCCTTTCCGCTGTGAGGATGGTCATGGTTTCTCCATACTGGCCCTGCTGGCTGCTCCACCACTGGCGCTGGTCAGTCAGGTCTGCCTGGTGCTGTCTCTGGACTGGATGGGGTTAGGACCTGGATTGCTCTCCACATCCCCACATCGAAGAAGCAAACTCCCCCAGAACAAATAGGAGAGGAGTAATTCTAACATAGCACTGTCACCTCTGCACTTCAGTCTCAACATGGCGACATGCACTGCTGATTTCTGCATTGCCCGTTTCAGCATAAATTGCTGAAATACTGACAAAAAACAGCCACATACTGTCCAAAAATCAACAGACCCAGAAAGCATAGTTAATTACAGTGTCCGTCCGCCAGTCTGCAAATCTGAATCGGTCTTGATGAGCCCAAATCATGAATTAAGTGACAGACCATTCGACGCGCAACTTCCCTGCCAAACACCCACTCACGTCCTCTGAGAGAGAGAGAGAGAGAGAGAGAGAGAGAGAGAGAGAGAGAGAGAGAGAGAGAGAGAGAGAGAGAAGAGAAAATGAAATGAAATGAAATAATTTAATGAGTTTAGGCCTCTGCCCATTTTCATGGAGTACAGAAACATCAATCAATGCGGGGAAAAAATGTACGTATATAGACTTTCATACAAATTAACAGAAGGATGTATTAAATTACACTATCTCAAATACTTGCAACAGTGAGTTTGCGCTCTCGTAATCTAAATGCTTTAAAGAAAAACCATGCAAGTTTTCTTATTGTCGGACCATCTGACTAGCCATCATGCTTACAAATTTGGCTCTTGAAAAAATGTGGGGACGTCTTTCATGATATTTGGCCTTAATGCTGCATATGCCTCACAATTAAAACCATATGTAATTCAGTTTCTTCTAATTCTGGACAAAAAGGCAACTATTGTCAACGTTTATATCCCAGAGACATAACGGTTTTTATGAATTCTAAGCTCACTTATTCCAACCGGATTCTGATAAGGGTGTCTCTAAGCATTTTTGTTGCACACAATCTATGTATGCTTCAGGAATAATTGAAGACTTGAAGAGTGAATATAGATTGAATCTGTTACTTTCATTTATGTTTGACGTCCATTCTTGACAAATGTGTCTTTAAGTCTTTGTTTGAACAATGACAAGAAACATGTCTCATTACCTACACCTTGGGCTAACCAGACAAAGCTGAATCCTTGCTTTTGTAGGATGCATCTCAGTTTGGAAACCCAGTTTGTTTTACTGCATTGTCTAAATTCATCAGCATCTGATATGCTTGTTTTGGCAGGCGTGCCTCTTCCATTTTCAATAAACGAAACCAGTATTTAACAGTACGTACACAACAGTTGATTTGCAACGGATATCTTCCGAGGTCGCCATAGATCATTTTGTTTGGAGTACGACTAGATACATTCAGAAATTTTTTGCAAGCGAATAAATGTATATTCTCCACAGGATTGTTTTCTGCTATAATGCCCAAACTTCAGAAGAGTACAGAAGTATTGGTTGGATTTTGACATCAAAAAGTTTGAAAAAAGTTTTCCTGGACTCACAGAGCCACGTTGGGTGAGAGAGAGAGAGAGAGAGAGAGAGAGAGAGAGAGAGAGAGACAGAGAGAGAGAGAGAGAGAGAGACAGAGAGACAGACAGACAGACAGACAGACAGACAGACAGAGACAGAGAGAGTGGAATGTTTGGTGGGTGCAAGAGTGCACATATGAGTGCAGTAATAACCTTGGTGTGTTTGATTAATATAACCCTTAATTCACTTCAGCACTACCATTACAATTTCAACTGTCCTGGACACAGGCTGTCGAGTGGGTCCCCGCTGGCAAGAGGTAGAGGGGACTACACAAGATGAGTTGGTGGCAAACAGTGGAGAGAGACCTACGTCCAGCCCACAGGAATTTGAGGGATTTCTGTCGACTGGCAGAGGACCAGTTACAGCGGAGTGCTTGAACTGCCTAATGCATTGCTGGATGTGGGAACAACTTAGGACTAAGGCAAAATGTTTATTCATTCAACTTGTCTTTTTGATTTCAGCCTTGTTTATACGGATTCTGTCTGTGTGATTTACATCAACCAAGTGTTGGCTGACTCTATATAATCTATATCAGCCCAGCGATGACCGATTCTGTCTGTGAAAACTCTGTCATGCCAGTGCTAAGTGATTCTCTCTGTGTAATCTCTACTGCCCAGTGATTGTGTCTGTCTGTTCAATCTCTATCAGCCCAATGCTGACCAGTCTGTCAGTGTTACGTCCATCAGTCCAGTGTTGAATGATTCCTTTTGTGCAGTTCATGTTCACCAGATGTGAACTGGCTCTGTTTGATTTATATGATCCAAATGTCAACTGTGTGTGTGTGTGTGTGTGTGTGTGTGTGTGTGTGTGTGTGTGTGTGTGTGTTCGTGCGTGCATACGTGCGTGCGTGCGTGCATGTTGTGTGTGTGTGTGTGTGTGTGTGTGTGTGAGTGTGTGTGTGCATGCATGCATGTGTGCACGCATTCATGCATGCATGCATGTGTGTGTTGTGTGTGGTGTGTGTGTGTGTGTGTGTGTGTGTGTGTGTGTGTGTGTGTGTGTGATGTACTGTGGACTGATTCTCATTGTGGAGATCTTATCAGCCCCCTGTTGACTGAATCTGTCCTTGACATCCATGTCGGCTTATTGTCAAGTGCTTTTAAATAAAACAGTGAGCTGATCACAGGCCTGCAGATTTCTTTCTGATGCCTTCACTCAGTTAACAACTGGCTGAGTGTCACAGTCATGCATGTTTCAAGAAAACGATGTGGCTAAAACAATGACAACAACAGGTGGTTATTGACAGTAACTACATATATATCAAGATCGAACATGAAAAAAATAACAAATCTACCAGTGAAAACAGCGACAATACCATCGAGGCTGAGCAGAGAGCAAAATGGTCTGAACACTTTGAGAAAATTTTGAATTACCCCCCCCCCCCCCCCCCCCTCTCAATTGTACCTTTATATATACCGACAACAACCCAGCTTTTAGGCTTTGACAGCTGTCCTCTAAACAA
>CM065731.1:57748057-57810557 GCA_033310375.1 Conus canariensis
GTGTTCTGACACTTTCACACTCTATGTGAAGCAAAAGGAAAAAAACGAAAGTAAGAAAGAAAGAAAAGCAGACAAGAAGTCAAAACTACGGCAACGAATTAATGCGCAATACTGTTGCAAAGCACTGTGGCAGAGAAATTTTTTGTGTTTATATAGGTATATGTCTTGCCTCCCTGTTTGTCCTTCTTCCATAATTCTATGACTGAAATTATACTTGAACTGATAAGCGAAAAAATGGATGCAAGGATGACAAATGAATGACCTGACAGGATATAATAATAGAAGAGAGAGAGAGAGAGAGAGAGAGAGAGAGAAGAGAGAGAGAGAGAGAAAAGAGAATGCGTTGTGTAGATGTAATGCATGTCGTCTCGTGATCTGGCCTACTTCTCTCTTATCCTTAAAGAGAGAGAGAGAGAGAGAGAGAGAGAGAGAGAGAGAGAGAGAGAGAGAGAGAGAGAGAGAGACGAACGAACGAACGAATGAACGAACGAAATAATTTATTGCTTTAAAGCAGTACAGCTTCATCAGCAATGCAATTCGATTGACTATGGTGAAATTGAACACAATGCATGTTACTTCGACATGGAAACCATGACAAAATGGTCCTTTTTCCAAACACAGTTCTGACATATTTCATGTCACTGGAACGGCGCTGGTCACGATGATTCCGTCTGCGGCGTGAGTCTTGAGCCCAGGCTGTCATCCCAGGTAGAATAAGATCAGGCCGTGTAGCGTCTCCAGCGTCCGTGCAGCAGGTGCTAGGATGTCAGCGTGCTGTGTTCTGCCAACACGTTTACCTCGACGGAGATTGGCCAGTTTTGTCCGTTCTTCTGTCAGCAAGTGTCTGTCATCTTGCTTCACGAACCAGAACGAACAGTCACTGTCATGAGGCGAACACGGAAAATCCAGCACCAGATCGTCCGATTCACAGAGCAGTGCATCAGAATCATTTGAACTGTTAAGGACAACTTTTCTAAATAACTTATTTCTGCTCTTGTCTCTCAGTCGCCTTTGCACACATTTATTCGTCAGGGTGGAAACGTGGTCGCGGTCATATTCGTTGCACGGTCAAATCCGTTGCTGGTATACCAACTTAGCCAAAAATGACATCATAACGTGTAGTCGCTAATGGTCACGGCAAAACTCCACGGTTTCAACTAAGACGACGACGACGACGACGACGACGACACTACTACTACTACTACTACTACTAGATTTTTTGTTGGTCATTGTGCGGCTCAGTATTTGCATTGAATTTGATCAAGCAATGAATTTGACTGAAGCTGCAGTCAAATTGGTTGCACCTGAATATCATGACCACTACTACGTCGACTACAACGCTTCCCTTACTACTACTTTAACATTTCGTTTTCTTTTTTTTTTCTCATTTTTGGGCTTCATTGTGTGATTTTCTAAACCTGGGAATGAAATTGACAGGCGTACGATAGTCATTTGCAACGAATTTGACTGATCAACAGCCAGTCAAATTGGTTGCAGCTGAAAATCATGACTACTACTATTACAACAACAACAACTACTACTACTACTACACTACCACTACTACTACTACTACTACTACTACTACTTACTATACCGCTCAGTATTTGCATTGAATATGCCGAAGCAATGAATTTGACTGAAGCTGAAGATTCAATGCAAATACTGAGCCGGCACAATGACCAACAAAAATCTAATAGTAGTAGTCAAGCTTTTCAGCTGCAACCAATTTGACTGGCTGTTGATCAGTCAAATTCGTTGCAAATGACTATCGTACGCCTGTTAATCTCATTCCCAGATTTAGAAAATCGCACACTGGAGCCCTGGAATGAGAAAAAAAAAAGAAAACGAAATGTTAAAGTAGTAGTAGTAGTGGTAGCGTTGTAGTCGACGTAGTAGTGGTCATGATATTCCGCTGCAACCAATTTGACTGCAGCTTCAGTCAAATTCATTGCTTGGGCAAATTCAATGCAAATACTGAGCCGGCACAATGACCAACAAAAATCTAATAGTAGTAGTAGTAGCAGTAGTAGCAGTAGCAGTAGTAGTAGTCGTCGTCTTAGTTGAACTGTGGAGTTTTGCCGTGACCATTAGCGACTACACGTTATGACGTCATTTTTGGCTAAGTTGGTATACCAGCAAGGATTCGACCGTGCAACGAACGTAACTTTTCACAACACTGACACTGAATCCTGCCTCTAGGCTGTCACAAATCGGTTCGATGTCAGTGTCAGGTGGTGAGGAGGGGACAGAGCTGTCAATACACTCACACGTGTGTACAGTGTCTGTGCCATCATGTAAGCTCAAAACATCAGTCTCCAATCTTACTTGATCATCCGTTTGACGCAAGTGTGTAGTCACAGTGCGTTCCATTACTGGGTCATGTGCACACAGGTTTTCAAGTCGCACGTCGTTCGGAGATGAAGTACTCACAGAAGTTACAGTAGCTTCTTCATATTTTCCACTTAACTGCCTCTCTTGCTGCTGACGGGCTCTCTGCTGATCTCGTCGGATCTGGCTGGGTGGCTTTTTCCTGAAATACTGAACTTGTGTGTTGCGGTTCAGAACGGGATCCGCCATGTTTGTTGACATCTGGAGAGTAGAGGGCTTGAGGCGCAAGACAACCACAGTGTTTTCACCTTCTCCCGCAACTTTCCAGCTTGTGACGATATTGTCCGTCAGCAGGGCGTTTAGGGTCTTCTCCACAGCCACTGGGAGTCCAGAAACTGGCATGTTTGCGATGAAACTTGTGAAATTTGTCGCAGATCAATCAGTGCGCGCCCTGCTGCTTCTGCTCACGTCACGTGACCCCCGAGAGAGAGAGAGAGAGAGAGAGAGAGACAGACAGACAGACAGACAGACAAAGACAGAGACAGACAGACAGACAGAGAAAGAGAGAGACAGAGAGAGAGAGACAGAGACAGAGAGAGAGAGAAGGAATCTACAAGAAAGACACGAGGGATACTCCAAATCAAGACAATAAATATCAGCGGTGTATGTGTGTGTGTGTGTGTGTGTGTGTGTGTGTGTGTGTGTGGTGTGTGTGTGTGTGTCTGAGTGTGCTTGTGTCTGTGTCTTTGAAATTTGGAGGCGTTAACACCTTGCAAAATATCATTTTCTATGAAAAACAGTCTTGAATAGGTCATTTTGGTCACATACGCACATACACACAAATCCGAGCACAAAAATACACGTGCGCGCACACACGCACTCATGCGTGTACGCCCGTAGACGCACATGCATGCACACCCATGTACACAGCCACACATAGATACACGTATATGTACACGCATGTGCACATGCATATGCAGAAGCATGCTTACACAAGCCCCCAGATTACACACACGCATAAGCGTGCACACACACACACACACACACACACACACACACACACACACACACACACACACACACACATGTACGCATACATTTCTTTCATGAACAAAAATGATTTTGCTCTTACTCAAGAACTGATTCAACGAGTGGATCCGAAATCCGTTCAAGCTTGGTAGAAGTGTGTGCTTCCCCAGCTATACGTACCGCTGTTAAATCTCATTTGTTCAGAGGTGAAGTGTGTACTTCCCCAGCTGAACGTGTACCGCTGATAAATCTCATTGGTTCAGAGGTAGAAGTGTGTACTTCCCCAGCTATACGTACCGCTGATAAATCTCATTGGATTAGAATCCACAGGCTAAAGAGGTCTTCGAATGTCATCACTGGCAGTTATTGATCCTTCAAATAACTCTACACACGTATGCTACAGGCCCATTCGAATGGTTTGAAGATATTTTGCAAACAGAGAGAAAGGTGCGCGCGCGCACACACACACACACACACACACACACACACACACACACACACATACACACGCGCGCGCGCGCGCGCGCCCACAGAGAGAGAGGGAGAGAGAGACAGAGAGAGAGAGAGAGAAGGACACAGAGAGAGAGAACAGATGTTCCTAATTCTCCAAATCTCGGGTCCAGAAAAACAAGCACTGCTTTTTATCAGTTAGGAAAGATAATAAAAAACAGAGAACAAACCAACACCATTTGGCCAGCTGCCGATGGTAAAATCTCACTAGCAATATACGATTGTTAAAAGAAGACGGATCAAAATCCCCGCAGATAAAGTACTTAAGCATAGACGATAATCTCTCTCTCTCTCTCTCTCTCTCTCTCTCTCTCTATATATAATATATATATATATATAATATATATATATATATATATTCAATTATAAACAAAGCTTGCTCTTATGTCTTAGATTGAAGAAATGGGGGATGTCTTCAATCTAAGACATAAGAGCAAGCTTTGTTTATAATTGAATATTTCTTGCAGTCATTGCAACACCAAGCTGCTCTGTAAGTTGCTGGAATGGTGCTCGGTACTTATCCTTGGAATTTATTAGTTATTATTATATATATATATATATATATATATATATATATATCACACACACACACACACACACACACACACACACACACACACACACACACACAAGAGAGATTCTGAAGAATTCTGAAAACTTGTTTCTCAATTTACGTGTCTGCCAACCCTATGAGTTCATTTTCAGTGTGTGCATGTGTGCGTACGTGAAAGCGCGCGCGCGCGCGCGTGTGTATGCGTCTGTGTGCGTGGGATGCAGTGTTTACCTTTCTCTTTATTTTCAAAATAACTTAAAACTTTTCGGGTGGGTATACCACTTAGTTGCAGTGATGACATTCGAAGACCTCTAGGCCTTTGGATTCTGAGAGAACGAAATGAAATTTAACAGCAGTAAGAGTAGTTGAGAAAGCTCAGACTTCTACCAAGTTCCAACGGATTTCGATTTTTTTTTTCAAACAGTTCGTAGTTCAAAGCAAAATCGTTTCCGTTAAGGAAAGTAATTCTTGGTATGACCTGAAATAGTTCCTTCCCATGTGCTTTTTATTTGCGCATCTCAGCCTCTGCCCTTTTGTCTGTCTGTATGTCTGTCTGTCTGTCTGTCTATCTGTCTGTCTGTCTGCCAGCTTTCTGTATAATTTCTCATGTCTATGGCTGTGTATGCTAATAATTAATTAAAATGAATGTTAAGACCACAGCAGTAATGACACTGACAATAATTTACACAACGATAACGCTAACAAGCAATAATGTCAACAAAATGGAAGGAGAAGATGGCGAACAAAAACGTAAGTGAGAAAAGTAGAAAAGAAGAGATAGGAAGAACAAAGAAAGAAGGGAAGGAAAGAAAGAAAGAAAGAAAGGAAGGAAGGAAGGAAGGATGGAAGGAAGGAAGGAAGGAAAGAAAGAAAGAAAGAAAGAAAGAAAGAAAAAAAAAGAAAGAAAGGAAGGAAGGAAGGAAGGAAGAAAGTTTTTTTTAACTCGTTAACCATTGAAGGACACCTTTTACCTACACCTTAGAGCTCCTAGTATAAAGGCCACAATTACGGTAGTTGATTTAGCGGTGGATGTGTTCAGTTTTATGTTTCACTCTATCTTTTATTCTTGGCCTTCGGTTTAGGATGGTGTGGGTTGTCTACCTAAATATGGATTTATTTGAAGTGTACACGACAATATCCTTTGCGGTGTTTCCAGCCTTTTAATGGATGATATTCTTGCATGCAAACGATAGCTGAGGTCTAAGGTGTAGAACTTCTACCATCTCGCCTGCACTCTGTATCATTGTAGACTAACGATAAAATTTTGTGACCAAAGTGTTGTCGTATTTTCCTTTTTTTCTTTTACTCGACTTCCCTGTCTCCCCACTCTTCAAGTCGTTCTCTCTCTCTCTCTCTCTCTCTCTCTCTCTCTCTCTCTCTCTCTCTCTCTCTCTCTCTCTCTCTCTCTCTCTCTCTGTGCTGCTTGTTTTTCTCTCTCTTTTTTCAAAATAACTTCAAAACCAGTCGAACAAAGAAAACTTTCTCATAAGTGAAAGGTAAAACTGACAGCCACCAACATTAAATCACTTTCATTAATAGGACCAGGAGGATCCTGAAAAATATGACCTTTTCTTTTACATTAATTTGCTTTCTCATGTTTCAGAAATGTTTTTGTGACCTTTCTGTGTTATAAGTCAGTACTCTTAAAATGTGTTTCCGTTTTCTTTTCATTGAGAAGTTGAACTGCAAGCGAATGTTTGAAACATTACACATGTTTTGGATCAATTTCAAATTGTAGGTCAATGAAAAAAAAAAACACGTAAAATGCATTGGATTCCTTCCCGGTTCCGGGTCGATGCTTCGAAATTCACATGCCTTGTATACCTTGTTTGTTTATAATGCTATGTATATTATTTGCAGCTTTACGTATGGTTTTGGATACTTTTCTTTTCAATGACAAACTAATGATTTGAATGTTTATGTATGTTTTCAATCATCTATATCCGTTTCTTTTTTCTTCTTTTAACATCCTTATCAACAGTCATTATTATTACAAGCAACAGCAGTTGCAGGAGCACACCAGCACACCACCACCAGCAACGGCAGTAGAAGCAACAGAAGCAGTAGCACACCAGGACAGCAACAACATCAACTGAATCACGAGTAGCAGAGCAGCAGAGCAACAGAGGCAGCAGCAGCAGCATCTGTGGCAGCATCGTTATCATTTAATCCGCTGTCAAAGTCGTCCTCTCCAGCGACACTATCACCACCACACCCACCACCACAACACCACAACCATCACCATCATCATCGTCGTCCTCGTGTGGGCGATGTCATATATCCTTTGTTGTTGTTGTTGTTGTTGTTGTTGTTGTTGTTGCGGTTTGTTTATTTGTTCATTTTTTGCTTGTTTTCTTCCAGTCTATCCTTCTATCTTACATTGTTTTCTTTTCTTCTATTCTGTTATTTACTTTTTCTCTTTTTTTCTGTTCGCTATTTCTTTCATCATCCACTTCCCTCACACTATTGCTTGTTAATGTAATGAGCGAATGTGTAGTTGTTAGCGTCGGTGATAGTGTGGTATTAGTGTGGTGTAATCAGTTTCTATTGATTATAAACACGAGTACTCGAAGATAGTTACACACTTAGAGGAAGGCAATCGGAGATACAGGGAAACGCTCCAAACAGACAGAGACAGACAGATAGAGAGCTTGACAGACAGACAAAGACAGAGATACAAAAAGGGACAGAGAGAGACAGACAGTGAATCAGAGAGACAAAGACAGAGACAGATAGACAGACAGACAGACAGACAGAGAGGAGACACATTGATACACTCACACCCCGTCTGTTTTGCCTGTCTGTCTGTCTGTGTCTGTCTGTCTGTCTCTCTCTCTCTCCTCTCTCTCTCTCTCTCTCTCTCTCTCTCTCTCTCTCTCTCTCTCTCTCATCCCCTTCCAATATTCCATTACGTCTATCGCGAGGCTGAAATTCTTATTTCCATTTGCTGCCACAGAGCCGAACAATCTCCTAGGATTAATGGTTGATGTTCGAGAACATGATCCCTCTTTTTATGGGACCATCTGTTCCGCCAGCTTCCCACGTGACGGGCATTTAACAATGCCATATGAAAGAGTCGCACTACGTTCGTCAGTTCATTCTGTTGGTGTGAGGCAGGTTATTGTGCAAGACCTTCCCCTTTAACTTACACATCTCTCTCTCTCTCTCTCTCTCTCTCTCTCTCTTCTCTCTCTCCCTCTCTCTCTCTCTCTCTCTCTCTCTCTCTCCTCTCTCTCAAGTTTCAGGACTTTTGGTCAATGTTTTATGTATTCTACGGATGATCTTGTGTGTATCGTGTATCTGCCCAATCCTCCATATAATCCAGTACTAGATGAGTGTATCTGTTATTATAGGAAATGTTTTACTGAATATGTATGAATTTTTTTCCATTTATCAATCTATGTCTTATTGCCACATCTCAGCTCTACATGTGAGTGTGGGGTTTTTATTTGTGCAGTGAACATTTATTGAATATGGGCAATAATCAAATGTGTTAAGCTTTCTTTGTCCTTTCAAAATTCCAAGAACGCCTGCTCTTCCATCCTCCTCGTCATAATTCCACCTAAGCGTGATTCATACATTTTTTTTTTTGAACATCATTCCGAGTAATCATATGAATTAAGTACGTTAATCCCTACGTCGCAACTAACCCATTTTCCATGCAGTGAGAGCTGTCCACCGCTTCTAAAAAAAATCATGAAGTTTGTTTTATCTAAATTGACTGTTAAGCCTGCACAACCTGCTTCTTCCTTTAATACACCCAAACTAGTTCAGATCTACAATTGTTCCAGACAAAACTATCACATCGTCAGCCATCAATGATACACACATCTCAACAGCTCCACAAGTTCATTGAATGTCATATTTTTCCCTTTTCGACAGTTCTATAGGCACTTCCGTGTGTAAAGAAAAAAAATAACTGACGGCTCAAGAGACATTCATGTTTTACTCTTTCAGAAAATTCAGTTTAACTTTTATACTCACCCTCTACACGCTCACGTGCAAGCACTGAGTTGAAAACACCTCAAACAGCCATGTCCTCTTTACCATTCGCTCGAGTTGTACGCAGTACGTTTCATGAGGAATCCAATATTCAGTGCGTAAAATTCCTTCTTGAAATATACGAACGCTACGTGAAAACTTTGAATTTTTTTACACTTTCAACAAATGGCAATGTAAATTTATGGTCTATGGTGCTCTACTTATCTCAAATGCCGGCTTGCTTTTCAATAACCCTTCCATCATTTACAGCCTATTCGTTTAATCCAGAGAACGAACCAACAAACGAAAGAACAATTTCTATTAAAGAAAAAAAATGCAAAATATACGTAGGGAAAACCTGTAATCTTGTTATTATTTATGTTAGACAGCCATTCACCTACAGGACTGGTCATTAATATGTGACAAGAATAGTATTTCTTATACCTAGGCTGATTTAGGTGAGACGAATTTGAATTGCCAGAATATCTCAGTATCGTATAATTAAGTTCCTCTAAAGGCTTTAGTAGAGTAAACAAAATAAACACAGGTCTGCAATACTTGTTTGGTCACGTTATTTATAGACTGATGTGACTTAACCAACTTTAAGATTTTGGAAGCTAGTTTTCACTTCTGCATAAGTTGAATATCCAAGTGAGTGTCTCAGAAGGAATCATGTTATCGTCAGTGTCGTGCAGTCTTGTGTGAACATAACTCCTTCAGATGAATTAATGAATCAAGCACTTCGTGGTCAGACATTATCGGGTTGTCCAAGTGAGAGTTCATTTTTCTTTAATCACAAAAAAGCTTTTCAAACATCTAGTTATCAAGAATAGACTTATCAAATATTTTTTATTGATTTAGGAACTTTTCAAAATGTATAGAAGGGAACTGCACGATTCATGTCATCAAAACTTCTTGAGAAAGGCGCATTAACTTAGAATTACTTCTAACACATTTCGTTTTCGATTATGTTCGTTTGTCACAGATATTTAAAACGTTGTGGTGCCGTACCTCGAAAGTAAGCTAGTAGACCTATTAAGGTGCGAAATACTCAATTAAACCAAAAAGAAATTAATCATTATCAAAATGGGTAACAGTTTTATATTCTTCAAGTTCATAACTTTTCTTTGGGAGTTCTATTCCAAACCACGTAACAGAGATATAAAAAAAAGATGGCTATAACCATAATCTGGCGAGCATACTTTCAATGTATTGCTGTAGGTTGTGGTATGGATTTGATTGATTAGAGTTTTGGAGGTAGCTGTCATTGTTATGAGAGGATCAATTAATTGGTTAACCTGAAATGATTCAAAGGAATGTGTCCCGTTTTACTTACAGTTTAATTAATCAGATTTTCAAATCACCTAGTAGTGTTAGTTCGTCTGAAGTCAAAAAGTGGTTTTTCATCAGTAAGATGGTAAAATCTATTCAGTGTACATGTTCTAATGGATTTTGATAGCTATTTGTTTACGTGTCATCCATACAAATAGCCAAACTAAACTTCTCTCCCAAAAGTTGGTGATATGTTTTGTTTGATAGTGGAGAGAGAGAGAGAGGAGAGAGAGGAGAGAGAGAGGAGGAGGGAGGGAGAGAGAGAGAGAGAGAGGCACACACACACACACACACACACACACACACACACACACACACACACACACACACACACACACACACTGACTATATCAACAAAGCAAAAAATATTAATGTATTTGTGGAGAACGAAGAATAAACCAGCAAGCTTCTGCTGTTTGACTGTTTACTTGTTCAATCACATTTACCACCATTATCAGGCATGTATTTGTGTGATGTCTTTTCAGAATTAAAGTTTGCCTTCAATGTTTTTTTCTTTAATTTGTAGTCCACTTAAGCATTTGCTGTAAGATTATTTGCAGGCATGTTGTAAGGATGTAAAGAGGAGCATTTATATACACTTAGATAATCACATTACCCATACACTTGCATAGTCACAGACATCTCTCTCTCTCTCTCTCTCTCTCTCTCTCTCTCTCTCTCTCTCTCCACAGCCATCTCTCTCTCTCTCTCTCTCTCTCTCTCTCTCTCTCTCTCTCTCTCACTCTCACTCTCTCCCTCTCTCTCTTTCTCTTCGTCTAATATCACAGATGTGAACAGACGTAACACTTAAGTACTACTACTACTACTACTACTACTACTACTACTACTACTACTACTACTACTCTGCTGCTGCTGCTGCTGCTGCTGCTCCTACTACTACTACTACTACTACTACTACTCTACTACTACTACTACTACTTCTACTACCACACACACACACACACACACACACACACACACACACACACCCCACACACACACACACACACACACACACACACGCACACACACACACACCTCCGAACACCAAACATCCCCATTTGATGATGACAGAGACACTGTGATAAAGAAATCCGGACAGCAGCTGTTTTCAAATTCAGGGCACAAGCTTGGGCTCAGTGTCTTTTCTACATACACTCCCGCTTTGGTCCATGTCCACGTCTGGCGCCGGTGTGTCTGGCAGCAATCTCTGGAACATCTGGTGTCTGTGTAGCCGCTGTGTCTCTGGTTACGACTCCGTGCTGGCGAGACAGTCTTCGTGGCAGCTGCTCCACTGTCCCTGTTTTCCTACACAGTATGATTGTGTTTCTCGTGTTGTAATTCTGCTGGAGTTCAACTGGCCTGTTTATAATTCTCTCTACATGTCTGTCTAGACTCACTTCTGATCATTTGCACAGGGACACCAGTCTCCACAAAGGATGATGGAATAACAGACACTTCAAAGATGGGACTCGATGACTAATTCTTTCTTAGAGAGGGGGGGGGGGGTGCGTGGTGGGTGTGTGTGTGTGTGTGTGTGTGTGTGTGTGTGTGTGTGTGTGTGTGTGTTGTGTGTGTGTGTTACGTGCGTCCATGCATGTATGTTCTTTTGTGTGTGTGCATGTGTTAGCATGAGTATGTGTGTGTGGACGTGCATGCGTGTGCACACATGCGTGTGTGTCTCTGTGTGTAAGTGTGTGTGTGGGGGGGGGGGTGCATGTGTGTGCATGTTGTGTGTGTGTGTGTGTGTGTGTGTGTGTGTGTGTGAATGACAGAAAAATGTGTGGTTTATAAGTTCAAAAGGAGACAAAGAGGACGTCAATGCAACGCCATTGAAAAGAAGCTGAAACACAGATGAACACACGAACAGAGTGTGTGAACAGTCGTTTCCTAATACTTTTTGTGAATATTCATGTTTCGTATTCGAGACAGCTTGAGACTACACTTGTTTTCATTTTCTTTGTCTGTTTTGAACTAAATAAGCATCACATCACGTTCAATTTTGTTTGTATTGTTTGTTTGTGTTTTTCATTTGACAATAAAGTTTGAACAAACGGAGGACTGAACAGACGGTTTTTTTTTTAAATTAAAGCCATATTTGTTATGACAATTATCAAAACAGAGTTTAAAAAGTAGTATACATATTTGTAAGTTTAAACAGGATTTAATCTTTTCGTGTATAAGCGATTTCCTGCGTTTTATCTACACTAAAAGCTAGCATTTGTCTCTCTACTTTACTGCAGGGAGAACTTGCTGAATGGTTAAGACGGGAATAGGGTTTTGAAAAAAAAGGTTTCATAGCTGTTGAAATGGGACACTTTTGTAAGAAATAATTTGTATCGTTCACATCAGTTTGGCTAAACAATGTCTGTAGAGATCCATTTCAACTGCATCTGCAAATGACATCATTCAGTCGAAGTACATTGACCTAATGATCTTAGGTAATGGCGTTCTGGAAAAAAAACCTAAAGGTCAGCTGAGTGCATTTCCTTCTCAAGACAAAATGAAATGATCTAGAGCAAATTTACTTTGTGCCTCTCTGAAACAATACAAACACTTTTTGGATTCAATATAAGCAGCGAATCAGTACATGAAATACATTTCCATCATTTGAACGTCGTGCTGGATCGTGCCTTTCTTCTGAACGTCATGGGTGGGTGTCAGACATTCATTCAACCCAACAGAACTTGTAGCTTTATTCTTCTTCCCAGCCGAAATGTTATTTCTTTCATCATTATCTACGCATACCTACGCTTCACTCGTTGCCTTACTTATGAAAGATCCATTGGTGCATAAACACACGCATTATTCGAAAATGAATGATTGATATGTATCCTATTTTACAATGCATAAGAATATGCACACTCAGATGGTTAAGAACGCAAATGTTTGCGTCTTATTCAGAAAAGATTTGTTTTTAACTTTCTAAATTTACAGGATCCTATCTACCTCTTCTCTCATCTTCTTTCAAAAATAAGGGAATAAAGATGTATTTCATTTTTGTCCGATTTTGTTTTTATTTTAGTGTTTTCTTCTTTTTTTTTTTTTTTTTTTTTTTTTCTTTTTTTTTTTGCTTGTTTAGGTGGGTTTTTTGTTGTTGTTGTTGTTGTTTTTTGCTGTTCCATCTTCTGTGCCACCTCAATGGCATTACACCCACGCCGCTCATTTTGACTCCTTTTGCCACAGCCCAACCCCAACAGCCCCGAGACCGGCAATCCGCAGGGAGCAGTCAATGTCAATTCATCATGAAGCAACCCACCAGAGGAGACACTGCACTGCTGCCAAGTCACTTCTGTGGTTTTCAGTGGTGCCTGTTCTGATCCAACATACGCAGGACACCACCCTCTGGCCCCATACTCACGACAGTAGTTACTTAGACGCGTAGCCGGCGTGAGTGAGCTCTCCTTTTGGAGGGCGCCACCACGTCCGTCCTGCAACAGTCAACATGAATTTACTGATACGATGACCCCAGCAGAATCAAACCAAGGCTATAGACCCAGAGAGGCAATCGAAACTGAGGTCACCATGGGAGCTGGCATAAAGATCCTTAGAAATCAAAACCTTTTTTTTTTTTTTTTTTTTTTTTTTTGTAATGCCGATCGATAAAGATGAAGGTGATGAATACAATGCTATAGATTCCCATTCTGGTCTGAGATTGCATGAGAGGGCTGTACTGTACGCTTACTTTCATAACGTATTCTGGCATCAACCAGGCCTAAGAGATACAGACACCTGCATTGTTGATTGTGATCAACGCCCTCAGAGACGCATTCATTAAGTTGACAAAACTTGACTGTGTGGTTCCAGTCTTCCCAACTGAGCGAATAGTAAACTCTACTCTGGGTAGGAGCCAGTCAGGGCAGAAAAATCCCACAGCTCTGATGGGAATCAAACCTACGACCTCTCAGCCGGGAGTTGGCGACGCTAAACACTGCGCAACGGCGGCTGGTCATTTGTTCATTTGTTATGTCTAAACCAGGCAAAATCTGACATTCTAGATGAGACAGCCCAAAAATGCATATGTACTCTCTCTCTCTCTCTCTCTCTCTCTCTCTCTCTCTCTCTCTCTCTCTCTCTCTCTCTCTCTCTCTCTCTCTCTCTCCTCTCTCTCCCAGTCAGTGACAATTTGAATTTACAAATCATCGATTCTTCGTTTGTTTGTTTGTAGTTATTTTGTTGTTGTCTTCAACTAATTCCATTTCAGGACAAAAAAGCAGAAGAGCACACAAAACAAAGTGTGAAGTAACGCAGTTTTAATGCACGACACAAAACAGGACAAGAAATTTTCGGCAATATGCCTTCCTCAGCGACAAAAAAATACAGACATAAACATGCACAATACTCCCCTTGTCAAGCCAAAGTGGTGAATGAAGTAGACAGAGGGACGTGAATGAAGTAGACAGAGGGACCCTCTGTCTACTTCATTCACCACTTTGGCTTGACAAGGGGAGTATTGTGCATGTTTATGTCTGTATTTTTTTGTCGCTGAGGAAGGCATATTGCCGAAAATTTCTTGTCCTGTTTTGTGTCGTGCATTAAAACTGCGTTACTTCACACTTTGTTTTGTGTGCTCTTCTGCTTTTTTGTCGTGTTCCAGTAACGCTGCAGTTTGTTTCTTTTGCCGTTTGTAATTCCATTTCAGATTTCAAAAGAAACACATCAATGCAAGCCCTTTTGCTACATCTGCTTTTACATATAAGACATTTTTAGCTGACACTGTTCCAGCGGGCAGATCATCTGATACTTGAATCACATCACCGACACGAATTTGTTCTCACTGTGCGTACGATTCAAGTCAGATTAGTAAGAATTCTGCTTGTAAAGAGATATATGAGCCTGTGTTAACTGATTGTGTAGTGTGAGTCATGTCAGCCCGGTTTAAATGGATTCTTTTGGTGTGATTTACCTCAACCTGGTGCTGGCTTATTCTGTTTGTGTAATCTCTGTCAGCCTATAGTTGACCGATTCTGTCTGTGTATCTTATGCCCGCAAAGGGTTTACTGACCCTGTGTGCGATGTACATCACCCCAGTGCCAATTAATTCTCTGTGTGTAATTCATTTACACTAGCGTGTATTCTGTGCGTGTCTGTGTGTGTGTGTGTGTGTGTGTGTGTGTGTGTGTGTGTGTGTGTGTGTGTGTGTGTGTGTGTGTGTGTGTTGTGTGTGTGTTTGTGTGTGTGTTTGTGTGTGTGTGTGTGTGTTTGTGTGTGTGCGTGTTTATGTGTGTGTGTGTGTGCATGTGTGTGTGTGTGTGTGTGTGTGTGTGTGTGTGTGTGTGTGTGTGTGTGTGTGTGTGTGCACGCGCGCGCAACTTGCTGTGGACTGATACTGTCTTGGTCATTCATATCGGCCTGTGTTAATTGAATATCCTTGAGATCCATGACAGCCCATTGTCAAGTTCTTAAAATTACGACAGTGAGCTAATCACGGGCTCGCAGTTTTCGTCCATTGCCTTTATCAATCAATGACTGGTTGGCTGGCACATACAGCTAAGCTTGACAAAAAAATAAAAACAGAAAAATCTGACAATAGTAGACTGAAATCAGAAAGTAAAAAAATACATGTATTAAATCAGCAACATCAAGATTAACAATTCCCTGACTGTTGGTTTAGGGGAGAAAAAAAAGTAAGCAACCAGTGACAAATGTAGATGGCAACGCCATCACCAACGAGGCTGAACAGGACCTGAAGAAGTGGCCTGAACACTTGAAGAAAATCTTGAAATTACCTCCCTATCTAAACCTCTACATACAACGAAAATGATCCAGGTTTGGGAAGTTAACACCAGCCCTCTGACTCAAAGTCTGAAGTCATCAAATCCATCAATTCCCTAAAGACAAAAAAAGGACCTGCTAGCATATCACCAGTAGCGTGGAAGGCCACTATCAACTGAGATGTAATACTGACTCTTGCAGAAAGTCTAGGGAAAAAAGAAACGCCGGATAAATAGGGGGAAAGGCACCAAATTAAACCTATTAATTTAAGAAAGGAAGTCTATCCTTCTGCTACACATGGAGAGCAATCATATTCCTGTCACTTCCTGCAAGATCCGTGAAAAACTATTTTTGGGAGACTCAAGAAAGCCCTTGTTAAACGTTTTTGAGACGATCAGACAGCTTTCTACTAAATGTGAAAAGTTATCTCGCGAACATCGGGGCGTCCTCTAGCTTGCTTGCCACTATCTCTCTTTCATGCTCGACACTCTCAACTCTGGTGTCGCATTCATTCTCACTCGCATTGCCAGGTTCCATTTTTACACCTTATTGACTCTTTCAGAGTTAGTTTTCGCCCCAATCACTCTTTTTGTTTTAACTTTCACTGTTCTTACTTTTTTCAATATGGAACAAAGATATTGCATTATAGGTCAACACTGTTACGATCCATTTTTTACAGGACCCAACACGCAATAACTTTCACACAGCTGGGTGCGTGGTGGTTTCCTTCCAGGCGTCAAGGACACGCAAGAAGCTTTTCTTTTTAACAAGCTTTTATTGTCTCTTGAGCACTTGAGCCATAAACACAGTGAATGAATTGTTTTGAGGGATGCAACGGTACCTGCTACAAATCTTTTTGTAAGGAAGCCAGCCAGCTTTAGATCTAGGGCGTGACTCGCAGCCATATTTTCACAAGAGAAGGCTCTATCTCAGAAGCAGCAATTGAGATCGATACTTTTGTCAGTGGTTTTCCTCCCCTGGTTCTTTTGAATGTTAAAAGGAGTAGTGCTTTTTATCTAAGCATAATGCCTCTCGCTCTTAATCCATACCCCTGAAAATGGACCTTGCTTCCTTCATAGCTGAGTAAATCCTCAAAAGTCTGCCTATGAGTTGCACACCAACTATGGTGCCCTGATCTGCCACATGTTATGCTGTGAGGCACATTTCAAGAATGGTCGGAAGACTATAATTGACAAGTTTCGGAGTGTCTGTCGACTTCAAAACTACGGGGTTCACACCGGAGGCTAATGTCAGATGAACAAAAAGCAAACAACTTGACAAGAGAGGCGAAAGGAGTACGATAATGGTATTAACCCTTCACTACTGATGGCGTTGACACAGTGACAACTGGAAGGAAAGACATTACCGTTTATGATGAGAGATTACAGTGAGAGCAAAAGAAAAAGAAGACTGTTGGCCGTAGCTTTTGCACTCATGTTCAGATAGACTGGTTCTTGTTGGTGAAGGGCCTGGCCATGAAGGACACAAGAGAAAAAAGCACAACAGAGGGCAGATACACCAGCATCCAGGGATATTTTAACAAACAAATGGTAGGTGAAAACTTTGCTGATTACATTAGCCTTCTCTTACACAGCCACCACAATGTTAAGGCAAAAACATTATGCTGGATGAGGAAGGAAAGACAGCAAACCTCAAATTGAACACCAGCAAAATTGATTCAGTGTGGGTAAACAACACATCACAAAGCCACATTCAGCTAAGAGATGAAAGCATTGAAGAAGTCAAATACCTTGTGCATGTGGACAGTGTCATCAGCAAAGATGGTAGGGCAGATCAAGATGATCAGAAGCCGCATAACCAAGGCTGAGTTAAATGTTTCAACATCCTACGTTACAGCCTTCATGCTCCAGAAAAGGATTAGAATTTTCAACACATATATGGGGCGTGTTCCGTTATATGGTTCAGAGACATGAATGTTGATGAAGTCCAGCATCCATGACCTCAAGGCCTTCATAAACAGATGCATCAGTTTCATCCTGAAAATCAGATGGTCATAAGTCTTATATAGTAAAATCTGTTGTTTTACACTCCTTTATATCCCCATCAAAGCTAATCTAAACTTGTCTATGCAGCTTGTGAAAAAGATTGTGAAGAAGATTGCTATGGTATAAATCCTTGATGCACATTTTTGCCTTGGTGTAGCATATTACCATGGTATACATTAATAGAGTTGTTTGTTTTCTTTTTTTTCTTTTTTTTTTTTTTGATTTACAAAAAATGATGTAGTTTCAAATAGCCTTTAATGTACATTAAAGATGTAGTATGATATATTTCCTTGATCTAAACTAATGTTGCAGCATGATATACCGGCTGGACGGTCATTAATCTGATGTAGAGAACTATAAAATAGGCATTCTGGCTCACCCACCTCCGCCAGCTCCAACCGGCTAAAGCCGGTTTCGCTGTTGCTCCGCCGGCTTACCCAGAATGCCTATTTTATAGTTCTCTAATAGTAAACACTTTACAAACATACATAATGTGTAGGATTATCTGTTTTATAGTTCTCTGTCACTGGACCATTAAGAAGTAAACAAACAAAACAATGGGGACTTGGTTAACCATGCCTTTATTCTTAGGAGGGCTATTTGTCAACCAAGTTGGGATTTCATTCTATTGTGAGGAATGACTGGCTATTGAAAGCTATCTGAATAGGGAGTGTCTGAAAAGGGGTGGGATGTGTGTTCACACAAGCGTAGAATCGTGGCACGTTGTTGAAGATTATTCTAAGCAGCCACCAAGTGCACTTATTCTCAAGAATTCTAGGATTCTAAAAATAGTACCGCTCACGCGTGAACGGTTGGTCTTCCAGACAAGCCAGCTCCGTCAGATAGGATTCTAAAAATAGTACCGCTCACGCGTGAACGGTCTCAGCAATCGAGATATCACCCTCAGTTTACGGGAATAGGAAGGTGAGATTCTAATATCAACCAATCTTCCCATTTTTGTCTTGAGTAATCTAGCAATTCTTGATGAACGGTTTGTGATTCAAGAAGTTCTATCTCAGAAGAGATACTGTCTTGCGACATAACACAACACTGAAAACACGACTGCACTGCACACCCGCAAATGGCAAGACAGCTAGGTTCAGTTGCTAACAACACAAGTGCTGGGCGGAAATGTCGTCACTGTTACTAATCAGCTGATTCTATCTAGTCTTGCGATTGGGGGAAGGTAAGAAACATGTTTTGATATGTTTGGAAATTTAGCCGCCTAAATTTATACAATGACGTCTAACGCCTGTACTGAACGACGCCGTCTAAATTTATACAATGCTGCGTGGCGGCCCGACGCCCTTATGTGTAACTTGACACGAACCCGGAAACAGTGCGGCGCTTCGACTCGGCTATTGTGCAGTTGAGTAAGCCGGGGCCAGACATGTCTGACCTAGATACTACATAAAGGCAGAAGGGAGTTGTCTCCCGGAAAAGAATGTAACAATTAATTGTGAAAAAATCGTCATTAAGTCGTTCTAGGTTCTTATTCAAGTCGGCATCACGTTCTTATTCAAGTTCTTATTTAAGTTCTTAACAAGTTTTTATTCAAGTTCTTAACAAGTCAACATCAAGTTCTTATTCAAGTACTTATTCAAGTACTTATTCAAGTTCTTAACAAGTCGTCATCAAGTCGTCATTAAGTTCTTATCAAGTCGTCATTAAGTTCTTATTTAAGTTTTATCAAGTCGTCATCAAGTCGTTATTAAGTTCTTATTCAAGTCACTTATAATTATTTATTAAGTTCTTGAAATATTATTCCATCTGAAATGGATCAAAATGATCTTTTGTTGTTGGCGGTTCTGGCATGCTTTTTTGTTTGGCTTCTGTATTTAGTGGTTGAGATTTTTTTGACTGCTTTGGTTTTTGCTGGCGTTGTTTATATGTTTTATAAACGTAATAACCACCCCCACCAACAGCAATGACGCCAAAAATGCTAACTCTTTTAATCCAAATAATCCATGTCGACTTTGGTGTTGTAGGTCTTGAATCAACTTGTGTATTTACAGCTGGCATTGAAACAACTGTTGGCGGTGTTATGTTTTCATTATGAGTTATATTCTGTGATTGCAACATTAATTTTTTTTGTTTGTTCCACTCTGCTAATTTTTTTCCTGCTGCAACACGCCCAGGATGAGGAGGCTTTTTACTGGTCACTTTCTCCATCAATGTTTTCTGCTGATTTTCTGGCTCGGTCATTTTGAAGGGAAACAAAATCTATATGATTAAAAGTAATTAATCCCATGATTAATGGCGACAATAATGTTCCAAATCTGTAATATAGATCACATCCTAGAGACTCTAATGACTTTGTTAAAACTGGATCCTGCGTTAAATCATACATAAAATCTTGTTCAGAATCAATGGGAGCAAATCTACTAACTAGTTTAGTGTACAAACTAAGAACCGTTTGCCCAACACTTTTTACCATTCTTGACCCCAGTTGCGCTTCATACCTGTTGTGATACTTTACAATGTCTTGCGGCGACATTTGTTGAATCTGTTCTATGCTGAATTCATTTCCAAGGTACTGTTTTGTTTTTCCACATGCTGCTAAAGAATACAGCCTTTCCTTTTGGCGCATAATAGCTTGGTCATCAACTTGATCATTTGTAAGTTCAGGAAGTAAATCATCGCAGTTCATGTTTTATTAATAATAATAAATATTATTTTATTTTTAAAAAATGAGCACCGAAAAAACTGTTGCTAACCTCGTATACCATTCTGCTGTTATTGGAGGTCTAAGTGTAGGATACACAATGCTTGGTAAAAGCCTGTTAAAAATAAAACCAGCAGATCTTGGCAAACTAGACTTTGAAGACTCAGCAAAGTTGATTGCTGTTATTACAGCTTCAGTTGCTACGAAAGATTTTCTAGTTAAGCAAGGAATAATTCCAGACAGTATCAATATGTAAAATTAAAAAAATACATTTATAAAAATGGCTTCACTCGTAATGATGATTGGTGGCGCTGTGGTTAATGCGCTTGCTTTCAGCGGAAGTAATTACGCGTTTAGTAAACTACGTGATGACGGCGAGAGAAAAAGACATAACAAAGCTATGGAGCAACTAGCTGCTGCACAAGACACCTATGAAAAGCAAAGAATGGAGCAGTTAGATTTTATTAACGACAGACTTAAACAACAGGGACATGCAGCTTACACATTTAAAGATGTTGATCAAGCAATAAAAGAATATTATCTTGTAACAGGCAAACAAGTTGAAACATTGCCTCCACCAAAATTTAGCGACTTTTATCAACCATCAGAAAAACAAAAGATGCAAGAAATATTGTTTATTGTCTTTGGCATGACCGCTGTGTATTTTGTTGCACAAAGTATTGGCTGAATAAAAATGTACAAAATCTATTATTCTCCAAAAGGATATTGGAAGGGAATAACAGCAATTAAAAAGCTTAGCCAAGCAGCGGGAGTCAGTGAACAAACAGCAAAAGAATGGTTATCTAAACAAGCGATTTGGCAAATTTATTTACCAGCGCCTAAACGAATACAAAGACCACACTTTGTCAACACAATACCGAACGACACCCATCAAATGGATCTTCTATATTTACCCCATGATACGATTAGACGAAAAAGATTTAAGTACGCACTTACAGTCATTGACATAGCTTCAAGATACAAAGATGCTGAACCATTAACACAAAAGAGTGCTTCTGCTGTTGCTGTCGCTATACAACTGATATACCAACGAGGACCCTTAACTTATCCTCGCATGATTCAAGTCGATGATGGAAAAGAATTTAAAGGTCAAGTGAATCAATTATTGTTAAAACATAGAGTTACCATTAAAAGAGGCATTCCGGGTGTTCACAGATCACAGGGGTTGGTTGAAAACTTTAACAAACAGTTATCTGAAAGACTTTTCTCCTACCAGTATCACAGAGAGCTGATTGACAATTCTCGCAACACAGAATGGGTTAGAAGGCTGCCCTCAGTTTTGCGCGCAATGAATAATGAAGAATTTAAAGGTCTAAAACCAGTACAAGCAATCAAAAAACAAACAATAAATGTTGTTGAAGGAGAGTCTTCATCAAGCAAACTATTACCATTTGGTTTGAAAGTGAGATACCTTTATTCGCCGGGAGAAGCGGAAGGGGACACTCGCATCAGGGCAACAGATCCAGTTTGGAGTGTTGATCCATATGAGATAAAAAAAAAATTGTGAAAATGAATCCACCCGTGTATTATTTACGAGAAACTGACACAACAAAACGACCAGTCCCCCGAAGATCTTTTGTGAAGGAAGAACTGCAGATAATCCCTCCAGACACAGTTCCAGTCGCTTAATTATTTTTTAATTTAAATTAAAATGGCGGCAAGAATGGAAAAGGAAGAATCCTTACGTAAAATGGCACTGGAAGCAAGAATGGTGAAGGAAGAGTCCTTAGAAATAATGCGAAAAATATTTGATTATAATCTTGCTATTAGACTAATATTTAAGAAGATTGATTATGCCATGCTAGACAAAACCTCAAATTTTGATTGGGAATATATTAAAAAAATTCGAGCGCATTTAGCAGTAATGAAAAATAATTTGGTTGAATTGGGTGTTGATATAGTTAAGCTTAACGAACTGTTTTAATCTACGCAAATACATTTGGGTTTAAAATGGAAGCTCAAAGGGAAATGGCAGAAATGGCAAAGGAAAAGTCTTTAAAATTAATGCAAGATTTATTTGAGTATCAGTATATCATTAAAGAAGTATTTGAGAAGATTGACAATCCCTGGCTAGAACAATCGCCAGACAATCGCTTTAAACCCAAAGCTTTTATTTTGATTTATGGGTATGGGAACATGAATATTGCGAAATGACAAAAAAAATTAAAGCACATCTAGCATTAATAAATAATATTAATTTTGCTAAATTAGATGATGATATAATTGAACGTGCGATTGCTGAAAAATATAAGCCCATATGATTATACTATTCTCCAATGCCCGATTGCATATGAAAACTCTGGATTAACAAACACACGTTTTGTGTTTGTTCTATCTAATGACTTCTTTGTTACAACAGTTGTGTTGATCTCATGTAGATTAGATCGTAGTTTTACGTTGTCATGATGAAAAGTCTTATTGTCAAACAATGCTTTTTTATAGTTGTCATGGGATATGCTTGACTGCACAACACTGCGAGATATTCCCTTTGCTTTTTTAACAACTTTTTTTTGGCTTGAAAGACTGTACATTTTCGACCTCAAACCAACAAACTCCTTGATCACACCTCCAGATAATTCATCCTTCATCTTACCTAAAACCTTCTTGTTAATATCTGAATGCAAAGGCGAATCTTTAGGGTAATCAGATGTGTCGTACCATCCTGCATGCCCTTTAGCTACTTCTAATTCCATGTCTTTATAGATATCTTCAGTAGGGATGTCGATTACAAAGGAATCTGTATCTGTGTACAGAACTCTGGACTCCGGATACAAGGGTTTAAAGTAGTCGTAAAGAAATTCTAACATCAAAAGCTTCGACAGCTCTAAAACAGTAAACCCAATAAAAACGGGCTTATCCAATTTGACTTTCTTTTTTTTCATCATTATGCCAAAAAGCTGATCATGAAATCTTCTGAAGTCCTGATAATTAGGTTTTGAAGTCAACTTAATTGCAACGTTTTCTCTGGTGACCAATCTAACATCTTTACGCTTGTGCGGATTTTCCATAGTCTTTCCAAAACAGCTGTTGTTCATCAACTTGAAAAAGTCTTTTTCTGAAGCATCTGTGGATTTAGTTCTGAGATCAGTGTTCTTCATTATGTATGGTTTCATGAACTGTTCTTGATCAAAAGCAATTATACGATGAACAGCTGTCAACTTCAAACCATGTCTTAAATAAAATTGAAGAAGTCTGTAATGACAGACATAATTTTTTTTGTCACGAAGATTAGGCACAAGTTTAGGTGGTTCTGTCATTGACACTTTTAGACTTTCTGCCGCTAATGGATAGTCATTATGGTAATCATGAAGTTCATGAGGATATTCTAAATCAACTTCTAGAATGAGACCTCTTTTACGATCAGCTTCTAGAGTAGGTAGCCATTTTAAAAACTTTTGAATGTCTTTGAGTCCTGTGTACATTTTAAAGTTGCGTAATGGAAGTGATTGCGCCATTGCCCATCCATACAGATTGTTTGCATCTAAATACATGAGATAGTTAGACCTTTTACTTGGATCATAGTCGTCCAAGTATTTGTTGTTTGCTTTACAGTAATGGTGCGACGCCATACTGATTCCCCCACGCAATCCGTTTTCAATCATCTGAAGCATTGGCAGGTCAGACAATAAATCAATTTGTACTCCAGTAAATTTTAAGAAAGCGTCCCAGCTCATCCCAGGCGCAGAAATATAATGCGCAGGATCCAGGCTGTAATGTTTCATGCAGGTCTTCCTATAATTTTCAAAGACGTCCGCCAACAAACAGGTATCCGCCATTAAATAGGAATCATGATAGTCTCCCATCGTTTTACACTCTAACTTCTGCCACGCATCTTGAGCATGCTGGTAATCAGAATCACTGATGTCCTTTCCTCTGAGACTAGAAAAGAACGCGCCTTTAGGCGGAAGTGTATCTTCGTCAAACCTTTGCCAACTGTTCATGTACTCATAAGGGTAAACGCCCTTTCTAACAAGAGTTGGGTCAAAATATTCTTCTGTTATTGGGCAGGACTTTAAGGACATAGCCAGTGACTCTAATGAACCCATCATGTGTTGCATAGAGTCGTAGAAAGACATGTTATTTAAAGTGAAACACATGTACTTTTCTGATGACTGTGCAATGCATGACACCCTGAAGTCGCTAGTTACTGCTTGCATTATAAGGTGAGAGTCGTAACCTCGCAAGTTGTGAAAGAATATAGGCAGCTTCCATGTCTTTGGTTCAAACTTTAGTTGAAGATTGCATTTGTTATGTGCTGCTCCTCTAAACTTTCCACTAATGTGATCATGGTCTCTTACTGTTGGATTCTCTGCGGTGGCAACCAAGGCCGCCCCACAAATCCAACAGTGAGTGGCTGAGTCATACTGTTGTTGGTCTTCAGGCGTCATTATGATTTCAGATAAGTTTAGATTATTAGAACAGGCATTACGCACTTGCTGCATGCGTTTTAAGAAGTATTTTGCAGCATTTGGTCCTCTGTATAATTCTGGCTTTGAATGGGCGCCATCCGACCTAACAATGATGAAGGCAAATGAGCAAATCTGATGATTACTCATTAAGACTGTTTTAGGAAGTTTCTGTGGGGTTGGTCCTTCATAAGGAACAATGAGTGATTCGAAGTCTGCGTAAACAACATATGGACTAGTTTGCAACCGTTTCCAGTTCTTAAAACTAACTTTACTGCCTTCTCCGGGCGTAATTAGTTCTGTATCACAGTCAACTGGGCTAATACAATGTTTTATATGTTCGCTCGCAGCTTGAACGGACGGAATTCTTGTTAAACATTTTCTACAGAATTCTTGTTTGCTATGTTGTTTTGTAGTATGCACTAGTAATCTACTCATTGTGCGTATTAGAGTGTAGTGCAACCCATTAAGGCTTTGCATTAGGAGTAAGTCTACATGACTCCTGGTTGGTTCGCCTATTGTTGGACTGTTCTTTGACACTCTAATTGGCAGAAGGTTGGTTTCTTCAGACCATGTGTAGACATTAACAGTTATTGGTGGATTTTGTTTTTCAAACTGATCAATTTTGTCTACAGCCATAGGAAATTCAAGGCCGTTAAAGTTAAGATCATTGGCCCACTGTAAATAGTTAGATACTCTCTCTGCATTTTTGGCAACGTGATGCAGCCTAGCAAGAACGCACCACATAAAACATTTGTCGTCTGAATTTTTTATGTTCAAAACTGCTCTTTTTGCAACCAATGCTGGGGGCAGTGGAATGTAAGACTTGCCTACAATTGGCTCATACTTAGCTTGTCTTAATCTGATGTCTAGGACTTCACCCTCTGACCAACCAGAGCCTCTCATTTTAGCTGCTTCAGAGGCTTCATCAAACTGTGTAAGCAGCTGGTCTGCCCAACCAGGTGTTAAGTCATTATGAGAAAGAATAGTCTGTTGTTTAGTTGAGACCCAGACTTCTAGATTTTCTTCATTTATTGTTATATAGTCGATTAAAACAACTAACCTTACTTTAACTGGAGGGTTTATTGTTAGTTTACTTGGAACTTGAGAAATAGCATGTACAACGCTTGCCTGCACGTTTGTTGGATCAATAACTTCTAAAACGACCTCATTTAAAGCTTTTGACAAACGCTCTTCCTCGAGCATTGCTTCAAACAATTCATCTGAACCTTCATATATCTTATCCATGCTGAGTTTCTTTTCTAACTCAAAATATTTATTTAAATTAAAAAAAAAATACTTAATCAGAATCAATATCAACGGTCTTTTTGTGCTTGGACTCGTAAACTAAAGTATAAACGCCCTTTGGGGTTGTTAATGTGAGCTGTTTAGAACAGAGTTTAATGTTTCGTTTACTTTTTTTAAACATTCCTTTTTTATCTGGTCGGTGTCTGGTTGTTGAGAAAAAGTTGCCCTTGCCTTTCTTTGAAGATCAAACTTTTGTCTTTTGTAGTCCTCAAAATCAGCCTGTAGGCGACTAAATTCTTCATCCGTGATGTTTGAGTCAGCAAGTGCTTTATTTATTGTCAGTTTGAAGGAACTAAGTTTAGCTGTTATTAGTTGAACCATAGCTGTGTGCTTTTGGAGTTTAGCTTTTATTTTTTTGCTGACAGCACTTACAGCCAATGAACACAGGCCAAGAGTTAAAGACACACCACCTAGAGGTATAGCTACCGGTGCACCTACGCCTGTTGCTAAGAGACCTACACTTGTTCCTGCTGATAGAGCACTAGCTGTCGATGCTCCAGTATTAACATATGTAACAGCATTAAAGACAGCAGAATACCTTCGTTTGGTTTTGCTGTATTTTGAAAGGTCCTGCTCTAGTTTTTGTTGCATTTGTGTAATGTTGGTTAATCTGAAAGTTTTTATGTCTACAGCAGCAGCTATCTCTTCTTTGGGCACTTTTGGATAAGTCGTAACAGACATGCTTTTTTAAAATAAAAATAATTTAGTATTGGATATCTTTCAATCTGTTATCTTGAATATTCAGCTGCGCATCATATATTAAAAACAAATGTACATTAAGTGGTTTATCACTCTCTTTTTCTTTATCAATTTGAATGTTTATTACGTCTTTAACTGTTCTCCCACTCCCATGCAACTGATTATCCTCTGTTGACCTTAGGTCAATCCATAAACCGTATTTCGTTGTTAAATATTCATCAAGTCTAACACTGTGAAGGTGTAGATCTTTAGACACAAGGTCTACTGTTGGACTTCTAGACCTCCCGCCTCCAAACAATTTTCTTATTTCATCAAAATGATGATAAGGTTTAAGCCCGCTACCGTAGACTTGGTTAGGACTACCCTCAATTGAACATTGTACTTTCGTTATTTTAGGATTGATAAACTTTTCACTTTGTCTTTTGAATGGTTCTTCATCTTCACACAGCAATAAAATACCTTTAAGGGATCTTGCTGCGGCGCTAAAACTAAAGTTCCATATAGTGTCTGCTCTGCTTTTAGGATATTTTGAATGATGAATCACTCTTTCGTAATATATTGCTAATTTTGACTGATATTGTTGCTCAATCAGCCTTGCTAAGTTAGGGTTGCTAACAATGTCAAACTCTAACGAGATGTCGAAAATGCTGTACTTGGAATCAGTGTCTGTCGATCTAATGACACGTTTGTATTCATTAAAAGTTAGTTCATATGACAATCTGTCTTTTAATGCTCCTTGAAAGTATGGCGCATGCGCTTTTAACAACTCAAAATCCAAGGGTATGGAAAATCGATTTCCAAACGCATAACTTACAGCTTCATACTTGTTACCGTCTTTAGCATCTTCGGCGTCTATTCTGTGTTTTAGTGCTTCGTTATTTTCGATTCCTTGAAACGCAAGATCGGCCCTTTCATTATCGGTTAGCCATAGATCAAAATAGATTAGAAATATGTCTGCATTGTGTAAAGAAAATATTTCTTGCCCCTCAAGTTTTATAGAAATTTTCTTAACGATTGCCCGTCCCAGATTCTGTACAACTGTCCTGTTTGCGTCTGTTGCTGAATCAAGTTCTATTTTGAAAGTAAGCCGTGCAGATCCCGGCACAATCACTTCATCTGCTCCTAGGTCTGGAAATTTAACAGTAAGAATTTGATCTGAATCAATAGTAGATGGATTATTTGGAACAATAATATTCTGTTTATTTCCCTTCACGCCAAAGGGCTCTTTCAGTCTTCTATGCGGGTCAAGAATCGAACCATATGCTTGTGACATTTTTTTTATAAAACAAAATAAAAAGTTAATTATTTAAAAACATGGCAGAAGAAGATTATGATGTTTTTGATCCTGGAGACGACATGAGTGAAATGGCGCCTTTGACACATCCATTACAATCATTGCGGCGTGAATTAACAGAAAGTAAGGTCAAATCATTTTATCAAAGTTTAGGCCAAGAACCTCCCGAATTTATAGACCCTAATGATTTTGAAACAAAAGATGACCATTTGTTTGTGAAAAACGAGCAAGGACAACTTGTTCAGCTTACAACTAAACCAGACCCATCAAAGTTTTTAGCAAAGACTACAATTAGACAAAGGCTCAGTGTGAGCGATCAAAATCGCCTTGGCATTGCTAAACCGCGAAGATTAGACAGTGAGGCAGTTGCTAAACTTCAAAACACACTACAAGAACTCCCAACAGATAACCAAATACAAAACATACCCCTTAAAGATTTAAGCCCTACAGCAGACGAAATAATAGAAACCAGTTTTTCAGAAGAAACAGTATTAAAAACTATGCACGATCCGCCGCTACCTATGAGAGAAATAACGGCCCTTGATCATGCTTTGAAAAGCATCAGAGGCGAATTAACAAACAATTTAGCAAAACTGGGTGAACTAGATGAGCATATAAAAAGAGAAAAAGAAAAACTAGTTGAGGCTGATGACCACAACTTAGGACCTGGTGTTAAAGAAAGAATAACACAAAGACTAAAAGATCTTGAACAAGAGAGATCAGCAAGACTAGAAGTGCTGTCTACTAACCGAGAACAATTACGAACTCAAGTGAGCAGAATAAGAGAAACTATCCAAAGAATTTTATATGAAGACACAACACTAGCAGAACGAATAAGAACACTGTTTAGAGAGCAAGGCGTCACATTAGCAAGTGTTATAACAGCCTTAGGATTTGCAATAAGTACACTGGTGTTGGCTATTACAGGCGGTGGGGGAGCAGTGCCACCAGGCCCGTCGTCAGATAAATCATGGGTAAAAAAACAACTCGATCACCTTGCAAACTTACTAAAAAAATTAGCCAGTAAGGCAATAGACTCTTTGCCTGGTATAATAGGAGGGATCGTTAGCTGGCTTTTGTCTGCCGCAAGTAAAGTAGTTGGCTTTATGGCCGAGCACTTATGGGCATTAGTTGCCTTAATAGTTGGGTTACTCTTTAGTAAGATAAAGACCAAGTAATCCTAGGGCAGTTAATCCAATAACAAGTGCCGTCTTTTCATATTCATGGTCATTATTTCTTGGGACCACAAGGATTGAATGGGGGGGTTTGGGGGGCTCGGGGATTGGTGGGGCTTCTTTTTTTATTGCTATTGCTGGCTTAGAATTTATGTCGTTTTTTCCGACCTTCTCTTCTTTACCAGCCACAAGGATTTCATTATTATAGTTTATTATTGTTCCTATCTGAAGTCTGAGGTCAGAAGGCAGCATGTATAAACCAGTGCCAACAGCAAAGTCTACTTTCGATCTTGCGTATTGCAAAACATTTTGGTACCTTTTAATACTTGAAGGCAAATCAATTGCAGAATTAATAGAATCCTCTAAATTTGCTAAATACTGTTTTTGGGCGTCAAAGCCAGTAGAAGGATCAATTATGTTTGATCTCGTTTGTGCTTGCGAACCTAGCAAACACCAAACATAAGTACGAATAGAGTCGTTTATTCGTTCTATTCCCGCTTTTGTTAGGCCCTTAGAAGTATCCAAAATAAATGTTGTCCATGCTGTTTTATGCTCTTGCTCTATGGACCCGAGGTGAACAGTTGTGCCTGAAGAGAAAGATGTGTAAGGAGGATTCCAATCATAGTTATACTTTCTGTGCACTCCCCAATAATAAAGAGTGCCTAAACCATGATTAAGATCCAACTTTTGTCTAAAGTCTGTCTTTGGGTCAATATCAAATTCGTTACAGATCCTTTCAAAAGCCTTGTAATCTATTCTGTTGCTGAATGGATTAAACGTTTTGTCATTTGGTAATGGTGCTTGCAGTTCAGATAAAATACGTCTGAAGGTGTAATAAAAATGAAATCTATACACTGACCTCACCAAAGGATCAGGATGATTTAAATGATCAGCATACGACACTCCACACCCAGTTGATGCACAAAACACAGCAAAGTTTAACTGGTTCTGATAAAACTGCATCGGATGACTAAACCACACTTTCGGGATGTAGTCTTTTTTAATAGGAGGGTTAAGATATCTGTTTAATGGAGTACTAACCTTTACTTGAAAGGCGTCAGTCTGAGTCACAGAAATGTCGAGAGTATCAGTTGTTATATCTTTAGGACTGTAGTGCGGCCCAACAGAATATTTTGCATTAGTATATTTGAATGCACTCATTTTTAAATTTGTTTTAAAAATGTTTGTAACAATAACAACTCAAGGCAGTCCTTCGTTTTTAGAGTATGCTATTGATAATAAATGCGGAACCCGAAGGGTTGCACTCCATGAAATTTTTTACAAAGTCGTATGGTTTAATATAAGTCAATCCAAGAAGAATAATGTAATTCAAAAACTTGACCTTGGTGGAGACATAATTAGCCAGTTAACCATACCTGATGGTTATTACGGGTTTTGCTCGCTAAAAGAAGCAATGAGTAACTTCGACATTACTCTCAAACTTAACAATGCAAATTTGAAAATAATGTTGACATTCAAACCTGAAAAAGAAGTAGGAGGTTACCTTTTTGATGTAGAGCTAGCTAAAATGTTAGGCTTTGCAACTGGCAATCATGGCTTTCATGCCTTTCATAGATTTATAGTTACACCAGACAAAACTACTTATGAGGGAGAATATCCGCTCGATCTTGCATTACATTCATTACTCTATGTTCATTTGGACGAGCTGAGCACTGATGAAAACTTATATGATGGAAGGCCCTCAACTGTTTTAAGAGCTCTTCCATCAGGGAAAGCTGCATATTGCGATTATGAAATTATACAATTCCCTAATTTACAGTTTAAAAGATTAGCTTGTGGGAGGGTCAGATCATTTAATATAAAGATCACAGATAAAACAGGGAAAGTCGTGAAATGTGATAACCTGCACATTGTTTTAGAAATAAAATAATACGTTGTTTTAAAAAATGTCACGTGGACCAGACGATTCGGGGGTTACATTAGCGCCTGAGAGGTGTGTAACTTTAGAATTAAAAGACCTTGCAGACGTTGAGGACTTTGAACAAAACGGTGAGATAGGCACTTTATATGGTTTTGAGTACACTAAAGATGGTTATTATAAGCGCAAAGAGGTTGACGACAACAAAAGGTTTCCTAAACTAGAACAACTACGCAATCTAGAAGCAAATAATACAGGTCAGTATGAATATAAAATAGTTCGAAAAACTGACAACAAATGGCACTTAGAACCATATTTAGAATGGGACATAAAATTTGAATTCTTAAGCCCATTTACATTTTTTGACCGTCAAAAAAGTTTCAGAAAAGCATTGAACTCTGGCCCTTTACATGTAAGTCTTATGCCAGAGGACAACAGTCGGAAAGAGATCGAAATAAAGCCGTTTGGGGACAAACAGTACATCCTCCACAGAAGAGAATCGGTTTTAAAGAAAGCTTCTACAAAATTACAGTTCATTCCACGCACAAAATTAGGAGACACGTTCACAATGATATTTAAAATTTCTGTCTTAAAAGATGAGGCGAGAAATGGAGCTCTGGGCGTCAGTGACAATCTTATGAAAGGAATTCTTATTAGCTGGCAAAACTTAGACGTTGACAAACTTAAAGTTACTGTCGTCGTTCTTTACAATGGCGAGGATATTAAGGTCATAACAACAAGCAACAAAATTGATATTAGTTTAAATAGAAACGATCTTACAGAACTGAACTGGATTAATCTTACACATTTGGGCCTTATAGGGTTTTATTATACTGAACAAGTTTTGACAGAGAGTATGATAAAAACAATAACTGGTGTAAATTAAATTATGTTATAAAACTATGGAGCAAACGACTTTGGTGTCAATGTTAAACTTTATGATAAAAACCCCTCATTGTTCATTGATTTGTGGACAGACTGGTTGTGGAAAAACAATATTTGTCCTCGACCTATTACAAACAGTTTATCGTTATAATTTTGATCATATAGTAATTTTCTGCCCAACACTTAAATGGAACAAAGCATATCACGACAGAAGGTTTATATGGACAGATGATGACATATATTTAGTTGATCCTAGCAATAAACTGAGTGAGTGTTTAGAACATTTCTTTAGACAGTTTGAAGGAACTCAGACACTATTTATTATAGATGATTGTTCAGCAGAAAAGGATATAGTCAAAAAAAGAAACGCTTTGTCAAAACTGGCTTTCAGTGGAAGACATGCTGGGATAAGTGTGTGGATTTTATGTCAAAAATATAACTCAGTTTTAAAAGACTTTAGAGAACAATTAAAGACTGTAGTTTTATTTCACATGAAAGACAGAGACGCATTTGATGAATGTATGCGTGAAAATGATGTTATTGAAGACGATCAAGAAAAACGAAGGATTAAGCAAAAACTAAAGTCTCAAAAGTTTTCTAAATTAGTGTTAAAAACAGATAATCCTACACATTATGTATGTTTGTAAAGTGTTTACTATTAGAGAACTATAAAATAGGCATTCTGGGTAAGCCGGCGGAGCAACAGCGAAACCGGCTTTAGCCGGTTGGAGCTGGCGGAGGTGGGTGAGCCAGAATGCCTATTTTATAGTTCTCTGATGTAGTTTAATATATTTCTTTGATGTACATTGATGGTTTATTACCTTGGTCTGCAATGGCGTTGCCGTATGGTATGTTATCTGTGTGTAAATTGATAACATGGTATGATATATTACACTGAGATACACAGATAGAGTGGTCTGAATATCGTCTCAATGAACAGTTAGATCAGGTGCTATAATCTAACTTGATGTTATTAGATGATATGATATTTTCGTGCATCGTGATAATATCATATCATACATTACCTCGATGTGCATCGCAAAATAGGAGGTACAGTATCATATCACCATCCTAATGTACATTCGTCATGCAATATGCAATACATAACCTTGATGCACATTTGTACTGTGGTATATCGTCATATACACTGATGATTAAGTCAACGTACAGTAAATTGATAACTTAACATCATCAACCACTTCAAAGTAATTTATGACGTCGCTTTACTCAATACCTTGATGCGCATTGACGATATGATACAATGTATTGCCTTGATGCGATGTGCAATATTACTTCGATGTGCACTGATTACCTTGATCTATATATGAAAATTGCAGCGCCGAAGTACATCCTCTGCTGAACAGAAAGCCAGTGCAGAATGAGCAATCATGGACTAAAATGGTCAAAATGTACACAAGCAAAGATGAGTCGGCAGCATGATTGTGGACTTTTTAAAATTACTAATAAGACATCTTAGATAGCCAGAGTAAAGAGCATTACGATGATTCAGACGAGAGAGTTACACATGCGCACACAGTTTTTTTGGTGACGTCATCAGTAAAAGATGACTGGTGGATGCAATGCGACCAAATTCAGGAAAACAAATCCGTTCAACACAAGCCCACTCATATCTACATTGGTTCCAGTGTTGCATTCAAGTTAACTGGTGGTATTTATCATTAAACACGATAAGAGCTTTTACACTGCAGTTTTGGAAGCATTGTTCTGAGCATTTTAATGTATGCCGTTCGTAACGTCTGCAGAAGATATATTTGCCCAAAGCTTGCTTGTCTGTCGGAGATTGTGATTTGAGTAAGCTTTACTTCGCACTTTGTCTTGCGTGTTTATTTATGTACCAGTTTGTTTTCAGTAACACCGCAGTCACTTTCAGTCTCCTAACTGACTGTGTTATCTGCCTACCTGTTGCAATGTCGTGAGGGACAGAAGTGCAGACCTTACCTCTGGCTGGTCTGGGATCCGGTATTCTGGTTGTTGTCAAGGTTACAGCTGAGTGTTTCCTTCCACAGGGCTTGCTGAAGTTATCAAAGCAGTGCCCCCATAAATAATGTAGCTCCTCTTTCATGTGCTTTTTAATTATACCATCTAGTTTCTGCTTCAAGAGGTTTTCTGGTAGGCTTCTAATTCCCAGTACCAAGTTCATGGATTTCCTTCTTTGTACGGGTGATTAGATGGATGTAAGAAGTATCATTTTCCTGAAATCAGACTTTAACGTTCCAATGGTAATTATGAGGTGTTGTCATTACATTCGTTTGATGGCCTATGGGTTGTTCCTGGCTGTGACTAGCCATACGATTGAACAGTCTTTAATACAGCAAATAGCAATTCCCCAAAATAGTCTTTTTCGTTCTTCATGTGGTGCCTGCCAGCTTTCTAAAAACTGCAAACCTCTGCTCGTGGTTTCCAGGTCTCCCTTTTGTAACAAACGAGAAACACAAACAAGAAAGTTACTTCTCATCCTTCCTCACCAACGTATTTTTTTCGAGTTCGAGAGTGCCCACCTTCTGCCCGGTCTACAGATTAAAGGAGACACATCATTTCCCCATGTTTCGTGCTTAATCACTGTTTGTTGTATGTTTTAGCTGACAGTTGTCGTGCGCCCCTTCGTACACCACATCACCTTGTCGACCACATAGAGAGCAGCTATGATTCCAATGGGCAGCACAGACAGGAAGTCGATGGCATAGAGAAGAAAGAGAAATTGGGGGAAAGCCACCACAGTGGGCAACATGCACAGTAATATTTTGTAACAGAGGAAACGGTCAATGGACACTTTTACTCTTGTTATGGTGATAGTCCCTCTGAACTTTGCCAAAACGTCATTTCGCCTAGACCTATCCATTGCTTCTTAAAGATCTGATCAGGCTATGAAGATCAACTTATGTAACGGGAATTCACTCTCATTACCCTGTGACAGTATTGTGGCATGAACGTCCATGCTGTAGGAACGGCCGAATCAAGCTTGTTTACTTGCAAAGAGTTTTTCTCTTCATATTTTATGCCACTGGATGTATTCATTTAAAGTACCTGCCTTTTCATTAGGCGGCCAGTCGCTATTAGTGGGCGATTGCACATATTTTTTTCTTTTCAAGGACCCCATTGATGGTTATGGTCCTTATTCTGGACGAAGATGTTGCGTTGTGTGGCCGTTCGGAGGTAGGCTGAATTTTGCAAAAGTACCTCGCTTGTCGGAACATTATTCCGGGCATAGTCAGTGAGGGCTCGCCTGAAGACCTCATCCCTACTGATAGAATGCAAGAGCATTGACAGACTCACGCTTACACGGTGCTGACACTCAAACAGGAAAGTATAAACAGAAGAGAAATCCCCATTCCAATTAACGACTGAAGTGTTGTTCTGTTTACAAAAATTACATTTTACTAATCATGTTACATGCTTGTTCCCATGAGCAAAACAGTCAATACAAGGAACCCCTCCCAGATCCTCAAGGACCCACAGTGACTTTTTCCATACAATGGCCTCAAGAGAACGCCATCAAAATACAATGCAGTGTAACGAACACGCCCTTTAGGACATAAAAAGCTCCATCCTGATCGTCACGGTCCAGCAATGCAGTTTTACAATGTGAGTTTGGCCACAACAGTGTCACAAAGTCTCTGTCATTTTAGTGCTATCCCACGTCGAATTAAGGAGGTACTCTGTACTTGTGTCCCTCTCAAAAGTCAATGATTCTAATTGGTATTTTAACCTGAAAAAAGTTCCTGAAAAAGACAGAAAATATGATTTTATCTTCATGTTTGAACTGATTCATAAACGCCCCAGCTCAATTCTTTTTCTTTTCATTTCTTTGCACAGTATTTTACTCGGAGATTTGATATGCTTATCATAGGCCACTCAATACAGTTACTTTACATTTCACTTAGTTGAAACCTCCAGTGTCATTACAAAGACACAAAACTATATTTGAGGCATACGCCCCCACGAGCCTTGGCGTAGAACGCCGCTGACCAGTCTTTCCTCCGAGACACCTGATCATGCTCCACGTGATAAGCCATTCACCTCTGTTACCTGCTCACTTCACTCGGCTGACATAAAAGCAGCACTCCTTTCATGATTCCGGTGGGCCAGGGGAAAGAGTTCCGGGTTTGCTTGACCATGGTGTTTCTTCCTCGTGATCTTTCAGGACAGATTTTACCCAGCTGTGAGCAAATGCATGAGCCGTTGTGGATTTAATTACACAAGGTTTTACTTTCTAGACGGTAAACGGCCTGAAAATCATATGCATAGATCTCTTCCCCAAATGGTATCCATAGAAGTTCCAAGCAAAATTATGGGCTCTCAGATTGAAATTAGGCTTCCCAAGGGAATTAACTTGATTTATGAGGGCTATATCTGCAGATGAAATTCATCAAACTGACACATTACTTTGATGGCATGATGTGCATGTGATTACAACAGTCTTTGAAGATTCCAACAACGTATAATATTACCTAAAAAGCATAAATCTATGTTCTTAAAAAAAATCACCATGGGTTCCTGACGTCGACTTTACAGGATCGTAAAAAGATCACAAATCCAAATCAACAAGAATACTGTGTCCCAAAAGCTGGCAAAACAGCTGATGGTTGGATACTAAATTTAAAGCATGAAAAATAATCCAGGTCACAACACGATTGAATAATTTTTTTAAATGTTATGACAAGAGAATTGAAAGCTGCTTAGCTGGGCCAAAATTCGTAGCTGAAAGGGGGGGAAAAAGTTGAAAGGAGATGTTGCCAAGCTGATGACATAAGATATTTTGTAACTTTCCAAAAATATCTTTTTGGCATAACACTTGGCAGAAGTGGAAGTCATGAGAGAGAGAGAGAGAGAGAGAGAGAGAGAGAGAGAGAGAGAGAGAGAGAGAGAGAGAGAGAGAGAGAGAGAGGCAGGCTTGCTCGTTCCGTCAGTTGTTTTACGGAAGTCCACCCATGGAAATTGTCCAGAATTTTCCATATTTCTGTATGAAGCGTCATTGACTACCATTGGCTCAAAATTAATTTTTCTGTAATCGCTTACATCAGGTCATTTACCTGACAAGTAAGTGTTAGATACTGAACAACGAGGTAGTGATACCATCTGAGACTCATGCATGCGTCCTCTCATGGTTCCATGGTAGGACCAATGGACCATTTTATAGAATCACGAGCTAACCCACGCCGCCGATAGCAGAACCATCACTGGTCTGTGGCCGCTTTGTCAGTGGCAAGCCAGCTATTTCGTTGCAACTCTCTATATGTGGGGATCACTCCTCCATCTGCCACCCTAAAATGTACCCCGATGAAACAATACAAGGCCACAAAGTTTGAAGAACACATGGCATCACTCACAGAGAAGTTCTCACTTGGAACTTGTCCTTGGTTTGGGCCGAAGTCTCTTCATTCCTTCTGAAATATTACTTTTATACGCTAATGCATCATTCCGGAGTGGAAGACTTTGCTTTAGATAAATGCCTTGTCTGGTTGCGTTGTTGGTGATGCTGTCCCGCGATGAATGGCATCTCCCCTTCCTTGGAATTGCTGATTTCCCATACTAATTGGTTCTGTGCATGTCATTCTCTATGGAGGTACCTACTTGCTGTGGTTTGTCATCAAGACTTCCCAGACTGTTCGATAGAGATTGATGGCTTTCATGTCTTGTCAGCAGATAACCCTGAAGAGCAATGCGAGTCTTCCAACCGGTCTGGCACCGAGGCGAGGTTCTCATACAGCACATTCTCAGGGATCTGTCAGTTATTCCAGTAATGCGCCCAAGCCATTGGAGGCAACACTGAATGAGCGGGATGAATAAGCTTTGCATTCCTTCTCATTTCAGAACGTCTTTGTGTAGAACACGGTCTTTCCATCGATGCGTAGTGTCCTTCTCGAACAGCAGAGATAGAAAAAAAAACCTTTAAAACGGGCAGTATTTATCCATGAAGCTTTGAAAGATTATGACCCGCAGCATCCTAGCATGTTTACAGTTCTGATTTGTTTCACTGTCTATACGTGTCATGCAAGTAAGCGTGACATTGGATGTTATGGATTACTGTAGAAGCCATTTTTGTATGTACTTTTGATTCCTTTACTCTCTTGTGTGTGTGTGTGTGTGTGTGTGTGTGTGTGTGTGTGTGTGTGTGTGTGTGTGTGTGTGTTGTGCGTGTGCGTGTGTGTGTGTTTGTGTGTGTGTTTGGGGGCGGTGGTGGTGGTGGTGGTGGTGGTGTGTGTGTGTGTGTGTGTGTGTGTGTGTGGTGTGTGTGTGTGTGTGTGTGTGTGTGTGTGTGTGTGTGTTTTCTCCCTTCGCCTCTTCTTTTTTTTCCGTTCTTCTACTTTTTCTTCCAACGCTTCCAGCCTCTCAATCGCATGTCCATCCATCCTTACCCTCCGCTTTACAAGCACGCAACCGTACCAGAATGACATACGCCGTAACGTCGTCTTCATCCTTTCCTCATATCTTTGCTGCTCCATGCAGTGCTCGCTACTCTCCACCCTAATCAACATCCATGAACAGTATCAGAGAGCTCAGCTCGATATGTTAATAGACTTACTTCTCTGAGAGGAGAGGCGAGGCAAAAGGTTGTCCAGATGGAATCAAACGTTGGGTATTTAGATTTTCCTTCAATGTAATTCTCACTACTTGTTTCTTTATCCAGGTGGGTCTAAACATCAGTCATACGGTTCTACCATCATGTTAATTCTCTCTGCTTGTCCAGCTGGAATCAGCTACTGAGTAGGTAGCTCCACTTTCAGGGTAATTCTCTCGACTTGTCCCACGGTTCATTTGAGCCAAACATTTGGTATATAGTTCTACACTTTCAGCACCATTCTCACTACTTATACAGCTGTCAAAGTGGATCCAAACTTTGGCCACACAGTTCTAGCTTTAAGATAATTGTCAACCTTTGTCCCACTGTCCAAGTAGGTCATAATATGTCCAAGTATGTCCAAACATTATTCATATAGACCGGGTGAGTAGGTCAAAACATTGATCATACAGTTCTCCGGGATCATTCTCACTACTTGTCCTACTGGCCAAGAGGATCCAATCATTGGTCAAACAGTTCATAATGTTTGGACCCATTTGGACAGTGGGATAATTCTCTGTTTTTCCCATTGGCTAAATGGTTCCAAACAACAATCATTCGGTTTTACCTTCAGGAGAATTCTCAGCACTTGCTTTCAAACATTTCTCATACAGATTTTACCTGCAGATTAATTCTTACTATTTATCCCACGTGCCAAATGGGCTCTAACATTGGTGATACAGCTTTTCCTTCAAGGTTATGCTTACTACCTATCCGGCGAAAGTCTAAAGCTTTAGTACACATGGAGGTATAGAACTGACAACATTATGATTAATGTTCGGCAGGCGACCGAGGAGACAGAAGAAAAAGCATGCGCTCACAGAGGCTGAAAGAAAAAGATACACCTGAAGGTGCGGGTAGGACTCAGAGAAGTACTGTCCTCAACTACCGAACAAACCAGCTGGAAGCAATCCCGCACCGCCCTTAGAAGCCTGTGCTGTGTTCACATAGGGTGCAGGCACGCACAGGGTATTCCATTAAGGCGTCAAGGGACATAATTGCTCCCTGACCGATGCCATTGTGTAATGGCTACTGGATGTTACACGGCAGAACCTCCACGGGAGCGTTCCCAAGGGCATACCAGCCCTTATTTCATGACTACAGAGCCCACCGGCGCAAAAACGCCACCGTCAAGCAACTGCCGTGTGCATCCCGCAGCCTCACTCGTTGCTGTTCCGCTGGTGGATGAAGACAGTAAAATTCCAGACATTGGTCATAGAGTTCTTCCTTCAAGATAATTCTTACTACCTATCCGGCGAAAGTCTAAAGCTTTAGTACACATGGAGGTATAGAACTGATAATATCATTATTAATGTACGGCAGGCCGACCGTGGAGACAGAAAAAAAAGCATGCTTTCACAGAGGCTGATTTTTAATGTTTTAATTAAAGGCTGTATCATATACACATGGCATACATAATGTGCGTAGTTAAACTTGCAAAAAATTACATATACATGTGTTCAGAAACAATAAGATGCTTATTACATTTTTTCAATGTGTTCAGGTATATTCTAATAAAGCATTCAATTGGTCAGTACACAACATTTTCTGACATAATGTGAACAACAGATGTGTTAATGTATTTCTTCTGATCTTTTCTTTGTTTGTATCTTTGACGGCATGTTTATAAAGTATGTTACAGACAAGAATGTAGATAAGGTAAAACAAAAATTAATTCATCATGCTTTCATTGGTGTAATTGATAGGAAGACATTTGACAGAGACCTGTCGTTTGCTAACGTAGCCATTCCACAGCAAAGAATATGAAAAGACATAATTTCAAAGAAACTCAAACATTACAAGGTTGGATCAACTGAGACTGTCTACTTTCTTTCGGCCTCTTCCCTTTTCTCTTCTTTGTTTCTTTCCTGTCTTCACATGTCACTGTAATGGGTGTTATCAGTCTGTGCGACTGTCTTCATCTGTCCGTGGGCAGGGGTGGTTGGGTCTGTGGGGTGTGCTCGGCAGCTGGAGGGTGGTGTTTTTCGCCGGTGGGCTCTGCAGTCATGAAATACGGGCTGGTGCACCCATGGGGATGCTACTTTAAGGCTGTTATGAGCTGCATCCTGTAGTCTGATTTACCTCTGTTCAGGAGCAGTTATGTTCCTTGATATCTTAATGGAGTGTCCTGCGCGTGCCTGTACCCATCGTCAACACAGCGCAGGCCTCCAAGGGTGGTACAGGACTGCTCAAAAGGCAGGTGAGGACAGTGCTTCTCTGGGTCCTCCCCAGCACCTTCGGGTGTTTCTTTTTCTTCTTCTTGTTATCAGTCTGTGCGACAGCGTCATATTAAAACACGCGCTTTTTTTTCTTTTTTGTTCTCTTTTTTTTCAACACATTTTGAATCGTTGCTTAAATTGTTAAGGCAGACAACGTGCATAAAAGGAAGACAACTGAAAAGAGCTAAGGTTTAAGATGAAATACATATCATAGCATACTGGTCTGTTTACTTAATCTCTCTCTCTCTCTCTCTCTCTCTCTCTCTCTCTCTCTCTCTCTCTCTCTTCTCTCTCTCTCTCTCTCTCTTAGGACAATGATAACACAACCGCAACATATTCTTTTCATTATGAATTTATAGCAGCACGTTTAGTTCGCTCCTTTGCACACGTTTTCAAGCCCCGGCAAGAGCCAGTAGGCTGCTTTCGCCGTAACATCGACCATTATTTTGTACACGAAAGCCATAAATTACTTGCTTTGTTAACGGTGACGACTTGTGAACAAATCGAAGAAACCATATTCTCAGACACTTTATTTTCTGGCTGCTGAGTGCAACCATTATCTCAGACAACTATAAATCGCTGTATTTTCTGGCTGCCACACACACACACACACACACACACACACACACACCACGCACACACACACACACACCACACACACACACACACACACACCACACACCACCCCATTCACTCTCTCTCTCTCTCTCTTCTCTCTCTCTCTCTCTCTGTATGTGTCTGTATGTGTAGTAGTAGTACTTTAATTTAACGTCTCTTCACCCTCAAGTGACATTAGACAAAAAAAAAGCATGTGAGAGTTTAAAGTGTTGAGTGTTTTTGAGTAAATGCAACATCAATGCCATACTAATGTTTTGGATTCTACAAACATAAATAATCTCAACATTACCAACAACTATCAAAGAAAAATACCAACAGAACTAGAATGCAAAGTTTCTGAAAACAACTTAAGAAGATCAAGGTCATTAACTATTTTCTGTAATGTTATCGGATTTCGATGGTTGAGCGCAGTGCCTCCTTTTTGAGCATTTGAGCTTTGATGGCAGGACAGTACAGAAGCAGATGATTCGTAGAAATTTGACTCCCACAAACACAAATAATATCTTTACAAAATTTTGTTTTGAGAGCGTTTAGACGAATCTTAAACATCAAAGACGTAATTGATCTGGATTTGATTTGACTTAAACTCTCAATTATTATATCCGAATGCAGTGTATCACTAGCTTTTACACAATTATGTGTCTGTATGTGTGTGTATGTGTGCGTGTGTGTGTGTGTGTGTGTGTGTGTGTGTGTGTGTGTGTGTGTGTGTGTGTGTGTGTGTGTGTGTGTGTGTGTGTGATGATAAAGTCCTGCGACATCACATCCCTTTACATTGGCTCACTGATATCTATATACATACATATGTTCAATGAGTCGCCTGAAATCAATCACTTCTACCGAAAAAAACGTGACCCTTTCTGGAGTGTCTTCGAAGACGACATTCAAACATCAACTGTGCCAGGAGTTGGTCAATGATAACGCGACCCCCATTTTACAGCGTTTGTTTAGCGAAGTTTTTGTTGACGAATTATTTCCCTCTCCTAATACACACACGTGATACTCGATCCGTTCCTTCCACATCAGCTGGGTGTATTCTATTTAGAAGAAACTCACTAGCTTGAAAAGACTGTCCTAGTTTGAATACTGTAAACTGCGTCTGTCGGAACAGAACCGAGTCTTTGACTCATGTGTCAATGGGAATCAATTTGAGCACCCCGTTTCAGGTGTGTGTGTGTGTGTGTGTGTGTGTGTGTGTGTGTGTGTGTGTGTGTGTGTGTGTGTGTGAGAAAGAGACCGAGAGAAACCTGAATAAACACACACACATGCTCTCTCTCTCTCTCTCTCTCTCTCTCTCTCTCTCTCTCTCTCTCTCTCTCTCTCTCTCTCTCTCACGGCTCCCTTGCAAACGAGAGATAATTACAAAATGCTACAGAAATTAGTTGACTGATTTTATTATAACATCTAAAGAACTGGGTTTATTTGACACAGAGAGTATTTGTCCAACGGTTTGTACAAACAGATCTACCAAATTAGAGTTACGATGGTTCTGATTATAGTGTGTTCATTCAGTCATTACATTTACATAGCTATAAAACTTGGTTCAGTTTATTGAAGGGAGGGGAAGGGGAGTAATTTGAGGATATTTAAAGGCAGAAGACGGGTGTTTAGCTATGCTATTTTCCTAATAATTCTTTGTTTATTGTCTTTATGGTGGTGCTTTTTTGACACTTTGCACAAAGTTATTTACTTCTTTATTTGTTCAGAATACATTTAATATACGCAGGACCACACAACTTCTTTCACTGTCTTTTTTATCCCCTTTCCACCCCACTCCTTTGTTTAAATCTGTTGATTTGAATTGTTTCATTTTACAGATATATTTTGTGTTGCATGCCTTCAGTTCTGCTTGCAAAAACTTATATATACATCAGTGTATGCTTTCATTTTTAAATCTTTGCAGTCTTTCACAATATCTATCCATCACTGGTCTGTTGCCCAGTTCAGCATTTAAACTAAAGAGATTCGACATCAGTCTTTGAATGCAGGAGCAAACGGAAGGCCGTTTGGTCAGGCACATAGCCAACATTATTCTTATTACATTTTTCCCTCAATTTCCTCCTTTTTAATGTGCCAAATATACAAACATGTAAACCTTCAATAGTTGATGGTAAAGGTGAATATTCAAAACCAGTACTGGTCTTTATTTTCATTTTTGTTGTTGTTGTTGTTTACAACAGATTTTATGAAGGTGTGAAAACTGGGCTTATTTCACATAGTGTGGGTTTTGGGTGACACTTTAGGCGAACAGAAGTGCTGTACTAGGGCAGTGTTTGTTGTGATGAAAGACAGTTCTGTTATTCTTTTAATATATGTAACTGTCAAAGTGAGTTCAATTTCTGGAAGACACGGGGAGTTTCTGACTGAGGAGTATTTATTTATCAAGTAATGAAGTGCCACTTTCCCTGTCTTTTCTATACTCTCTTCATACAGGTAGCTTTATGACTCTTTGCTCATGCTCAAACCTTAAAAATAGCCATTCTCTCTCTCTCTCTCTCTCTCTCTCTCTCTCTCTCTCTCTCCTCTCTCTCTCTCTCTCTCTCTTAGTCTAAATGTATATGTGTTTAAAGTACAGGTAATTGTTTGCACAGAATTAGAATTCTGTCATTTCATTTACAGACTTTGTTATTCCTCTTCCAGCCCAACCCCTTGATGCAAATGTGTATATACTACTCTTATTCTTTTGACAGATTTTGTGTGCCTTCTCCTTTTGCTGCACAAATTTATATTGGCCTTTGTGGTTTTTATCCCTTTCAGATCATTTGTATCATGTATTTACCACATTATGCTGTCCTCTCCCATCCCATCCCCCCCCCCCCCCCCCCCCCCTCAGTCTACTGCTTACCGCAAAATTTGAAGTAAACAAATTAGCATCAAACTGTGCATGTGAGAACACATAAACAGTTGTACGCATTATCAAAACCAAAATGGTCCTATTGACCGACTAAGGCCTTTCTCTCTCTCTCTCTGTTCCAAGATGAATATGTAAAATTCCAATATTTGACATCAAAGAAAAATATGTTTATTTCTGACACATCTTCTGTTCCTTTAATTCCGCAAATATTGAAACTCTCGGTCGGTTATATTTTAAAATCGTATTGATGGCAAGGTGTGCAAGTCATTGCAAGAAATTGACAAACTGAGCAAAGCATGTGTGAAAGGTTCGTATTCTCACCCTAAATTTCTGAGTGTCTAAGAGGGGTCGTCAGAAAAGCATACATTACTGGGGCAAATTAAAAAAAAAAAAAGTATTCATGAGAAACATGCATAACCTGTGCAAGCTATTGAAGAATTTCAAAGTTTCTTATTAATTAAATTGAACATGAGTGAGGCAGGGAACAGAAAACAATAAACAATAAACAAGTAGGGTAACTCTTGCTCCCATAAGAGAACCTAACTCAGAGTAACTTTTATTCAAGACTGGCAGCAAGAGTTACCCTACTTGTTTATTGTTTACTTATTAATCAAATTTACTCTTTTGTTCCTTAGCCCACCAAGTTATGAAAAGCACTGACTATGTACTTGTGCTTAGTGAACTTAACTGAGTGTCACGGAAGACAGATCGCTCAGCGGCGTTGTGAACAGAGGCGGTGTGAGGGGCCACACCTCAAGCATTGTTTCGTGTGTGATGACAGTGCAGGTGTTTAACAGTTAAGGTAATGGCCATGACAGGCCTGTGACAGGCATATCAAACCTCCAAATATGACGTTGAGACGAAAAATGCACAAAACAAACGATTAATGATTGTACAGATGAAGACGTTTCATGAACTGATTTTAACATGAAGATTAATTCATGCTTTCTTCTCTCTTTGCCAGATTTCCCCGGTTTGGAGGAAAGGAAAATGAATTTACTTGTTTTCTGAAAGGAACACGGGCAGAGGGTTAAGATCTGGTGAATATCTGGTATTGAAAACGTGTTTGTCTTACAAAAATGATGTGAAACTACATATAAAAAAAGTCCTTCGTGTAAATAATCTGAGGCTTTGTTTAGTTACAATATTAAAAGGTGGAACTCTGTTCTCTTTGTCTGGTTTTATATTGACTTTGCGCGAGCTGAGAAGGAAACATGGATTATATATGATAATAATCCTCTCTCTCTCTCTCTCTCTCTCTCTCTCTCTCTCTCTCTCTCTCTCTCTCTCTCTCTCTCTCTCTCTCTCTCAGGTGCTGTCTTTCTAGACTTCAAAAAGGTGTTTGATCTTGTTGATCATTCCATTCTTTTAAAGAAACTATCTATCGACTTGAACCATTCTTCGACAGTCTCATTATTCCATATCAAGCTTGAACGATAGGACTCAGTATATGGAGCTTAACAGCAAAACCTCTGCTTCAGACTTTGTCAGACATGAAGTCCCACAAGGCTCAGTACTAGGCCCCCTCCTATTCTACATCTTCATCAGTAATTTACTATTGTCCATATCAATTGAAAAAGTTACTACATATTTATTTCCTGATGACTTGTCACGCCAAAGAAATGGTAGTGATTGACAGACAATAGAAACCTCTCTCCAGAAAAAGTCTAAATGACGTGTCAGACAGGTGTCTTTCAAACTGAATGGTCATACACCCAGTCAAAACCAAATTTATGACTATAGCTACTCGTCAAAAGCACCCATTGACTCCTCTTTGCCTAAAACTTCAGTTGAATGGCAGTTCTATCGAACAGGTAGATGAGCATTGTGCTTTAGGAGTAACGACAGATAAAGAATTGAGATGGCAATCTCAACTCAATAATGTATGCAAGAGCATGCTCATAACAACCCGTCAAAGACGGCAAAATACAAAACAGTTCCCTTCTACTTTCATCAACAGTTTCAGAACTAAAGAAGCAGACAACCATCGTGTACTAGGCATAGCATAATAACTGACACAATCGTTCATAAACTACCAACATCAAAACATTTAATCAAAATGGTATCAAGACAAGTATATTGGTTATATAGAAATTCAACTTCATTTCCAAAAATTATTTCTAAATGCCTTCATGCTCTAATCAATCAATAACTGTTCAACATTACTTGACTCAGCCAGCAGAAATTCAATGAAACTTTTAATCAGCATCTGTAAGCCTGCCTTTAAAACAGTTGTCCTTAAATCTTGAGCCGAACAGAATCGAATCATACTGAAGCTGGATTTCTTGCTGTCAACAAAGGAACTTTCACGCAAAAACAAAACTGTATCTGATTAGCCCTGTAAAATTGACCTATTCAAAAAAGTCTTTGTTATTCTTGTCCACTTCTCTGAAACTTCCTTCTGCCTGAGCTGAAATGCCATTGAATCTCAGAATCTTATAGAAGAAAATTGTGTACATATTTTGCACACTCGCACGAGTTATGTAGAAATATGATTGTAATAGTAATGCCTATCCCCATGCATGCCATTACTCTATCATCAACAACATACATTTGTACTTACCTGTGCAAATAATCTTTACTGTTCGCAAGTACAGCTGTTTCAAAACAGCTACTCTTATTGATTGAACAGGCTATGTCAGTGCATGCAAATGTCCATATTTGAAAAATGTATAATGTATAATGCTGTTTATTTGTCTGAGCCAGCGTACTGATCATACGATTTTATGTACATTTCTAGGGATGGATGGGATGGATAATGGTGTTACTTTTTTCGCTTTTCTCTTTTTTTTTTTTTTTAACTTGTCCTCAATCTTGGCTCCCTACTTTTTCTTTCTTGTTTCTTCTTGTTTTTCCTCTCTTAATATTAAGTAAGGGTTAAAAACACAAGCATAAATTCGTATTCAACATTTTTGGAATAGTATGCAAAATTGTTTTTCAAGTCAGTGAGGAAGAGGAGCTAATGTTGTTGTCGAGGAGAGAGAGAGAGAGAGAGAGGAGAGAGAGAGAGAGAGAGAGAGACAGACAGACAGGACAGACAGACAGACAGACAGACAGACAGACAAAGACAGAGACAGAGAGACAGAGAGAGACAGAGAGAGACAGATTAAACATGACTACCTAATGAGCAACTGTTCATTCCTCTTTGGCAGTGCTGATGATGCTGTTATGGTAACTGATGGTTGTATGTTCTTTCCGAAGTGTGTGTGTGTGTGTGTGTGTGTGTGTGTGTGTGTGTGTGTGTGTGTGTGTGTGTGTGTGTGTGTATTTGCGTGCGTGCGTGCGTGGCATGCGTGCGTGCGTGCGTGTGTCTGTCTGTCTGTCTGTCGGTCGGTCGGTCTGTATGTCTGTGTCTGTGTGTGTCTTTGGTTTTGTGTGAGTGTGTGTGTGGCGCGCGCGCGCGTGCGCGCGTGGTGTATGTGTTGTGTGTGTGTGTGTGTGTGTGTGTGTGTGTGTCTGTTTTGTCTGTCTGTGTCTGTGTGCCTGTGTCTGTGTATGTGCGTGCGCGTGTGGGCGTGGGCGTGCGTGCATGTGCGTGTGTGTGTGTGTGTGTGTGTGTGTGTGTGTGTTGTGTTGTGTCTGTGTCTGTGTCTGTGCGCCTGTATGTGTGTCTGTCTATCTGTTTGTGTCTGTGTGTGTGCGTGTGGCATAGGCCTACAGGTTTAGTGTTCTGTATGTCTGCTTTTTGTGATAACATGAATCATCACTGTTTTAATTTAATCAGTTTTATACTGTGTAATAGTGTTACTGCTTTAGTATCCTTAGTCCCTGAATAGACAAGGGCCAGATGGAAAAAGCAATCGGCTTGTCTGTTACCCTAAGGAATAAAGAGTATGAACCATTCAATCAACCAGTCTCTCTCATGTTGGACTAGTTCTTCTTTTACCGTATATTAGAAGCCTGTCTATCCCTGCAGGAAATAAACTTGATGAAAATGCCAAAATCTAGTGACACTTAAGACCAGTATACACAGTGATTACAACAAATATGTATCTGTTGCAGCTTTTTGGTTGTGTTGACATTTGAACCATCATTTATTGATGTAGTAGTTGCCTTTAATTGCCGGCTGGAGCAGTACCAAAAAGGCAATATATATATATTAACAAAGATCCCAAGCACAAGCACGATAACTGAACTGAATTCAGCCACCCAAAGATTTTTTTCCAAAATGTCAGCATTCAATATTTCAGTATCTTGGATGAGCAACATAACGACGAGCGTTGATTTCCACATACGAGATATTTGGACTGATCGAAATTACCTGTTCATGAAGACCTCCGACCAAATTAAGAAAATTGGCAATTCTGCTGTGTGTTTGTTTGGGATCTGGGGAAATTTTATGATAATCCTGATTATGCATCGTCTTCCTGCATCTACGTACAGCGTGTTCTTCCTGGTTCTAGCCTGCGCGGACCAGCTGGCGTTGATTGTAGGTCCTCTGAGCGATCTGATCCACAAAGAATCTAAGATGCCATCCTTCAACAACCTTGGTTCCTGGCAGTGTAAGGTGCACACTATGATAAAGCACGTGACTGATACTTTATCTCCATGGATGCTTGTTTCACTTTGCGTGCTAAGAGCAGCTTCTGTGCTGTGGCCACTCCGCGTCAATGCTGTGTGGACAAATGGAATGTCCCGAGTTACTGCTGGTATTGTGACTGTTGTTATTGTTGCGATACATTCGCACACGCTCTATGGATTTGATTTCTCGTTTCACCATCGGATGTGTACAATTCTTGATGCATCAGAAACGTACAAATGGTTTTTTATGAACTTTTATGGTTGGATAGAGTTACCCATTGACAGTTTTGGACCACTTGTGTTTTTGGTAGTCGTCAACAGCGTTCTTCTCTGGACAGTGGTCAGATCTGTCAGAATGCACACACGTCTTTCTGCACAGCAAACCACCCAGGATTCCAGGCAACGGAAAGTGACCTCATTGACCGCCACCTTGATTGTAGCATCTTTTTATTCAATCCTATGGATGGTGCCGACCGCAGTATGGTTTATCGCAGCTCCATACATTGTTAGGAATCGGTCGATTTACGGAGGACCTTTATATATATTTACCGCAGTCAGCAATGTTATGCTGTATTCTAATAATGCTGTCAATTTCTATTTGTATTGTCTAACAGGTAGGAAGTTCAGAACAGAGCTTGGAAATATAATTGTCCAGATATTGAGGCTTTCCTACACGACAGAAAAAGTCAGTTCTGAGCAAAGATCTGTCCCATCAATAACAAAGAGGTTTTCCAGTGCTGGATCTCCTGAGAACACTGAGTCGTAAAGAACAGCGTGAAAGCTGTCACCAATGGCGATTTTGAACAACTTTCTATCGCTGAAAGATGACGCTGCCTACAACGAAGTAAAGCAGTCTGCTTAACTGCTTCTACCTCTTCATCTGACAGTCTGTCTGTCTGTCTGTCTGTCTGTCTGTCCGTCTGGTCTGTCCGTCTGTCTGTCTGTGTCTGTGTCTGTGTCTGTCTCTCTCTCTCTCTGTCTCTCTGTCTCTCTCTCTATCTCTCTGTCTCTCTCTCTCTCTCTCTCTCTCTCTCTCTCTCTCAGAGAGACAAAGAGAGAGAGAAAGAGATTTTTTGGAATCGGTGGACAAATGCACTATACAGTCTCAAGTTTGAAATACTAGACACCACGCTTCCCATTTCCAGCTTGAAGGGCTCACAAGTTGATACAGGGCACGCAAACAAAGAATAGATGATACAATATTGACCCAAATGCCTTTTATATCAAGACAAGATGGAAAGCAAACGTCAAAATCCACCCAAATTAAAATACAGAAAAGACTAACATGTGTATAAATGGCAGAGAAGAAAGCCCTAAGTGAGTGCTGTTTTCAGTTTTTAATGTTCCTCCAAAGGGAAGGTCAGCAGGACCAGCAAGCGATAGCTGTTTCGCTCTGTGAAAACCTCATCAGGCTTGCTAGTTGATCCTGGATACCTCCTAAGTGCATAACACCTCCATGCTAGCAAAATGGGGAGTTTGTGTTATACTCCCTGTTTGGCTAGTATACTTACCATGTCAGACCATAGCATTCAACGGCAGTTAGCCAGCTCTGTCAGGCCGAATTTTTTCCGTGGCCAATGCAGTCATAAGACAGTCACGTGATGTCACCCCACTTCCGGCCCCGGAAGAAGCCAGTGTCAACTTCCTATACGTCATTCAGCGAGGCCTGGTGTATGGTAACCCCGAGAACCTTGGCGCCAGAGGGGAAGGTAGGGAGGGAATTAGAGTCTGACATGGTAAGTATACTAGCCAAACAGGGAGTATAACACAAACTCCCCATTTTGGCGTCATATACTTTACCATGTCAGACCATAGCAGAATTTAAAGGAATCGGAGGAGGGCGAGCGCCCTAGTGGTTCTTGGGGTTGACCGATATGGCTGCATTGGCCGCCACAAAGGAAATCCCCTTAGACCCATCAGCTCTGGTCATGCGGATATCCCTCAGGTAAAAATTAATGAAGGGATTTTCCGAACGCCAGTAGGCTGCCTCCAGCAGGTGGCGCACGGGGACAGAGTACTGGAACGCTGTGGAAGTGGCCAGTGCTCTGACCTCGTGGGCCCTGGGTGATAGGACAGGGAGATCCTTGTACGCCTGAGCGTAGGTAGATCTCACCGTCTTGGAGAGCCACCTGGAGATAGTTCCCGCCGAGATATCTCTAGTATTGTTGGGGTTGAGGGAGATAAGGAGTCGTCTCTGGGAGGAGCGCCTGGGGCGTGTGCGTTCCCAGTAGTACCTGAGACACCTGGAGGGGCAAAGGTCCATGTCTCCATCTTTTTCTCCCTTTCCCAAGATGTCAGAACTCCGGAAGGAACTTGAGAGAGACTGAGCCGTCCCTGTGGAAGGCGATATCTGTGGGGTCACCGCTGAGGGCGTGAATCTCACTTCGTCTTCTGGCCGAGGCCAGGGCGAGGAGAAAGGTGGTCTTAAAGGAGAGGAGGTCAAAAGGAATAGAAGCAATGGGTTCAAAAGGGGTTTTTCTGAGGGCATCGAGGACCGTAAAAAGGTCCCAGAGGGGAATGCGCCTAGGGGACTGAGCTTCCCGTAGAGCAACTCCTCTAGACACCTCTCTGAGGAGAAAGTCATTGTCAAAAGAAGGGCCCCCCAGTTGACGAATGGTGGTGCAGATAGCTGATCTGTAGCCCCGAATGGAGCCAGCCGACAGCTTAAGGGAAGAGGATAGGTGGGAGAGGAAATTTCCTATTTGGATGTTGGAGGGGCAGTCATGGGGAACAGAGTTATCTGAGCACCAGGTTATCCATCTCTCCCAACAGTAGTTGTAGAGGGATTCGGTGCTGGCTCTGCGAGATGCCGAGGCGAAGTCCCGTAATCCCTGAGAGGCCCCTGCCCCGGCTAGTGTGTCTAGGACGGACTGGGGTCTCTCCGAGTGGGGGATAGATGCAGATGTTCGCAGTTGGGCTGGCATAGAAGCCACGCGTGTAGGCGAAGCATCTTGGGATTGGAGTGAGGAAGACCTGACCGGGGTTGTCTCAGCATGTCCCAGCGAGGGCTGAGCCGGAGGGGGGGAACGTGGGTGAGGGACTTGAGGTCCGGGAACCAAGACTGGGTCGGCCACCATGGCGTTACGAGGATCAGCCTGGGTCTTTCCAGCCTTGCCTTCCTGAACACCTTGTGTAGGATGGGGAAGGGGGGAAAGGCATACGCCAGTAGGCCCGTCCAGGGGAGGGATAGTGCGTCGACTGCATCCGCCTGGGGATCTGGAACGGGGGAGACGTACAGGGGCAGGTGATGGTTGAAGCTGGTGGCAAACAGGTCGATCATGGGCACAAACCAATGGTTGCGCGACACCAGCGAAGGAGGGCCTCTGTTCTGAGGGAGAGGCCTATGGAGCGGGCCCCTCCCCCTTTGTTGACATAGCAAGCTACCGACGTATTGTCCGTGAGGAGGAGAACAAGTCGGTGCGCGACCTTGTGCTGGAGTTGGAGAAGGGCTAGCCTGACCGCTTCCAGCTCCCACTCCCCCGAGGCGTGACTGTCCTCCACGTGGGCCCCCCAGCCCAAGTTGGAGGCGTCTGTATAAAGTTCCAGTGGTTGGGTTGGGTTGGGAGGGAGATGGGGACCCCGGTGGAGAGAGTGGCTGGAGTGAGCCGCTCCTCCGTCGCCGAAATGAACCAGTGTCCGAGGGAATGACCTGGTCCCAGCGGTCGGAGGTCTGTGACAAACGTCGGCGGAACTCCCTCTGAAGTTGGCGTTTGGGGACCCGCCCCAGGGGAATGAGGGGAGACAGGGACTCCATCATTCCTAGGAGGGAGGACAGGGTTCTGGCCGAGGTGTGGGGTGCCTGTGACAGGCAGGAGATGAGGTCCACTATGCGTGCAGGCCTCTCCGGGGTCTGCCAGACGAACCGTAGGAATCGTCTGTGGGTCGGGTGAATCAGGATCTGAAATTAGGCGTCCTTCAGGTCTATGGATGTGGCCCAGTCGCGATGATGGATGGAGTCTCGGATCTGGGTGGGGGTCTCCATCTTGAACTTGGTGGGCCTGAGGAACTTGTTGAGGGGCGAAAGATCTAGAATGGGCCTCCATCCTCCCGAGGCTTTTGGGATCACAAAGAGGTGAGAGTAGAAGCCGGGGTTTGGGTGGGAAACCTCCGAGATGGTCCCTCTTTTGAGGAGGTCTTGGACTTCCGTGCGAAGAGCTTCTGCTTTGGCGGGGGAGGGTTCGTTGGGGGAGGGAGGGGGAGATAGCATGAGGGGGGGGACGCTCGTGGGCCCAAGGAAGGCGAAACCCTTCCTGTAGCACCGCCACTATCCAGGGGTGAGGCGCATGCGTCTCCACTGGTGGGCATGCCGGGAGAGGCTGCCCGCCAGGGGGGGCGAGGGTCTGGGCTGGTGGGTGGGGGATAGGGCGAGGGGGGGTGCTACCTGATCTAAGTCCCCCTCGGGCTGTCTCCCTAGTCAGCTCCGGGAGCGTGACTGTTGGCCTAACCGAAAATTTTGCTGATGGGGTTTTGGCTTAGGCCTTGGGAGAAGATTAGGTCGCTTGGCGGGCCGTGCGGTGCGGGAAGGCGATTGTCTGGGATAGGGTCTGTGCCTGGGGAAGGAACGAAGTGGGGGTCTAGCAGGGCGTGGCGGTGGCCTGGGCGCAAAGGACACAGCCTGCTTGCGTTCCTCAACTGCTTGTGCTATGACGTCAGCCGAGTAGTCGCCAAAGAGCGACTGGTCCTGGCCCGGGATGCATCGCAGGGCTGCCTTAAGCGTCGGGGAGAGAGAGGTCCGCGCCAGCACGGCATCTCTCGCGACCAACAAGCAGTTGAAGTGGCTTCTGGCTGCGCTGTCCGCCGCAGCCGAAAGGTGATGCGAAATCCTGTTAACTAGGTGTCGCATGAAAGGATCGCTGAACAAGCGAGGGTCAGGCTCTTGGTGCGCCTCAGAGCCCGAGTCCCCCGGTACTGGGATGGCACCATCGTCCTCCGGCCATAGAGCCTCCGCTCGCTGAAGGGGCATGTCCAAGTAGGTGTGTCCCGCCGTGGTGTGGAGGATGCCCATCCTGGCTACTCGGTCCCATTCCTTTAGGTTCTTAAAGGAGATGTCGCCGGAAGTAGGGGGGGGCAGGTGGGGGATCAACCGACGGTCCGACTGGGAAATGCCCATCTCCCTGGTCACGGGATTGTCCGTAAACAAGGAGGCGACTGAGGGGTTCTTGGGTAGATTGGTCTAGATCTCTGGGCCGGGGGGGGACCGGCGAATTGGGAGAGGGAGAGAACTTCGTCAGCGGGAGCGGCCTCCCTCCTAACGAGGTCTGGTCGCCACCGTTCTATCGTGCGGACATCGTACAATGAGGTGGGGGCTAGCTCCTCGTCATCGTCCGCCTCAGGGAGGTACTGGTCCTGAGAGGGTTCATAGCACCCGTCTTCAGGAGGTAAGTCGAGGGGTGCCTGTAGTGTGTCCCCGGTGGCCCTATAATCGGCGGCCGGGACATCGTCCTGCCGATAGGACAGCGCCCGAGGAGGGAGACCAAGGTCGACCTAGGCAAGTGAGGCCGGGTGCCACATTCGACCATGTAGCTGGTCGTGCTGGGTGTTGGCGTTAAGCCACTGGTCTCTCTCGGGGGCATAGAGCCACCGGTCCCCGGGGAGGTAAACGGGCTGTGGCGGCCCTGGGGTGTAGGCAGAAAGTCCCCGGGGACCCGGGTAACCTGAATCACTGTTGGGGGGGGTCTTGAGAGGCCGTGGCCTGTCGTCCCCGTCCAGGTCCGTGCACTGCACCATACACGTCCTTGGAATGGGCCTGGGAGGGCCATAATGGTATGGAGGAGGATGCGGAAGTCGAGCCCCCAACCCGCGAAAGTGCGGATTGGTCAGGATGCGGTCCCGTGTTCCTCCCCCTGGAGGAATATGTCAGGTTACCCTTGGTCCCGCTGGTAGATCCTCCCCCCGGAGGAGCGGGACCGCGGACGTTGCCCAAATGGGGATCCGAAAAGGTCGGTTCCCCAACGTCCAATACCCCTAGGGAAGAAGGTGACGTTCGATCGGGGTAGGTCGACCGTCCTTGTGCATGGGCACGGCCGGGCCCATGGCGCGGCGTGCCCGCACGCCCAGGATTATGGACACCACCGAGGTCGTGCGTCGGGGTGACCATAAGGCTGCTTCCGGAGTCGAAGCGCTCCTCGAGCTCAGGTGTTGGCTGCACCTGTGCCCGGTGGGGCCGAGCGCTATGAGTGCACGTATCAATTTGGGGGGAAAAAGAGATACGTGACTCATCAAGGCGAGTGACGGATGGTGATTCCATCCCAGATCCGTCACCCGTGCTGGTCCGCGGCTCGGCAAGGTGCCCCGGGGGCCGAGATTCGCGTGACTCAGCATGATAGTTAGAAGTCTCCGAGCGAGTCCGTAGGCTAGAGGGCAAGCTGGCCGATGGAGAAGGGGTGGGGGAGGGCGAATTCCGTTGGCTAGTCTTTGCTCGGCCGGGCCCCTTGAGGGGAGCCTTGCCATTAGACTTTCTGGGCAGCACCTTGAGGGGAGCTTTGCCCTTAGACTTTGCAGGCAGATCAAATGAAAGGCATTTTGAAATGGTGGCCGCTTGCCTATCAGCCTTGGGACGCCGCGGTCGTGCGTCCGTCGGTTTGGTAGACGAGGAAAGATCACGCGTCCCTTCCGCGGAGAAGTCGTCTCTGTCTACCCGAACCGTACGTTCATCAGTGCGAACGGATTGCTCCGAGATGGAATCGACCCGCGGGTTCTCCGGGAAATTGAGCGAACTCCGAGCAGTGGAGTGGCTCGACCCGGCGGTGTCCTTCACCATGTTGGGCACAGGTGGATAGAGCAAACCCGGAACACACGACCGCAAAGAGGAGACAAGGTGGCCGATCGAGAAAATCAATTAATCTCGATCGTCCGTGTGGTGTCGTGCAAAGTGCTCGAGAGATCGACTGAAAACTCGAACTACCCGTACATGCCACCGGTCGTGTGACTGGTATGGCTATTAATAGCAATCTCTACACGTGGAGTATCACTGTGTATAGGTGGGATAGTTCTTGGGCACTAAATCTTAATAAGCAGATCAGTGTCACGCACCCTTACTCGAACACGTTCTACCTGTGAAGGGTAAAGAGTACAGGTGTGATAGTTATTGAGCACTAAACCTTAATAAGCGGAACCAGCACAAAATGCGTGCTGAACCCGAGGCTCGGCAATATGGTGGGGGAACACGACCGGCGAGCGGTGCCGACGATCGCGAGTAACAAAGTCGCGAGAGTGCCGGTAAAAGAGACAAATCTTTTAATAAATACGCTCCCGAGAGTGCCGGTAAAAGAGACAAATCTTTTAATAAATACGCTCCCACCAAGAGCCTCACACGGCAAAAATACTCAGGGTCTAGTGCAAGCCGGAACCAGCACAAAATGCGTGCTGAACCCGAGGCTCGGCAATATGGTGGGGGAACACGACCGGCGAGCGGTGCCGACGATCGCGAGTAACAAAGTCGCGGGAGTGCCGGTAAAAGAGACAAATCTTTTAATAAATACGCTCCCGAGAGTGCCGGTAAACCAAGAGCCTCACACGGCAAAAATACTCAGGGTCTAGTGCAAGCCACAACTGAATCAAGTATAGAAACAAAACACAGCAATGTTAACACAAAGGCAAGTATAGGCGAGACAGAGCACAAGACTTATCTTGCTTTGACGGCAGGCCGAAGATGAATGACGTATAGGAAGTTGACACTGGCTTCTTCCGGGGCCGGAAGTGGGGTGACATCACGTGACTGTCTTATGACTGCATTGGCCACGGAAAAAATTCGGCCTGACAGAGCTGGCTAACTGCCGTTGAATGCTATGGTCTGACATGGTAAAGTATATGACGCCAAAAAGGAAACTCGCAAATCGAGTAAATCTTTCTGCACACACCCCACCTCCCTGAAAAAGGAACGAAAAAAGCACCAACTGAAAGTGAAAATAAGAATTCTAAAAGAAAAACGTTTGGAGTGGAAATCCAATGGGATTTGAAAGAAAGTTAAAGTCCCAAGTTTTTGATACGGTGTACCATGCCATGATTCATTAGTTGATGCAGAACATGCAAATCTAGAACTGTAGAAGTGGTATGAATGATGGTCCTTGGAAAAACATCAAAATCCATCTCAGTTCAAATACATATTTTTAAAAAGACAGACTTGCATGTACAGGGAGCGACAAGAGAAGAAACCCTTCTCCATGACAAGAGAAGAAATCCTTCTCCATCTAGTGCTCTTGTTAGTTTTATTATTCCTCGAGAGGGGAGTCAACAGGACCAGCAGGCGATGGCAGGCTCATCATGCCTGTGACTGGATCTTGGATATCTGTTGAGGAGTAGATCTTCCTACATACATGAAAAGTGCCCCCACTCCCTCAACAAAAAATAAGAAGGGCATACAGTTGCTACAAGGGATTTCATATATGTGTTAATTATTGGATTTGTGCCAAGGAAGAGTAGTCTCAGAAATGTTTGAAGAATACAGCGGTCAGATGATGTTTTGCATTTCCCTTTTAAGTGGTTCAACGTGTTTTAAGTGAGCTGGTGACAGATTTGATTGAATTTAATTGTATACCACAGGGAAGGAGTTTGGAACGTACTTGTCCACGTTGAAATGAAGAGATGGGCAGAAGTTCTTATACTGGCGATCTATGTCATGGTTTCCTTTTGTTCCCCTCTGACTTTTACTGGAGTCGGCTCAAGAGAATTGTTCTCTTATTTTGATTTGTATTTCTCTGATTTGTGGACAAGTGAAATTGATCCCTAGTGTTTCAGTATGTACCTTTCGATCTTAATTGGTTTAGCTTAAGGAAAATTGTTTCCTTGTAATTTGAAAGAAATGACGGTCATTTTATCTCTTTGATTTACTAGGTTTAGATAAGTACACATCGTTAGATTATAGGATATCCTTATTCCTTTGCTCGTGAATGTCTATAGCGAAATGTGTGGAGAGAATCCTTAAGTGATGATTTAGTTTTAATGCATGATTATAGACGGTGGATGAATAGTTATTGTTGCCTTGTCCCCTTTTCTGACACAGAAAGCAAAACCAGCCAACCAACCAACCAGCCGATCAGCCAAATCAGTTGTATTCAAATAACGACATTCGTTTATTAATCATTGAAAGACCTTCAGACTCTGTGTCACGTTGTCGTCATAGGCTATTTTTTTTCAGACAACAAAAAATTCCCTGAATTTACCTTTTGTCATTGTAACTGCGGGCCAGGACGTGCATTCATGACAGTCATGATTGTGATTTTCTCATTCATGCTAAGGAATAAGTGGCAAGCTATGATACACAGTCAGGGCGACTACGAAGATGCTAAAGCTTTCTGTGTAGCGAACTAAAGAGGTGGAGGTAGTGGAAGCTTTCTGTGTAGCTGAACTAAAGAGGTGGAGGTAGTGGAAGCTTTCTGTGTAGCTGAACCAAAGAGGTGGGGGTAGTGGAAGCTTTCCGTGTAGCTGAACCAAAGAGGTGGAGGTAGTGGAAGCTTTCTGTGTAGCTGAACCAAAGAGGTGGGGTAGTGGAAGCTTTCTGTGTAGCTGAACCAAAGAGGTGGAGGTAGTGGAAGCTTTCTGTGTAGCTGAACCAAAGAGGTGGAGGTAGTGGAAGCTTTCTGTGTAGCTGAACCAAAGAGGTGGAGGTAGTGGAAGCTCTCTGTGTAGCTGAACCAAAGAGGTGGAGGTAGTGGAAGCTTTCTGTGTAGCTGAACCAAAGAGGTGGAGGTAGTGGAAGCTTTCTGTGTAGCTGAACCAAAGAGGTGGAGGTAGTGGAAGCTCTCTGTGTAGCTGAACCAAAGAGGTGGAGGTAGTGGCGGGGAGGGGAACGGGCGGGAGTGCGCCCGTGGAGAAAGAATGCCCACGTCCCTGGCTGAGGTCTGGCGTCAGTCCGGCGCTGATGATGACGTGCTAGTGGATGATCTTCTTGTTCGTGCTGTCCTTGGGCAGCCAGGAGTGTAAGACAGCAGCTCTTGGCAGCAGGACGCTTTGTCATCTCCTTGAATGTGATGTGTGTCTCCCTTGGGGGTGTGCATGGCGATGCTCCTATTCTGTGTCGTGTGAGGGACAGTCCAGTTGAGTCATGTGCCAAGTCACACACATACACACACACAAGCAAGCAAGCGCGTGCGCACGCACGCACTCGCACGCACGCACGCACGCACTCCGCACGCACGCACGCACGCACGCACGCACGCACGCACGCACACACACACACACACACACACACACACACACACACAAGCTTGTGTTGGCTTAGTCGTCATCTTGGTGCAAGTGATCATACAGATTTGCATGGTAACTTTCAAATGGAAATCACTACCTGCGTGACGAAAAGGACAACATCCCCACACCTTTTTTGCCTTCTCTGCCTCGCCCTTCTTTTCCCATCCCCTCTCTTCATCCTCACTCTCCTCTCTGAAGCTCTTTTCTCCTCATTTGCATGCTGCTCATCAACAAGTTAAACGGTAATAATTTACAAACATGTAGGGTAATTCTTGTTCCCACGATAGAACAAATATATGCCCATTACTCCAAAGAAGCGCTGTTTATGACACCGAATCGCCTAGCAGATATGACAGCACAGAACACACAACATGATGAACGCTAATAATTTACAAACAAGAAGGGTAATTCTTGTTTCCACGATAGAACAAATACATGCCCATTACTCCAAAGGAAATGCTGCTTACGACACCAAATCGCCTAGCAGAAATGACAGCACAGAGCACACAGGGGATGTTTCCTTGTTTGTTCTGTGTGCTCTGTGCTGTCATATCTGCTAGGCGATTCGGTGTCGTAAGCAGCGTTCCTTTGGAAATATGAGCGTGTATTTGTTTTCCTGTGGGAGCAAGAGTTACCCCACTTGTTTGTTTGTTGTTTACAGTTTACTGCCTTATTTCATATTTACTTTTACTAATAATTTGCGATGCATCATATATTATGTCTGTTTATGCCACTGTATGTATGCGTGAGCGCGCGCGCGCGCGCGCGCGTGTGTGTGTGTGTGTGCACGCGCGCGCGCGTGAGCGTGCTAGTGTTCGTGTGCGTGTGGTGGTGTGCGCGCGCGTGTGTGTGTGTGTGTGTGTTCTAATCCTTAGAGGTCTGTGCTTATAATGCACATGCATTTATGTTTGTTGGTATGTCTGAATGTGGAGATAAAAAAGGGATTTCGAATACTGGCAGCGAGATGTGTGTAAATGTATGTGATCTTTTGGATTCAGTTGGCCGCTTTGCATAAATAATGGCTGTTTCCTTTTTTTACTTGTTTTTTTTGTGTGCATAGACAATACATTGACAATTCGCCATATGATATGTCATACAGATGTCTACTGCTCGCATTTTTTTCACACTATACTGTATCATGTGGTTTTCGCTACCCATTAATGATTTTGATTGCACTGTTTGTGGAAAACAGAATCCTCAGTCAAAGGAAAAATATCTGTATATTTAGTTGCGTACTTCGTGTGCTTGTTTGTGTGATGTTCTCCCAGATTCATAGCTTTGCGGGTGGTGGCATTCTATCTAGCTTAGTTACAGTGATATATACATATATATATATATATATATATATATATATATATATAATGCTGAACAATTAAGTAGTGGTGGGAAACAAGTGCAGGTTAACAATTCTTCCATCATTATAGTAATGACTTGGCAAAAATTTGAAACTAAAAAAAATTGAAGATGAAGAAAATGGGAAAATATATATTATGAATATGAAAACCCTTCACTAGCTGCATGAGGGAACCATCGCAATCCCTCTCGAAGGCAGATCTGTAGCCATTGCCTGGTCCTAGGCCTTTCGTCCGCTGGATCGGACTCATCAGGGAGACATCGCTGATTGTGTCTGTGCTCTTGGCGTCAAATAAAGACACACCACTGTCCGTAATTCTGTGGTGTTCTCACCACCAAGGGTTCAAAAAAGAATCCAACAGCACCCCAAAAGCAGCCCCTGAAAAGTAGTGAATAAAACAAAACAAAGTATGGAGAGGAAAAAAAGTTGCTGAAAAACTAAAAACATTATGCAAACAGTATAAAATGTAGTGCACAATCTTTGAGCTTATGCTTGAGGATCCATTTAAGAATGCAAGGGAGATCAAAAGGTATGGAATAGTCTGAGTGGTCAGCTCTGCTGTTTAATAACCCAAGCATTGTCAGCGGCTAAGAATTGTGCAGAACAACCTTTACCTGGATCTCCTAAGAGATGCAATCACCCACTGATTGACCAAACAATATAATGCTGTGCAATTAAGTAGTGGTGGGAAACAAGTGCAAGTTAACAATTCTTCCATCATTATAGTAATGACTTGGCAAAGATTTGAAACTAAAAAAAATAAAAGATGAAGAAAATGGGAAAATATATGTTATGAATATGAAAACCCTTCGTCAGCTGCATGAGGGAACCATCGCAATCCCTCTCGAAGGCAGATCTATAGGTATTGTCTGCTCTTAGGCCTTTCGTCCGCTGGATCGGACTCATCAGGGAGACACCGCTGATTGTGTCTGTGCTCTTGGCTTCAAATAAAGACACACCACTGTCCGTAATTCTGTGGTGTTCTCACCACCAAGGGTTCAAAAAAGAATCCAACAGCACCCCCAAAGCAGCCAGCGAAAGGTAGTGAATAAAACAAAACGAAAGTGTGGAGAGAATAAAAGTTGCTGAAAAACTAAAAACATTATGCAAACAGTATAAAATGTAGGGCACAATCTTTGAGCCTATGCTTGAGGATCCATTTAAGGATGCAAGGGAGATCAAAAGATATGGAATAGTCTGAGTGGTCAGCTCTGCTGTTTAATAACTCAAGCATTGTCAGCGGCTAAGAATTGTGCAGAACAACCTTTACTTGGATCTCCTAAGAGATGCAATCGCCCACTGATTGACCAAACAATATAATGCTGAACAAATAAGTAGTGGGGGAAAACAAGTGCAGGTTAACAATTCTTCCATCATTATAGTAATGACTTGGCAAAGATTAGAAACATATATATATATATATATATATATATATATATATATACACACACACACACACACACATATATAGACAGACAAAAAAGGACACTAACAAACAATATGTTTCTTCTGCATCGTGTCCTTTATCCCTTATTCCTTTCTTCCCTCCTCAAAGTGTCTGTCGCAAACAGATCGAGTTTACCCTGTATGTTTTTTTTTTTTCCTGTTCCACGTGACATTTATTGACCAGATGACATATATTGTTGTTGTTGTCGTACCCTGGTTAAAAGACTCCAGGGATCATCCGAACAGCCAAAGTACTTGAACACTATTGTACAAATGCATCAGCTAGGGATGAGAACATTACGTGTGTGACCGTTTTTGATTACCCGGCCACATGGGCAGCCACACTCCGACTTCGGGGGAAGATGACATATATACAGACAGCAGAAATAAGTACAAGATCTCCATGTGTCTTGGTAATCACAGAATCTAACAGGAAGTTCCATAAAGGTCCACAAGTTTGTAGGGATCGTTTGAAGCATGTCCCATGCCATTTTGATTGCCTGTGCCACATCTTGTTTGCTGAACTTTCTTGCATATTCCATTGCATTTTGATTTGCTCTGCTACGCCGTGATTCTGGAACATTCGAAGTTAGAATCATATGAATAGATTACAGGGATTTGGGGGTTGTTTGGAAGAGTGTGGTGTGAGACTACACATCTTGGATGTGGTTCTGTAAAACGGTAATTTGGATATTTCAGTTATGAATCTCCAACATCAGGTTGAGACTTTAAACTTTCTTTAAACTTAAGACTTTCCTCTGTCCTGTTCTAATTTGATGAGAGATTAGAACCACCTCTATTTGCTCTAATCGTTTACTGCAGTCAGCACTCTACATATCCAGAGAGATGAGCGAAATTTGATTCCTCGGTGTAATGCAGTCGTGTTCTGAAACAGATAAGTCCTTTTGTGACATCTGGAAAAAAGGGATAAGGTAAT
>CM065731.1:57818057-57820557 GCA_033310375.1 Conus canariensis
TGTCTGAAAACAACTTTGCACACAAATACACTATCGGCGAAGACTTAAATAGTCTATGCAAGGGTTTCATTTAAAAAACAAAACCATATTCATCTTTCTGTATTCCAACACGACAAGCAGATGGCTATCAAGAAAAGAGCATCTGCTTTAGAATACGAAGTCAACAATGTATAATCCGGGTTGTTGTTTTTTTTCAATAAGATAAAAGCTATAGTGGACTATCGATAGAAAAATGGTGCTTGTCATTACCCAAGGAATGGCAGGTTTCAATACGATTTTGGAGTTAAACCCATAAGAAAGTAGCCCAAGAAAGAGATTTCGTCACATGATTATGCGTCTGGACATGTTGACGGTTTTGCCAGATAGGGAACATAATAATAGATTCCAAACGTATTTGCACTGCCTTGTTTGTAATCTCGAACAAAAATTTAGAATAACATAGAATAGACACATTGACAGGCATCTTGTGAAAAGAGGTTTTTTGTTTCATTTCTGTCGTAAAGTGTATAAAGTATCTGCAGGGTTTTGAAATAGCTTTCATGTCATATTTAGATTCTACGTCGACAGAATATTCCTCAAAAATCCTTTGCATCTATACATAAAGTGAAATAGACAAATCTTAAATAAATGTTAGCGAACCGCCCAGAGAACGTGGACAAACGAGTCACAAGACGAAACACAACTAGTTTCGACCTCTTAGGTCTTCATCAGGTGAGACATTAACGAATAAAACAATGAAAATTCACTTAGCTTTGATCGCTTCAGATCACTTGGTAGGGTTCAGCACAAGGAAGAAGGCGTTGAACCCTACCAAGTGATCTGAAGCGATCAAAGCTAAGTGAATTTTCATTGTTTTATTCGTTAATGTCTCACCTGATGAAGACCTAAGAGGTCGAAACTAGTTGTGTTTCGTCTTGTGACTCGTTTGTCCACGTTCTCTGGGCGGTTCGCTAACATTTATTTAAGATTTGTTTAGATTTCCGCCTGCAGTCCTCTCGCTTTGCAGTGAAATAGACAGTTAAGTGAAAATGTTCTATTCTTTAACTTATTCACTTCCATCTTTGCCTCACGTTTCCTTTTGATTGTTGTTGTGGTATTGATAATCGTCGATCTTCTAACCATGTACTAATGTTCATGTTTTTGAGTCTGACATAAACAACGAAGATGAACAGACTATGAACAAATCAAACAACCAGGTCAAAGCCTATAGTTCCACAGTCCTGTCCTATTTTACCGATCCACAAAACAGTCCGTGCACAATACACGTTCTTACGGATGGTTTTGTACATCGGTAATATTTAGGACACGACTGTGGAACTACAGGCATATGACTGAGTGATTGATTGGTCTATATCACCATTAATCATATATATATATATATATATATTTATATATATATAATGCCGAACAATTACGTAGTGGGGGAAAACAAGTGCAGGCTAACAATTCTTCCGTCATTATAGTAATGATTTAGCAAAGATTTGTACTTCAATATAAAAAAGGGGGGGGGGGATGAAGTTGAAGAAAATGGGAACATGAAATTAAGAAAATATATTATAAATATAAAAACCCTTCACTAGCTGCATGAGGGAACCATTGCAAATCCTCCCGAACACAGATCTATTGGTATTGCCTGCACCTAGGCCTTTCGTCCGCTGGATCGGACTCATTACGGAAGACACGGCTGATTGTGTCTGTGCTCTTGGCGTCAGATAGAGACACACCACAGTCCATAACTCTGTGGTGTTCTCACCACCAAGGGTTAAAAAAAAATCCAACAGCACCCCCAAAGCAGCCAGCGAAGGGTAGTAAATGAAACAAAACGAAAGTGTGGAGAGGAAAAATGTTGCTGCAAAAAAAAAAAAAAAAAAAAAAAAAAAACATTATGCAAACAGTATAAAGTGCAGGGGACAATCGTTGAGCCTACAATGCCTGAGGATCCATTCAAGAATGCAAGGGAGACCAAAAGATACGGAACAGCCTGAGTGGTCAGCTCTGCTGTTCAATAATAACCCAAGCATTGTCAGCGGCTAAGATTTGTGCAGAACAACCAATATGTGTGTGTGTGTGTGTGTGTGTGTGTGTGTGTGTGTGTAGAAAAGTGTTATTCTGGCTGCTACATTGATGAAGCTTGAATAAAGTGAAAACCAAGGGAAAATAATCAGGTGTGGAATGCGAATGTTGTATGTGCAGGCGATTTCATCAGCCTTCTTTTAGATAGATAGATAGATAGATAGATAGATAGATAGATAGATAGACAGATAGATGGATAGATAGACATGTAGACAGATGTGTAGATAGATAGATAGGCTGGTCAGCAGATAGGTAGGTAGGCAGGTCAGCAGATGGGTAGCTAGATAGATAGCTATGTAGATTGAGAGAAAGACGGGCACGTAGGTAGTAGGGAGGTAGGCGGGTTGGTAGGTAGGTAAATACATACATACATACATACATACATACATACATACATACATACATACATACATACATACATACATAC
>CM065731.1:57825557-57848057 GCA_033310375.1 Conus canariensis
GGTGGGAGAAAGTAAGAGGGGATAGGAGTGTCGTGGTGATGGACATCATCATATTTTCGACGCAGACAACCTTTTAGTTGGAATACAGTTAAGAAGGGAAGGAGGAGGAGGATAGGGTGGGGTAAGTGGGGTGGATGGGGGTGTTATACTTTCGTTGCAGACATGTTGGGTTGAGAGGTTAGTGTACAAGAAAGTGAAACAACGAAACGAATTTTCATTGCAGACGAATTTGAAAGGGGTTGGGGATGGGAGAATAGGGAGAGGGGGGTAGGGAAAGAGTTCATTCTTTCTCAATACAGACATCTGGGGCATATACTACTTGTCATGTGAAGGAAGGAGGTCAAGGGATGGGGGGTTGGTGTGCGATGTTAAGGAAAGCAAGGGGGGGGGGGAGGGAAAAGGCGTTTATTGCATTTTCACTTCATACAAATCATGAATTGATTGTGCGTATGTAGAACATATTTCCAACTAAATTTGGATAATGACGTTCTCTTGCAATTTATTTCATCATTTGCTAACAGTTGTTTGCACCAGCCTACATTAGAAAGATTTTTTTCTTTTTCTGACATAACCTGCATCAGAGATATAAAAAGAATCAAATGCACGCAAAACTGCTATATATGAAGATTTTATTCCAGTAGAGGTGCTTGCATTCACAGGTTGAATTATGAACGTACGCCCATGCTGTTTATTATATTACTATTGTTATGAATTTATAGCCGTCTACAACCCTTACGAATAGCTTTATAGAGGCCTGACAGAAAGTGTACAGAACCTGTATGGAGAAAAATACGAACTGCAAGCTACAAACTATCGTTTGTCAAAACACAGCAAATGCATTCTCTCTTCTCTCTCTCTCTTTCTCCTCTCTCTCTCTCTCTCTCTCTCTCTCTCTCTCTCTCTCTATCTCTCTCTCTCCTCTCTCTCTCTCTCTCTCTCTCTCTCTCTCTCGTAAACACAAACACAGATACAAGAATGTCAAATTTTAAATTATTGATTTAGTATAGTAAGGTCTCAAAAACCTTTCTAAAGATTCAATGGACACACTTACCTTTGAAAAGGCTATGCTTCCCACCACTTTGAAGCTCCCAGTATTAAGGCATAAACTCTTCGTTGCACAGTCTGCATTTGTGTCTTGGCCGCCCTCTCTGTCTGCCCTACAATTTGTATTCAATATGAGAGAGAGCGAGAATGAGAGAGGGTTAACAGACGGAAACACAGGCAGACAGACAGGCACAGAGAGAGAGAGAGAGAGAGAGAGAGAGAGAGAGAGAGGAGAGAGAGAGTAGAGAAGACAGAGAGAGTACAGACAGAAGACAGGCAGCAGAAGGAGAGAGAGAGAGAGAGAGAGAGAGAGAGAGGTCCCCGACTGGTTACTTGCTTTTCTGACTGTTTGCAAAATATCTTCAAAGCAGGTGGTGAACAGTGGTTTGCGGGATCATATCTGCGGCCATAACATTTAAAGATCTGTGAATCACCGGATTCAAAAATTATGCAATGCAACTCCTAAAGGTGACAGCTGAGAGAGTACAGACCTCCATCGAAGTGTAACAGATCTTGGAAAGGAGAACTGTCATGTGTACAAAGAGAGGGAATCATTACATGTACACCAAAAGGTGATAAATCCAGGCAGCACATAAAAAACTGGAGACCTATTTCTCTGTTCAATGTCGTTTATAAGATAGGATCCTTTGCATTGCCAACAGAATAAAATCTGTGTTGCCTAAAATCATAAATGAAGATCAGACCGGATTTATTACAAATAGATACATCGGCGACAATATAAGATTGATATTTGACACTATATGCTGTTTAGATGAAAATGATCTGCCTGGTTTGTTGTTAAACATAGACTTTGAAAAAGCCTTTGATTCGATTAATTGGGAATTTATGTGAAAGTCCTAAAAGCATTTGGTTTCCAAATAGATATTTGTAGATAGATAAGCACATTCTACAAAAATATCAAGTCTTGTGTTATTGTGAACGGACAGGTTTCACACTGGTTCGATATTAAATAAGGATGTCGACGAGGAGACCCAATTTCACCATATCTGTTCGTAATCAGTGTCGAAATATTAGCCATTATGGTAAGGGAAAATCGAGATATTCGGGGAATCAGAATGAATGAAACTGAATTTAAGATTTCTCAATATGCTGATGACACCGAGTTCTTACTCGCAGGGGATAAGAAATCCTTTGAAACTTGTATTGAAGTTCTTTTAAGATTCGACGGTGTCTCAGGTCTTCATATGAATTGAGTCAAAACGAGCGCAGTTTGGCTTGAAAGTGTAAAAAAATAGTCAAAACCACTACATGGACCACTTAGAAATTGTATGGAATCCACAAAAATTTCGAATACTTGGTATATGGTTCACAAACGACTTGAAAGATTGCATAGAAATAAACTACGCAGAAAGACTAGCAGACGTAAATCATTTGTTCAAAATATGGGTAAAACGCCAGAATACGCCCCTAGTTAGAATAGCAATTTTGAAATCCATCATCTTTCAAAGCTGACTCATCTTTGGCTGTTTCTGCCAAACCCACCAGATGTTTTCTTTCAAACATGCCAGAAAATATGTTACAAGTTTGTGTGGAATAAAAAAACAGAAAAAAATCAGTCGAAAAACAGTGCATAAAGGCATACGGAATGAAGGTATTGGTCTTCCTGATGTAAAAACCTACGTCACATCTTTGAAGCTATCCTGGATCCGTAGGACTGAGAGATCAAACCACAAATGGAAACATATTCTTCTCAGTAATTTTCCTCATTGGCCTCATATGAGTAAACATGATCCAGAGATATCTCAAAATTTACCAAATATAATCCGTTCTGGGCAGACGTCCTTGAATCTTACAAACTTTTTTATTACAAATGTCTGCAAAAAAATTCCGCTGAACTGCTTGCTGAACCAGTTTGCTTCAACAAACGTATTCAAGTTGGGAAAAGACATATTGTCTCTAAAATGCTTCAAAACAAAAATGTCTATTATCTCGCACATTTCTTTATGATAATGGTCAGTGTTTTTCCCACGGACAATTTAAGGAAAAATATGATGTCAACATATTGATTTTCTAACTTATACAGGGTATAAGTTAGCAATAATTGAATTCATAAAAAAGATTTGACATTACCATCGAAAACAACAAATGTATTACTTCTCCATTCTGTTATAAGATATTGTTTGCCACTTATATAAATACCCAATATAATAATAATAATAATATAAAGGTTCAAAGACTTATTATGATATACTGATTGATAATCAGTTGAGAGCTCCGTGCTGTGACAAATGGGACATCAAACTTTCACAAGCTCATGACTGGAATTCATGCTTTTTTATGCACATAAGATTACAGATGTAAAACTCAAGTGGTTTCAGTTGAGAATAATTCACAGGTGCTTAGGTACAAATGTTATTTTGAAAGAAATTGGAGTTACTGATAATGATAAATGCAGTTTTTTGCGGACTATTTAAAGATTCAATTGACCATATGTTTTGGAAATGCACTCATGTCAAATGTTTTTGGAGTGGGTTAATTGATTTAGTAAAAGAGAAATGCACTCACGCACAAAATATACGCCTAACAGAGTCTCTCATACTTTTAGGTTTCGACATAACAATCGCAACTGATTACATTTTTTTTACTTCATTATTCTTCTAGCAATACATTACCTATATAAGTGTAAGTTAGAAGGCAGTCTTCCACATGTAGCAGTTTTCTTGAAATTGTTGACGTATAGATATAGAACTGAAAAAATATAACTCATACTTAACCATGAACCACTTGGATTTTCATGCCAGATGGCTTGCTTATGAAGCTTTGATTTCTAATACCTAGCTGCTTTAGTTACTGTCCCTGGAACATGTCTTTTCAGCATTAATATACAAATGAGTATGATGCATAATATAACAACAATAACTAGACTAATCATATCATTTTTTTCCTTTTTTTTAATCTTTTGCTGAGGATATCATGTGTGGCCCTTGTATGCTGCTGGAATATTTCTGTATAGTGGTACTTAAGAAATTATGTACCTTATGATAATAACATATATTATCTTCACTTGCTGTGACCCAACCCATTATGTCTTCCTGTTTCTTTGCTCGTCTGTCTGTCTGTTTGTCTGTCTGTCTATCCGTCTGCCTTTCCTTTATTATCTGTGTATGCATGCGGATTTATCTTGCAATACATATACTTTTTTTTTCTTTTTTCATCAAACGCATGTATACATCTCTTCTGGGTAGTAATATTAGAACAATATGATGTACACAGGTTTATGTATATTTCTTATAGCATTGTCAATAAGCAACCATGTTTTTTTTATACATAGACAATGCTTTACTGAAACACACACACACACACCTCCCCCCCCCCCCCTCTCTCTCTCTCTCTCTCTCTCTTTCTCTCTCTCTCTCTCTCTCTCTCTCGCTCGAATTTTATACATGTTTGATATTTGTGATCGTCATGAAATTTGACAGCAAGTGATATCTACGTGCAGGCTATATGATATCAAATTTTGAGGCCGATTGCTCTGATAATTTTTGAAATATTTGCAACTTTTCAAATTGCTTTTTTCATCATATCCAGTAGTAGAACATTTGTCATTATTCCCAAGTGTGGTAACAGATGAAGTGAACACAATGTTCACTCAAAAACTGTTGCGGCCGTCACTCAGATTAACACACTGGCTGTGTGCTGTTTTTCTGTTGTTGTGCAAAGATGTTGAACAGAACCCCGGGCCTGAGGACAACATTTTGCAATTAATTGACTGGAGATTTGCACAAATCATGCAGAGCTTTCATCTTCACTCAACACAACTGAACCGGCTGATTGAAGAAAAATTCCAAGGGCAAGAACAAATCTTACGCCGCTTGAATTCAGAATTGGTTCAACTGAAATCAAAAGTGGAAGAAAACAGGGAAGAAATAACAGAGCTGCGGGAAGATAGGGACAACATTGTTGATCGACTTGACCGCTTGGAAGGAAAAACAGAGGCTCTTGAGATCGAGTCGAAAAAATGCAATATAAAATTTTTGGGCATCGATGAAACAGAAAAAAGAAATGAGCTGTCCTGCGAGGATTTGGTGGCAGATATTCTGAACTTCCATTCTGATGAACATGAGTGGGGTCCATCTGACATCGAACGTGCTTTCAGACTGGGAAGCCCTCATCAGAACAACAAACCACGCCCACTCTTAGTACAGTTTTCCCACTGGAGAGACAAGATGTACATTCTCCAGAACAGAAAACTTCGTGATGAGCTCAGGCGAAACAACATCAGGGTGACAACAGACATCACAACAAGACAGCAAGAACAGTTGAATTTCCATAGAGACCAGGGAAAAACAGCCTACTTTTACAATGGAAGGCTTCATGTGAAAGACAGACAGCTACCTTATAGAAGGTACCCGTTTTCACACAGTCACCAGTCTTAAAGTTATCAAAACACAGAAGATGACCAAAACTTCCTGTCAAGTGAAGATTGGCCACAGCTGCAACACCCTGGACGTGACTACCACAAGAAGGTGCAAAATGATGGGAGACAAGAAAACCGGAGAAAACCTGTGTTGGGGATACCAGGCAGACATCGCTATAACCCCAGTTTCAACAACGAAGACTTCAGACCAGGACCCGGTAACAACCCAGAATCAGAGGAAAGAAGAAGGTTCAGACAAGATGAAGGTAGAAATTCCAAACCTTTGCCTAGACAGCAGCAACGAACGTCCAGCAAGCTAAGATTTCCGGATGAAAACTCCTGGCATTCTACAATACCTGTGGCTCCAGGCCGGTCTTCATACAGTGGAGCTGTTCAACGAGTCTCAGGGCAGAATGGGGATTCAAGAGCCTTCAACAGACCCTGGACCAGAGACCATGGAGGTATTCGTCATCGGCAAGAACGTGACACATTTTACGGTCATGGCAGTCATGTTACTGACAAAAGCAGCGACCAAGTCAATGGGCGCAGCAACCAAGACAAAGAAAATCTCCACAGCGGAAGAGCCGTCCATGAAAATGAAGACGATTTGGAAATCTGTGTGCAACCCACAGACAGCATTGAATTACAGAATGATGAAGTTGAAGAGGATCCACTTATCACACCAGTGAACAGTGCCTCCGAACAGGTTTCCAAAGCTTCAGCCATTGGACAAAGTGATGCAGTTGCCGGAGATATGGCAATGAAGAAGACGAATGAAGAAAATGATCTGGGCGAAACAAGGGGTAATCAAGCTGAAGATGAGGGTCAGGAGGATACGGGGAGCAAACTTCCGGAGACAGGCCCATCAGAATCACGTCCAACACAGGACACACAGTCCCAGTCCAACACTTCCCCAGAAGTAAGATCAGATCAGCACTCAGGCACCCCTTCTGCCAATTCCAGGAAAAAGTCAGCTTCCAGAACCAGTGAAAAGAATGAGAAGCAGAATAAGAAGACATCTGGAAAACAGTGTTCAAAGAAAAGGACTTCCAGCACCAGAGACAACAGCCAGAACAGCATTGTGGACAGTTTCAAACGCGTGCAGTCCAGAGAAGGCAGTCAAAGTGATCAAGAAAGAGGGCGTACAAGGACCCGAACCCAGCGCAAATCTCCCTCCAAATAGGACATCGGCCGGACCAGTGAGCATGCTAGAAATAAAACAAGCAGAAGATGCCAGAGTAGAAAGCGTGAGGAAGAATATAAAGAGAAAGGTAAACATCACTGTATGTTTAATGTAAAGAGTGGTAATGCAAAGTTTCTAAATTTTAATGTAAATGGTCTGTTGTCTAAGTTAGAAAATAACGAATTTATTCAGTATATTAAATCCCACGATTTTGTTTGTCTCACTGAAACTTTCATTGGCGAGAATTTTGAGTCCACACTTTTTTTTGACTACGATATTTATAACTCTAAAGCGAGTAAACTGTCCCACCAAGGAAGGTATTCGGGTGGTGTCATTGTTTTAGTTAGGAAGACGTTTTCAAATTTTGTCGAGCAGGTGGATTATAAACTGAAAATTTGATTGTTCTTGATATTGACAGGAAACTATTCAATACTGACAAGAACATATTTTGGATTTGTACTTATATGCCCCCAATAGACTCCACTGTCTGGGGAATCCGCGACAATGGATTTGGTATCGAGTCTCTAGAGCAATGTTTTCTTGATTTATATGAGTTGTCCGATTTTCATATTCTGTTATGCGGGGATTTAAATGCAAGAACAGCGTCAAAAAATAATGTTGGTATTGAATTGAAAACTTGGATGATGAAAGCTATGGTCGGCCACCATATTGTAGAGTATCACTGGATGGGGCTCTAAATGTGTTTGGTGAACAGTTGTTAGAACTGTGCAATTCTCTGGACATTGTGATCTTAAACGGGCTATCAGAACAATGTTTTGACGGTAGCTACACTTTTATATCCAGCTCAGGGTGTGGCACTGTCGATTATTTTGTTATGTTCCTATTTTGCTTGGGGTTTTGAACAATATGTCTCTTATTGTTGAAGATTCTACTGAATCAGACCACTTACCTGTTGTTCTTTCTATACCATTGGCAGTTTCCTGCAATTTATGTCAAACGAGAAATTGATTCCAACTGGTTTATTGAAAAACATGTATGGGACGAAGAAGGTGCTCTCACTTTCCTTGAAAACCTGAGAAAAGCTGATACAAGAGCTGATATACAAAGGGCTTTGTCCGTAATAGAAAATGATGCTGATGGTGCATTAGATATTTTTGTTAAGTCTTTATTGTCTGCTTGCAGTCCAATGTTAAAGAAAGTTTATCCAAATTCTCTTCCAAAGTCAGCAGAGTGGTTTGATGATGAATGTCGACAAGCAAAGAAGTACAGTAGGAAAACACTTAGGATTTTCAGAAATGGTAGGAAAGAAGAAGATCGTGTGGAGTATGTGCGAGCAAAGAAAAAGTATAAGAATTTATTGAAATTCAAAAAAGGAGATTTTAAACGAAAACAGGCTTAAATGCTCTCATCAAGTATTTCAGATTCCTCCAAGTTTTGGAAACAATTATCTGTAATGGGGTGTGGGAAACAAAAGTCAAAATGTTCGAATAACATTACAATAGATAACTGGCTCAATCATTTTCAGAGTGTATTTTCGGTAGACGATGGCTATGATGAAAATGATAACTTTGATAATGTTGATTTAAATGAGCAAGAAGAACATGAACTGAACTCTGAAATATCTGAAAGTGAAGTAACATATGCTGTGAACAAACTAAAGTTAAGTAAGGCTTGAGGTTCAGATGGTGTGCTGCCAGAAATGTTAAAGGCTGGAAGAGAAATTACGATTCCTTTTCTAAAGAAGTTTTTCAATATCATATTTTAAAAAGGTATTGATCCGAAAGAGTGGGTTAAGGCCATAGTGATTCCTATTCACAAAAAGGGGGATATTAATAAAGTTGATAATTACAGAGTGTCACTATTAAGCACAATTTCTAAATGTTACAGCTCTATATTGAATAAGCGTCTCTACGCATGGCTTGAAGCTAATAATAGGATTTCTGAGAGTCAAGCTGGCTTCCGTAAAAAAATATTCTACGATCGACCAAATTTTTTGTCTGTATTCCGTGGGGCAGAAATGCTTGACTCAGCGTGGGAAAAAACTATATGTGGCTTTTGTCGATTTTAAAAAAGCCTTTGACTCTGTAAGACACGATAAGCTTTTACAGTGTATTAGAAATCAGGGTATTAAAGGGAAATTTTTCTGTGCGCTTCAAGCTATGTATAACTCTCTGATATCTTGTGTAAGGTCAAATTATACGTACTCTGACTATTTCAGTTGTACCAAGGGGGTCCGTCAAGGATGTGTTTTAAGCCCAACACTGTTTGAAATCTTTATCAATCAGTTGGCAACTCATATGAATGAAAAAGGTAGACATGGTATTCAACTGATGCCTAATGTCATGGAATTATTCATTCTGCTCTTTGCAGACGATGTGGTTTTGTTGTCTACAACTCCAGTCGGACTTCAAAACCAATTAAATATACTGCAAACATGCTGTACAAATATGAAATTAGATGTTAATATAGATAAGACAAAAATAATGGTATTCAGAAAAGGAGGATTTCTTGGTAAAAACGAACAATGGATTTTTGACAATACCAAGATAGAAGTTGTCAATACTTATTGCTATTTGGGGTTCGTTTTTTCAACAAAACTTAGTCCAAGACTTGGTACTGAACACTTAATTACTAAAGGGAAAAGGGCATTGATTACTTTGATAAGAGCTTTCCAGAAGAATAAGGATATCGGTTATCACATTTATTTTAAGGTGTTTGACGCCAAAATCAAATCCATGTTATTATATTCATCTGAAGTGTGGGGGTACATCGTTTAGATGGCTTGGAGAGAGTTCACTTACTAGCATGCAAGCGTTTTCTGGGAGTTCCACTCAAGACCCCAAACAAAATGGTATACGGGGAACTGGGGAGATACCCCCTCTTTATTAACTCATACGTAAACGCGATTCGATATTGGTTCAAACTGATTAGTATGGGACAGAACAGATTACCGCGGCAAGCATATAGTATGCAGGTAATCCTTGATCAGAATGGTAAAAAAAATGCTGGGTAACAAATATAAGAGAATTGTTATGTGAGACTGGTTTCAACTTTGTATGGTTACAACAGGATGTTGGCAATGTTCGTTGGTTCTTAAGCATATTCAAGCAGAGATTAATTGATATGTTTATACAAGAGTGGACAGGAGCTATTAGAGATAAGGAAAGATATGCAAGCTATAGATCTTTTAAAGTCGTTTTTGAAAGGGAAATTTATCTGTGTAGCATTGATGTATTTTGTTTCAAAGTAGCTTTTTCACATGCAAGATTGAATGTTTTACTTTTGATTTTTAATTTGTTCCGATATAGTCATAATTCAAAAGACAGAAATTGTCCGTTTTGTGTTAATTCTGTAGAAGATGAAAACCACTTCATATGTAAGTGCTCACTTTATAATGATTTAAGGGAAGCGTTTATTTCAAATATTGTACAATTACCACTGTCAATCATTCTTCTACCACGGGATAATAAGAGAACATTACAAGTTTCAAAATATATTTTCCACGCAATTCGTAGAAGACAAGTTTATTCAGGTCGTGTATTAAGATGAAAATGCTACTAAAATTGACAACATTTTCTTAGATAGTTTCTCTTGTTTTCTCCTCTTATGAAGTATTTTTTGACACCTTTATTTATTTTTGTGTGTGTGTACTTTTGGTGTTGTTTTTTTCTTTTGTTTGTTTATCCATATACGCTCTTTTCTGAAAGTGTAGTATCGCAGATACGTTTGTATATATTTTTGAATCCTGATCCTTTTTGTGTATTGGCGCATTCATTTGTAAAAAGTAATCATGATATATGTGGACGACTTCATTATTTACCACCACCCCCTCCCCCAGTGCCCTTGACCCATTGTCTTCCCCACTTCCCTCGCCCGCACCCAAATCCTCTTGAATTTTATGTCTGTGGCCGTGTTCAATAAATTTGTGTTCGTTCTTCGTTCGTTCGTTCGTTCTCTCTCTCGCTCGCTCTCTCTCCTACTGTCTACTTTCTCTCTTCTTTTTTTGTGCTATGTGTGTGTGTGGTTTTGTGTTGTTTTTTTTTGTGTTTCTTGCTGTATACCTAACTTTTAGTTATGAATGTTGCTGTTTATTTCTTTTTGTTGTTGTTTGGCTTCTTTTTATGTATTGTGTGTGTGGGGGGGGTCTCTCTTTGTACGTGGAATAACAATAAAAACAAATAAAAATGTTTTAAAAAAATCTTGGGTCCTCCATTAAATTTTGTTCACGTTTAAAAGCACAGTATTTTCTTATAAAGAAGAAAGTATTGGCACTGTCTAAAGGAGTGATTTCCCATGTGCTTTGTCACCGGAGATAGAAAGTAGGCGTTCGTAAGATCAACGTATATGGCTACACTGTTTTAATATGTCATGAAAATATATAACTCCATAGATAATAATGAATCTGTAGCATTTATTTCCCACGGATCATGTTCAGAGAAAAATATGTAATAAACTGTATTATGAAATCCTGGAACCAACCATTGAAGCAGGTCCGTACCACAGATATCCACACCATGATTGAATGTACTCGTTCTTGAGTAACAATCTGTCTTTCCGTTGGATTTCTCCCCAACAAGTTCATCCTCGTCACGGATCTACACCAATAGTTTATGATTTTATTCCTTAGCCACTTTCTGTCTTTTGACCAAGTTTGGTTAAAATGGGGTCAGTTGTGTGAGTGTGCGTGTGTGTGTGTGTGTGTGTGTGTGTGTGTAATCTTGCCGACAGGCAAACCAAGGACGCAGTTGAAAGTGTACTGTCCTTGGCGGAGGTACCGAGAAGGGCACTCAAGGAGCACAGACCCCCTGCTAGGGTAAAACAATTATCGATCTGCCTTTTGATCCGAATCCACATCAGATATCAATGAATTTCTTTTCAGGCCACTCTTACCTTTTTCCTCAAGATTTAGTGAAAATCGGTTTTCGTAGATCTGCGTTATTTTATTGACTGACCCCAATGAAGGTTGACCACATTCTGCATCCAGTCTTCAAACCGGATCCGTAACATTAATTGTTTTGTCCATGAGATGCCTTCGATCTTTCCAAAGTGTTGTGTCGCTACAGTGGTTGCTCTCGATCGTCTTCCTTGTCTTTTTTTAAGCAAAATCTTGCTGGCAGAGATACAAACAAGCTCGTCGGCCGAAGTTAAAAAGAGAGTGGCTGAGATGGGAGGTAATTTCCATGTGTAGATAGCCACGTGAGGTGGAGTCTTTTTATTATTCTGGTTTTACACGGAAGCAAGGGAGCAAGCCTATGTGTTTTTGTCTCTTTTCCACATGGTAATCAAAGACTCATATATGGAATGTACTGATGTAGGAGGTTTTTCTCTACTTCCCTCCACTGAAAAATCGAACAGTCTTTACACACACACACACACACACAGCGCCAATATACATATGATTCATTCCTCCCACACTGTAAAAAGGAAAGAATAAAATAGATCAGCTCATTTACATTCGGCGTTCATCACTGCCTGCAGCCGCTGAGCGGATTTTTTTTCTTGCTATAGCCATGTTTGTTTGCTTGCTTGCTTCTTTCCTTGTTTTCTCTAGAAGAGCAGACCCTCTTCATCTTCCCTTTGATCAGCATCCGTGCCACGATCTGCATTAAAAGTCAGCGTGTCGGCCATCGTCATCACACTCACTCCGTCTTTTTACCAAGTTTTGTCAAATTCAGTTCTGTACTTTTTGCTTGCGAACAAATAAACCAACAGACGCCAATATACATATGACTTTTGTATCGGTAAAACAAAGTGAAGGTATAGGCTTGAGCGCACAGTCATGTAAAAAATGAATATATGCTGAGTTTTAAAAAAAAATTGACAACTTTTTGTCGACGACATCAATGTACATTAAGACGTTACTATTGAATGGATAGTAATGATCATTTTCATGACCTTCTCTGAGGCATTATTTCCTGTACGGATGGACATGTTCTAACTCGATCCCCAGCTTGCCATTTGGTTCAAGCCTGGCTGTATAACATTCTTGAAATTTTAGAGGCGTTGACTCTCCTGTGGCAAAGAGTATCATCGGCGAAGAGTCTTGTGGCTAAAGGCGCCTGTCTAGGAAAGTGGTTGCTGTTGAGAAGGAACGGCGCACCAAGAACAAAGCCCTGGGGCATTCCTATTTCAGCCAGATGGTCCTAGACGATGCGCTGTCCCTGACTACTGCCTGCTGCCCTTCTCCCAGGAAGTTGGAGAGCCAAGTGTTCACTGGGCTTGTGATTACATTATGCCAAAACTTCTGTGAAGAGAGGAGTGACAGACTTTGTCGAGTGCCTTCTAAGTAATCCTTCACCATCTGTTTACTTTCTCCATATCACCTGAGGGCCAGTTACAAGGCTACCTTATGCCAGAAAATGGCATCATCTCATCTGAAAGAACTTACGGAACTGCTACGCAGCCGACTTTCTTTTAATGCAATAAATCAAGAGAACACACACACACACACACACACACACACACACACACACACACACACACACACACACACACACACACACACACACACGTTTAACGTTGAAAGCAAATTCGAATGTCGGGCAGACAGGGCAGCCATGATATACAGGCGAATCATGCAACAATATTTTTACAATATATGACATAAATCTAGAATGATGCAGAATGCAGGCGAGATGGCAAAGTCCAACACATTCAAGCCAAGCCAGCCCTTGCATGCCAGAGAAGCATTCAACAAAAGGCTCGAAGCGCCCCAGCAGAAACGGTCATGTAGACTTCAATGAATCCATTGTCACGTAAACTACCAACCCCTTCGTAAACCAAAGATAAAAACACAAGAAAACTTTCACCAAAGTTATACAAAACAAAGAGCCATCAACGCTAAATTAGCTTCTTTAGTACAAGCTTTAAGATGAAGGGAAAAGGTGATCTTTTCAACGGTAAATCGGTTCTTCAAACCTTTAGAAATGTGCTGGTGACCTTTCTGTGGTATAAGTGGGTTCTCTAAAGCTTTACATACTTGTATTTTCGTTATTAGCAAGACTTGCTTCAAAACTGAACATGTTATCGGGACATCTTTTCAATGGTAAGTCAATGATTTCAAACCTTAGACAGGCCTACGTTTTGCATACCTTTCTAATTGTAACTCGATGCTTCGAAACTTTGGTGTTCGAATATTTGGGCATCTTTCCGATCACATGTCAATATTTTGAAACTTTACATACGTTTTGGTCATCTTTCGAATAGTTAGTCTTTTCTTCGAGACTAAACTTTGTTTTAGCGAACTTTTACATTGTAAGCTGAATTTTCGAATTTACGCATGTTTTGAATACCTTACAGTTGCAAGTCAGTGCTTCGAAACTTAACATATGTCTTGAAAACATTTTACCTTTACAATGGTAAGTCGGTAGTTTGAAGCCCTAGATATGTTTGGGACACTTTTTTAATAGGAAGCCAATGCTTTTAAACTTCGGGTATGTTTTGACTTTTTTTCGCTTCTTTTTATCATCGTTCACCTGATCATCACCATGATGATAATCATCGTCGTCAGCAGCAGCAGAAGCAGCAGCACAGTTGCATAGCAACAGCAGAAGCGGAAGCATCTCTGTCAGTATCATTATTACCATCTCCACTGTTGAAGTTGTTCTCGTCAACACCACCACCACCACCACCACCACACCACCACCACCACAACTATTACCACCACCACTACCACCACCACCATCACTGTCATTATCGTCATAGTCATTAGTGTTATCATGGTATCTATTCTTCTTTGTTTCTATTCTGGTCACTCGCTCATTGTTCCATTTATTCATACGAGTTATCACTGCCATACTTGAATACGTTGATCTTGAAGTTGTTCTTAGTGTGGTATCAGTATCAGTTTCCATATGATATAAAACACGTATATAGGTAGACAGTCTGAGACACAAAGACAGGATAAAACAGATATACATTCATTAACGCACAGGTGCGCAGAGAGAGAGAGAGAGAGAGAGAGAGAGAGAGAGAGAGAGAGAGAGACAGACAGACAGACAGACAGACAGACAGAGACAGACAGAGACAGAGACAGAGACAGAGAGAGAGAGAAGACGCCCCCAGCTCGACATATTTCATATTCAGAAGAAAGGAGCGTTATTTCATGGTCAAGAAAAAAAACAAACAAACAAAAGCCAAAAACAAAAAACCCAAAGCATTCTGCTGTCGACTGGAAAATCTCCCCGCAAACATACGATCGTTAAAAGAAGATGGATCAAAAAGCCCGGAGATGGTGCATTTCACGTAAGGCAATCGACAATAGGCAGAACGGATATAAGGGAAGCTGAAGCTACGATACAGCAGTATCAAGATTTGCCTTGGGGCCTCAAAGTGGCCATGGACACATTGACCCACTATATCCTGCTCTGGTTTGCTCTCTCTCCTCTCTCTCTCTCTCTCTCTCTCTCTCTCTCTCTCTCTCTCTCTCTCTCTCTCACACACACACACACAACACACACACACACACACACACACACACACACACACGTTTACCGCCTTCTTTCATTAGTATATTTCTCTCTCTCAGATGTGTGTGTGTGTGTGTGTGTGTGTGTGTGTGTGTGTGTGTGTGTGTGTGTGTGTGCGTGCGTGCGTGCGTGCGTGCGTGCGTGCGTGCGTACGTGCGTACGTGCGTGAGAGAGAAAGAGGAGGGTGAGACACAGACAGACAGACAGACAAAAAGACACAGACAGAGCATGAAACGAGCTGAATGTGTTTTGAACCTTAGCATTCCATGTCTCCCAAAACCGTATTCTGGTCTGTTGGGGCTTCTTTCCATCAGATTTGTAGGATCTTGTCATACAAAATATTTTCTTCCAAAATCCCTTTGTTCTTGTTTACTGAAGAATAATTGCAAATTAGGGATTTACTTCTCAATTAGACGTGTGCAAAAGTGGTTCACGAATTGTTATATTGAAAAACGTTCTAATTGACTTGTATATTTTTTCTATAGAATACGGTTAGGACTCATTGTTTAATGATGCACAATCACTCCTCTGCTTAACATTCAGTGAAAATGCAACAAACGCTCATCTTCTCTCCCATCCCACCTCCATCCTGTCCAACTCTCCCCCTTTCCTCATCAGATGACAAATATACCCTCTACAAATTTGTCTGTCAAAACTCAATGAACTAATTCGCTTACCCTCACACACACACACACACACACACACACACACACACACACACACACACACACACACAACACACACACACAAACGCACATACACACACACACGCGTGCGCGCCGCGCGCACCCACGCACGCACACACGCACGCACGCACGCACGCGCACACACGCGCACACACACCGACCACACACACACACACACACACACACACACACACACCACGCACGCACGCACGCACGCACGCACGCACGCACGCACGCACGCACACGCACACACACACACACACACACACACACACACACACACACACACACACTCCCTCACACTCACTCCTCACCCCCGACCTGACCTCCCTCTTAAACGTTTGTCTGCGACAATAATAATACTTTTTTGCCATTTCCTGATGCTCACTTCCTCCCCCTGTTTTCGTCAGAAGCAAAACATAGTGACACTACCCCCTGTCGTACACACACACACACATCATCTTCCCTTCCTCACTCTCAGACCCGTCTTCTCCCTTTTTTCACCTGTCTGCTCCAAAAATACAATAGGTTCTACCAGCTCCTATCCGTTATCCTCTCCTCGTCCCCCTGTCTCCGTTTTTCTCTCCATGAAAATACAATGAAGATATTTCTTTCTCTCCTCGACACCCTTACCACCCTCTCCCTCCACCTCTCACCCTGTCTACAGTACTGCTGTAATTCTTATTTCCATTTTCTGCTGCGAAGAGGTGAACAAACTCCCAGGATTCCTTGGATTGATAGTCTGCGTTCCGAGATCAATATTCCTGTTGCTGTATGACCATCTGTTCCACCAGACGTTTTCCCACGCCTACATACATTTAGCAATGCCACGGGAGAGTCGCAATACGATCTTCGATTTAATCTGTTGGTTTGATATACATTATTGTGTATTTCTGCGTTGCCTCATTCAGTCTATTTCTCTTTCTCTCTCTTCCGCTCTCCCGTTTCCTACCTACCCACTTTCCTTTGCTGTTTTTTTTTTTCTTCTTTCTCAGATGAGTAAGGATCTCTGTGTGTGTGTGTGTGTGTGTGTGTGTGTGTGTGTGTGTGTGTGTGTGTGTGTGTGTGTGTGTGTGTGTGTGTACCTTGATTGATGGCAGATGGTAACGCATCACAAAGTTGAGTTAAGGCGGTATCGCAAGAATGTCAACAGCGAAAGACAGACTGACACAGTTGGAAGACTTTGTGCTTAGTTATGTGTTTATAGACATGTTTCTCAAGAGAAGCGGGACATGTTTATCACCAACAGCAAGAAAGATTTCATACCAAACAGTCTCGTTTGAACCTCTGTAATTACGGACATTAGAAGAAGGAAATAAACGTAAGTCGAGAAGAAATTCATCCATATTGAATCTTTTATTCAAAGGAAAGATACTGTCTAGTTGTTTGGCCTTCATTCTGATGTTTTAGAAACATTCAAGACCACTTACACATGACTGGACAGTGGTATCTAATAACGTTGTGACACATTGTTACACTGGATACCATGTCTTTGCTACTTCCATAAATATCATTTTTGTTTTGTGGAAGACAATGCCATGATTCTGGCTGGACTGCAAATAAATTGACACCATCTTAGGCTGGCTGTGGTTTTAACAGCTCAAGATAAAGAAAATGACATTTTGCCTGTTCCGTTATACAGTATCCATCATTAGCACGAATTTATCAAACTAAGGAAAAGTGACTGCACGTATGGGTAGGTAAGTAGGTATTCGTCCGCAAGAGCGGCCAAATTAGAGGGCCTCACTTGTACCCACTTACACTCTACATCCTTGGCTTCAAGATGCTGTCGTCTCTTTGCACAATGAGCAATGGTGTGGTGAATGTATATTCCTAGTCTTCTTGAACCAAAGTCGTTTGCATTTCGTCGAATGAAGTTATGGTTGGATATGAACCAGGAATCAAGATGGGCCAGATGAATGGAAGCAGACTTCTTGAGAAACACAGAAATTTCATGAATTTTACAAGAAAGGTAATAGCTTTTAAGTGACCAATACACAACCCAGTATTATTCTTAGTAACGCGACGATGTTCCACAGTATTTACCATCAAGAAAAAATATTGGCTGTTGTATTGCATGGCACAATAGTGGATAACTGCATCATAGCGATACATGAGACTACACAATCATATCAGTATTAAACAGAAACTGTTCAAGCACCAATAAACAAATTCGCATACTAAACGTACATCGCATGTATGCACAAACACGCACATACATAAGCAAGCGCGCATGGAGAGAGAGAGAGGAGAGAGAGAGAGGGGGGGGGAGGGGGAGGGGGAAGGGAGGGAGGAAGAAGGAGGAGAGCAAGGGAGGAAGTGGAGATGATGGATGATGAGATGATGAGATGATGATGATGATGATGATGATGATGATGATGATGATTTTTGCTGTTGTTGTTGTTGTTGTTGTCGTCATTATCATGATTATGATTATGATTATCAATATCATTGTCATCACTCTCATTATTCATACATATGATGAACTTAATTTCTTCTTTTTTATTACTATACATTTGTATATTTCCTAGATTTCATCTTATTATTTTTCCCATTTTCTTTATCATTTATCAGTTTCATTATGATTGTTATGGTCACTATTACTGTTACTGTTATCATCATCATCATCATCATCATCATCATCATCATCTTTACTATTGTTGTCATTATTATTATATCATTATTCACATTATTATTGTTATCATTGTCAGTAGCAGTAACAATAGTAGACGTAGCGGTAGTAGTAGTAGTAGTATCATCATCATAATCATCATCGTTCTTCACATATCATTGTTACAATGCTGTTATTGTAAGTAGTAGTAGTAATAGTAGCAGCAGCAACAGTAGTAGTAGTAGTAGTAGTAGCAGCAGCAGTAGCAGTAGTAGTAGTAGTAGCAGTGGTGGTGGTGGTGTTGGTGATGGTGGTGGTGGTGGTGGTGGTTTTCTTGTTGTTGTTGCGGTTGTTGTTGTTGCGGTTGTGGCTATTGTTGTGGTTGTAGCTGCTGGTGTTGTTGCTGTTGTTGTTGTTGTTGTTGTTGTCATTGTTGTTGCTGTCATAGCAATATTATTGTAATTACTTCTCTCACTCTTCTCAAAATTACTTGACTACTATCATCATTATCGTTAGTAAAATGTTTAGTCGATCACAATACTATTATCATTATCATAATCATCAGCATCATCATCAGTAGTAGTAGTAGTAGTAGTAGTAGTAGTAGTAGTAGTAGTAGTGAGTGTATTATTATTGATATTACTTTCACCTGTATCTTCTCTCATTCAAACTCGGTTTCATTCCATACTTTAAGCTGACCCAAGACCAAATTTTGCATTCATGTTGAGGAGATAAATAATTATCTGCTCGTCCTGTGCTGTCATTGTTTTGAATATCATTTGTCTTGCCTGAAGAAGACACTATCCGTCGAAACGCATTGTGTCAGATTTGTAATTAGTTCGTGTCTTCTTTTGGCCGCCCAGTCAATCTGTTTTTGCTCAGCTGCCACTGCTGAAAACCACTCAGCAGCAGGGCACCGTGTCCTCAGTGGGTTGCTTCATGACCACTTAGTGTTAATTGCCCCCTGGGGGCTGCTGGTACAGGGGCTGCAGCTTGGTGCAGCTGTGTACAAGGCGGCCAGAATGAGTAGCATAATAGCTCCACAGGGCTAGCATTGAAAGAAGAAACAAGCAATTAATAGATAAATCAATAAATAGATAAAGAAATCAATCAATCAATCAATTAATCAATCAAGAGACCAAGCTGTTGCTGACAAAAGAAAGAGATGAAAAGGTCTGCTGAACCAAGACACCATTTGAAGACAGAGTTGGCGAGAGGTGCACACATCACAGGATAACAATTTCTTTTATTTGTCCAAAAGATGGAAAATTCATTTTCGACAGCACAGCAACCATTATACCAGGACAATACACAAGCACAGAAAGAAAAAAGGCGAAAACTTCATGTGTAATAATCAACAGTAAATCAGTCCCATCAGTAAAATACCTTCATGCAAGCACAAACACTCTTCCCCCACACACACTCACACACACTCCCACCCACCCGCCCACACACACACGTAAACACACACACACACACACACACACACACACACACACACACACACACACACACACACACACACACACACCACACCACGTACAAACACATGTGCGTACGCAGCTACAGTACACATCCACTCTCTTAAAAGCGTGGAACCTAACATTACAATAAGAGCACCATCATTAAAAGCAAGCAACATGCTCACAAATGTACCCTCAGTAGGTTGATAACGATGCGTCTGATTAGACCACTTCTGAATGATTAGATGAGAACTTCTTGCAATCTAAACTGTCAACCGTAACAAAATCCCAAATAAAGACTCTGCTACCGTTTAGACTGCCATATCCACAACACCGGTGACAACAAATGAGTGAGGGAGTACACAATCCTCCACCAAGATCGCACAATCGTATTACCTTTTAATCAAAGTCTGACTCAGATTCCCTACCCCACACACCGTTCCATTCCTGGCCTCGCCTTTCGAACGGATCTGCATCCAGATTTCATGGACTTGTCCTTGGGCCCCGTTTATTCTTTTCGTTAAGTTTCGTTATTTTTTTTGTTCTGTGGGTTCTGCAGAATCCTTGCAGACAGACAGGCAAACAAGCCAACAGCCCTGAGTCACAGCACAATCTCCCTGGTGGAAGGACTGTGTGATGGTGGAGAGAGAGAGAGAAGAGAGAGAGAGAGAGAGAGAGAGAGAGAGAGAGAGAGAGAGAGAGAGAGAGAGAGCAACAGACAGACAGATGGACGGACAGAAACAAAAAAAGACACAAAAAGACAGATAGACAAACAAGTGCGCACTCTCTCTCTCTCTCTCTCTCTCTCTCTCTCTCTCTCTATCTCTATCTATCTATCTATCTATCTATCTCACACACACACACACACACACACACACACACACACACACACACACACACACACACACAACACCAAAACACCATCCAGCCAAGCCCCCACTCGATGATGACAAAGACCCGGTATTACAGAAACCCATACACCAGCTATCCTCAATTGAAGGCAAAGATTTGGGCTCAGCATCTTTTCCAGACACACTCCAATACTGGTCCATGTCCACGTCTGGCGCCGGTGTGTCTGGCAGCAATGTATGGAACATCTGGTGTCTGTGAAGCCGCTGGGTCTCTGGTTACCATCGCGTGCTGACGAGAGACGGTCTTCCTGGCAGCTGCTCCACTGTCCCTGTTTCCTTACACAGTATGATTGTGTTTCTCGTGTTGTTGTTGTCTTTCTCCTGGGGTTCTGTTGATTTGTTTTCTGATTCTCCCCACATGGCTTTCTAGACTCACATCTGATCATTGGCACAGGGACACCAGTCTCCGCCAAGGATGATGGGGAAACTGATCATGCAAAGGCGCTGCCCAAATAGCATTGGCAAAGCAGTTGTTTTTACACTGTAGGGCGATAAAGGGAGCGAGCAAATGAGTGAGCAGGCGAGCGAGCGAGAGACAGAGACAGACAGACAGACAGACACAGACAGACAACAGACACACACACAACACACACACACACACATGCACGCACGCACGCACACACGCACGCGCGCGCGCACGCACCACACACACACACACACACACACACACACACACACACACACACACACACACACACACACACACACGTGAGCTCGCCACTACAACCACTATCAACCACCACTACCATCGCTGCCACAAGCGCACCACCATCACCATCAAATATGACAACATTAACAGAACTAACAGCATTAATCCCAACAACACAACAACATCAATAGCGCCTACAACAACAGCAACAATACAGCACATACATTGGTTTAAAAAAAAAAAGAAGAAATAAAATCCAAGGCGGCACAATGCAGCATGTATATTGATCACGTCCTTCTCCGTTATTTACTAGTTATGCATATTTTTTTTAATCTGTCATATCTCCGTTTTCCTCTCTTTCTCTTTTTTTCCTTCCCATTAAATGGGAATCGAACATGTTATTAATAAACATCTAAGCGCAAAAAAGAGAATGCATGTAGCATTATTTACATTTTCGCTTTCTTTTTTCCTTTTTTTTTCTGTCTTTACTCATTCTTCTTGCATGTCGTTTTCTTTGAGTTTCTTCTTGTCTTCTGATCTTTCAATCTTGTAAATGTGTGGCAAAGGGTGTGTTTTTTTTCTCTTTTGTGTGTGTTTCTACTCATTTGTGTTTTTGTTTTTTGTTGGTGCTGTTTTGTTGTTGTTGTTGTTGTTGTTTTGTTTGTTTCTTTTTTGGTAGATTTTCTCTGATCTTTCTCAATTTTTTGGTTTCAATAACCCCTCCCACTAACTCAGTTTCCCGTGATCAGAAATTGATCTTTGTAGAAACGAAGCTGACAAGTCTGTTGATTTACACACAAAATGGCGCTCGTTTCCCAGCGACATTATTGATTGTGTACTGTGTAATACGATACAAGTAGGTCATGTGTGCAACAGGCGGTACGATCCTGTGTTCGACTTGTGGCAGAGCCTGATGTACCCGCATATGACTAATCTGCCACAGTCGGACACCGCATCAAACCCTTTTCAGTGTGATGTCACTGGTAATTGTCAAGTACGTGTGTGTGTGTGTGTGTGTGTGTGTGTGTGTGTTGTGTGTGTGTGTGTGTGTGTGTGTGTGTGTGCGTGTGTGTGCGTGTGTGTGTGTGTGTGTGTGACAGAGAGACAGAGTGAAAGAGAAAATGACTTCAGATTTCAGACTTCAGA
>CM065731.1:57850557-57890557 GCA_033310375.1 Conus canariensis
ATAGGGGAAAGCGTGTAGAACTTTGAATACTACTACGTGTTTATAAAAATAATAATAATAAATAAAATAAAATAAAATAAATAAATTTTAAAAAAAAAACAATTAAAGAAAAACGCCAACTGGACTCTGTAAGAAACTTTGACTAACTAATCTGAGAAACGGATAATCATTCAACATTTTAGAGAGTGATGACGTCGATCCATCGGAAGTATTACCACCAGCCATGATAATCAAGTTCTTTGTTTTGGGGCAATGAATTAACAAATGTGAAACACTTAGTGCGTTTCCACACATACATCTAACATTTCTACTGAATTTTGTTTTCAGTGAATTTAAACGTAATCTGTGGATTAAGCTTCTTACATCTCTAGGTATATGAGTTAGATAAGTTTTTGATGTTTTATTCTGTGTTCCAGAACTGTATGCAATACAGTTATCATAGTACTGAGATTCCGAGTTCTTTAAGGACTGTTGGAAGCTTTTCTCAGTCTGTTTGTCAATTAAGGAATAGCATTCTGAAAGATCTAAAGGTATATTAAGTGAAGTTGTGCTTTCCATATTTCTAGCTGCTCTTTTTGCTGCGTGATCAACCTTTTCATTTGATAAAATTCCACTGTGAGATTGTACCCAATAAAACGTAACAGTGACCCCTTTAAGTGATAAAAGGTGAATGACTCGGTTAATTTATAATATAATCTCAAGTCGAATTTTTGAATTTGGGGACTGGAGGGCACCCAGAACCGATCTGCTATCAGTACACACAAGAATTCGACAAGAATTTAGGGGGTAATGTAAAATAAATTCCAAAGACATCAAAATGGCAATGAGCTCTGCACTAAATAAGGAAAGATTTTTACCAAGATTATAGAGTTTCTCTACATTCAAATCTGGGATAATAAAAGCAGCACCTGCTACATTATCGTCTAAAATTGAGCCATCAGTGAAAATCTTCATATAATTTCTGTAATTTTCATCCAGATGATTACTGACAAATTCTTTTAATATATAGGGGATCTCTTTTTTTTTATTATTTCATTGGAACTGATATCAAAGGTGGGTTTTTTTTGCACCCACCTGGGAATTGGAGAAAAGGACGGTTTAGAAGCAATGTTAGTGATTTCAGAGTCTATGTTTTGATTGGAAATATAAGACTTATTAGTTTTTAATGATTGGATTTCTCGCGCTCGTTTAGCAAAATCTACTTCAGATTTTAAAGATACCTCGTTTGTACAGAAATTATTCAAGGTAAGACTCTTTAAAAGTAAATTTTGAGGCAGATGCTTTTCTCAACTCTTCAAGTATATAAAAATGTTGTGTGTGTGTGTGTGTGTGTGTGTGTGTGTGTGTGTGTGTGTGTGTGTGTGTGTGTGTGTGTGTGTGAACGTCAAAGTCAAAGTCAAAGTCAAAATTTTATTTAGAGATGGAGACATTGAATAAGCAGCATATCTGCTTTTTTACATCAAGCCATCTGTGAAAGAAAAAAATAATAATTTTTTTTTTAATCAAATCGTGTACAATGCCTTTCATCAAAAGAAAAGTAAACATACCGTCTTACCCCCTCCACTCTCCTCCCCTTTTCCGTACTCACTTCCATTCACGTAAAAGGTATCAATGCTCATTGCCGCCCCTATGGTTACATTCACGAAGTGTATATCTTTACCAGTGTATTTCTTTTCTGCACAGGATGGACATTTTTTCAGTATGATATGTGGTTAACGATTCATGAGATAATCTTTCAAGTTTTTCTTAAATGTGTTTTTATTTGTTATATTTTTAAGGGTTTTGTGAGTTTATTCCACAGATTTCCACCTGAATATACAAAACTGGATTTGCATAAATTGTTGCGTGGTCTAGGAATGGACAATAAATGATTATGTCTATGACAATTGACGCTAAATGTTTCTGTAATCTTTTGGGGAGCTGTTCCATTAATAACGTTATGCATACAAAGGGCTTTATTGAAAAAGAGTTTGTTTGGGAAGGTTAATATTTTGAGTTGTTTGTAATCTTCATCAGTTGGGGAGCTCGATTTTAACAATACTAATTTCAATGCTCGTTTGTACAGACGATGAATTGATTTTAAATTATGTTCACAACAGTTGTCCCAAAGGGTTTATGCATAATCAATTAATGACAAAATATGTGCATAGAAAAAAGTTTTCGAGAGTGGCCATCGAGGAAATTTTTTATCCGAGACAACTGAAATATTTTTTTGGAAAGGCGTTTGCTAAGAATATTATAGGTTCAGTCCAAGATAAATCTTTGTCAATAATGACACCTAGTGTTTTGTATGAACTGGCTTCCTCAACTTTGTTGTTGGATATGAGTAAAGGCTGAAAATTTGATTTCATTTTTTGTCGTTTTTGTCTTGTAGACACGTACATGCACTTTGTTTTGATAGCATTTAAAGACATATGGTTTAGTTGTGTCCATTCAGTAAGTTTATCGATATGTGCTTGAAGCTTAATTGTTCATTCATAGGCATCAGAGTCGTTTTCGTGAAGAGATGTATCATCTGCAAACATTTCGCATTTACATTTAACAAAACAAGGCAAATCATTAACGTAAATAGTTAACAAAAGAGGTCCTAACACAGAGCCCTGTGGAACACCATATTTGACAGGCATAAATGTTGACAATTTGTCAGCTACAGCTACTAATTGTTTTCGGTCACATAAAAAAGTTGAAATAAGACTTATGAATTCTGGAGTCAGCTTGTAAAGTTCAAGTTTACAGCACAACAAAGAATGGTTGATGACATCAAATGCTTTTTCAAAGTCTATGAAGAGAATATCTGCAAATTTATTCTCGTTTATGCTGCAAAGAAGACTGTCCATAAGCTGTATGAGGGCTGTGTGGCAAGAATGATGTTTTCGAAAGCCCAGCTGATTTCATGGAGAAGTTTGTTATCAGCAAAATAAGAATACAGAGACTTATGCGTGTGTTTTTCGATCGGTTTTGCTATGGCTGATAAAATGGATATCGGTCTGTAATTTGATGGGTTTGAAGAATCCCCGGTTTTATACAGAGGAATAACTTTAGCTTCCTTAAATTTTAGAGGAAAAGTTTGTTTATCTATGCATAAATTGTATAAGTATGTCAAAGTATCTGTGATAACAGGACATGACAACTTAAGTATTTTTGTCTCGATACCATCTAAATCACGAGTATTTGATTGGGTTGAAGTAGACAAGGCTTTACTAACATTTAAAACGGTCATGGGTTTCAGACTAAATGGAACACGAATATCCTTATAATGGATGTATGGTTCTAAATAACTGAGATCATTTTCACTAGATTTATCATTTAATATGATTCTATCTGCTATGGTTGCAAAATGATTATTTAGTTGATCTGCAGATATGTCTGAGCTCATTTGTTGACTTTTTGCCATATGTTTGTTAGTGAATATGTTAATTGCTTTCCAAATTTGCCTGGTATCTTTGGTAGAAGTTAACAGTTTTCTAAAATAAGTACGTTTCGATTTCCGTTTTAATGACGTCACTTTATTTCTTTGTTTTCTGAATTCTTCATTTGTTCCGAAATTACTCAAATGATTTCTTTTATTAATTTCTGTGTCAATTTCTTTAGTTATCCATGGAGGTTTTGTTTCCTGTTTAACCCTTTTCTTTATAAAAGGGGCGTGCTTATCATATACAGAGGTAAACGTATCAATCCAAAATTCAGCTGCTTTATTTGGATATCTGATTTGATAGATGAGGTCAAATTGTGCTTCAGAAAGGTCAGTAAGGAAATCTTCTTCTTTAAAGTTTCTAAAGCTCCTGTAGTAAATAACTTTATGACCTACTTTTGGAATTTTTACACGGTTTTTTGAACCAAGTAAGGCAAATTGCGTTGTGATCACTACAGCCATAGGGAGGGGAACAAAGTTCGATAATGGATTGTTTTGCATTTGTGTAAATATGATCTATTAGAGCAGCGGAATTTTCAGTTATGCGTGTTGGTCTATCGATTAGTTGTTTTAAATTCTGTGATATATAGAAGAAAAAAAAAAAGAAGAAAAAGAAACACCCGAAGGTGCTGGGGAGGACCCAGAGAAGCACTGTCTTCACCTGCCTTTAGAGCAGTCCTGTACCACCCTTGGAGGCCTGCGCTGTGTTGACGATGGGTACAGGCACGCGCAGGACACTCCATTAAGACATCAAGGGACATAACTGCTCCTGAACAGAGGTAAATCAGACTACAGGATGCAGCTCATAACAGCCTTAAAGTAGCATCCCCATGGGTGTACCAGCCCACTTTGATTTTGTTTTTAACAGATCAATGTTAAAATCTCCTAAAATAATTGTCTCATAACTTAGAATGGTTACTTCATCCATTATTGCATTAAATCTGTCCTGCCAATCAGTGGTTTCTGATGGGTTTCTATAGACAAAGCCTATTGCAAGTGGTTGACTATTTTTCATACTTATTTCAATCCAAACAGATTCAACACCATTATTTTTAAAATTAACTAGCCTTTTACATTTTAATGAGGAAGCATGATATATAAGTAAGCCAGTGGATTTTGCTTTATAGGGGTCGAGTCGCATTATTTAGTATCCTGGCATGTCCATTTCTGCATCTGATATATGAGAAGATAACCGGGATTCAGAAAAACAAAATACATGAAAACTGTTTCCATCACTGCGAAGTATAGTTGCAATGTCATTTTTTTGTTTGTTGCGTTATTGATGTTAAGGTACCCTACACGAAGTCCATGTTTGGATGGCCATGTGTCTAAAGTCATAGGCATGTTGCAGTGTATAGCACTAGGTATGGCTTAAATAAAATGGCGAGAGGGAACACTAGATAAATCACTGCTTAAACTGTGGCAGGCTCAGACGGCACCTGGGCAAAATCGATGTCAAATGAACCGAAGAATATAGAAGGCACCTGGGCAAAATCGATGTCTTTTGAACCAAAGAGTATAGAAGGCACCTGGGCAAAATCGATATCAAATGAACCAAAGAGTATAGAAGGCACCTGGGCAAAATCGATATCAAATGAACCAAAGAGTATAGAAGTACAACAGCAAGAAGCTCTAAAAACGAATCAAGGCAATGGATCAAAGAACAACAACAATCACTTAATAATACAGAAAAGAACAACAACAATCACTTAATAATACAGAAAAGAACAACAACAATCACTTAATAATACAGAAAAGAACAACAACAATCACTTAATAATACAGAAAAAAACAACAACAATCACTTAATAATACAGAAAAGAACAACAACAATCACTTAATAATACAGAAAAGAACAACAACAATCACTTAATAATACAGAAATGAACAACAACAATCACTTAATAATACAGAAAAGAACAACAACAATCACTTAATAATACAGAAAAGAACAGCCAATCAAAAGTGCAAGTAATAACAAGAAAAATAACAAAGTATACAATTTAAATTAAGGAACAAGAAAAATGCCCAAATATACAAATCAGGGAGCAAACAGCAATCGATCAAAGCGTTTCCATCAATCCAGTCCAGAAAAAGCAGTCAGCTAATGACAGTAAACAAGCGCACACCAATGGAGGGGCAAACCGCAGGATTATTTCGTGCAGCCTGATACAGTCCATCTGCAATGGTTCATTTTGCACGAATCAGGCCACCGCAGCACAGAAACACTTCACCTCTCTCTCTCTCTCTCTCTCTCTCTCTCTCTCTCTCTCACACACACACACACACACACACACACACACACACACACACACACACATACATTTGCAAGACTATTGAATCACACAAAAGCATGTCAGGTAGTTGATTCTTTATAGCATATTATTCAAAACAAACCGATTTTCGAATAACAGGCGCCCAATACTATATACTTGGTATATATTACTCGCTTCGATTGTGTTGAATATTTAACATGAGTGAAGTTAATCTGTTAAGTATTTGTAAATAATTGGTCATGTCATTTGACTGTGTTATAGACAGAGCGTTACACGGTGGGTTCATGTCACGGTCAGACAGGATGAGGTCCGGGTTCTGACCCAAGTTCTGGGACCGTATCCCTGAGCCACAGTCAGCACTGGAGTCCTCCAGTCTGCTGTGTTGGGGTGGCTGAGGCTGCACTAGAGAGCTTGGCTGAGAGGGGCGGTACTCACTGCCTGCTGGCGGCCGTAAAGGAGGGAAGTGGTGCATGGACTGGAGAGTGGGCAGGGCCTGACTGCTGGGCCTACCATGACCGTTATAGCGGCCAAGGTCCTGATAGTGATGGGGGTAGGGGTCAAACTGAGGACCAGCGCTGTAAGCCTGCTGCAGGTTCTCAGGCTGAATGACAGTGTTATGATTGTGGCTGTAAGATGGCTGGGTGAAAGGATTCTGTGCATAGGCTGCACGAGATTGACGGCTATGACGGGTGAGATCATTTGACAATATAGGGGGCCGAACACCCTGAGGGATGTAGTTCAAGCTCTGCCTGTCACTGAGCTGAGCTTGTCCTGACTGGGAGTTTCTACGCCGTGGCGTTGTATCCTCCAACCAGTTTAGGATAGTGCTTTTGAATGTGGATGCTAAATGGGCTGTGCCTTTATAACTAAGATGAATTACATCATGGTACATGATCAGTTTTGGAGCACCGGAACAAAGCATCCGTATTGTCAATAAAACTGATTTTGGAATCAAAACATGCTTGCCGGAGGTTACGGTTTGTAGGGTTGATAGAATTGTTAAAACTGTGCCTGCCCTTTGCTGGAATCAATGTACAATTCCAGTCGATGGGAAAACCTGACGACATAGCCTGATTAAATGGTTCCACTGCTGGATGGACACAGGGCCTGAAGGGCAGTCATTGATTCCAATGTGAATAATAAGAGCCTTGATTTGGTCATTGCGTGGTTGATGGGATAGCCATTGTATTAAATCTTGAGTAGTCATACCAGAAACACAGATTTTAAACAAATTGTATGAACGGAGCGCCAGTCTCTTGGGGTTCAGATTTCTAAATACAGAGTCGCCAATGAACAGAGCAGATGCCCGGTCACTGACTGTGATGAATTTCAAAATGTCACATGGGAGGCGTTTTGGAATCCGTTTCTCGGGAGGTGAGGAAGATTTCTTGTAAGGGTCATTACGATGACGAAGCTGACCATCACTGTCATTGTTCACCATGTCCGATAAAGGGGCAAACACGTTACTGACAGGGATGGCATAGTCTGAAGAGAGGTGAATGGACAGGAGTCTCTCCTCACCATCCTCAGTGTCACCAGGAACGTTTGCTGGACCTGAGGGCAGGCTGCTGGGGGCGAAGGACTCGCTGTGCGTGCTGCCTGGGTCAGCAGGGCGAGACTCAGATGTCAGAGACCTCATGGCAGGCGGGGGTGGAGGGGGTGGAAGGAATGGCAGGTGGCTATCCACACAACTGGTGGTACTCCTGCGAAGAACCCTCGATGTCGATGACCTCTCTCTCATGGTAAGAGGGGGTGGAGACAGTGGAGGGGGTGGAGGTGGTGATGGTGGTGGAGGGGGTGATGATGGGGAGGGGGTGGGGTGGGTAGCTGTCCACACAGCTGGTAGTATTGCACCTTTGAATTGAGGGCTGATCTGAAGCAGAGCTGTCAGCTCTGACCAGAGGGATATGCGGATTTCCAGGGCCGTTGTACACAGACTGTGGCTGAGGGAAGGAGAGCTCCACATGCTGTGATGTACCATCTCCACTCACTGGGACAGGCCGGTCACTGCTGACTTGTGTGCTGACTTCAAATGTTGGTTTTTTAGATTTGAGACTTTTAATATCCGAACGGATGTTGCCAAGTTGTGTTTTGAGTGAATGATTTTCTTTTGTTAAATTTTCAACCGTGTCTCTGAGCAGAGATATTGTGGTTGTCAGTTCATCAGTTCTTATCTGGAAGAAATCTTTGGTAGAGTTAGTATTGTATTTCAGTTCATTCTTAGTATCTGTTTTAGAGTCTTCAATTAATGACAACAGCGATTCTCTCATGTCTTGCAAGGAAGCATCCAGATCTCTGACTTCACCTTTAGCTGAAAAAAGCGCTGTTTGTACAAATGAAGAGGAGAAGGAGAAGGTTTGTGGTGGGTTTGTCGAAGACAGAGAGTTCGCCGGCGAAGAGTCTTCTTCCTAGGACCCAGGGGAGTGGTACTCATCGTTGGCACCTTGGTCTTCGTGGACGACAGTAGTACTGCGGCTGGGTAGGGGGCGGGTGGGTGCAGGACAACCTGAGATGTGGTGCACTGACTGAGCTGTGTCTGGGCATCCTCACTGAGGGAACAGGGTGGGGGTGGGGATGTGCTCAATGGAGGTGATGACGACTCTTTCTCTGTGAGGACTGGAGGCTCTACTACTGCTGTAGGGTCACTGGGAGGGTCCATTGTGGGGCTGGTCAGGGAAATGGGGCCAACGGGATGGATGAAAGTAAGAGGTACACGGAGAAGAGAGGACGTGAAGGTATTGGTGTCATTGTCACTGAGGAATGTCGAAACGAGAATTTTTAATTTTTCACATTCTTCCGAGTCCCACAGACAGCAATCTTTTCCTTGGCATAGAAGAGTTCCTGAATTCTGTGCAGACTTAAAATATAGGGTAAAAGTAATTCTTTTAGAAGTTTCCAAGAAAAGACGGATAGTGGTTTTGGCCAGTTCGGTTGGAAGGGTAGTGATCCATTGTGTAGAGGGAGATGATAGTGGTCGGTCATCTTGATCAAAGTCTGTCACCTGGAGTGTGATGGAATTGTCGAGGATAGCAGTATATCGAAGCAGAAGCGCATTCCGCCACACACATAATTCCTTTTCGCCACACCAAAAACGTTTTTGTATTGTATCAGCTGTGTGGTGTAGTTTGTTACTACTTGATAAATCATCAACAGCAAGCGCCTGTGCTTCTTCGGCTATGTTCAAGGACACGAGATCCGACGTCGTGCATGTTAAAAGCCTTTCACCACAACACACAACAAGAATCAAAATGTAATTATTCATTCATCAGTTTATGTCTAGTCCAAGCAACATCCAGCATTCTAGATGAGACAGTCCGGAGATGCACATACTCTCATACGCTCTCTCTCTCTCTCTCTCTCTCTCTCTCTCTCTCTCTCTCCCCTCTCTCTCTTCTCTCTCTCTGTCCAATTAGCTGACTCTAAGTTAACAAATCGTCCATTGTCCGCACGTGTACTTGTTTGTTTGTTTATTGTTATTTTCCAGTGGTTTCCATTCAATATTTAAAAGACAGACATCCAGGCTTAGCTTTATCGTTGCATCTACTTTTACTTATCATGTATCCTGCTGATCTTAGTTCACATGTTCCAGCGAGTAGATTGGATGATGATTGAATCTCTCTGCCTGCATGATTCAGATCAGCCCAAAAAGGATTCTCTGTGTTAGATTTGCGTCAACCCAGTGTTAACCGATTCTGTCTGTGTGGTTTACGTCAGCTCAAGGTTAACCGATTCTGTCTGTGTGGTTTACGTCAGCTCGAGGTTAACCGATTCTGTCTGTGTGGTTTACGTCAGCTCAAGGTTAAGTGATTCTGCTTGTGTGATCCAGATCAGCCTAGTGCTGGCTATTTCTATCAGTGCAATTCGTGTCAGCCAAATGTCAACTGATTCTGTCTATGTGATCCATAGCAGCTGTCCGTTGACTAAATGTCCGTGAGATCCATGTCAGCCCATTGTCAAGTACTTTAAAATTACAACAGCGAGCAGATCACGGGCCCACAGAGTACGTCTAATGACTCCATTCAATCAACGACTGGTTGACTGTAACAGGCAGAAACTTGTAACCAAAATTAATAACAAAAATAGATGGAAATTAAAAGTAAACACAAAGCATGACTTCTGTAACATTAAACCGTAGCAACAATTCCGTGACTCTTGGTTTCAAAACAATTCCATACACCCACTTCGAAAGAAAGACAGAAGACCAATCACCAAACAGGCTTACCAGAGAGTCACGTTGGCTGAACATGTTTAGGAAATCTTGAACAGGCCTCCCCCCAACAGAACATCTACACATACCAACAACAACCGAGCTGTCAAACGTTAGCATCAACCCTCTAACTAAAGCCCGGAGTCTTCAAAACCATCCGTTACCTGAAGACAGGAAAAGCAGGCCCAGATGGTATGCCACTTGCGTGTGAGTCTAATACCATAACACTAAGTAAATTATTAGACAGACTCCAGGAGAAAGTGTCAGGAAATGAACAAACGCCAGATAAATAAGGGAAAGGTACTTAATCAAACTACCAAAGAAGGGGATCTCTCCTACCGCGACAAATAGAAACAAGATGCGAAGCATATAAACGTACTCCCAGTTTTCCAAACCGGTTATAAATCGGCCAAGTGCTTTGTGAGATAAGAAATAAAGGCAAAATAACGGTTTTAACAGTTATTTAACCGATGTACACGTTTGAAACTGGTATTTTAGTCCTCAATGGGCTAAAGCTTGTGTACATACCAAATTTCATCCAAATCGGACAATATGTCAAGAATAACGGTTTTTAACGGTCAGATTTTGAAACACTACATGGAAGTGCCATTTGTGTGTGATAACCTTTCTATATACAAAATTTCATTAAAACCCACCAATATATAAAAAAGTAACGGCAAAATAACGGTTTAACGGTTATATAACCGATATACACTTTTGAAACCGGTATTTTAGTCCTCACTGGGCTAAAGCCTGTGTACATATCAAATTTCAGCCAAATCGGACAATATGTCAAGAATAAGGTTTTCAACGGTCAAATTTTGAAACACTATATAGAAGTGCCATTTGTGTGTGATAACTTTTCTATATACCAAATTTCATTCAAATCCACCTATATATAAGAAATAACGGCAGAATAACCGTTTTTAACGGTTGTTTAATCCATTTTCAGCATTACATCACTTACGTATGGACAGAGGCTCCGATTTGTCACAAGATCATCCAAACCGCTTATAAATTGGCCAAGTACTTTCTGAGATATTCCATAAGGAAGAAAAACCGTTACAGGCCGTTACAACGGTTAGTAACGGCTATAACGGGGCAAACTAAAACATCAGGCATCATCCGTGACCCATAATGAACATACCTGCTAATTTTCATAAAGGTCGGCCAAGTACTTTCTGAGATATTCCATAAAAAGAAAAAACCGTTACAGGCCGTTACAGCCGTTAGTAACGGTTATAACGGTAAACTGAAACACCGGGCATTATTCGTGATCCATAATGAACATACCTACAAATTTTCAGAAAGATCGGCCAAGAACTTTCTGAGATATTCTATAAAGAAGAAAAACCGTTACAGGCTGTTACAGCCGTTAGTAACGGCTATAACGAGGTAAACTAAAACATCGGGCATCATCCGTGACCCATAATGAACGTACCTGCTCATTTTTACAAAGATTGGCCACGTACTTTCTGAGATATTCCGTAAAGAAGAAAAAGCGTTACAGGCCGTTACAGCCGTTAGTAACGGCTATAGCGGTACACTAAAACATCGGGCATCATCCGTGGCCCATAATGAACATACCTACAAATTTTCAGAAAGATCGGCCCGGTAGTTTTGTCTGGAGCGAGTGGAACACATTTTGACCATGGACACACAGACAGACAGACAGACAGACAGACGGACGGACACACAGACAGCATTTCTTCGTTCCCATTCTAAAGTACAACAAGATGCAAAGCATATAAACGTACTCCCAGTTTTTCCTGAATACGCGTGAGATACTCCATAAAGAGGAAAAACCGTTTTGGTGTAACCGTTAGTAATGGCTATTCTGGTAAACATCGGCCATCGTCTGTGACCTATAATGAACATACTTACAAATTTTCAGTAAGATCGGCCAAGAACTTTCTAAGATTTTCCATAAAGAACGAAACCATTATGGGCCGTTAGTAATGGCTATAACGGTACACTTAAACATCGGGCATCATCCCTGACCCATAATGAACATACCTACAAATTTTCAGAAATATCGGCCACGTATTTTCTGAGATATTCCATACAGAAAAAAAAAACGTTACAGGCCGTTACAGCCGTTAGTAACGGTTATAACGGTAAACTAAAACATCGGACATCATCCGGAACACATAATGAACATACATGCTAATTTTCACAAAGATCAGCCAAGTATATTCTGAGATATTCTATAAAGAAGAAAAAGCGTTACAGGCCGTTACAGCCGTTAGTAACGGTATAACGGTAAACTAAAACATCGGGCATCATCCGTGACCTATAGTGAACACACTTACTATTGTTCACAAAGATCAGCCAAGTACTTTCTGAGATATTCTATAAAGAAACAATATGTTATAGGCCGTTACAGCCGTTGGTAACGGTATAACGGTAAACTAAAACATCGGGCATCATCCGTGACCCATAATGAACGTACCTGCTAATTTTCACAAAGATCGGTCAAGTACTTTCTGAGATATTCCATGAAGAAAAACAAACGTTACAGGCCGTTACACCCGTTAGTAACGGCTATAACGGTAAACTAAAACATCGGGCATTATTCGTGACCCATAATGAACATACCTGCTAATGTAAACAAAGATCAGCCAAGCACTTTCTGAGATATTCCATGAAAAAGAAAAAGCGTTACAGGCCGTTACAGCCGTTAGTAACTGTATATATGCTAAACTAAAACATCGGGCATTATTTGCGACCCATAATGAACATACCTACACATTTTCAGAAAGATCGGCCGAGTGCTTTCTGAGATATTCCATAAAGAAGAAAAACCGTACAGGCCGTTACAGCCGTTAGTAACGGCTATAACGGGGTAAACTAAAACATCGGGCATCATCCGAGACCCATAATGAACATACCTGCTAATTTTCACAAAGATCGGCCAGGTACTTTCTGAGATATTCCATGCAGAAGAAAAAACCGTTACGGGCCGTTACAGCCGCTAGTAACGGATGTAACAGTAAACTAAAACATCGGGCATCATCTGTGACCCATAATGAATATACCTACAAATTTTCAGAAAGATCGACCAAGTGCTTTCTGAGATATTCTATAAAGAAGAAAAACCGCTACAGGCCGTTACAGCCGTTACTAACGGCTATAACGGTAAACTAAAACATCGGGCATTATTCGTGACGCATAATGAACATACCTACAAATTTTCAGAAAGATCGGCCAGTTACCTTTTGAGATACTCTATAAAGAAGAAAAAGCGTTACAGGCCGTTACAGCCGTTAGTAACGGCTGTAACGGTAAACTGAAACATCGGGCATCATCCGTGACCCATAATGAACATACCTACAAATTTTCAGAAAGATCGGCCAAGTGCTTTTTGAGATATACTTTAAAGAAGAAAAACCGTTACATGCTGTTACAGCCGTTAGTAACGGCTATAACGGGGTAAACTAAAACATCGGGCATCATCCGTGACCCATAATGAACATACCTGCTAATTTTCACAAAGATCTGCCAAGTACTTTCTGAGATATTCTATAAAGAAGAAAAGGCGTTACAGGCCGTTACAGCTGTTAGTAACGGCTGTAACGGTAAACTAAAACATCGGGCATCATCCATGACCCATAGTGAACATACCTATAAATTTTCAGAAAGATCGGCCAAGTACTTTTTGAGATATTCCATAAAGAAAAAAACCGCTACAGGCTGTTACAGCCGTTAGTAACGCTGTAACGGGGTAAACTAAAACATCGGGCATCATCCGTGACCCATAATGAACATTCCTGCTAATTTTCACAAAGATCAGCGAAGTACTTTCTGAGATATTCCATGGAGAAGAAAAACCCAATTTTCAGAAAGATCGGCCCAGTAGTTTTGTCAGGAGCGAGTGGAACACATTTTGACCACGGACACACACACACACACACACACACACACACACACACACACACACACACACACACACACACACAGCATTCCTTCGTTCCCATTCTAAAGTGCTCCCTGTTCTTTAAGAACTGGGAGTACAAAAAGATGCAAAGCATATAAACGTACTCCCAGTTTATCCTGAATACGCGTGAGATATTCCATAAAGAGGAAAAACCGTCTTGGGCTGGTGTAACCGTTAGTAATGGCTATTCTGGTAAACATCGGCTATCGTCTGTGACCTAAAATGAACATACTTACAAAGTTTCAGAAAGATCGGCCAAGAACTTTCTGAGATTTTCCATAAAGAAGAAAACCATTAAGGGCCGTTAGTAACGGCTCTAACGGTAAACTTAAATATCGGGCATCATCCGTGACCCAGTAGTAGAAAGAAACTCGTGGAGAGCGTGGCAGCAGAGAGTCCTCAGAAGAGAAGCCCCCTTCAAGCAAGTGTTTCGGCCCTTATCTCCTGACACTCTAGGGGGGTTGGGCCACACCCGGTTCATGACTCCGGATGTCCCTCTGCTGCCCCTTTTTTTCCCATCTTGGGACGAGCCATGGCTGGGATTCGAACCCATGACCCTCTGGACATGCTCATTTTCCACTTAATGACTCGCGCTTTAACCACTGAGCCACAGGGACACCTGATATTTGTAGGGAAATTAAGCCTTATGAAGTTCACTTTTGTTCCTCCTTGACCAGATCCAGCTTGAACACCTCTCTGCCGCTTCTGCCATTGCTTTCAGGGCTCTGGTTTTTTCCTTCCCTGCAACTGAGAGCTGTTTCATGAGGCTGTATGCAGACGTTCCTACAAACCCCCTAGCTCCAATTTCTGCAGTGAGGACTTTGACCTGATAGCCTTCTCTCCTCAGGCTGTTTGCCAGATCAGCATACTTTTCAGTCTTGTAGATTTGAGCTGCCTCCATTCTGTTCTCATATGGCACCGTGAGCTCGATCATGATCAGCTGCTTGGTTGACTTAGAGTGGACTACTATGTCTGGTCTCATGCCACTCTTGCTGATGATCTCTGGGTGACTCTTCCATTCTGGGAGGTCTGCAGTGCACTCCCAGTCATCTGCCCCGTCCAGCAGACTCTGCCTGCATGTTTCGAGTGGCACTGTTGTTCTTGGCCATGATTTGCTGCCTCCTGCCGTGAAGAATGTTGCGGGTGCTTTTGGAGTCCTGATTTTCCCTTTTGTGGTGTTGGTACTAGCCCAGACTACTTGTACAATTTCTTTGAGCACTTGGTTGTGCCTCCATGTGTACCTTCCTTGAGCCAGGGCTACTTTACATGAGCTTAGGACATGCTCCACTGTTTGTTTTTCATGGCAGAGGGGGCATGCAGGATCGTCTGTTTTCCCCCACTTCACCAGGTTTGCATTTGAGGGCAGAAGGTCATATGCAGATCTGAGAATGAAGCTGATCCTGAGAGGGGCCATGTGCCAAATGTCATTCCAAGTGAGACTTCTTTGGAGTGCATTCTCCCACGTTGTCCATTGCCCTTGCTGGCTCTGCTGGACTGCTTTTTGGAGTCTTTTTTGGTCTTCTTCTTTTCTCATCTCCTGAATCATCATGTCTCTTTTGGCTTTTCCTTTGGCCTTTGACCACCATTCAGTTTTGGTCACCCCCAGTCCCTGTCTGTTGGTCTGTGTGTGTCCTGTTATTTCTCTGATCTTGAGACTTTCTTTTGCAGAATCCATCGCCTCTTGAACTTTCCATTTTCTGCCTGTCTTCAGCTGGGGCTTAATTGCTTCTACCACCTTGTCTCCTGAGTCCTCCAGCATGCTTTGAAGTCTGATCTTCCCTGCTTTGTATTCCTCCAGGATGGATTTCAGGGGTAGTTTCAGCTTTGCTTGGCGACAGTACAGCGCTATGTCAGTCAGACAGGGTGGGACACCAAGCCATTTCCTTGTGAACTTGTTGATTTTGGCTTCCATTGCCTCCACTATGCTGGTGCAGATGTCGTATATCATCAGAGGCCATAGCAGCTTTGGTATCAGCATGAACTGCAGACACCAGACCTTGTATTTGCCAGGGAGCCCACACTGGTCAATGGTCTCCAAGCCTTCCTCCGCCATCTGCTTGGTTTCTTTTGCTCTTTGTGTGTCTTTCAGCGTATCATCATACCATCTTCCAAGGCTCTTGACTGGTTCTTCTGTGACTGTTGGAATGGCCTGGTTGGCAACACTGAAGACCACAGATCCGGCCACTTTTCCTTTCCTCAGTGAGAGACTCCGTGATTTCTTTGGCTTGAACTTCATTCTGGATGAGGCAACTATGTCGTCCAGCCTCTCCAGCACATGACGTGTCTCGTCTTCTCTGGATGAAATCACTGTAGTGTCATCCATGAAGGCCTTGAGAGGAGGCATCTTGTATCCATCGCCAAGGTCTGTTTGTCTCGCGTTGTTTGTTGCTGTTTTCAAGATGAGTTCCATTGCCAGCACGAACAGTATTGGGGAAATTGCACAGCCCATTGCAATACCCACTTCCAAGTTGATCCAGTCTGTTGTGTACTCCTTGGTAGAGAACCGCATTGAGAAGCCATTGAAATACTTCTTGAGCATGTCGCGGATGTTCTTTGGCACATGGTACATCTCAAGAGCCAACTGTATCATCTCATGGGGCACAGATCCATATGCGTTTGCCAGATCAAGCCACACTACGTCCAGGTCTCTCTTTTCTGTCTTTGCTTTTTGGATTGCGTCCCAGATCATTGTGGCGTGTTCTACACAGCCCGCCACGCCTGGGATGCCACCTTTCTGGACTGACACATCCAAGTACTTGTTTTCCATCAGGTACTTGGTCAGCCTTGCTGCCATGACAGAGAAGAAGATTTTCCCTTCGACGTTCAGTAGTGATATTGGCCTGAACTGGCTAATGTCACTTGAGTTTTGCTCTTTGGGGATGTACACACCATCTGCCGTCATCCACTGGCCGCTGATCTTCTGGTTTCTCCAAGCCGATCGCAGCAGCCTGTGGAGCCACTCCAGCACCTTGGGACATTTCTTGTAAAGCTGGTAAGGTATTCCGTTTGGCCCTGGTGATGATTTGGCTCTGGCTTTGTCGACCACCTTCTTGATTTCCGCCAACGTTGGAGGCTTGCCATTGAACTGTTCCTCAGGGTTGGTTGGCCACACCAGACCTTGAATGTCGAGTGGTGCTTTGCTCTGTGGGTCAGAGTATGTTTTCCTCAGATGCTGCTCAAGAACTCCTTTGTCCACACTTAGGGTCCCAGATTTTGGCTGCTCAAACAGTGTTCTGGCAAACTGGAAGGGGTCTCTGAAGAAGCGCTCTTGTGTCTTCTTCTTTTTGCTCTTCCTCTTCCTCGCAGATTCCGCTTTGCTGAGGGCACTGTGTTTTTCTTTCAGGTCTTTCCACAGTTTTTCCAAGCCTTGTTTTTCAGCTGGCAGTGCGGTCTTCATTTGCATCTTGAGGTTTTTCTTTTGGACCCTGATCTTGTCCATCTTTTCTTGGCGTCTGGATTTCTTTGGAGGTGTTTTCTCTTTGGGTAGTTTTGCTCCATAGGCGTCTCTACATGTGGCATACACAATGTCCCCATATGTGGCTAGTTTGTGTTCTAGGGTGCTTTTCCCTATCAGTGCATCGAGTCTTTGGACGATTTTTGCATCCAGTTTCTCCCAATCTTCAGTTTCGTTTGCTCGTGGCAGGTTGAGTTTCAGGCGCCTGGCATCGAGGGCCTGTGCAAATTCCTCATCCGAACCAACAGCGTGGATGTCCTTGGCACTGTGGTTTAAATCCTGGCCTTGGTCTTCCGACGTCTTATCTGCTGATGCAGTGCGCTGCTGCTCATTCAGATGAGTCTTCACACATCCCATCTTTGTTCTGTGGATCTTCATGCCACGGGTGGTAGCGAAACGCTTTCCACAGACACATGGATATTCCATTTGGTCCATGTTCATAGTCCGTTTGGGATTTGCCGTTACAGCCGTTAGTAACAGTATAACGGTAAACTAAAACATCGGACATTATTTGTGACCCATAATGAACATATCTACAAATTTTCAGAAATATCGGCCACGTACTTTCTGAGATATTCCATAAAGAAGAAAAACCGTTACAGGCCGTTACAGCCGTTAGTAACGGCTATAACGGTAAACTAGAACATCGGGCATCATCCGTAACCCATAATGAAGAAACCTGCTAATTTTCACAAAGATCGGCCAAGTACATTCTGAGATATTCCATAAAGAAGAAAAGCGTTATGGGCCATTGCAGCTGTTAGTAACGGCTATAACGGTAAACTAAAACATCGGGCATCATCCGTAACCCATAGTGAACATACCTGCTAGTGTTCACAAAGATCGGCCAAGTACTTTCTGAGATATTCCATAAAGAAAAAAAAACGTTACAGGCCGTTACAGCCGTTAGTAACGCTATAACGGTACACTAAAACATCAGGCATCATCCTTGATCCATAATGAACGTACCTGCTAATTTTCACAAAGATCGGTCAAGTACTTTCTGAGATATTCCATGAAGAAAAACAGCCGTTACAGGCCGTTACACCCGTTAGTAACGGCTATAACGGTAAACTAAAACATCGGGCATTATTCGTGACCCATAATGAACATACCTGCTAATGTTCACAAAGATCGGCCAAGTACTTTCTGAGATATTCCATGAAGAAGAAAAGGTGTTACAGGCCGTTACAGCCGTTAGTAACAGTATAACGGTAAACTAAAACATCGGACATTATTTGTGACCCATGATGAACATACCTACAAATTTTCAGAAAGATCGGCCAAGTACTTTCTGAGATATTCTATAAAGAAGAAAAACCGTTACAGGCCGTTTCAGCCGTTAGTAACGGCTATAACGGGGTAAACTAAAACATCGGGCATCATCTGAGACCCATAATGAACATACCTGCTAATTTTCACAAAGATCGGCCAAGTACTTTCTGAGATATTCCATAAAGAAGAAAAACCGTTACAGGCCGTTACAGCCGTTAGTAACCGCTGTAACGGTAAACTAAAACATCGGGCATCATCTGTGACCTATAATGAACATGTCTACAAATTTTCAGGAAGATCGGCCAAGTACTTTTTAATATATTCTAAAAAGAAGAAAAACCGTTACAGGCTGTTACAGCCGTTAGCAACGGCTGTAACGGGGTAAACTAAAACATCAGGCATCATCTGTGACCCATAATGAATATACCTGCTAATTTTCACAAAGATCGGCCACGTACTTTCTGAGATATTCTATAAAGAAGAAAAAGCGTTACAGGCCGTTACAGCCGTTAGTAACGGCTGTAACGGTAAACTAAAATGTCGGGCATATCCTTGACCCATAATGAACATACCTACCAATTTTCAGAAAGATCGACCCAGTAGTTTTGTCTGGAGTGAGTGGAACACATTTTGACCACGGACACACAGACAGACAGACACACACACACACACATACACACACACACACAACACACACACACACACACACACACACACACACACACACACACACAGCATTTCTTCGTTCCATTCTAAAGTACTCCCTGTTCTTTAAGAACTGGGAGTATAAAAAATCATGCCATTCTCAGTTCCCAGCGAGATCCAGAAAAGAGACTAGAGAAAGTCCTACGAAAAGAACAGGCAGAACAGATCATGCACAGATGAGTGCAAATTATCATCGCACTGTCATTAGAATGGTAGACTCCTATGTACACTAGTTGTGGACTTCGAGGAAGTCTTCACAGGGAAGTCATTTGTTATTGTTATTGATATTACTATGATTATTGTGAATATATCATTGTTGTTGTTATTATTATTAGCATTATTATTATCATCATCATCATGGAGGAGGTGACATCATTATGTAGAGTACTTAGGTAGTGCCTATCCACGGCTAGAAACCAAGCTCTAAGCACTTTTACAATCCACACTCTCGTTTACACAATAGGTTGCCTACATGGGTAGAGCCGATTGAAGAGCTGCGCGCCGGTGCTTCATTCAGTCGTTTCCCGTGTAAGATAATTTAGGAGGTTTGCACGGTTGTAGATAACCAGCAGATTTATCACCATCATCCAGCAACGGTACCATAACTCCAACAGTGAAGTCACAAGCAGTGGAAAAGTAACAGATCACTTCTAAGTCTGATGTAAGACACTTACCTAATTACTTAATCCTCTTCATCCCGCGTCCCGGAACATAAGGCGCCAACAAGCTCCCTCCAGCCCTCTCTGTCCTGGGCAAGCCAGCTCAGTTCGTTCCAGGTCTTGCCTGCCTCTCTCATCTCCTCCTCCACTGTCCTCCTCCAGGTGCCGAGTGGTCTGCCTCGCTTCCTCTTCCACGGTGGTGCCCATCTCAGTCAGTATGAGGGAGTCTGGTCTTGCCCATCCGAAGGATGTGTCCAAGCCACCTCCATCGCCGCTGCTTCACATCGGCCACAGTGTCTGATGTAAGACAGGACCGCCTTTTATCACCACTAGTCATGTTTGTGGTGGACTGCTTCTTTGTCGCAGTACCCAACCTCGTTTTTGTACTCCCAGTTCTTATAGAACAGGGAGTACTTTAGAATGGGAACGAAGAAACGATGTCTGTGTGTGTGTCTGTGTGTCTGTGTGTCCGTGTGTCCGTGGTCAAAATGTGTTCCACTCGCTCCAGACAAAACTACTAGGCCGATCTTTCTGAAAATTTGTAGGATGTTCATTATGGGCCACGGATGATGCCCGATGTTTTAGTTTACCGCTATAGCCGTTACTAACGGCTGTAACGGCCTGTAACGGTTTTTCTTCTTTATGGAATATCTCAGAAAGTACTTGGCCAATTTATAAGCGGTTTGGATGATCTTGTGACAAATCGAAGCCTCTGTCCATTAGTAAGTGATGTAATGCTGAAAATGGATTAAACAACCGTTAAAAACGGTTATTCTGCCGTTATTTCTTATATATAGGTGGATTTGAATGAAATTTGGTTTATAGAAAGGTTATCACACACAAATGGCACTTCTATATAGTGTTTCAAAATTTGACCGTTAAAAACCGTTATTCTTGACATATTGTCCGATTTGGATGAAATTTGGTATGTACACAAGCTTTAGCCCAGTGAGGACTAAAATACCGGTTTCAAAAGTGTATATCGGTTATATAACCGTTAAACCGTTATTTTGCAGTTATTTTTTATATATTGGTGGGTTTTAATGAAATTTTGTATATAGAAAAGTTATCACACACAAATGGCACTTCCATGTAGTGTTTCAAAATCTGACCGTTAAAAACCGTTATTCTTGACATATTGTCCGATTTGGATGAAATTTGGTATGTACACAGGCTTTAGCCCATTGAGGACTAAAATACCGGTTTCAAAAGTGTACATCGGTTAAATAACCGTTAAAACCGTTATTTTGCCTGTATTTCTTATCTCACAGAGCTCTTGGCCGATTTATAAGCGGTTTGGAAAACTGGGAGTACGTTTATATGCTTCGCATCTTGTTTGTCTCTACAGTTTTATCTTATCTATTTCTATTTTTGAGTGTGGGCCTCCATCGTCCTTTTTTTCCACTCTGTAACTTTTTCCCTTCACCGACTAAGTCTCGTTCGTTGTACGTCTTTATGTTCTATTACTGATTGACTTTTTAATTTTGTGTGTGCCCGCGCGCGCGCGCGTGTGTGTGTGTGTGTGTGCGTGTGCGTGTGTGTGTATGTGTGTGTGTGTGTGTGTGTGTGTGTGTGTGTGTGTGTGTGTGTGTGTGTGTGTGTGTGTGTAACAGTACTCCTTTGTCAGCAGATTCCCTGATGAAGCTCGGTTCCTTAGATAACTAACGTGTTGTTGTTTTTTTCCACGCACAACTGGCTGAGTATTTACACCACGACCAGCCTGAAGAGTGACATGATCTGCATGGTCTTTTGTTTATCACCAGTGTGTGCAAGAATATACTGAGAGATAACAACTGTCGAAAATGTCCTAATACCCACTGAAATGGTATCAGCTGTCAATGAGCACTTTGTTTTTAATGTTGTGTGCTTTTTGTTTACCTGTCGTAGTATTTATATGAACTGGTGGTCATATGATGACGTGGCATGATATGATATCTTGATGTAGAATACAACACATTATTTTGATGTACACCGATGATATATTACCTTAGTATGCACATATAATGTAATGTGTCAACTTGGTGTATATCAATCGTATGGTGTGATACATTACCTTGATGTGCATTAATAATGCTGTGTCATATATTTTCTTAATGTACTTTAACAATGTACGGTGATTTGCTGCCTTGATGTGCATTGATGACATATTACCTTCATGTGGATCTACGGTGTTGTGCAATATGTTATCCAGAGAGAAACTGATGATATGGTACAATATTTTACATTAATGTACACTGATGAAATTGATGTGAGATATTCTCTCGAAGTACGATTATATTCAGGTGTGGTAAATTAACTCCATGTAAGTTGATGTTACGACATGATGCATCACCTTCATGTACATTGATAATTTGATTTGTATATATTACCTCAAAATACGTAAATAAACAGGTGTAGTACATTATTCTAGTATACATTGGCCATGTTTTGTGGTATATTACCTTAATGATGTGGTGACGTGGTGTGAAATGTTGCCTTAACATACACTGAGGGTTTAGTTTTGTAATATAAATTGAAATTTCACACCATATATTACTTTGACGTACATGAATTATATGATCGTTCACTTTACCTTTATGTACATTGATGATATGGTAAATGTACTGCTTTGGTGTACATTGATGTGGTATTAGTGCACAGTACTTTAATGTACATTGATGGTATCGGAAATATGTAGCCTTGATGTACATTGATGATGACGTATTTTACCTGGATGTGCTTTGATGATTAACTTTATTTACATTGATGATGCGGTTTAGTTTACAATTTTGTTGTCCATCAATAATGTTGTACTCCTTTACTGAGCATTTACGATATTGTCTGAGATATGATCTTAGTGTACCTTGATGAGGTGATTCATTATCTTGACGTCCATTGATGAGGAGGTGGGGCTTATCGTCTGGAAGCACACTGATAGTGTGGTGACTTAATAAGGCTGCTTACAATCGTTTGGGTTAAAACAAAAAACACTGAAAGCTTGTGGTACCTTGCCAATGCCCCTTACAAACGATTGGGCTTAACATAAAAGAACTAAAAGATGATGTAACAGTATACATTACAAGGAATTATACAAGCACAAGGAATGGATCTCTGCCGACAAGCTGAAGCTGGAAACAAGGAGAGAGAAGAAAACTACGCTGAACATGAGCCAAACAAGAGCAGCTAAGGCAAAGGCACAGGAAGAGCACACAGCAGCGAACAGAGAAGCGAAGAGGAGCATCAAGAAGGACAAGAGGAACTCTTTGACGACCTGGCCAGTCAAGCAGAGGCAGCAGCCGGACAGGGAAATCTGAAGGACCTGTACCTGGTGACCAAGAAGCTAGCGAGCAAGTTCCAGCAGACAGACAAGCCAGTGAAGGACAAGAACGGAAACCCACTGACAACAACCGAGGAACAGCTGAAACGATGGGCAGAACACTTCAGGGAGCTGCTGAACCGCCCCGCCCCTGACGCACCACCAGACATCCCACCCGCAGAGTCAGAACTGCCCATCAGCTGCGACAAACACTCAAAGGCAGAGATCAAGAAGGCCATCATGACTCTGAAAAATGGAAAGGCTGCAGGGCCGGACGAGATACCAGCAGAAGCCATCAAAGCAGACACAGAGACAGCTGTCAACATGCTATACAGCCTCTTCAGCAAGATCTGGGAGAAGGAGGAGGTACCGGCCCAGTGGAAAGAAGGAACCATCATCAAGCTGCCGAAGAAAGGAGACCTCAGGGACTGCAGCAACTACCGAGGGATCATGCTCCTGTCAACGCCAGGCAAGGTTCTCAACAGGGTTCTACTGGAGAGGATGGAGGAGGGTGTTGACCCCAAGCTCCGAGACCAGCAGGCAGGCTTCCGGCGGAACAAATCATGTGCCGACCAGATCGCCAGCCTGCGCATCATCGTGGAGCAGTCGCTGGAGTTGAACTCCCCCCTCTACATCAACTTCATAGATTATGAGAAGGCCTTCGACAGTGTGGACAGAGACATGTTGTGGAAGCTGCTGAGGCACTACGGAGTCCCCGAGAAGATCATCTCCCTCATTCGGTGCACCCACCAGGACATGAAGTGCAGGATTGCCCACGCCGGCCAGCTGTCCGAAAGTTTCGAGGTGAAGACCGGAGTTCGGCAGGGGTGCCTGCTGTCGCCGTTCCTCTTCCTCCGGGTCACCGACTGGATCATGAAGACCACTACAACAGGCAGGAACAACGGTATACAGTGGGCACTCTGGACGCAGCTCGACGATCTCGACTTCGCTGACGATCTGGCGCTGCTGTCACACAGCCGCAGCCAGATGCAGGACAAGACCACTCGCCTGGAGACCACATCAGCCGGGACAGGGCTCAAGATCAACAGCAAGAAGACCGAGCTGATTGAAAATCAACACCACTGTCAACACATCAGTCACAGTTGGTGGAGAGCCCATCAGAGAGGTGAAGTCTTTCGTCTACCTAGGAAGCGTGGTTGACCAACAGGGAGGCACGGACCGACACTTCACAGCCAGAATCGGCAAGGCATGATCAGCTTTCGTCATGCTCAAGAACATCTGGGCATCTGGAGGAATCAGCATAAGAACCAACTCCGCATCTTCAGCTCCAATGTGAAGTCGATCCTGCTCTACGGATGCGAGACATGGCGGACAACACAGACGATGCAACAAAAGATTCAGACATTCTTCAACACCTGTCTGAGGCGCATCTACTAAATCCGATGGCAGGAGAAGATCCGAAACGAAGATCTGTGGGAGCGTGCGGGACAGGAACCAGTGGCCAAGCAGATACTGCGAAGGAAGTGGGGCTGGATCGGACACACCCTCAGGAAGCCAGCGTCCAGCACCACACGCCAAGCCCTGACCTGGAACCCGCAAGGAAAAAGGAAGAGGGGCCGGCCTCGCAACAGCTGGAGGCGAGACACTGAGGCGGAGCTGAAGCAACTAGGGACCAACTGGACTGGAATGGCCAGAACAGCCCAGAACAGAGTGCGATGGCGAAGAGTCGTCGATGGCTATGCTCCACGGAGTGATGGGCATAATGACTGAATGATGATGTATTACACAGTTATATTAATGAAATTATGCTGTAGTACATTGATGTACATTGAAAAATGTGGCAATGGTGTATATTGATGAAGTGTAGGATGTATTAACTTTACGTGCAATGATGTTGTGGTGTGATGTAAAAAGTTTGACATTCATTGATCATGTGTTAAGATGCTTTACTCTGAGATATATTGATGAAGTGTATGGTGTATTACGTTGATGTGCATAGATGTGTATGTATATGTATGAATAATACCCAATTAATAATAATAATTACGGTGATAATCTTTGATAATGTTTGATTTTACGCTGAAATATACTGAGGAAATGACCCCGAAGTACATTGATGATGTATTATGATGGATCACATTGAGGTCCAAGGAGATAACATATTACCTCAATGTATATTGACGATGTGGTATGATATGCCTTGCCATTCATTGATAATGTGATGTATTACCTTGATTCACATTGTTGAGGTGGTGTGATATAAAACTTTAATGTATATAGATGATGTGGCGTGATGTATTATATTAAGGTATATTAATCAAGTGTATGTGCGTACATTCGTAATTTTTTTGAGAGAAGATAACCAGTGAAAATGACTTCTATATGAGTTAAGACGTATATTTCTCCTCTTTGTGATCAAAATGTCGATTCAAAGATCAAACATAAATGTATCCTCTGTAAAAACAGAATGGCTGTGCAAGTGAGAGTGAACGGTCTATTTTAGTAACAACATCAACAAACACACTGTTTTAAAAACTGAATCACGTTTGTAAATAGATATATACATACGTATTCTTGGAATACTGCAAAGACATTTACTATGTAAGATCTTGTGTTTTCCTGCAAAACAGGAAGTCTCTTTTGGCATAGAGGACTTCCGTTATTCGTATTGATTAATTTGAAAATACAGTTAGAATGAATTTAGAGCACTGAACATGTATTGTTAGACGCAGTGCGACGCAATTTGTTCTCACGGAAGACAATAGACTATTTTGTCAAGTAAATTGGAAATTGTAGACCTCAAGTCAATATCTTAGATTTTTTGTTCATTGAGAATGTGTGAAAGGCTGAAAATGGTCGAGATTTCTATTTTTAGTAACAGAGATTAAATCTCATAAAAAATGAGTATGTTCAGCTATTTCTTTAAAAAGCTTTTGTTCTAAAAATCTAACAATACTAGAGAGGAAAGGCGGGTGGAATCAGTTGGACTTGTAGGTTTACTAGACAAGCACGAAGTTAAGACAAACACCCAATTTTGATGTCATATACTGGTGCAGAATTCAAAGGAATGGAGAGGGAGTGTATTGCGCCAACGACTTGCACAGGGAACCTTTGTGACAGACGTGGTTGTATTAGCTGCCCCAAAGGAAATTTCCCTAGAGCCACCAGCACTGATCGTTCAGAATTTCCTGAGGTAATGGGAGATGAAGGCTTTCTCTGAATGTCAAGAATCTGCCCCCAGACTGAGTGGCAGTAAGTATTAAAATGTCGCCTAAACGGCTATGGCTCTAACCTCATATGCCGTGGGTGTAAAGAGTTCGTGTCCCAAGGCATCTGAGCGCATGCCTGAGGAACAGTCTGTCTGATTCAGCGTGAAGTCGTGCCAACAGATACGTCCCTCTGGTGCTTTCCACCAATGGAGAAGAGAAGGCGACTCTGAGAAGATTGCAAAGGGCGGGTTCTTTTCACGTGTCACACTTAACAGGACATGGTTGTCGATCTCCCTCTCTTCTGACCACAGTGTCAGAAGCCTGATAGTGATCGAGGGGAAGAGATCAGTAGGATGTTCAGTCTTGGCTTAGATTGTAGGGAAAAACTTGAGGGAGACGGAATCATCCCTGTGGAAAGCGATGTCTTTCGAGGCATCACTGAAGGCATGGATTTCACTCTTGCGCTTGAGGCGATCAAGGGCAGTAGAAAAGGACTCAAACAGTTGTTTCCTGATGGAATCCAGGACCAGGGAGAAATCTTTATGAAACATCCTTCAAGGGCTCTGGGTTTCTCAAACAGCTGCTGCAAGTACGGTATCTAGGAAGGATATCTGTTAAAGAAAGGGACGCTCTGCTGCCTGATGGTTGTACAGACAGCTGACCTACCTAATGTTTGTGCAGATAACTGACCTGATTTGGCCAAAAGGCTCAGTTCACAATGGAGATAGTCCAGCAAGTTTGCTAACTGCACGCTGAATGGGTGTGGGGAGGGAGGAGGAGCTGGGTTTAGAGGGGCAATCCTGCTACCGTACCAGTCCTGCAATCTCCACCAACGGGGCCATACAAGAGTTCAGTTGCCGATCATCTGGCATTGTGACAGGGGCCTCTAGGTCCACAGCGGCTGACCATATCGAGGGGGCTGAGTATACGCAGATGGGTCTTGGAGTGTGTAAGTGCAGGTCTGATGAGCTCACTTGGGACTGTAGAGAAGCTTACTATGGGGATGTAAGCTAGAACTTCGGATGCTGAACACCTGAGGGTAGAACGTGCGCGAGAGACAGAAGGTCAGGGTATCAGAACTGAGCGAGCCACTTGTGAGCCATCAGAATGAGCGGTAGGCTATTGATCCTGGCTTTGTCAATTACCTTGATCACGACAAGAAAGAGGTAAACCAGATCGCTCCTATCAAGTGAAAGCACGCCTACCCTCCCTCACTCTCCAGTCTTTGGGGTGCATACTTAACAATACAAACGTTGGGAGCCTCTTGTTGAATTCAGTCATATGGAGATTCACCATCGGTTGGAACCTGAAGTAACAAAGCCCCTCGTCGGGACCCTAATGAGGATCCACGACGTCAAGATGACCCTCTTGGACCTGCTCAGAGCTGCAACGTGTCTCGTAAATATCGAGGTTTTCTTGCTTTGGCGCCCATGGAGGGAGCCTCAGACCGTAGGAAGAGGTTTATGAAATACACCACCAACCCCCTCTCCCCAATTTTTATTCACGTAGCACACAACTGCCGTGTTGTCTATGAACATGGTCTTGTCTGTAGTCTCCATGGCAAATTGTAGAACACTCCACAAACAGTTTTGAGCCCCAACTAATTTATGTGCCACCTTCCATCTTCCTGAGGCTAGGTCTTACCATATGGAGAGCTCCCCAGCTCTGTATTGGACGATTCGTTAACAGGGCAATCTACTAGGTAGGTGAAGCCACAGGAAACCTTTATGCCAGAATGAAAATGTAGTGTCATTCTGCTCTGGAATTCTAACACCCACCCATCTTCTCCCGACATATCTTACTGTCCAAGGACTGAGTCCTCTGTGACCAGCAGAATCTCAGTCCCTGCTGAAGAGGACACTTCAGGAGAGAGACAAGGTTCCTACCTGTGATGTGAAGGAAGCTGAAGAGACTCCAAGAATAGTTCCGACAGATCGTTCAGCTGGTCTGAAGTTGAAGCGACTACCTTGGACAGCGTGTCGAAGTTCATCCCGTGGAAATTAAATTGACTAACTGGGGGAAAGGTCACACTTCTCCTTGATGTAGCAAAACCAAGATGGGAGCACGGTTTCAGCATCCTGGGGATGTGTCTGTCGGTGACAGACTCTGACGGGCCAAGATGAGCCTATACTCCAGATAAACTAATAAGTATGCATGCTCCCCACCCTGGTCAAAGACTCCCATACCACCTTGGTGAAAAGAAACGTGTCGGGGGAGGGGGAGGGGGGGGGCAAAGAACTGGAATACCCTGTCACACTGTTGAAACCTTACTTGCTATCTACAGGATGGATTTGAAAGTAAACGTCTTTGAGGTCGACCAGTGTGGTGGTCCAGTCTCCAGTTTGATTACTTCTAGGATCTGAGCCTGGAAATATGTCCTCAGCTTAAGGCAAGGGGTCCATTTTCAGAAGCCACTCTCCAAAGGCCTCGACAATTATAAACATCTAGACGACAAAATCTCGGGGGGGGGGGGGGGGGTGCAGCGTATAGATCGCCTCTTTGAGTAGGAGTTGGTCGACTTCCTCATCTAAAACACGTTCCTCCTCCCCCTCCTATGTACGTAAGAGGATGGGGAACGGATTTTAGAGGGTGGCGGATATCTTGCAGCAGAACCAGATACACCAAGTCCAGCACCCAAACAATCCAGTTGTTTTGCCCAAACGTGTGCCAGTGAAAGACGTCTCTCGTGCAGCTACTTACCTGAACGACTAGAAGTCCTGGACTGGCCCCGATTCACCGGGGGAGATGTTTGGCGGCCTGCATACCATTCGACCGTTTTTCCCGTTTTGTGGGGAAAAAACATTGTCAGTGTGGTTATGGGGGAGGGGTGGGGAGGAGTCCTGACTACCTCGTGGAAGCGTTGGACTGGTGGTGTGGAGATAGGGTGGGGAAAATGTGCGGTGAAAACTTCCTGGATGAAGAAGGACAACAGCCGGAAGGAGCTTGGTCCGGATAGGAGGCCATTTCTCAATTCGTCTCTACCGAGGGGCTAATGAAATGAGGAACATAGGGGGTCGAAGAGAGTGTATCTAGACAGGGATTGCTATCAATGTGGCCAGTTCATCCTGGGGTAGGTTTGATCTGAAAGGGCGTTCCTTCCAGCCAACAGAAGATGAAACTGGAGGCTGGAGACAATTTGAGCTGCTGCCATGGGCCACGTACTTCCCCGAAACCTGAAGGCAGAATTAGTCAAACGGACCTACTGACACACAGCAGCTTGAGTTCTCACAGCTTCTGCATACTATGGAGACAAGTATAGGCCATGGAAGCCTCCGAGACGATTCTGCAGTCCATTCTGTCCCACTCCACCATCGTCTTGAAGGGGAGTGTGACCCGATGATGGAAAGGATGATGGCTAGGTCATCAGCATCCTTTTTTCTCGGTCTCACGCAGGTTCCGAGCACCTTCTTTGTCCTTTTCGTTTCAAGTGCGTCACAAGTCTCTGCTTATTGGCATTTTCCCCTTCATTTGTTTTTCAATCTGTCCCTCTTCTTTTCCATTTTTTTTCAAACAGATTACGTGTCACAACGTTTACACATAACATTGCACAAATCAGTTAGTGTCTGGGTTTTTGTTGCTATGGTGTCCATGGGTTAAGTACTTGCGCATGCTTAGAAGTGTCTGGGTTTCTGTTTGTTTGTTAGTTATGAAATGTTACATCCATTAAGATTTTCTTTTTTGATGACCTAGTGATAATATATTTGTTAACTGAGTTTGGACATATTTGTCTGGGTTTGTTTCTGCTCGAGAGTAGTTTCCAGTTATTTGTGATATTCGTCCTAACTTAAATGGGCCGTGAACTGTCACTATGAATTCAGTACCATGAATTCATGGTAAAGTTTCCTATTGCATCATTTCCTTTGCAAAATAAATTTGAATAAGGGTCGATCTATTCCTTTTGAGTTTATACCCCAGTACTATTTTTTCGGATACTTTCTGCGTTCCAATGCAAGGCAATTATTTCAAAATGCTGCTGTCATAATGTACAGCACTAGACCAACACGTGGGATCTCATCCACTGTAGGGGATTCTGATGAGTCTCAGAATCCAAAGTTGCTTCGCCCTTTAAGATCATCAATAGGCGAAGGACACTTGCATTAGCCTGGATAGTGCCAAACTTTGTGTGAATTGGCACAATGACGTGGTGCCTCTGTTTTCATCCTCTATGTTTTCTCTACTGGTTTAACGGTTCTTAAATAGTAATTGACGTATCTTCCCTGTGAGCTCATAGACTGCTATGCTGGCTGTAACCGGGGCTCTTCTTCTTCAAACTGGCTTTTTCAGAACATTGCTTAAGTGAGGTGGACGAAGATCTCACCGGGTTTGTCTGGCCAAGATTATCCTTCCTCATGATGACATCTTTTGACACATCTTTGCCTGTGGGCAAATGCATGAGTCGCCACAACAAAAGAATGAGAGGCTACTCAGCTGAGCAAGAAGCCAGCTGAAATTTAAAAAAAAAGAATGTGAAGAAGATGTTGCTAAGGTGATGACGTTAAGATGTTTTACTATTTAACAGAAACATCTTTTTCGTCATAACACTCAGCAGAAGTGGAAGGGAGCTGGTTAAGAAAGAAAAAAAACGAGAGATGAGAGAGAGAGAGAGAGAGAGAGATGGCTGGAACCGAGCAGGAGTCGGTAACTACTTTGACCACAGAATTGGCTCTCTGCAGTTTACCTGACAAATACATCAGTTCTTAACACCAAGTCAAAGACACAATCGATTGAACTACTGGTGACTCCTACATGTCTCTCCAAACTGCTGCTCCATGATAGGTTAATTGGAATATGTCATGGACAAAGACGCACCACAGGCTAACCCATCCTGTCTATAGTAGAACCGCCACAACTAGTCTGTTATTGCTGCTTTATTGGCAGGTCAGCAGCCCATCGCTAACCGCTCCCCCCCCCCCCCCCCCCCCCCCCCCACACACACACATATAGGACACTACTCCATACACCATCTGCCACCTCAAGACGCACCTAAAGTCAGAAATGGCTCGTACTGTCACCTTCAGAGAAGCTTGTAGTCCCCAGAATTTTCCTCAAGCGGTCTTTCTTCAGTGACAGATTTTTTCCAGAATGTAGCCTTTCAACTCCTTGTCAAGCATTTTCTTCTATACGCTAGCAGGATTCTTTTCACATTTGAGACAATGTAGAGCGTTATTATCAGTTGCTTGTTCAGTTGTAGGATCTGCTGTGGACCGTACAGTCTAATTCAGGAATGGACCACCTTATTGCAGCTGCTGGAAGTTAATGCCCGTACATGGTTGAGTTGGCGATACTGTTATCCTCTTGGCAGTGCTCTCTCCTCTTCCCTGTCCTTGCTGACTGGTCACTGATCGGTCCTCTGCGTGACAACCATGATGGCCGGATTCACTAGCTGTGAGTCAGTCACCAAATTTCAAGAACATTATGACATGAAGCAGTGAGAAGAAACTCTAGAGAGAGTTTAATAGCAGAGCGTCTTCAGAGAAGAAACCCCCTCAGTCAAGTCTTTCGACCCTGAACTCCTTACACTCCAAGGGGGGCCAGACCACATCCGGGTCATGACTTCCAGATGCCGTTCTTCTGCCACCTTTTTTTCCTTTCTGATGTCATTATCTCATGCAGCCGCTCAAGAACTTTGGGAAATTTCTTATACAATTATTGATATGATATTCTATTCAGTGAAGGCGACGAATTGGCTCTGGCTTTCTTAACCACTTTCTTTACCTCATTCAGTTTTTGTGGCTTGTCATTTAACTCTTTGTCTGGCACTGCATGCTTCAACAAGCCCCGTATTTCAAGTGGTGCTTCGTTCTGAGAGTTAGAATAGGTTTTTCTTTAGATGCTGCTCATTGTCTGCTTTTTGTTTTCTTTTGTCTTGAGAGAGGTCAGTGTCATATAAAAACAGTCACGACACTGCCTTAACCTATGGGTGATTTGGCTTTGATGTTAACTTTTAACGGTCTTTTGCCGTGTCACCACACGGTTTTAACATAGAACGCAAAACTTCAAAGTATTCAGAGTACAATATGTCACCACACGGTTTTAACATAGAATGCAAAACTTCAAAGTATTCAAAGTACAATGAACCAGTATCGTCTCCTTCGCAAAATGTCACTCGACACACGCAACATACAAATGCATTAATTCATAGCTGAGAAATTTAGCAATTACAGAACAGTTAAGAAAACAATCACAACATGAAATTATTGATCGACCGAAAGTGCTGAGCAGTCATCCAACAAGAGAAGTGTAACTAAAACAACAGCTATTTAAGTCACAAAAAATAAGTTAAAAAGCGTTGAAGGAACCGCCAGCCATGTTATTTAGCTCTGGGATTCGGTCAAGGGACATGCAGGAGGAGAGCACAGGTATCTGATGGAATGTACACAAAATGTTTTACCTCCCATGGACAGCTATCAGCTCGGCTATTTAATTTCAAAACAGTCAAGGTTCTGCTTTTGTCACTTGTAAAATGTGTATAGGTCAGTGCTGTTGTTTTTGTTTTTTTTTGTTGTTGTGTTTTTTTTTTTGTTTTGTTTTGTTTTGTTTTTTCTCACAGGCATAGCTCTATCTCTCGTCTGTTTGGGTGGGGAGCGGTCCTGGAGCACCTGCACTACAGAACCAGCAAAGTATTCATAATATTCACTCAGGTCATGAATCGTCAGTCTGCTAGAGCTCATGTGTGGATGGTCCCATCCGTATTGATTGTTAGATTCGTCGTGCTCAGAGTAATCAGTGAAAGTTAGCTCAATGGTTGCAACGTTCACACAGCCTTTGTGCATTTTCATTCATTCTCCCGATGACAAAGAGTCCGGTGCAACTGGGTTCGGAGCCATAGTCAGACCGTCACCCCGACCTATAAAGTCTCCTAGTGGGAGCAGTTGCCAGTTTGCTGGTGTGAAACTGATTGCTGAGTGCAGATGCTAATTGCGCTGGTTCTTCGTTTCGAGTGAATAGCACAGAATAGGAGTATAGACACTCAGAATGTTAACTGACCTGGAGGAGCTGGAAACGTTGAGGGACTGAACTCTTTATGACTCGCTGGCTTTTAACTGCAGATCAAATGCCATGCTATTCAGATTTTTTTTGTTTGTGTCAACTCCTCCTAGAAAACGCCGTTGTCTTTTTTTTTTATTCCCTCTGATGGCAGTCTGGTCTCTTGGAATGTGTCAGTTTCAGCACACTGTTGATGATGGCTGTGTTCTCAGTCGCCAATCGTGTGACATTCATCACAAATTTAAGTGCTGATGTTCCAGCTTGCCAGATTCAATGTGGGGAGCTTCACGATTTTACTGTTTACTGGTTTTGGCGTTTATATTGCTCGCAGCAACTGATACTAGTGAAAGGGGGCAAACTGGCTGATCAGCACATTACCGGCTGAGGCCTGTGTAGTTTGAAGGAGACAGATGCTGATTAACTGGTAGCGATGATCCACCCCAATGTCAGAGACAACAGAAGCACTTGCATCCCTCACCGTTTGGAGTAGATTTCTTACTGGCAGCTGCTGTTTACATGTAATTTCTGGTGCTGCAAACAGGAGGCACTGAAATGATCTCCCCAAGACGCACTCCTGGGCGTGGTATATAGATATACTAGATTGCCCTGACGTAAAGATCTCCTATTGACCTCAGCAATGTCATCCAAAGGAGTGCTCAGTACGTGTGGTACGAGGTTGGCTTGAAGAGCTGCTGAGAATGTAACCGTAGGACCTGCTGAATATTTCCCACTTAACCTGTTTATCTGCCGTAATGAACCATTCTGGTCTCTTCTCAAAAGATAATTCGTGAGACCGTGGAACGCTTTTCCCCATGGCCAGACCATAGCATTAGGCTGCTCAGACATGCCAGGCACTTGACGGGTTTGGACGGAGTCGCCCATTTCCTGGATGGACTACTTAACGAGACTGACAAGTACCATCTAACTATCTACTTCCTTTGACAATCTCACCCAATAAGAAGTCGTTCTTCCTTCCCCTTGGCAAAAGCAGACACATAAGTGTTTTTTATGGGTTCTCACGGAATATTATTTCCGACAGGGCCAATTTCAGTGTCAATCCATTCTTCCACAAGTTCCTCACAAAGAGTCATGAACCATGTACGTCTTCCCCTTCGCTTCTCGCTGATATCTTTAGCAAAACAAAAACAGACACGACATTCTGCCCAGCCAAGGGCCTCAGGTACCTCTGAAATAGGAGCCACTGTGGCACATGTCCTATACGTGCAGATGCAGAAATTATCAGTTGTCTGAATCAAAGAGCACATAAGGTTCTGACGATCGCCACTTCCTACATTCTGGAACACGGGGAATGTTAAATATATTAGAGGATGCCATCTGGCATTCCAAAAAAAATCCTTCTCAGGTCTTGCCTCTACGTAATTAGAGCTAATGAATCCGTGGGAATGTTCTTTATTTCAGATAACGCAACCAGTATTTCGTATTGTAGTTCTTCATAGGAACCATTACGGTAACTGCTGTCTTCGTTTTACAGTCAAATCTGAACCGGTCTGACAAGGCACGGAAAAGGGAAGTCTGTGTTAGACTCCTAATTTGGCTAGTTGGCATACTTGCCCTGTCAAATTCATATTTTCGCCCAAACTTCCCCAACAGTATTGCTATGGGCTATATGGGTTGTATTTAAATGCAAGAGAATGCTGTGGTCTATACCGGTTTCATCTAAGGCCAGAGAATAAAAGGAACTACATGTAACTCATCTTTTCGGGATCAGAAATTGGGTTAATTGCCCGAAACTGGAAACATAGCACGCAAATTAATATTACATTGATAAAGAAAAACAGAATTAGAGAAGCGAACTCATAGGCACAGCTTGTGCCAGTACGAAAAAGTAAGTATACTCGTAGCCGTTGTAATGGTATTTTCATATCATGTTATCCCTTCTAAAATAGTATAATATTAGACGATATTAGAGACAATGACAATGACAAAGTTTTATTCAGTTTAGGCCAAGCCCCTTCACTGAAGGGGTATATATACAGAAACAAATAAATAAAGCGAAATATTACCTCTTGCGATTGATATTGTTTACATGCAAAAGATGGTGCACAGAAGGAGCAGGCCAACAACCTGGTGTCATACGATGAAATTAAGACAATCATCAAGGCACAACAAGGAATAAAATGGCGCCTCCTGCATCCCAAATACAACCCAGAAGACACATACCATTTGCTGGGACGACGGGAACAGGTCAAGATCTTCCGCCTGAGGACTGGACACAATCGCCTGCTCCACCACATGCACACAAAATTTGGCATTGGACAGAGTGGAGAGTGCCCTTGTAGTGAGGGACCAATGACAACTGACCACATCCTTCAAGTCTGTACGACGTATGCAGCATCCAGGAGAAAGTACTGGCCAACACCGACAGCAGTGGAAGCCAAGCTGTATGGCACCCTGGAGGAGCTGCCGACGGACGGCAGCCTTCATCGAGGACACCGGGCTGCTCATCTAACGGGATGGCGAACGAGGAAGAAGAAGTTTACATGCAAAAGCATGATATACATGCACATTATTCACGCACGTACACATCCACTCACATTCCCGGACATTCGTTCACCTCATTCACCTAGCCCTTTCTCCTCCTTTACACTCGCCTTCCCTGTTCCTTCCCACAATCCTCCATTCAATGATATGCACGTTTTACATAATAAAAATTCAGGATCATTTTGTTCTGCAAATTAATTACCATATCTCATTAAGAGCATTCATCTATTTTTGTCTAATTTGCGTCGAAAGAGCGATATATCTAGCTAATTCTTGTAACCTATTGGGATTATCACTTGAAAGAATATTCGCGACACTAGTTTCATTTGGAACTCCAGAAAAGGATACTAAACAGGAACACTTCTTTCGAATATGTTTATAAGCTTCACAGTAAATTTTTTTTTAAATGCACCTCGTCTTCATACTCATTGTCGCAGCATGAACAACTGGTATCTTCCTGATTAATTGAAGCATTTAGGAACTATCTTTTACAATTTTTTAGACCATTTACTCTTAACCGAAATCTTGTCAAATCAATTCTGTGCCAGTAGTTCCTAACACATGTTAAGTATTTCTCTGTTTAAGATATATCCTTAAAGGAATGGTACCATCTATATCTATCATTATTTTCTAACTCAGAGTGCCAATTTTGTTTACTACATGCGATAATCCTGTCTTTAAATAAAGAAATAAAACTGTTTTCATGATCCACCCCTTGGTTTAACCATACTATTCCGAATCCATTTATAGTCAAAATTTTGTGAATATTTGATACCCAGTTGAAATGTCCCGATTTATGCAATGACAAAAGCATTTCATAGGCCTGTCTGCATATTCTTGTCATATGTAAATTAATCAGTCTTATCCAATATTTTATACACTTCACAGAAGTTCTTATATGAAGTGGATATCTGCCTGTTTCTCCATATGCTTTTTTACTTGAGGCATGTAGGGGGACATTAAGGAATCTTTTAATAGCAAATGTATGTACTGCTTCGATTCATTTCCCTTCTTCCTCTAACCCCCATACTTCAGCAGCATATGTTAGGATTGGTTCAATCTGAGAATCGAACAGTTTCCAGAACAGACCCGGCTCTATTACGCCTAGTTTCTTCAATGTTTGGATTATTTCTACAGTACCTCTCCTTCCTTTCCTACAAACATCAGATGAGGCAGCATGTATACTCAGTTTAGTTGTAAAGGACATTCCTAAGTATTTATAAGAATTAGTTACAGCAATTTGATCATTTCCATAGAACCATCTTTCTCTTGTAGCTAAGTAGCCCCCCAATCTAAACACTATTATATTTGTTTTTTCAACTGTCAAGTGTAATCTGTCAGCTTCTCTTTTAAGGCCATTTAACTGGTTCTGGAGTCCAACAATAGACTCTGACAATAAGATAACATCATAAGCAAACAATAAAAGAAATAATTCTACTGCACCAGGGATGAGTTGGATACCGTGTTTGCCTGTTTTGGACACTTCAATAGCTAATTCGTTGATAAAAAATGAAAACAATAATGGACTTAGAAGACATCCTTGTTTTACGCCTCTTGGGCACTTAAAATAATCTGTGGAACTACCCTGATTGCGCACACAAGCTAATACCTCATTATATATACCATTCAATGCCCAATACAGTTTACTTTTCACACCATTTTTTCTCAAAATCGACCACAATAAATTTCTATCAACAGAATCAAAAGCCTTTTTAAAATCGACGAAGGCAACATAAAGTTTTGTTTTCCTAGCCAAAAATTTACTAACTATTGCATATAGAGTAAAAATATGGTCAACAGTACTATATCCTTGTCTGAAGCCTGCTTGCTCTTCTATTATTTTCTGTTCTTGTTCTGCCAGTTTAGTTAATCTTTTATTCAGGGTGTTTGTATAAACTTTGCTCAACACACTGGTTAATGCAATACCTCTGTAATTATTTGGCTGATCAGCATCTCCTTTCTTATGTATCGGTATAATAATAGATTTTGACCATTCCAAGGGGAAAACTCCGAGATCAAATATCTTATTGCAATACATTACAAGGAAATCAATAACGGAAACATCTGCATTTTTTAACAATTCGCCTATGATCTTGTCTGGCCCTGAACTCTTTACAGCTTTGAGGTTACCAATACTGGTGTAAACCTCATGTCTAGAAATAAGGGCATTATGAGGAACCTCAAAACTTCCCTCATCTGAGTCTCCAGTATAGTTAGTCTCTTCTGCATATAGTTCTTTGTTTGGTTCATTAAATAAGTTAAAGAAGTGTTCATGCCATTGTTCTGTTGTGATGTTGTTATAGATTACAGATTTCCTGTTAATGGATCGAACTGTTTGCCAGAACAATTTTGAATCATTCATTGATTGTTTGAGTTTTATCTAGCTTAATATCGCCGAACTCTTTTTTCTTTTTGTATAGCATGAGTTTATAATCTTTTCTTTCTGTGACATAAGCATCTTTTTTCTCTTCCACTCCCTTCTTATCACGTTTAAATTTTCTTAACAGCTGTCTAACTTTTCTCTTTTTTCGAGCACACTCTTCGCCAAACCACTCATTTTTCTTTCTGTGGCCGTTTCCTACAGTTCTGATCATGCATGCAGCTGAACTACATAGTGCTTTAGCAAATATATCAATAGACATATTGATGTCAGAACTAAGTTCTGCCTGAGCATTTAATATGCACTGTGTAAACTCCTTAGATTGTTGTTGTTCTTTATATTCATTTATAAATTCATCAGACCAAACAATTCGATCTTCAGGTAAAGGTTCGATCACAGATTGGGCAATGTTACTATTTCGATCTCTATTATTCAACCTAAATTCCACAGGTAAGTGCCATGAATCTATCTTGTCACCAATATTTAAATCACAATTTAGTTTTAGAAATAAATCTTCAGACAATAACACATAATCAATAACACTGCAGCCATGAGGGGAAATATAAAGTAAAGTCCCCAGTGGTATAGTTGGAACAACATCCATTAGCAATAATACAATTAAGTAGAAAACATAACTCTAACAACGACTTACCAAAGTTATTTATATAGTCATCTTTCGATTTGCGTTGTAAACAGTATGCATTTGAACAGTCATCATCAACATCTTCATACATATCCCCAAAAGGAGAATAATTTATCAGTTCTTCTTTTGGTTGTTCGTTTCCAGTTCTAGCATTCAGATCACCCATTAACATAATATAAAAATCTTGATTTCGAACAATGTCCAAAATACTTTCTTGTAACCAGATAATTCCATCTTTAATTTGCAACTGATCGTACAAAGGACCATTTTCGGGCACAATATAGCTAGCAATTATTAAAATATCTTTATCACATTGGAGAACAGATTTATGTAGTTTCACAACAACCGTATTTGCACAATTTATATTAATGACTGACACATAACTTGCCAATGATTTTCTGGCAAGCAGCAAAACGCCACCAGAATTTCTCCCTTGACGGGGCAATTTTTTTTTTTCTTTTTTTTTTTTGCTGGAGCAGCAAATTTAACATGATCTGTAAAAATTCCACTGTAATCAAATGCGTTATCCACAAAAGTCTCAGTTAAGCATGCAAAATCAAACATAGATACATAGTTCATAAAAGATAAGTCGCCAAGTTTAGAATAAAGATTTTCAACATTATAAACAAGAAAACTCAAATGAGCAAAATGACCCTGCCTGTCCTATCGAGTACGTGTGGATCTTCTGGGGGAGGGTTATTACCGGGACTCTTGTTGACTGGAGGGGATGGCTAACCGGTCCTGGGGTGGTTCACACTGACACTGACCCGTCCTTGTCCACTGACACCACCTTTAGCAGAGAGAGAACCACCACGGACGATATTAAGAGAGAGAGAGAGAGAGAGAGTAAGAGAGAGAGAGAGAGAGAGAAGGACATACATAAAATCAAAGTCAGATAACGTCACTAAACTACTGTGGACAAATATCTTAATGGACTCAAAATTTCATATAAGGTGACAAGGCAGAATCAAGACAATAAAACATCATTGACAGGTACGCCAAGAGAACATAGTAAATATACTAGCATAAGTCTATCAAACGTTGAAACAAATCTTTAAATTGATACATGTAGATTTGAATACTGTTGAGTAATAAAAA
>CM065731.1:57895557-57930557 GCA_033310375.1 Conus canariensis
TGAGTGGTCTACCTTCAAAGATCCTCTTGGTAGTGATCATTTGCCAATAATTATTACCACTAAGGGTAAACAATCCGTTCAAAACTGCGCTAAAGATAAGATCCCAAAATATAATTATAATAAAGCTGTTTGGGATAAATTTGAAAACATACTCTCTACTTACAATTGTGAAGAGATAATGTCTGATAACATTGACACAAGCTACGCGAATTTTGTTGATATTGTTTTACATGCAGCTGATCTCTCAATACCAAGGTGCAATTCTGATGCATCAAACAAATATGCAGGGAATGTATGGTGGAATGCTACTTGTGAAGAAGCAAGAGAAAAAAAGATGCAGGCCTATAAAATATATCTAAAAGATAAGAAAGACCCAGACAAAATTGCTGAAAAGAACAGAGCAAAAAATCATAGTAACAGAGTAATTGAAAAAGTCAAGGAGCAATATTGGTCAAATTTCTGTGAAAATGAAATACATGACCACAAAGATCTTCAGAAAACATGGAAAAAATTAAAAGACATGAAAAATGGAATCAGTCTTCCTGAATATCCCATAACATTAGAAAATAATGAGTTTCCTTCCAATTTTGAAAAGGCTGAAGCATTTGCAAATATTTTTGCAAAAAATAGCAATAGGGAGGGCCTGACAGAAAGGCAAAAGATATACAGAGAGAAAATGGAGGATAAGGAAACGCATGGAAAAAGTCCCAATAATAGTCACTATACAAACGCTCCCCTTACATTTCAAGAAGTAAAGGATGCAGTTTTCTCGATTGGTTCGAAAAGAAAATCAGTGGGACCAGATGCGATTTCCAATGAAATGATAAAGCATTTGCCAGTTAATTTCACAATGTTTCTGAACTTATTTTTTCAGAAATGTTGGTCTGAAGGGCTTCAACCATCTTTGTGGAAAAAATCAATTGTAACCCCTATCCCTAAAGAGGGCAAGTCAAAATCAGACAAAAATAACTACAGGCCAATTGCTCTCACTTCACATGTGGGAAAACTTATGGAAAGAATTATTCTAAAAAGACTTGAACATCATTGTGAAAAAAATGGTATAATACCCATACAACAGGCGGGCTTTAGAAAGGGTAGATCTACAGTTGACCATCTTGTAAAAATTACAACACAGGTTAAACATCAGTTTGCACGTAGAAAAAATGTACTTGCACGTTTTTTGACATTAGAAAGGCATATGACCAAGTCTGGCATTCAAAACTTCTGAACAAACTGAAGTTAATTGGTCTCTCGGGGTGTATGTACAATTACTTAAAAACCTTTTTAAGTGATACAACAATACAGACGAAGGTAGGAAATGTATATTCTAATGAAAGACATATCCAGATGGGAATCCCGCAAGGAGCTGTGATAGCTCCTATCCTCTTTCATATTTTGATCCATGATCTTCCTAAATCATTATCAAAGAGTGTTGAACTAGTACAATATGCGGATGATATCTGCATATGGATGAAAGTTACTTTAAAACGTCACACACCAGTTAGATCAATCAACTATATTAAAAAGATATATCAAAATGAACTAGATAAAATTAGTAAGTACATGACTGAAAATGGATTGGCCCTTTCAGCTGAAAAATCGCATATGGTTCTGTTCAATACTGGTTATGATCCAAATCCTCTGCCTTCATTTCAAATAGATGGATTGTGCCTTGAATATAAAAAAGTTGTAAAATTTTTAGGAGTAAATTTAACTTCTAAACTGAGCTGAAATTATCACATACAAACTATTCTAACAAAAGCTAAGAAAACTTTAAATTTCTTGAAAATGGTGAGTCAACAATCCTGGGGTAAAGACACTAAAGTATTAACACATTTAGCTACTGCGCTTGTACGATCAAAACTATCCTATGCCCAGGAGACATTTTTTTCAGCCCCAAAATATTTAATCAAAAAGTTGCAGAGTATCGATAGTAAAGCTTACAAGATAGCTCTTGGTGTCCCGGTTCATACATCAACTTTAAGAACTTATATGGAGATCGGAATATTGTCTTTTGAAGAAAATATGAAACTTGGATGTGCAAAATATATTTTAAAAAGTCATACACTACAAAATCTTAATACCAGTGAAACTGAATTAAAATCAGAAATAAATTTTCCTAAACGGGCACGAAAAATTGATTCCCTAAAATCAATAGCCTCATACACATCTGACTTATTTACAAAAGCAGGCACTGCACCTCAAAACGTAGCTCCTCGGGTGACTTTTAGCACTATCCCGGAATGGGAACTTAGTAGAGCAAATTATGACATAGACTATACAAGTTTAAGAAAAAGTGATGGACCCTTGCTGCCAACGTATGTTAAGTCACATATAAATGAAACTTATATAAATCACCTTAAAATCTATACAGATGGTTCCGTACTAGACAATCATTTATCTGGTTCAGCATTCATAATTCCATCCTTAAAAATAGAGAAAGGTTACCACCTTAGTAAGAATATTTCCATATTTACTGCGGAACTTGTTGCCATTATTATGGCATTAAACTTTCTTCTTGATTTTCGATTTCCTGTATTTCAAATACTACTTTGTGTTGATTCAAAATCAGTCCTACAAGCTCTAAAACTTTCGAATACAAGTGTGAGAGCAGAACTTATATCAGAAGTGTACCACTTAATTCATTTTTTGCATTTACGTGGTTCTTATGTCGATTTTTGTTGGGTTCCATCTCACTGTGGATTATTTGCGAATGAAAGGGTAGACCAATTAGCCAAAAAGGCTGCTATCACTGAAACTGATTTAACAAAGATATGCATTCCTTTATCTTTACATGAGAGTTATAGTCTTTTAAAAGACGCAGCCTGGAACTCTATTTTAAATAAAAGAAAAGGCACCAAAAACAAAAAGGGAATATTACTTAACAAGATATCAGACAATAAAACAGGTATCAAGAATCTCTACCAAGAGAGGGTTTTAAAAAGTTTGATTTTTAGATTGAGGCTTGATGCCTTTAAAACCAAATTCTGTAAACATATGACTTGTATTTGTGGCCAGCAAATCACTCCGTTCCATCTACTTTTTGTGTGTGATGGAATGAAACCCTATTTACCTGCTTGGTTGTTGAACACTGAACCGTCGATGCCAGTCTTTGAAGACGTCATCTCTAACGAATCAAACATTTTTGAAGTTGTTCAAGGACTGATTAAGAGCCCAATTGGACATTTACTTTAACGTCTATGTTATTTTCCCCATCTTGGTGTTAGTTGCTTATTAAGTGTTTCTTTCAAAGTTTGGATTCAGTTATGGTTTTTTGTTGTTGTTGTTGTTGTTGTTGTTTTTTATCTAGGCCTAATTGCATTACATACCTACGTACGCCCAAAATCAACACCAACCGTTCGCATGCACACACCCCAAAACACCACATGCACACACACATAACACTTACATACTGTCTAAGATCACTGTTAGGTGGATAGACGTTAAATTAAAGAACACACACACACACACACACACACACACACACACACACACACACACACACACACACCACTGTTCTTGTACAGGGAAACCTGTGCAAGAAATGGCTGCGGTATGAGTTCGAATCACTAATCCAGGTGATTCGAACAATCTTCTCATTAACCCGCCAAGACTCCCATCCCAACCTCAACAAGGCTGTATGCGAGAACCTGTCTGACCTTCCCCTTCCCTCCCTGAAGACGCTCCCTTCTGGTGCCCTCTCTGCACAGGACATCCCGTCTCCCCATGGACCTCCTCATCTCCCCAGATTGCATTTGCTGACCAGCCCAACCACCATCCCTCCAGCCAGCTCTGATACCACTCCGTCCCAATCCACATCCTCGCCATGCACAAAGCCTGCCCCTACGGTCCCGCCAAAGTGGCCCGAGGGAAACATGCACACACAGTTCACCCCAGCACTCACCACAAATACTCCACATATTCCAACAAAGCAGAAACGAAGCTCTACTCAGTCAAAACATGAGCATGCAAACACCCAAACGAAACAAAATCAACCACCTGCCCACTCCGATGTGAAAACACCACGCCCACCCTCTCATACAAGCAACACAAAAGCGGCACGCAGTTTGCGTCCTCAAAAATCAAGCAAACCACCACGCTATTCCTACGCCTACAAATGTAACCCAGCAGTACACAACCTCAAACAAATGGTCAACACTCTGGTCAAAACTATTGTCAAAGGTTCAAAACTCTTGCACTCTCACACCACAAGTATTCGCCGATTAGAAGCAGAAAACAGCCACCTGAAATCTGAACTCAAACACCTCAAACAAACTCAGTTTATACCGCACCCAACCCAAAACCAAACCACACCGTCTGGCAGCCATACTGATTCTGCTCTGTCCGCCTTCCCCACCTCCAACAAATTCTCCATGCTGCTCCACGTTAATGAAAATGGGGAGCATGAGGTTCAGAACGACTCAGAAACAGACACACACTCTGATCAAGCCACAGTGTAGACACAGTCTACCACTACAAATGTCGCCCACAGTCCAAACAAACCCAGCAATATCTTAGATAAAGACACTACTACTCAGACCACTGACACAATGGGCTGGAAAACAGTTCACAACAGAAACCACCTCCACAGGAACAACAAAAACACACAGTCAAAGATAGTGGTTAATGATGCAACTCAAAACAGTCAGGGTCAGACTAGCAGCAACAACACAGTATCACCTCGTCAGCTTCTTGCACAACTACGGGTTGACACTGATATCTCAAATGTCATTATAGGAGACTCAGCCATACGAAACATTACCCCAAGCCTCCTATTTTACAAAGGTAAGAGCCAAATCATCAGTGTTCCAGGTCTCACTGTCGATGATCTTATTCATTGGCTTAAACACATTCCACGCAACAACACCACACAGCAAATTATACTACACATTGGAATAAACACGTGCAAACATACATCAATCACGGAAACCACATGGACACAGCTGATCAGAAACATCAAACATGTTTTCCCTCAGGCTAGACTATTGGCTTCCTCCATCATCCCCCCCAATGGGACAGCACGCTCTCAAAAAGACCGTCCACCTCTCCAACTTGACGCTCACTAAAGTGTGTGCCAGAGAAAACATTGTATATGCCGACCACACCTCCATTTTCATCACCAAAAGCGGAGCTCCACGCAAGGACATGTACACCGATCCCCTCCACCCCAGCCCCAAAGGCACAGACAGGTTGGCGTACAGCCTCAAATACGCCGACCCAAAATACTGCAGACAACCTCTGCTGAGGACGCCCATTATAAGACCATGTGGCGAGAGCTGGATGCAGTCCTCGCACCCCCCGACCTCCCAGCTACGATGTGAACACCAAAGAGACACTGGTCTTACTTGGTGTTCATTACCACAGCAGCCCTCAGACACCCATCCTTCCCCCGGTTCTGCAGCCACCTACAATGCCTGGATCAACAGGTGGGTCTGTTCCCATCCTCCACCCCTGGCGACCCGACATCCAGCTACCCCTGTTTCATCCTTGGCAACCCGGCGTCCAGCTACCCATCCTGCATCTCCGGCGACCCGACATCCACCTTCTTATCTTCCACCTCTGGCGACCCGACTTTCAACTTCCCATATTCTGCCTCCGCCCTACAATGTGTGTGTTCTCGAGACTCAAGTGTGAGGCATATCCACATTGTGTGTGTGTGTGTGTGTGCGTGCGTGTGTGTGTGTGTGTGTGTGTGTGTGTGTGTGGTGTGTGTGTGTGTCTGTGTGTCTGTGTGTGTGAATGCGAGCGTGCATGCGCGCGCGTGCGCGCCCGCGCGCGTGCGTGTGTGTGTGTGTGTGTGTGTGTGTGTGTGTGTCTGTGTGTGTGTGTGTCTGTGTGTGTGAATGCGAGCGTGCGTGTGCGCGCGTGTGTGTGTGTGTGTGTGTGTGTGTGTGTTGTGTGTGTGTGTCAGCGTGTGTGCGTGTGTATAAGTGTGTGTGTGCGATAGTGTGTGTGTATGTGTGTGTGTGTATGTGTGTGTGTGTGTGTGTCGCGCGCACGCGCGCGCGCGCGTGAATACAAGCGCGTGTACGCGCGTTCGTGAGAGCGCAAATTTATATGCAAGCTCCACTATGTTTAATACAAGTTCCACAAGTTTAAATAGCCATACCCCCACCACTCCCCCCCCCCCCCCCCCCCCCATCGCTTCACCTTCCTTTCTTATTGTTTTTTTTTTTTTGTTGTTTGTTTGTTTTTTGTTTTTTGGTTTTTTTTCCGAACAAGTATATGAGATGGTCTACTCATGGACACTGAGGATGTGTGAACACTCACTTATTTGTGTTTTTGTTTGTGCTCAAAACATCGATTGTGTTCAATGTGCTACACTTCCGATCTACCGGCGTGTGAAGACGATTGTCATTTTAGGCTGACATTGCAAACTTTGAAGTGAAATAGGCGGCTCGTGCTGGTGCTGTCGTTTTGTGGACTGAGAAGAAACTCTGGGCCAACCTCCTGACATTGGGACCAGGACTACTTTCTCACCGCCACAAACTGTTCGTGAATCACAGATATAAAAATTTTTTTTTTCTTTTCTTCTTGGTTTTGTTGTTGTTGTTTGTTTGTTTGTTTAATTGTTTGTTTTTGTTTTTGTCTTTTTTTTGTTTTGTTTTCTTTCGTTTTTTGCTTTGTTTCCCTTTTCTTCATCTACACTTTCTAAACCTGCTCTAAAGTGGATTGTGCTCATAGCACTCATCGCATCCTCTTTATTTGCACCGCTGTAAACTTTTTTTTTTTTTTGGTGTGTGTGTGTTATCGTCATTCATTGCTTTAAGCTTAATACTTTGTTTTCTTTCTTTCTATTTGTTCGACATCGTGCTTCAACCATTGCTCTTTTTTGTTGTTTGTTGTTTTACTGACTAATTGAATTTTCTAACGATACATTCTGTTATCTGTTTTAGGCATAATAGTTAACCTTTAAATTCTTTCTGTGCGTTTGTCATTATTGTGCATTATCCACAAACGTTACTTTTCTCACCTGTATTCTGTTGTTGTTGTTGTTGTTGTTGTTGTTGTTGTTGTTGTTGTTGTTGTTGTTGTTGTTGTTGCTGCTGCTGCTGCTGTTGTTGTTGTTGTTTTTACCTATAATTCTCTGTGTCTTTTTGTGAAAACTGTCTTCCTCGTCGATTTGTGCCACTGTTCCCTTACTACCCATGCCTTCCCATAATCCCGCTGTCCCAGGACTTCAAGTTGGACATCTCAATGTCTATCATTTATTTAATAAGGTCCATGAAATCTCATCACTCTTAAAACAGTCACCCCATCCAGTACAAGTATTTGGCATAAGTGAAACAAGGTTAGACTCTCGCATCACAGATAACCTTATTAGCATTCCTGAATACAACATAGAACGACGCGACAGTGATCAACCCCAACATACTGGCCTTGCCGTATACATTCATCAATCAATTGCCCACATTACCCGACGCAGAACTGATCTTGAAACTAATACTGTCGAATGTATCTGGATTGAAATTTAAAAAAAACTCCAAATCACCGCCATTATTAATCGGACATTTATACAGACACCCATCTTCCACATACGAATGGTATGACAACTTTGTACAAATGATGGATTGGATCTGTCACAACAATTCAAATATACTACTGTTAGGGGACTTTAATATTGATATGTTAAAACAACAACCAGCTTGGACAAGTACACTATCACTTCATGCACTCCATCAGTTAGTACAAACCCCAACGAGAATAACTAAAACAACTGCAACTCTTATTGATCATGTATACACTAACAACAAATCTGCAATACTAGATGTTTCAGTGGTACATTCTGGTATTAGTGATCACTGTCCACTTTTCTGCACGTGGTCCTTAAGGCTCCCAAAACCACCACCCAACGGTCACACGACCATCCAATACCGCTCTTTCAAAAAGTTTAATGAAGCAGCATACCTCTATGACTTAAACATTTCCCCCATTTCACTTAACTTATAATTACTCAGACGTCAATGATGCACTGTCCTTCTGGTACCAAACATTCCTCACCATCATAAATAAACACGCGCCGTTACATCAAAAAAGAGTTAGGCATCCGCAGATGAACCCGTGGTTAACGCCAGAATTGCTGCAAGAAATGGTACTACGTGACCAACTCAAGGCAGCAAATTTGTTTGACGAATATAAAGAGCAGAGAAACTTTGTTTCAAACGAAGTTGAAAAAGCCAAACGAGACTACTTCAGTCAAATGATAACGGACGCAAAATCCACAGCGCCAATGTGGAGGGCAATAAACACTATTGTACGCAACAAGCGTACAGATTCACAAAATTCAAGCACAAACATCACCCCGGACAAATTTAATACCCACTTTATGTCATTATCAGATACCCTTACTCAAGCTTCACAGACTATAAGAGCACCAAATGAATATACATGCCCGACTTCCCTAATATCATTTTGCAAGCAAAAACTTGGATCCAGTAACCCAGTCAAAATTCCCCTTCTTGCTTTACATGAAGTAGGTATGCACATAGCGCAATTAAAGAATAAAAAATCCATGGGTCCTGATAACATACCCGCATTTCTTCTCAAACTCGCTCTGCCTTACATTGTTGAGTCTCATACATACAAATATAATTTATCCATTGAAACTAATGTTTTCCCTCAGGCATTCAAAAACGCCAAAGTGATCCCCCTTCCAAAATCAAATCATTTGTCGGATCCAAATAATTTCAGACCTATATCCTTACTTTCGATTCTATCCAAACCCCTTGAAAGACACATACACACACACGTATCTCAGTTCATGGAGAAAAACAAACTATTTCACCCACTCCAATCTGGATTCCGATCTAATCATTCCTGCCACACAGCATTATTACGAATGTGTGACTCATGGCTTTCAAATATGAACCAATCACAAATGACAGGGGTTGTCTTTCTTGACTTCAAAAAGGCGTTTGATCTTGTTGATCATTCCATTCTTCTAAAGAAACTGTCTACTTGAACCATACCCCGACAATCTCATTATTCCAATCATACTTGAACGATAGGACTCAGAATGTGGTGCTTAATAGCAAAACTTCCGCTTCAGACTTTGTCAGACATAGAGTCCCACAGGGCTCTGTACTAGGCCCCCTACTATTCTGCATCTTCATCAATGATTTACCATTGTCCGTATCAGATGAAAAGGTCACGACAGATTTATTTGCTGATGACTCGTCACTCCAAACGAATGGTAGTGATCTACAGACAATAGAAACTTCTCTCCAGGAAAGTCTAAACGACGTGTCAGACTGGTGTCATTCAAACGCAATAGTCATACACCCAGCCAAAACCAAATCTATGATTATAGCTACCCGCCAAAAACACCAGTTGACTCCTCTTTGCCTAAAACTTCAGTTGAATGGCATTTCTATCGAGCAGGTAGACGAGCATCGTGTTTTAGGGTTAACGATAGACAAAGAATTGAAATGGCAATCTCATCTCAATAACGTATGCAAGGTAGTCTCAAAACACCTTTTCCTGTTATCTCAATTAAAACGCTACGTCAACAGTAATGTGCTTAAACTTTTCTTCAATGCACACATAATGTCACATATCAATTACGCCTCAACAGTGTGGGACGGCAGTAGTGACATCCACCAAAAAAGGCTGAATTCTCTCCATAGACGTGCAGCAAAGCTACTCCATACAGCTGTATCTCTAACAACAGACGAAAAACTAAAAGCGCTGAACATACTTCCTCTGAATAGGCAATTGGAATTCAACAAGGCATCATTTATGTTTACAATCTTGACAGATACTATGCCATGTTATAGCAATGCCCTTTTTACAAGATCGAACAGCTTTTCTGGCTCGACGAAATTCCTTCTTCCCTACCCACGCATTGATCTATACAAAACAAGCCTAGCTTACTCTGAACCATATGTCTGGAACTCACTTCCACCGAATCTACAAAACATGAATACTTTAAAACTTTTCAAGGAACATTTGCATAAACATTTTATGTCTCAGTAATTGAATTATTTGATTACAATGATTAGCGCCCATTCGCAAAGTCTTCTGTGAACCATACTTTGAATAAATCGTCTAAACATAAAACCTACTCCGTTAAAATCGCTCATCCCCACTCCCACTCTGTCTACCATCCCTTTTCTCCTCCCCCTACCTACCATTCTCTCTTCCCCACCCTCCTCTGACCTCTCTGTCTGTAGTCGTGTTTGTTTGTTTGTAAGTTTCCTTCTGTTTTACCATCCCCCATCTCATTGGTGCTTTTATGAATTGTTTGCTTATCATTGTAGAATTAGATTACCATGTTGTTATGTTGAATTGTCAGTATGAATGATATGTGCTGAAATAATGTATGCATGACAAGGACAGATTGTAAGACTAGGCTTTGGCCTAAAATCTCCATCCTTGTGTATTAAAGATCAATCGATCAATCAATCAATCAATCACTCTCTCTCTCTCTCTCTCTCTCTCTCTCTCTCTCTCTCTCTCTCTCTCTCTCTCTCTCCGTTTTATTGTATAATATATATATATATATATATATATATATATAATATATATATGCATTGTGCGACGTCGTTTGCGATGCTCATACTGTTCTCTGTACGGTAAGAGTCGTCTTGAATCATTCCTTCTACAGACGAAGCATGAGTCTTTCTTGAGTGTCTTTGAATACAGCATTTGCACACCACCCTTACCAGCCAGCAATAGGAATATGATACCGCAGCCCACGTCAACCGCCGATGTCTTTTACAGCGTCTGTTTAGCAAGCTTTTTGTCAATAAAAGTGACTCCAGCTTCTGATATACATTTAATGGCAGTTGATTTGATCCGTTGCTTCAAGATCAGACGGGCTACTTTCACGTGAAACAATTTACTAGATTTATAAGACTTTCGTAGTTTTAAGAATATTAGTAAAGTTTGTTTTTTTTTAATTCACATGTTTTAACAAAATGAATCTGTGTAATCAGACAGTTTCAGTCGTGTGTGTGTGTGTGTGTGTGTGTGTGTGTGTGTGTGTGTGTGTGTGTGTGTGTGTGTGTGTGTGTGTGTGAAAGAGACAGACAGACAGCTGACAGACAGACAGAGACACAGACACAGAGACAGAGAAAGAAACAGAGAAAGAGATAAGGACACAAAGACAGGGACACAAAGACGGAGACAGAGAGAGAGAGAGAGCCTGAAAAAGAGACAGCAACTAGGACAGCGTTACAATATTCTTTGTGCACCGGTGTCTTTTATAGTTTCAGCCCAAATAAAAGTATTAAAACACAGCTACACACACGTACATATCCATGCCCCTGCGTCTCTCTCTCTCTCTCTCTCTCTCTCCTCTCTCCTCTCTCTCTCTCTCTCTCTCTCCTCTCTCTTCTCTCTCTCTCTCCTCTCTCTCTCACACACACACACACACACACACACAATCACTGAAGTGTGTGTTTTGTAAAAGTGTGATACCCCACCATTGGCTGACGAGGAAAGGGAGGTAACTTGAAAATATTGCAGGGTTTGTTTTTTTTTTTTGCAATTTTGATAGGTTCGATGAGCATGTGGAGAGTTGGATTCATTTAATACCGTGGGTTCGGAGGGGGGGGGGCTGTTTTTGTTTGTTTGTTTGTTTGTTTTGATTGTTTGTTTGTTTGTTGTTGTTGTTTTTTGTTGTTGGTGTTGTTTTTTGTTTGTTTTGGGGGATTTTTTTTTTTTTTTTTTTTTGGGGGGGGGGGGGTTGTTGTTGTTTTTTTGTTGTTTTTTTTTTTGCTTTTTTTTAATAAGTTTCGGTAGAGAGACAATGCCAGGCAGGGCTACGTGTGTTGTGTGTGATGTAGGTAGTTTCATTTACACATTATACGTACATAACTGTTAAACGTGGCACATTTTCATGAAAGAGGGAGTAATTGTTTCGAGGGTATTTAAAGAAGGAAAATGGGTACTATGTGATTTTTTTTCTTGGCGTTTCTTTATTCCCTTCGTCCCAGTGCTTACTTAAAAATTTGCCATACACACAGGTGTTGAATTGTTCATTCGCTCAGAATACATTTGATAATATATACACAGAGAGAGAGAGAGAGAGAGAGAGAGAGAGAGAGACAGACAGACAGACAGACAGACAGACAGACAGACAGACAGACAGACACAGACAGAGACAGACACAGACAGACAGACACAGACAGAGACAGAGAAAGAGAGAGACAAGAGAGAGAGTCCCACAACATCGTTCACTGCATTGTCATCCCCCTTCCCACTGCACCCCTTTGATGCACCGTAGTACTGTTCTGTTACTTCAACGTGGTTTACTTAACAGGAATACCTGATGTTGGGTGCTTTCAGTTTGCTGGCAGAAACTTACATTGAAATCGGTGTATGTTTTCAGTTTGAGATCAGTCATTGCCTTAGCTCACTATCAGTCTGTCACTGGTCTGTTGCACACTACAGCACTTACCAGGAAGTAAGTTAACATCAATCGGTGCATGCAAGAACCGGGAAAAGTGAGGTTATGGAAATGAAGAAATCGAAATAATGAACATGTATGAAACAAGATCTAAACAACCCATCTTAATTCTCTCTCTCTCTCTCTCTCTCTCTCTCTCTCTCTCTCTCTCTCTCTCTCTCTCTCTCTCTCTCTGTTACTTAAATTTGGTCTTCTCTTATCTAGAAGACAGACTACCCATGCAGGAAAATAATATGATGAAAATGTCAAAATCTTGTAAAACTTCAGACTGATTTTAAATGTTATTAATAGCGAACTGCAAAGAAAACGTAGGCAAACGAATCACAAGACAAAACACGATACGTTTCGACCTCTTAGATCTTCTTCAGGCAAGACACAAAACGCTCAGGACAACGAAAATGAACGAGCAATCACTTATCTTCGTTCACTTCAGCGCAAGATGGGCGTTGAGTGAAAACAAGGCTGTCAAGGAGACAATGTGTGAGTCGTGGTAGTAATGATGATAGCTATATTACCTATAGGAATAATGATAATGGTAATGATGATGATCAAATTTTTTTTTAAATAGATAAAGACAGGATTACTACCACTTTTGGTGATAATATGGCAATAGCAATTGTAGCATGGGAGAAAGGAGACTAGTACACACAGTGATTGCAATAAATGTATGTCTGATGCTGCTTTTCAGTTGTGTTGACATTTGAACTTCAGTGCGTTTATCTTCATGCATTTAACTACCAGCTAGAGAGATATTTAGAAGGCAACCTCCAGTTTTGACGAAGATACCGAACACAAACACAATAACTGCACTGAAGCCAGCTGCCTTCAGGTTTTAGAATGTCTACATTCAACGTTTCAGTATTCTTGGTGAGTACTACAACAGCGCATCCAAATCGTCCTATGCAAGACAGTTGGGATGATCAATATGAACCATTCGAAAAGGTCTCCGACCTTATTTTGAAAATTGGCCATTCTACTGTGTGTTTGTTTGGGATTTGGGGAAATTTTATGGTAATCCTGATTATGCTTCGTCTTCCCGCATCTACGTATAACGTGTTCTTCCTGGTTCTTGCCTGCTCTGACCAGCTGGTGTTGATAATGCATCCCCTCAGCAAACTGATTCACAACGAATTTAAGGCGTCGTCCTTCCAAAGTCTCGGTTCCTGGCAATGTAAAGTGCACACAGTGATAAGCCATGTGAGTGTGGCTTTATCTCCATGGATGCTTGTGGCACTTAGCGTGCTAAGAGCAGCTTCTGTGCTGTGGCCACTCCGCGTCAATGCTGTGTGGACGAATGGAATGTCGCGAGTTACTGCTGGCATAGTAACTGTTGTTATTTCTCTGATCAATTGTCACATACTCTATGGATTCGATGTCGTATTTCCTCAACAGTTCTGCAGTGTTCGTCGTGGATCGGAAAGATACCGGTGGTTTATAATAAATATTTTTGGCTGGCTAGACATGGTCATTACTTATTATGGACCTTTCGTGTTTTTAGTAGTCAGCAACAGCGTTCTTCTCTGGACAGTTGTCAGATCCGTCAGAACACATGCGCATCTATCTGCACAACAAACCACCCAGGATTCCAGGCAACGGAAAGTGTTCTCATTAACCGTCACCTTGATTGTAACTTCTTCCTATTCCTTAATCTAGACAATACCAATCATAATCAATATAATTTTAGAACGAATCATTGATGCAGACGGACCAGTTAAGCATGGACAACTGTTAATAGCCCAGACAGCCAGTAATGTCATGGTTTACACCACTTTTGCAGTCAATTTCTATTTGTATTGTCTGACAGGTAGGAAGTTTAAAACAGAGCTTCGGAATATGACATACCAGATTTTCGGGCTATTCTGCTCGACAAAAGAAAAGTCAGTTCTGAGCAAAGATCTGCCCCCATCAATGACGAAGACAAGTGCTAGTTTTGCTGTGGAGCCAGAAATGAAAAGGACAGATTAAAAGCTGCCACCAAGGGTGATTTTAGCAGCTTTCCATAACTAACTGATGATGACTCTGCCTACAATAAACTGGACCAGCAGAGGGAAAAAAGCTACAGTGGAAATAAAAAGCGAGAGAAACTGAAAATACAAAATAACTACTCAAAATTTAGAGTCCCGATGGACGCTTAGTCCCAAGTCTATAACATATTGCACCAGGCATCAGTTTGAAGGGCTCTCCAGCCGAATAGAAACCATAACACATGATAGCTATAGAAGAAAACGTCAGAATTCATTCCAGTTAGAATACGTAACTTTAAAAGACTTGCATTTAAAAGGTAGGGTGCATGAGAAGAAATCCTTCTCAAACAAGCGCTCCTGTTAGGTTTATTGTTACCCCGGGGAAGAGATCGACAGGACCAGCAAACAACAGCTTTTCGCTCTGTGAAGAGTTTATCAGGCCTGCCACGGGATCCTGCGTACCTGCTTGATGAGAAACATTTCCATACAGACAAAAAGGAACACGCTGGAAATTGAACAGATCCTTCTGCAGACATTAATAGTGCAAGAACACCAGAGCACTTACTGAAAGGGGAAACAAGAATTTTAGATGAGATGGTAAACTCAGATTTCTCTAAGTTTCAAAACGCAAAACAAAATCTTAAAGACATTGTCTATGGGTGCCTGTAACTGGGGATGAAAATGCACAAGGATTAATCAATACTGTTAAAAATTTCGAGTTAAAACACACGATACTGCGCCACCAGTTGGTACATAAATCTAATATCTGGTTCAATAATTGGACTGTGTCAAGGAAAAGTGGTGTTAGAAGTGTTTGAGAAATACAGTGGTTAGATTATGTTTACATTTCCATTTTAAGTGGTTAATTGTTGTAATAATGCTTTTAATGGAACTTAATGCTGTGTAGCACGGAAAGAGTTTGGAATGTACACTTCCTCATTGAAGTAAAATGACGGGGAGAAATTGTCACGGTTTCCCTTTTTACGCCTCTGTAGTCGGGCTCAAGACAGTTGTTCTCTTGTATTCTGCTTTCTCCCTCCCACTTGTGGCAAAGGAAAATTGTTCCCTAGTGTTTCCGTTTGTACCCTTCCATCTTGTACTGGATTAGATTAAGGAAAATTGTTTTCCGGCACATTTGAAAATTAAGATTGTCTATTTCATGTTATTCACTGGGTTTGAGTGTTGACACAGTGTTACTATATGGGGACATCCATGTTCCTTAATCGATGTATATCATACAGTGAAATACGCACGAGATAATCCTATTCACGGTATGTGTTGCCGAATGATTAAAGACAATGGAGGAATAGTCGCTGTCTATAAAATGATAGATGTACTGCAATCATCCTCTTTTTTGACAAAGAAAGCAAAAACAAACAACCAACCAACCATTCAACCAGCCAAACATCATTTTATTTAAACTAATGACCTACATGTATTGAAATTTGAAACATCTTCTTCAAACTCTATATGACGTTGTCGTCATAGGCTCTGTTTCGGTGCGACTATTGAATACCCTGCATTCAGCTTTTGTCACAGTGGATCAGCATGTGTATTCACGTTAGTCGTCATCATATCTCTTTCATCCCTACAACCCGGTTTTCCGGTTTGCAGAAATCCTACCCTTCCTTCCTGCAGCCCGGAAAACCGGGCAGCACAAAATCCCTCCTTTCCTTCCTGCAGCCCGGAAAATCGGTTCTCGCGGTAAGCGCTTTGAACTTCGCGCGAGTCGCGTCATCGGTACACGTCATGACCGGGTCGCTCGCGCGGCAGTGTTTATGAATGGAATGGATGCCAGATGGCCCCTACAGAGTGGGAAAGTTGTTGCCGCTCTATTCTGGCTGGTTTGCTACTGCACACATGGCAGTTCTCACTTTACACTTCTTTTTCTTTTCTCTAAATCCGGGAATGAAGGGAATACTCGTATTATAAGAATCTAGGAACAAGAGGAAGTAATGGTTCATATAAAAGTAGGAATGAAAGAGATATTTTAACTAGCCATGCTAAGGAATAACTTGACAACGTATGGTGTAATACACGGTGACCATATTGTTCTACAACAATGTAACAGTTTTGTATAGTTGAACCAAGGGGTGGGAGTGGAAGTAGTAGGCAGGGGAGTGGACACCGCCCCCCCCCCCCCCCCCCCCCCTCCCCATATATTGTATTCGTATCACTGATGAGGCAATGTGCATTAAAACGCGTCAATATTACATGTACTTTGGGAAGAAAGTGTTGTTTTTTTTTATCATTAAAGAGGGAAACGAATTTTCCTATGGTTGTGGATCCTTTTGGTGGGTCCCGAAGATAGAAGTTACAAATTTGTTTTTTCATTTGACTTTTTTTCTGACAGGACATCTCTTGGAGTTGAAACAATTCATAGGTCAATGTCAACCCGGATTCAGCTCACAAAGGGGCTACCTATAAGTAGATTGCAATATAATCAGATTCTGGTTTTTAAAAAAAAAGCAATAGTTGTACATTCCTTCCTTTTCCTTTGGGCCCTCCTCGCATTTCCATGTGACGTATTGTAAGTCATCCATCTCTTTAAATATCCACTCCATTTGATTTTTTTTTTAGTTGCTTTTTGCTTTTGCGTAAAGTGCACAAAACAGATAATCTGAATAAAGCGCGATTGAAATGTATACATTGTGTACGTCATGGTAACTAATCCGTATAGCTTCCCACCGCCCGCACAATTATCAATCTAAGAGACAATCACACAAACAATAACAAACGCAAACTAGACAACTGGGTATAATGTTTGTTTACGCAACAGCAAAGCCCCATGCCAAACATAAATCAAATATGAACTACGCATACTAGGCAACTGGGTATAAAGATAAATTTCTTTATGCAACAACAAAGTCCAATACCAAATGTAAATCAATTATGAACTAAATCTTTCCAGTCAAGGTGTCTTAGCGACCTTTTTGCATGCAAAGAGCAAATTATCGATTACAATGACAGTCACCTCACTCAGGACTAGCACGAAGCATCAAAGGTCCGTTAAAAGCAATGTACTTTCAAGGCAAGTCAAACAATATAGGTTCAAATACCATCCCTCATTCATTCATCATGCCCATCGCTCCCGGTGGAGCATAGGCCATCGACGACCCTTCGCCATCGAACTCCATTCTGGGCTGTTCTGGCCATTCCAGTCCAGTTGGTCCCTAGTTGCTTCAGCTCCGCCTCAGTGTCTCGCCTCCAGCTGTTGCGAGGCCGGCCTCTCTTCCTCTTTCCCTGCGGGTTCCAGGTCAGGGCTTAGCGTGTGGTGCTGGATGCTGGCATCCTGAGGGTGTGTCCGATCCAGCCCCACTTCCTTTGCAGTATCTGCTTGGTTACTGGTTCCTGTCCCGCACGCTCCCACAGATCTTCGTTTCGGATCTTCTCCTGCCATCAGATTTTGTAGACGTGCCTCAGACAGGTGTTGAAGAATGTCTGAATCTTTTGTTGCATCGCTTGTGTTGTCCGCCATGTCTCGCATCCGTAGAGCAGGATTGACTTCACATTGGAGTTGAAGATGCGGAGTTTGGATCTTAAGCTGATTATTCCAGATGTCCAGATGTTCTTGATCACGACGTAAGCTGATCTTGCCTTGCCGATTCTGGCTGTGACGTCTTGGTCCGTGCCTCCCTGTTGGTCAGCCACGCTTCCCAGGTAGACGAAAGACTTCACCTCCCTGATGGGCTCTCCGCCAACTGTGGCTGATGTGTTGGCAGTGGTGTTGATTTTCATCAGCTCGGTCTTCTTCCTGTTGATCTTGAGCCCTGTCCCGGCTGATGTGGTCTCCAGGCGAGTAGTCTTGTCCTGCATCTGGCTGTGACTGTGTGACAGGAGCGCCAGGTCGTCAGCGAATTCGAAGTCGTCGAGCTGCGTCCAGAGCGTCCACTGTATACCGTTGTTCCTGCCTGTTGTAGTGGTCTTCATGATCCAGTCGATGACCAGGAGGAAGAGAAACGGCGACAGCAGCCACCCCTGCCGAACTCCGGTCTTCACCTCGAAACTTTCGGACAGCTGGCCGGCGTGGGCAATCCTGCACTTCATGTCCTGGTAGGTGCACCGGATGAGGGAGATGATCTTCTCGGGAACTCCGTAGTGCCTCAGCAGCTTCCACAACATCTCTCTGTCCACACTGTCAAAGGCCATCTCATAATCTATGAAGTTGATGTAGAGGGGGGAGTTCCACTCCAGCGACTGCTCCACGATGACGCGCAGGCTGGCGATCTGGTCGGCACATGATTTGATCCGCCGAAAGCCTGCCTGCTGGTCTCGGAGCTTGGGGTCGACAGCCTCCTTCATCCTCTCCAGTAGAACCCTGTTGAGAACCTTGCCTGGCGTTGACAGGAGCATGATCCCTCGGTAGTTGCTGCAGTCCCTGAGGTCTCCTTTCTTCGGCAGCTTGATGATGATTCCTTCTTTCCACTGGGCTGGTACCCCCTCCTTCTCCCAGATCTTGCTGAAGAGGCTGTATAGCAGTGCATGTCTGCTTTGATGGCTTCTGCTGGTATCTCGTCCGGCCCTGCAGCCTTCCCATTTTTCAGAGTCATGATGGCCTTCTTGATCTCTGCCTTTGAGTGTTTGTCGCAGCTGATGGGCAGTTCTGACTCTGCGGGTGGGATGTCTGGTGGTGCGTCAGGGGCGGGGCGGTTCAGCTGTGTTCTGCCCATCGTTTCAGCTGTTCCTCGGTTGTTGTCAGTGGGTTTCCGTTCTTGTCCTTCACTGGCTTGTCTGTCTGCTGGAACTTGCCCATCGGCTTCTTGGTCACCAGGTACAGGTCCTTCAGGTTCCCCTGTCCGGCTGCTGCCTCTGCTTGACTGGCCAGGTCGTCAAAGTAGTCCCTCTTGTCCTTCTTGATGCTCCTCTTCACTTCTCTGTTCGCTGCTGTGTGCTCTTCCTGTGCCTTTGCCTTAGCTGCTCTTGTTCGGCTCGTGTTCCGCGTAGTTTTCTTCTCTCTCCTTGTTTCCAGCTTGTGGATGGTGTCGGCAGAGATCCATTCCTTGTGCTGGGTCTTCTTCTTGCCAAGAATCTCTTCACATGGGTCATGCCAGAGCTTCTTGCAGTGTTCCCACTGTGTCTCGATGTCCATCTCACCATCTTCTACCAGCTCTTGTAGCAGCTGGAACCTGTTGGAAAGGCTGATCTGGAATGCTGTTTGCGTGTCCCTGTTTCTGAGCAGTCCAATTGTACCTTGTCCGTGTGTTGTTGGTGTTGGTGAATCTCTTGAGGCGAAGTCTCACTGTTGTTAAAAGAAGGTGGTTGTCTGATGACACGTCAGCACCTCTCATCACTCGTACATCCCGCCATGATCTCCTGAACTTGTAGCTAATGCAGATGTGGTCAATCTGGTTCTCCGTGACGTGGTTCAGGGATCTCCATGTGGTCTTGTGGATGCGCTTGTGTGGGAAGATGCTTCCTCCTATCACCAGCTGGTTCAGGGCGCACAGATCTGCAAAGCGCTCACCATTCTCGTTCATCTGTCCCAGTCCGTGTGTCCCCATGATGTCCTCGTAGCCTGTGTTGTCCATTCCAATCCTGGCGTTGAAATCTCCCATCAGTATGGTTATGTCCTTTGCTCCTATTCTGTCTATCACTCTCTGTAGTTGCTGGAAGAATTCATCTTTCTTCTTTTCTTCCGCATCATTGGTGGGAGCATAGCACTGGATGATGTTCAGCCCGATGTCATTCTTCTTCGTGGTAAACTTGGCTGTGATGATGCGGGAGTTGACAGGTTCCTATCCGATGAGTGCCCCCTGTGCCTCCGGTGCCAGTATCAGGGCCACACCCTCAGTGTGGGGGGCTCCATCCTCTGTGTGTCCTGAGTACAGCAGCTGTTCTCCAGATGAAAGTCTCAGCTGTCCTGACTGTAGCCACCTTGTCTCACTCAGTCCTAACACTCTGATCTTGTAGTTTTTCATCTCTCTCGCTACATGGATGGTTTTTCCTGTTTCGTACATCGTCCTGATGTTCCATGTGGCTACTCTCGTTGTTGTCCTGGGTGTTAGAAGGGGAGTCAGCCTTGCAGCTTCCTTTCGGCTTTCACTGCACCGTGTCATAAGTCTCCGCGATGGAGACCCTTTCTTGTCCAGGTGAATGTTCTGGTTCATTGTCGTCGATGCTTCTGTAACTGGTCTTTTTTTTACAGGTAGGGTTGTTAAGCCCTACGCAAACCCTTTTATCCTCCTGGCGAGGTGATTTGATTTGATTTGATTGATTTGATTTAACGTCTGTTCACAACAATGGTGATATTAGACTATTACCGGGCGAGGTAGTCCTGCCTTAGTCGCCTGTCACGACATGCATGGCAGGGCAGTGGGTCTATTCTATGCCCAACGCACAGGGCGGAAATACCATCCCTAAATAGTGATTAAGTTCTCACATCTTTCTGTGTTTAGATACAGCAGATAAATGAGGAGGGGGGGGGGAGAAATGAACTTGTGTTGAGTTGCTGAAAAACTTGTTTACTGTTTATCGTTTACTGTTCCCTGCCTCATTTCATTTCCGATTTTGTTTTGATTAATTTCATGTTCCCAGTTTCTCCATCTTCAAACTCCCCCCCCCCCCCCCCCCCCCCCCCCCACTTAAGTCCAAATCTTTGCCAAGTCATTACTATGAAGACAGTTCAGTTGTTGGCCTGCGCTTGTTTTCCCCCACTATTAGATTGTTCGTCTTTGTATTTGTCTGACTTTATTCAAATTTAAAAAGCAGTGCCAGTCTTGAATAAAAGTTACTCTGTGTTAGGTTTTCTTATGGGAGCAAAAAATACCCCACTTGTTTACTGTTTATCGTTTACTGTTCCCTGCCTCATTTCATTTCCGATTTCAAAAAACAATTTTATTTTACTTTTTCCTCATCAACTGACCATAATTTTATTTATTGTAAAAAGATGAACTTACACTTATTATTTTTGTGCATTTTCAGTCTCTGCAAGTACATGGAAATACACATCCACCCATGTACCCAATCACCAATAGTGTGTGTGTGTGTGTGTGTGTGTGTGTGTGTGTGTGTCGTGCGTGTGTGTGTGTGTGTGTGTGTGTGTGTGTGTGTGTGTGTGTTGTGGGGGAGGTTTACACAAGTGGATCATGCACTTAACCCACCACCTGCCCACACACACACACACACACACACACACACACACACACTTTCATGCGTGCATGCATCTGCATGCATGCATGCAGTAATCGCAATGCTTTTTTGAAATCCCAACTTTCAATCACAGTGCGATTCATTCTCAGTTGCAGTGATCAAAACAGTCGACAGTTCTGTGGAGAGATCAGCCGGATCTGCGACTTGCAGTCAGAGTCAATGCACTTGTAAGTGTACATCTAATAAATATATTAAACTGACTGCTGTTGTCTTTGGGGTGAATTAAAAATTGCCTTCTGAAATCAATACTGAGAACAATGTGAATCCAACATCACATGCATAGATAAAATATAATGCCATGTCACTGATTTCAGTTGTGAAGGGTACATTACTTTCAGCTCACTCATTCAGGCCCACAATGACAGGGAATAACTTGTAACAGTAATCTTTGGTCATTGTTCTCAATGTATAATTTTACACAGAATGCCACACAGAATGTCAATGCTGTTTTTCATGCAGGTGGGGGCCACACACAGTATTGACTTTTGACAGAGAGGGAAAAAGGCAAAAGCCAATCACTCATGATTCCCAGAACAGTTGAAAGCATTGTTTCTTCAGACATAATGTCAATGTCTTATAATTGCTCCTTGATTTATCTTATTTTTGAAATGAAATGGTTAAGATATGATCCGAAGTATTGCAATGCATTTCTTTTTGTCCACAGTATATCTGCCAATTCCAAATGCAGTACACAGCTGATATTGACACAGACAAATTATATTTAAATCTAACACATGATATGCTTTGACAAACACCGAACAAAAATGAAAGAACACCGCCTAAAAGAAAAAGAAAACAAAACATAACAAACAAACAAACTGTGACGGACCGTTTTTCATCCGGTCACAAAGTTTCATGTGCGACCGTGCTTACCGGAAGGTAGTTGTCCGGAAGCCGGTTGCAAAATTTAGCTGACTGCTACTCACCGGCGCATTGCTATAAGCCGGGTGAGTTGCACCGGTTAGGCAGTCTCTGCAGTGATTTCGGCAATACAAATCACAGAAGGCCGAAGAGGGACTCGGCCGTTTGCTGGTAGCAGTCAGGTATTTATCATTGAATGTTTATTTATTAACAAACTAAAACTGTATTCCCGTTTAGGAGCGACTGAAACTTCCTCATCGCTCTTGTGAAGGTTTTATTTAAAAAAAAGAAAGTATTGTTGTTCTGTTATCCTATGACTTGATAGGGTAACAAAACGAAATTGTTTCGGAAAATGTGAATAGATAAAGTGAGTGTTATTGGAAGTGGTCTTCGGAAAAAAAGAAAAAAGATTTTGTTTATTTTGTAACTTAACTGGCTATGAACTTCATGATGAAGAAAAAGTGTCTATTCTAATATGGTTTGCAAGAAGATGGAGAGTTTTGATGCTATGGATAATAAGCTCCCAGAGTGAGCGACATAGTCTTTTGTTTTTCATTCTGATGTGTGATGTGTTTACATGGGTATCAATATATGTGTTGTTAAACAAAACTGTGGTGGAAATCTTTCCCTTGCATATATTGGAGCTGATAAACTGAAGTGAAGTGAGCGTTCTTGTGTTACAAGAAAAGAAATGAACATTTCCTGAATTGACAAAAGACATGGTGATTATATGAAATGAATTGAACATTCTGGTTTACAAGAAAGCAAATGAACAGTGTGTGAATTAACGAAAGACATTTATAGTTTGAAAAAATAATCATCAATTGTGTAATTATTGTGTATAATGAATTGTATTCATGGTTTATTGAAGAGGATCCAGATGGAAATCCTTTTCCCTAATTTGGAAGACTAGATTATGAAAGGTTTATGTGGAAAACCTTTCCCCAATTTGGAAAACTAGAGTCTGAAAGGTTTATATGGAAATCCTTTCCTGTGCAGTGTCATGATTCCGGAAAAGGGAATGTTGTAGTGTAATGATTCCGGAAAAGGAATGTTGTAATGTTATGATTCCGGAAAAAAAATATTGTAATGATGAACAAATATGCTGATGTATGGCTCAAGTTCTAGTGAAATATGATGTGGCTAATGAATATGAACGAATATGCTGATATGTGGCTCAAGTTCTAGTGAGATATGATGTGGCTAATGAATATGAAGATAGTTGTGATTCTAAGAATGGTGGCCATAATAATGAAGGTAGTTAATCAGTTTCCCCAGGTTGATAGTGTTCCCTGGATTGACGGGGACTGACTGCTACCGAGGTTAGGGCCGGGGCCGTAGCTGGTTGACGCCCCGTTCTCCACCTGTTGCTGCGGGTGTGGAGAGGCCGGCCTGAGCGCCGACAATCGCCCTACCTGCCACTGCGCCCGTGACCGGTCAGTGTTGGGCCAGTGAAGAGGAGACATCGCTCCTGCTTCTGTGCCAGCGACCTGTGTTCGGGGCCGTCGCTGCGTGTGTGGTCTGTGTACCACAGCTTTGTGTTGGTGTAGAGCCACAGCTGGTGTGTGTGCCACCACTTCTGATTAGTGTTGAGCCACAGCTCTTAGATGTTTTGAGCCACAGCTCGTAGGTGAGACTGGTCGCCGTGTGCTGGCAGAGACGCCACGATAGTGTTAATTTTTTTTCTCTTTCCCCTTCTTCATTGTGAGCCACAACTTTGAAGAGACTCTGTGTCAGACTTGCCTCGTCGCTGCCGTCGTCGTCATCAGCGCTGGACCCGGCAGTTGTTAGTTAAAATTGTATTAATTTGTGTATATGTACACCTGAGGGTGGGTGTACCAAACTATATTTGATCGTGTGTTTATTTGTACATGTTTTGTTTGATGGCTCGGGCAGCATAAAAAGAAAAGTGTTATTTTGTTATAAGAAACAAAAGCAATAGTCCTCCAAAGGGAAGAAAACATTACAGAAAAATCACAATGCCACTCATCTAATTTTCGGCCACGTGGCCTTTTTCAAGAGAAAAAAACAAAAACAATCCAACTACGTGATGTCCATCTTTGGCAACTGGTCAGAGCAAAGAATTGACGTCATAAATATAATGCGCAAGTTCTGACATCATAATATGTGATGTCATCAACAAGGAAAGAGAAAAAAAAAAAAAAAGGGAGGGGGGGGTGCAAGTTGTGTGTGGGTGTGTGCGTGCGTGCGCGCTCGCGCGCGCGCGTGTGTGTGTGTGTGAGGGGGGGGGGGGTGTAGTTATACTGTAACCAATGTACTTCAAAAACACAACAATACGCTCCATAAATCACAATGAAAATGAAACCATAGAATAATGTGACCATAGTCCTGTCTGTGACTGTGCATGGCATACAAGAACTGTCATATAATATATATATATATATAATATAAATTCTCAAACATCAAGTTGTTCGTAGGTAAATTTGGATAGGGTTGTTACAAATGTGTCTTAACATTACATCCATTTGGCATCCTAGTATCTAATGCCCTTATCCATTTTTCTTCAGTAATAAGTCTGAAGCTTTTGCTTTCACCATAAGCTTTTGCCAGCACTGCAACAGCAAGGTCTCCCACTGAATGCTGAAGGAAATGTCGCATTATTGGCTTTTCTCTTTGGAACTTGATGTCACGTCTGTGTTCCGCTATTCTTTCTTTCAATGAACGTCCGGTTTCACCAACATAAACTGTCTTATTACACGTTTACACAACGGAGCATATATCAAATTTCTATCTGCACATGTCACATTACTAATAACATTGTGTGAAGATTTCTGCTTTGTGTAAAACACTGTTGAAGTTACTAGTGAAGAACAGGTGTCACAATCACAAGTTTCTGTTTTTTCCCTTCACTGCTCTTTCAGTTTTCTGGTGAACCAACGTATCACATAAATTTTTATCCCGTCTGTATGCAGCATCGGTAGTTTGTTATTTTCTTGCCTGGCTGTCCACGTTCGGATGAGTGGTGTGTGTGTATGTGAATTAAGGAAAAAGTCGTGCATGCATCCATAATTACTGAGTGGGAGTCAGACAGATATCCACACACGCACTTCCATCCGTAACACAAACCAAAAAAAAAAAAAGAAGAAAAGTGTGAGTACAAGGTATGGTGAATAACAGCGATGTAAAACGTCCACAATGCAATGCTTGTATTGTTCCAATGTTTATTGCAGCGGGTAACAAATCCCCACAGTCACCACTGTCTCAAGATTGGTCCTTTTGCCACCTTCAGTCTACCCCAAGGTCGACAGTTTCTGCAAGACCTCTGTCCTGTGCACCAATGTCACATTTGCAAGGTGAACCAGATTGATGACATGGTTTTTAGCCTTTTGTTTTTCCACTTGTTTAATTATATTTACTCACAACTATGCATCATGTTGAAAAAAGTTTCCAGTCTTTGTATAGTTTTGAGTTCTAACACACCTTTTTTTTCTATTCTATGTGATCTTTGATGAACTCATTTTCTACCACCATAGTCTGGAGTAAGGGGGACACTACTCTGCCAACATCCACACATCCCATTGTGGGCAGTGCACTTTATTTACTAACTGGTCTACCGGATGAATATCAGCCTACACACTGACAAACGTGAGACTGACCAGTCTCAATGACATAACACTTAGGGGTAAAGCGGACAACAAGATATGTTGAGTTATGTCAGACTGACCACACTTATTGCTTTACACTATGGGGTGAATCAAGCATGTCTTTTAAGCCATCAAGTTATTTTGAATAATACACCATGCAGATGTATATTGCACGCGCGCGCGCGCACACACACACACACACACACACACACACACACACACACACACACAAATATATACATTTTCTTGTGTTTTTTTCCAGATTGTACCATTCTTGACGCAGAAGCTGATGAACAGGGGAACATCACTTTTGCATCTTCATCATGTGACTCGCCAGTAGTTGCACCAGTCATGGTGGCAAGAAAAAGACATTTCGAGGAGAGTAAAATAGGAAATCAAGGGGAAAACAAAAGAAGAAAAAAATGCGGGATGAGATGGCAGATCAGTATGAAGAAACTGACAACAACTCTCTTTGGTGTCAGTATCTTCATACTGAAATTGAAAAAAATCAAGCAAAAACTGAACTACTGAAAGAAAGCAAGGGAGTACTGAAAGAAAAAAAGGAAGTGCTGAAATTGACAGCAAAAGAAATATTGCTGCGTATTCGAAAACTGGAGAAAGACCTGGAGTAATTGCTGAAAAAAAAAAACAAGCAGCAGCCTTCAAACACAGAGATCTTTTGATTTGCAGTGACTCATCCTGTTTGTTTGTGGGGTTTTTTTTCTCTTTTTTTTCTTTTTTTCTGTGTGCTTTTGACAGTATGTCTCTTTTGAGGAGAAGGGGGAGGAGTGGGATGAATGGATTCAAGTCATGAATATTTCATGTTTTGGCTTGTATGAACTCAAAGAAATAAAAATGGTAATTGTGTTAAACACTTTGGCTGGGAAGATTATGTGTGTGTGTGTGTGTGTGTGTGTGTGTGTGTGTGTGTGTGGGTGTGTGTGTTTATGTTTGTGGTGCAGGGTGGTCATGAAATGAAATTTGGTGATGCAGGGGGTCCATGAATGAGTTGGTTATAGTGAAGGATCACATGTAACTGTTTCAGATTGTTTTAAAATAGCTCACACAGATTTCACACCTGTATGAATGTTCTTCTCCCCAGAAAAATTACAGAAAGTGTGCTGTAGGCAAGGATCTGTGACAATACAGGGTAAAGCAACACAGAACAAAAAAGAAAAAAACATCACAAGTGGACCAGCTGAAGATGACAAAAATGATCATAGAGAGCTACACAACTGTTTGAAAACTATATTATATGAAATGCTCAAGACAAGTCAGTAAATTTAAACCTAATGTGAAAGAAAAAAAGCTTTGTTATTCAGTGATTCAGTGCATTCTGAAAGTGTTCAACAGGGATACCACTAGGCTTGTTCATCAGAAACTGTTAATAATTCTGTCACGAGCTGTTTTTCCTGCAGCAAGTTTTGCACGTTCACTCATGTTTTGATGATGTCCTGTATCATCATCCAAATCACCAGCATCATCGTCTGAGCTGCAGTCAGAGTCAGACTCAGGAGGTTGTGGAATATTGCAACGACGAGCACGATTGTGCAGCATCAGACATGCCATTATGACTTGACATGCCTTAGGAGGCTGAAGTCACAAACCTACACGCAGGCACTGAAACCGTTGCTTTGCCACGCCAATGCAGCGCTCCACAGTTGATCTCGTTGAACTATGCGCATAGTTGTACCTCCTTTCTTTAGCAGATGCAGGGTTGCTGACAGGTGTCATCAGCCAGGTCCGGAGCATGTAGCCACTGTCCCCCAGAAGTACACCATCCAGCGGAGGGTGACCACTTTCAAATGCAGCAAACAGTCGTGACTCGCGCAGCATTCGTGCATCATGCACTAAGCCAGGCCACTTGGCTACCACGTTGATGAAGATTAAATCAGCATCACATATCACCTGCACATAAGATTGCTTATAATTATAAATTCAGACTCGAAACTACAAAAGCTACAGAACTAAGTCTTTGAACATTACAATGCAAGTTTGTCAATACCATCAGTGTACACGTGTTTCAATACCAATTACCTTCAGTGTACACAAGTTTGTCAATATCGTCAGTGTACACAAGTCTGTCAAAAATTGATGCCATCAGTGTACACAAGTTTGTCAATAATAGTCAGTGTACACAAGTTTGTCAACACCATTCAGTATACACAAGTTTGTCAATACCATCACTGGCATCAGTGTACACAAGTTTGTCAAAAATTGATGCCATCCGTGTACACGTTTGTCAATACCATCAGTGTATTATCAATTATACAGTATACACAAATTGATCAATTATACACTCCAGTGTACACAAGTGTTAAAATGTAAAAGCATTGTATCACATCATTATAATTTATTTTGTAAGTTTATTTCTTCATCAAATGCGAAAATTTTATTTCATTTCAAAGACTGTATTACTCCTCATTACTTGAAATTTTACTTTGTTTGAAACTATCAACAACAACATAAAGTCAGCATGCAGGGATAAGTTTGCCTCCTTCCCGCTCACCTACCCTACCATCCCTCCCGGAATTTCCCCTGTGTACACACATCCTATTCACCTGTTTATGTGTGCCTCAAAGCGTCCATGCCTTGGTTTACACACACACACAAAGCGCACACCAACATCGAATATTTATCTCACACACAGTGATACATACACATGCACTGTATGCATGCACACACAAAAGTATGCAAAGAATGGAAGACACACTGAGTGCACGCGCGCACACACACACACACACACACACACACACACACACACACACACAGAATAATTTAACAGATCTAGCACACAGTCACTGAATATACACATAGCACATACTGTGGCATAGCAAACAGATTACATAGATACTCAGCACAAAATACACACCGGTTTGAATGGTTATTATACAACACTGACTGTGCACACATTCCATCAATGTTCAGTTAAGAAATATTTTCACACATACTGAGCAAGCAGCGCTTTGAATGCACATATTCAATGAGCACATGCACAAAATAAAAAAGAATTACCCACATGACATGTGATATGTGTTCACTGAAGCAGAGTCTAGATTCATATTGTTTACACTCTGTTGATGAATATTACCACAAGTGACAATGGTACATTGGAAGGACACACAGGCACTGGATACATAAACATTAAAACACACACGCTATTGACACTGTACACACACACAGAGTACACACACACACTTGATACTGACAGTACATGTTATAATGCCACTCATAACCATGCTACACTGGAATAATAATAACAATAATAATACAGTATGTTCAAATGCACTGGGAATTTATTTTCTTACCTGAACGTTGATTGAGTGAAAATTCTTTCTATTCACATATTCATGCTCAAGTTGCTGTGGCGCTTGAATCCGAACGTGTGTGCCATCAATGCAGCCGACACATTTCCCAGCCCCTGCATGGAGTGAAACTTGTTTGGTACGCTCCGCCTGACGTCTTGTTGGCACAGCAATCCAGTCATTCATCTGTGTCAGCAACGCATCAGTCACACGTGCAATGGTGCGGCAGGCAGTTGGCTGACTGACACCAGTTAGTTCACCCACCACGTCTTGAAATGCACCAGTGGCAAAAAACGTAATGTCAACAGCACTTGCAACACTGGCGGCAATGCGCCTCGTCTGTCCTGAACAAATTCCAGTTGCACGCTCAGTGAATCCGTCAAATCTAGGATTGCCTGTCGAGTCAAACGGAATTTCTTTAATATTTGACAATCATTATACACCTTAAGAGGATTTTGTCTGTTTCGAAATACTCTTTGCCTTCGAAGTGAACGTCGGATGCAGTATTGTCGATAAACAAAAGCCGCCATTTTTTTCCGCGTAGTCCCGACGTTCGAATTTAGTCCAGCGAAACCGCTAGACTAAATCTCACCGCCGAAGGCCAACGTTTAGTCCGAAGCTTTGACGAAGTCTTCCGCCGTGAATTCCGACTCTACCCGGATAGTTTCGGACAACCGGTTTAGTTCGGACGTTTCCGCCACCGCCCGCCTCATGAAATGGACCGAGGCGCGACTGTTCTATGATGAGTACTCACAAACTCTTTCAGAGTGCCATAGGTCTAACAGAAATTCTTATGTTCTCCTTTGAACTGGGATCGATTGTCCAGCAAAAGACTGTATTACAATGTTATCTTACTTGAGACAACTTATTTGTGAATGTAAAAATCTCAAAGGTGTATGAACAGATTCACACAAGCAATTGTGTTCACAACAGTCTCTGATGACACTGTTACTCCATCAGCTGTATGCAGTCACTAAAACACCAACGATAACAGCAATAACAATGGCTGCAAGGTCGAAGTCAAATGCACTGCAAAACAACATATAGAATGCAATCAATTACGATCTTTGAAAAAGTATCAAGATTTTTTCGCTCTATTCCTTTTTTAAACATCTATCAAGTCATTTTTTTTCTCATGCACCCAAAGCAAGATATCCTAACCTCTGTATGCATGTCGCAGAATCCACAAAGAATGAGCACTGAAGAGCGATCACATATCGTAAAGTTCATGTGGTCATCATCACACACAAAAAATAGTGTTTGTCGTAGTGATTCAAAGTTTCTTAATAATTATTTTGGGTGGACATTTTAAACAAGATAACCGTTCATCATTGGCATGAGGTTTGCAACTGAAACATTATAACGAGTGTGGGGAAAAGAGTTTATATCGTTTTTTTTTCTCTCTTAAAATGTCATTGGGTTCGTCAGATGAGAGACATTGCTCCGTTCGGGAAAACAACATGAAGATGACATCTCATGAGTGGCTGTGATGGCACTGACTTAATGATGGCAGAACAGAAGGCTACACATGACGTGATGAAGGAATCAAACTCCTTAGACATCCTCCCACATTACACAAACGGGAACTCGAAACAGCCTGGCGGCTCAGGAATGGCAGTGAGTCTCAAGATCGTAAGTAGGTGAAAAGACAGACAAAGAAAGTCTACAGTTCTGCATGCTGCATTGGCCACGTATAGCGTACAGAGATATTAAAGAATAATGTTGTCCAAATTCTCAAAGCATCTGTCTGTACTGCTAACTAGTTAACAACCAGTGCCTAGCTAGACATATTGCTGCATCAGCATGATTTCTATAAATGTCCATTCCTCTCAAACGATCTGCCGGTATGGTTCAAAACTATTACATGAATTTGCATCACATGCTCAACTGAGCTCACAGGGAAAATATTACTTAGGCATAACACGTGAAACGTGTGTACGCATGTGAGGTTGTCCAAACTGCTAGGAAGCATTCGCACTAGCCAGGTCTCTGTGTCCTCTCTTTTCCGCATATCTGGGGGCAGTTGTTCCATGTCAATGTGTCCATATTTCACCAAGTTACCTCAGAAACAGAGCTGGCTGGTTTAAGTATCTGGTCCCAGAGCACAAGGAATCAGAAGAAGAACAAAATAAAAGTTCTTAAAGATATCAGATTAGAGCACGTCTCTGCCATCGTACCTTTGGGACTTTATGGGAATAATCAGTTTTATTACAACTTGAAAACTGTGTCTTGGAATGTACTGGGACAGAGACCTAATGGAAGAGGAAGATTCAAGGTTTGCTGTTACTGCCTGCAAGATGACCCGACTCTCAATATACAAACTTGGTGCTATGTTGCAGTAAGCCAAAGTTTGCAAAGTTTTTATTCTTAATTACTTCATAGCGTTCATTATAGGCTTTGATGGAGATTTAAGAGCATGTTGGTCTGCTATGACCTGGTAAAGTCGTTGACATCATGGCTTCTATTTCCCACATTCACCTTATTACTAACACATCCCAAAATGTGGTACATAACATTTTTAGAAGCCACAATTTATGTCTAAGCTGCAGTCAGTTTATCACGATGGAAATCATTTTGACCACGCATTTTGCCCAACAGCTCATATTTGGCGGTAGGTATACGGTTGTGGAACTTTGCTTTCGTCGTGGACGTTCAGATCATCATCGCAACATAGCGTGACACAGCCCTTATCAACCTTGTACGAAAGTGTATGAGAATTATTACGAGAGCCAAGGTGGACATGGTTTAAGGGTGTTCACACATAGGGTCCACATGAACTGCAGAGGTCTGGGAAACGTTTTGAGAGGACTCGATTGAAATCAAGAGAAAAAGCTTTCACAAAAGGAAATCATACAGGAATGCAGATGTCCTAAGACGTCATTCACAGTCAAAATAGAAAGTCAACATTGAAACAGAGAGCACACCGTGTTGACAACCGTCTATTACCACATGCTGTAGGCAAAATCTTTTTTCTAAAAGCAGCGAACCCATCACGAGGGGTATAAAATCAACCATGGGAAATAGAACAGTTTAAAAGAAAAGGAGAAAGACTGGAAGAAAAATGCCGGCAGATATCTTGAGGTAACTCCATGTTGGCTCTCATTCACTCCCAGCAGCAGTGGAAGATGGCATTTTTATAGAATATTGCAATCTGAGAAGGCTTCGTGGATCTTAATCACACGTTGGCTCTCATTCATCCCAGCAGCAGTGGAAAATGGCATTTTTATAGAATATTGCAATCTGAGAAGGCTTCGTGGATCTTCATCACACGTTTCTTCATTCCGACTTAAAGTCAGGAAAAATGCTCACGAGGATGTGGTTCACCAATAAACTACTGGTTACAATCGTTTTCACAGGTTGACATTTCTTTGAAGGGTACTTTGATCAGCGCCATTAAGAATACGTACACTTCCAGAGCCTGCCTGGAGGGGACTGTGCTACAACTCCACAGACAAGACGAGACACATATCCACTGCTATGTTCGACAGAAACAACATCGGCCATTCTAAAGACACTCAAATAAATGAGAAGAGGGCTCTGAACGTGCGGAGTACCGCAAGCAGAGGGAGTAGAGAAGTGGACATGATAGGATGACTGCGCATCATGCACAATGAGTGCTACATGTCTCCCGAGGGAGAAGTCAAAATCAAATTAACCCTGTCCAACAGTAATTTTCCCTCGAAGGCCCATGATTCGAATAATGACTATAAAACTGTCATCACCAACCCGTCCTTCATCAGAACGGTTTCAACCCTGCAGTGTTCCTCGCCCGCATGAAAATGACCCCTGAAAAGGGGGTGCTGAGAACCTTCTCCATTCCCATAAGTCAGCTGTTTCATGTTCAAGACGACCTGTTTTGGGGTCAGCGCAAACACGCCTGACTCTTGAAATGGTGATCATCAGTAAATGCGATGTCAATGACGATGGAAACCCATTCAGCTTCAAGACACACTCGCTGTCCTTCTTCAGCTTGCACCAGTTTGGAAAGCATGTATCCTCGAAACCCCTGCCTCCAACCCCCATCCCAAACTCCCACCCATCCCCAACCCCCACCCACCCCCACCCCACATTCAAACTCCCCACACCCACCCATGGCAGCTGTTGAAATTGTCGATGAAGAATGAGACACAGGGACTTTGAGTGGGTACATGTTGTTTGTGGCTTTTATTTGAGTCTGAGTCCGCTGAATGGGGGTCAGTTTAAGTTGATTGAAACTGGACTCCATGCCATTGTCTTGGCAGAGGGGGGCAAACTCAGACTGATCGGTCTCGCCAGCAGCCAAGAGATTTTCTTCATAAACGACCAGCAGCTTTCCAATATATTGATCAAAATCATCTATAACAAAGTGTGTAGTCAGAGTGGTGGGCCAAGCCGGGCTGTGGCTGTGGATGGGGGGGGGGTCGAAATGAGGAGCGTGGGTACAGTGCCACTGACGTGGCACAGAAGATGGAACAGCAAAAAAATTGTGGTCAGCTGTGGGTATCCGAAAGGCAAACTGCCATTCATATTAGCATGAGAAAACAAAGCGCCTGTGTCAGCAACACCGATCCAAGCTATTCATCATGCAAACATTGGGTTTTTCTACGGAAGAGGCAAAGCAGAATATTTTGATAGAGTTGGTCTACCCCTTACATTTTATCCAAATGTCAAAAAGCTTATTTTCAGAATCATGGTTGTAGTTTAAATCAGATTTACTCAAGGCTTGACTGGCTCAGTTTTTGGATTGAATGTCTTGTACTTCATTTTTAAAAGGTCATGGTGCCAGTCTTTTTCAGCTAATCTTTGAATTCAATCTTATTTATTGATGCACCGACAATCGGAGAGTAATACATTCATTCTATGAAAGAACACAGTGATATATGCATAGTATAATGCTCACAGTGTGCTGAAAGTAGAGTCTAAAAATGAATTATTCAGACACGTCTGTCGTATATGTCTGGATTCCAAGCACGACTTTTATCATGGAAAACGCCTTGAGGAATGTAAAACTTAGGATGGAAGAAATGAAAAACAAATCAGCAGTTGTGGGTCATTTTGATAACACTCTTTTCCACAGAGTTGTTGCCCACGTCTCATGTCAAGTGTTCGGGAAAAGGGGTCATAAAGACGTGTGTGTCACGTGTTAATCTGAGACTCACAGAGACCAGTGCTGGTCTAATTTCTGCAGAGTGTCTGCACTTTGCGTGGACTGGTTTTTTTAATTGTATCAAGAACACGGCATTCAAACTAGATGTGGATAAAGATTGTACCCTGGCGCTATGCCAAGACCCTGCGGTTTCAATGAAGAGTCATCAGGTGTATCTCCAACAAAGTCAACAAATAACAAAGCGAGTGAATCGATTGATGGAGACAATACCGCTGTGCAGAAACTTCGACTTTTGACTACTTAGTTCAAACATTTGCTTTGATCTAGTTGGATCTGGCTAAACCAGACAGGTGATGTTAAGAGTTACATGCGAGAGAGGGGACTCATCTCCCCAACTACCTTACTCATCTCTACTCCTCCACAGCGGCTACAGTGACCAGCATTACGAAGGACCACGACTCAAAGTCTATAGCGTACCCTTTGGCACGAAACATTTTTACTACGGTCAAGATCTGGCGAGGGTCTGCCTGAATATATGTTCGTCGTTATAACAGACTCACCAACACTAAGGGAGGGAGGGGCTGTGTGATCACCATACGAGAGAGTTTCAAAGCTAGC
>CM065731.1:57938057-57950557 GCA_033310375.1 Conus canariensis
CAGAACTTCTCTTTGTACGTTCATTTGGAGTTCAGACAGGCATTGGACAGAATTGTTTTCAATTCAATGATTGACGAAGTCATGACATCAGAAATTTTTGTTAGGATGGTCAGACATTTCACTGAGAGATTTTCAAGATACATTAAAATCTTTTCAAGATCAAAATTTACAGATTGTTTTTTGAACGAACTTGAAGAGTCAGACTTTTCTTTAAGAGAAGTTGGCACAGATGTTTTCGAAATTTTTGATGTCTGTCCTATACTTGTCTGATTTGTGACAGCAATACTAGTTTGATTTGAACTATTAGTATGAGTTGGTAAAATACGTGTGCCCCAGATTGAAGGGGGGCTAGAATCCAAAGAAGTGGGCAGCGGGTTTTGTTGATTAGCCTTCATCATTCCTTGACTCAGAACCGAGGAATAAGACTTGATGTGGTGATTAGCTTTAATTGAATTATCGTTTCCCGGCACCCTGGGGTCTTCTTTTAATTCCTGCACCTTTACCTCTCCTTTGCTCTTTTGAACTGTGATTTGTCTGAGAGCCTCAGAATATGGCATGTGGTTGGAAGACTTTAGCTTACCGGCCAAAACACGTAATTTATATTCCGGGCATCCAAGGTAAGAGGCTGAATGATCTCCAGAACAGTTTATACAATGTTTGGCCCTGGTACACGATTCCAAGACATGGTCATTGTGACCACATCTTCCACAAGTCGGCTTAGCCCGACACGCAGACTTTGTGTGCCCCAGTCTGTTGCACCTAGTACAACGATAGACAGGTGGTACAAAAGGATCAACAGAGAAACACTGGAACCCAATACATATTTCTTTTGGCAGTGTTGATGTAGAGAAAGTGATTTTTATGGCTCTTGATTCACTTCCATCTTTATTGGGAAGTCTTTTAACAGAAGAAACATGACTCAGTTCTTTCTTAATGTCAGAAAGACTGATGTCAAGAGGAATTGGCTTTACCACACCTTCGGTGAAAACCTCAGGTACAGAACATTTTATTAAAATTCCTGACAAATTGGTTGTTTTTTGTAGTCGATTTTGTTGATCGGCGGAAGTACAACCGATCAACCACCTGCCTGAGGAGAGCTGTTTCTGACCGGCTATGGGTCCAATGGAGTTGACCCAAAGCTTTTTGCTCAAAATGCCCAGACCACTCAGTGTGGCAGATCCTTTCTTCGTATCTTCCAGAAGTACTGGAAAGCGAAAAGAAAATGATTTCTTTGGAGAAAAGTTGGGATTTGTGGAAGATGTGTTCACATCAACAGTTGCTGGGATAGGGGATGATGATGTGGACGAATTTGCGCATGATACATCTGGCGATAAAACAGAGCAAGATTGTGACGATTTTGCTGTTTTTAAAGAGGTATCAACAGCACATTCTTCTTCAGGACAACTGTTTTTTCCCTCACCAAGCTTAGATTTTATTCTATTAATAAGATGCTTTTTCTGCCATGTTTAGGAAGATTATTTTCAACTAAGATTCTTTTAAGTTGTGAAACTTTGAGATCATTCAGACAACCAAATTCCTGTTCATTTAATAACTGCACTGAGCTTGGAGACGCCATGCAGGATCCTTTTTTTTTTTTCTTCTTTTTTGTGGGGAAAAAAAATAGAAACTAGGGGGATGGGGGGCAAGGATGCAGCGGGAAAGGGGTAGGGGTGAGTAGGAAATGAAGGAGGGGTGAGTTTGGGAGGGAGTTACTTTAGGTGACTAGATTAGAAACACACACACACACACACATACATACACACACACACACACACACCACCACCACCACCACCACCACCACCACCAACAACAACAACAACAACAATAACAACAACAACACTTAAAGCAAACAAGCTAACAAACAAACAGAAGGTCCAACACCAAACACTACAGTGATAGTATACGGGAACCCATCACTAATTATGACTAGTACTATATGGTATGGGTTTGATAGAAATAATAAACAGCATACATGGTATGAGTCTGGATAGAAATTATTAATATATATTTATATATAACACGTTAGTTTAGGGGGTTTTTTAAACAAAGAGAGGTCTTTTCAAATAATCCAGTCCCAGACTGTCGACTTTTAAAGTAAATACTATTTAGATGAAAACATAATCAATTAGGAAAATTGATTGTGCAGCGCTGTCCTGTATCTACTCTATCTAAAAATGTACAAGTCAAATTAACAGGCTTGTGAGGTATCAATGAAATCTGATTTTGGTATTAGAGCATGACACAATTTGGATTTTAAGAGATAGAAGAGGTGGGAGAAGTTAGCACCACACACTGACTTGATTGTAGACGGGAGAATCCAGCATGTCAAGAAAAAAGAAAGCAAACACGCCAGCACACGCAACTTTCGCTGTGATAATGACGTCAAGATCTGTGAGACGAGGGGTAAACAAAAAAGACGTCATAAACGAGAAGAATGATTTGAAACTGCCGTCGAAGTTTCAGCAGGTCGTAAGACCGGCTTCCACAAGGTACAGCAGTCAGCGGAGGACGCGAAGCGCCGCAGTCATCTGGACGGCAAATGGGATGAGGGCGATTGTGTCTGTCACACAGGCGGTGTTACCAAGGTAACACAAAACCAGGTAACGAAAGAAAACACGACAGCACACGCAAATTTTGCTGTGTTAATGACGTCAATATCAGTGAGACGTAGAAAAAAAGAAAAAAAAAAGCACGATTTGGAAAATTCAGGCAGTCTCAGTAGGTCCCACGCGGCCACAAACCACGCAAGACCCACCCGCAGCACAGCAGTCAGCGGAGGACGCGGAACGGCGCCGCCACCCCAACGGCAGAAGGGGATGAGGCCGATTCCCCTTCCATCAGCCGGACGGACGGTGTTGCCAAGCAACAAAACCCAGTCCGGCCACTCGAGAAGAAAAACGCCGACGACCCGGCACAATCCACGGCGATACAGGAACGATGGCACACAAACCGACCACCAGAGACCCCCGCAATCCCAACGGAACAGCCCCGGCCCGTTCAACAGTCCAGAAAGGGACCACAGCCAACAGCGCCAGACCACCACCTCAAGGCCACGGCAACAAGGCGAAGACCGTCCCGCACAAGACACAAAACGAACAACCCAAACGAAACGACGCAACGAAAACCAAAACACCGCCTCCCACAGACAGGCACCACACAAACCAGGTAGGTCCACAACTTTCAGAAGGAGACACGGCACTGTTGCTACACAATGAAACAAAAAAGACAGAGCATACACCACCAAGACTCTTCTTCGGTTGATAGGAAATGACGACACACACACACACACACACACGCACGCACGCACCCATCCATGCACGCACGCACGCACACACGCGCGCACACACACACACACACACACACACACACACACACACACACGCACGCACGCACGCACACACACACACACACACACACACACACACACACACACACACACATTATTACTACAATCTTTAAATGTGAGCTGTGATAAATTACCATATCTACCTGGATTTTACCACCCTCCGGTTTACGAACAATGTGGAGACAGAGTGCAAACAGCCATTTATTTGCGTGAAGACCTGGACTTTTGTGAAAGAACTCCACCAGTGTATAATATTTCCTCTGTGTCATGCTGTGCAGCTATGGTTAAGTTCACTTCATCCTTGATTCTTAATGTTGCTTCAATTTATCTTCCAAAAGGTCCTGATAATAAGAACACTGAATGGTTGAAAGGGTTCCAAGATCAAACGGATAAGTGGGTTATTGGGGGTGATTTTAATGCACATGCCCCTTTCTGGGATAAGAGTTGTTCCTATATTTCTAATAATCGTTTGTTAGATAACATAGCGGATTCTATTCTTTACATACTGAATAATGGAAACATAACTCGTATTCCAGATATATCTACCCATAATCCCTCAGCCATTGATTTAACTTTTGTATCTCCATCATTGGTAGTCAACGCAGTGTGGGAAACGGGAGATGACTCTTTAGGATCAGATCATATTCCAGTCATAATATCTTTAAATAACATAGCAGAAGAAGAAGAAAACACAGAAGATGTTATTCCAAAGTATAATTACAAGTGTGCAGATTGGTCACTGTTCAAAGACATCCTTAAAAACATAGATTTAGATTATTCTACTGAAGAAAATATAGACAATCAGTATGATAAATTCTGCAGATTTATCCTAACAGCAGCAGATAAATCGATCCCAAAAATAAAAAACAAAAAATCTAAAAAACACAATGGAAATGTGTGGTGGAACAAGGAATGTGAACGCGCAAATAACAAGAAAAAAGAAAGATTTAAGATATATTGTAAAAAAAGATCAGCAAGTAATCATGAAAAAATGAAAAAGACGGGTAAAGAAAGTGATGATGCAATAGAATATGCAAAATTGAAACATTGGGATGATTTCTGTAACTCTGAAGTAAAACATTGTAAGGATATGGGGAAAGTATGGGAAGAACTGAAAGCTATGAAAAATGGATTGACATCACCACAGTATCCCATAAAAATAGATAACAACAATCTGCCCACTACTAAAGAGAAAGCAGAAGTTTTTGTAAACTTATTCGCTGAAGTCAGCCGTCCTGAGGGTCTAACGAACACTGACCGAACTTACAGAGAAAAAGAAGAAAGTAATATAACATATGATGATCCACCACCTGATAATAGCATAAACATTAATGCTCCTATAACTGTATATGAAGTAAAAGAAGCCATTAGAGCCATTCCAATACGGAAATCATCAGTTGGTTTAGATGCAATATCTAATCAGATGCTAAAGAATTTACCTGAAAATCTTGTAGTTTTTCTTCATGCTTTGCTAAGTACTTGCTGGAATAGTAGCGACATGCCCAAAATATGGAAACAGACAATTGTTGTACCAGTTCATAAACAAGGAAAGTCTTCTAGTGATCCTAAAAATTACAGACCTATAGCATTAACATCACACGTCTGTAAACTATCAGAAAGAATTGTTTTGAATAGACTAGCATATTACTGCGAAAAAAATGACATCATTCCTATTAATCAAGCTGGCTTTCGTAAAGGGAGATCTACTACAGAAATATTAGTGAAATTATCAACAAATATAAAGAAACAATTTGCAAGACGTAAATGTGTCCTGGCTACATTTTTTGACATAACCAAGGCTTACGATCAAGTGTGGCATTCACAGCTATTAAACAAACTTAAAAATATTGGACTATCAGGAAATGTATACAATTATGTTAAATGCTTTCTGAAAGATAGGGTAATACAAACAAGAGTAGGAAAATCATATTCCACCAGTAGAACTCTGTCAATGGGAATCCCACAAGGGTCAGTGTTAGCTCCGCTTCTTTTCTCATTGCTATTGTATGATTTGCCAAATAAGTTATCTAAAAAGGTAGTTCTCGTTCAATATGCAGACGACATTTGCATGTGGACGGAAGTAACTCTTAAAAAGAAAACTCCACAGCGTGATATAAGTTTCATCAGAAAGATCTATCAAGACGAACTAAATAGGATGTCGGAATACATGAAGTTAAATGGATTGAACTTATCTGTTGAAAAAACAAATATAATTCTTTTCAATAGTGGTAATAATCCAGAAAAACTGCCTGTTTTTACATTGGGCGAAACACCTCTTAAATACGTGACAGAAGTTAAATTCCTAGGAGTCCATTTCACATCTAAACTATCATGGAACGCTCATATTGAATACTTATTAACAAAGGCGAGGAAAATATTAAATTTCCTTAAAATTATTTCTAAAGAAAAATGGGGACAGAATTCATCTACATTGATAACTCTATGTAAATCTTTAATGAGGTCGAAAATAACATATGCCCAAGAAGTAATCTTTAGCGCTCCCAAATACCTATTGAAAAAGCTTGAAAGTATTGAATGCAAGGCATTGAAATTAGCACTTGGCCTTCCGGTGCATGCATCATCTCCTCGTACGTATTATGAAGCGCAGATGCTTCCCTTAGATGAATACAGAGAGTTAGCGTGTTGTAAACTTGTTATCAAGAGTACAACTAATAAAACGCACATTAGATCTGAAATAAAGATGAGGTCAGATATTGATTTTCCTAAAAGAGCAAAATCTATAGCTTCTAAAAAAACACTGGCAACGTACACGTCAAAAAGTATTACTGATTCTGGAGTTCTAATCGATAACGATGCTCTATCCATTAGACCGTTATTTTCTCCTATACCACCATGGGAGCTTAATAAAGCACATTTTGATATTGAACATACTAATATGAAAAAAGATGAAAACATAAACATGTTAGCAAGCTGTATCAAATGCCATATTGAAAAGAACTATTCAAATTATTTGAAAATATACACAGACGGTTCGTGCATTGATAAACAAACAGGTTGTGCATTCTTAATACCAGACTTAAGAGTAGAGAAATCATTTTATATCGGAATTAACAAATCGATATTTACAGCAGAATTAACAGCGATACTCCTGGCTTTAAATTATCTTTTAAACTTTCCAAAAACAATATTTCAAATTCTGTTCTGTGTTGATTCTAAATCAGCTCTTCAGGCATTAAAAGTTTCTCAATTGCACACAAGACCTGAAATGGTCATAGAGATAATTTGTATGATACACATGTTGATTGCAAGAGGAACCCATGTAGTTTTTTGTTGGATTCCTTCACATTGTTCTTTTCATTATAATGAAAAAGTAGACAGGACAGCTAAACGTGGAGCCAAAAATAGTTTTGGTTCAGAACTGTTTGATTTCCCCTTATCAGTACATGAACAGTGTAACTTAGTTAAGTCGCATATCTGGAAAGCTTTCGAATATAGTATGGTAGATCACGTTTATAAAGAACAGTTTGATATTAAAAGAATCAAAGAGAATTTTAATCTTAATAGAAAATTACTCTCATTAATGCACAGGTGGAAACTTAATGCATTTAAAACAAAATATGTAAAAAACGTAGTTTGCGTATGTGGAAACAAAATTACTCCAATTCATATTGTTTCATGCAATGATATGAAAAAAATCATTCCAGTATTGAAGCAAAATACTGTGCAGGCCATTTTTCAGTCACCAGCTTTAACGTACGAATTCTTTGTACACTTAGAGCGCACCCCTATTGGAAAATACTTATAATATTTTTATTAACTTTATTTGCGGGGGATAAGAAAGGAAGGGGGGTGGGGTGGATAAAATGGGGGGGAGGGGGGGGAAGCAAAGGATTTTGTTTGTTTATTCTTTTTTTCCTTTTTTTTCCCTTTTTTCTTTAGTACTGTCATCCGTTTTGACTTTAATTGATAAGTTAGTTGTTGGTTATAAGTATTTTGTTTCATGTTAATCTTCACTTATGACTTGTGTAAAGATATTCACACACTTACACATCCACAACTCTCTCACTCACACACACAGGCACACATACTCACACACACACACGCACACACACACACACACACACACACACACACGCACACGCGCGCGCGCACACACTCACACGCACACACACATTCGCGTGCACGTGCACCCATACATATACACATACACACATTATGTGCACGCTCGCAATTACTTCCGTACACATTCACTTTTTTTTTTCTTTTTTTTTCTTTTTTTGGTCTAATATCACGAATAGTGGATAGACGTTAAATGAAGGACACACACACACACACACACACACACACACACACTACTATAGCAGTAGCACAGACATTGACATGTTGGTGCCCAAGGTCTGATAAACGCGTTACGCTAATACGTACGTCAGGCGCCTGCTATGTCGTGTCCGTGAGACCTCTCTTAAATCCTTACATCCTAGTTATCAACAGTTTATCTATCCAGCTACAATCTTGTGCACTGTGGTCACGTAGTTTAGCAGATGTGGTGTAGCGTGTAATGACCAGTCTACACACAGTGACATCTTCTCGAGGACACTGAAACTGTATGAGCACTGCTCTGGCCGCTTTGGAGTGGAGTTAATGAATACAAATGATTATCTCTTTGCCCGATGTTAAATTTCCTCATTGTGACCAGCCGCCGTGGCGAAATGGTTAGCGTCGCGGACTCCCGGCTGGGAGGTCGCGGGTTCGATTCCCATCAGAGTCATGTGAGATTTTTCTTCCCCGACCGGCTCCTACCCAGAGTTGAGTTTGCTGCGGACTCAGTTGGGAAGACTGGGACCACACAGTCGAGTTTCATCCACTTAATGGATGCGTTTCTGAGAGTGTTGCTTAAATTTCCTGACCAACACTGCAGGTGCCCGCATCTCTCGGGCCTGGTTGACGCCGGAATATATTATGAACGGAAGCGTAGAGTACAACACTGTCATGTAGTCTCAGACCGAAATGGAAATCCGTAGCATCATCTTAATCATCCTCATTCTCATCGATCGGCATAAAACAATGTCTCTAATTCTGTGGCCCTTCATGCCCTGCTCTCATGGTGACCTCAGTTTCGATGTCCTCTCCACGTCTGTGGCCTTTGTTTGGTTCCGTCGGGGTCACCGGTATCGGCGAGTCCATGGGGGCTGTCGCTGGACGGACGTGGTGGCGCCCTCCGGAGGGAGGGCTCACTCACGCCGGCTCCTAGTAGGTGGTGTCCTGCGTATGTTAGATCAGAACAGGCGCCACTGAACACCACCGAAGTGACTCGGCAGCAGTGCAGTGTCTCCTCCGGTGGGTTGCCTCTTGACGACTTAATAGTGACTGCTCCCTGTGGATTGCCGGTGCCGGGGCTGCGGCGGAGCCGACCGGGCTGTGGCTGTGGACGGGGTGTCGGAATGAGCGGCGTGGGTGCACTGCCCCTGAGGTGGCGCAGAGGTTGGGACAGCAAAAAAAAAAAAAAAAAAAAAAAAAAAAACAATTCCTCATTGTGGCCCACTGCACCTCCCACCCACACCTCCAAATCTATGAAGACGAAGACGGTACAATGCCCTTCACTGTTTGAATTCCCTTTTGCAAATGGTACGCAGGTTAAAGATATTTTCGATGGACCGTCCACATATGTGGAATCCAGCCTGTTTTTCAGAAATAATGATGTGTCCTCGAGGATGTGATCTGTTCAGAATGATTTTGAGCATAACTTTGCTGGCATGGCTGACCAAACTGATAGTGCGGTAGTCGTGACTGTGTTGGAGATTTCCCTGCTTGGAAAGGGTGACGTTTAGTGATTGAATGTGTGGTGTGGGCCACTCACACTGTGCCAGATTTTGTAGCGAATACGGCTAAGATGTCAGTGACTGTCTCACCGCCATATTTCAAGAGTTCTGCAGAAATGCTGTCGATGCCTGTGGTCTTCCCACACATAAACTGTTTCACTTCTGCTACGACTTCACGGAGTCTTAAAAAGCTGTACTCATGTAATGAGTCCTGTACTGTTAGCACACGTGGACTCCTTTGTTCTGTTCGGTCCACCTTTTGTGATTTCTTTTTTTTTTTTTTTTTTTTTTTTTTTTTTTTTTTTTTGCTGTCCCAACCTCTGCACCACCTCAGAGGCAGTGTACCCACGCCGCTCATTCCGACACTCCGTCAACAGCCACAGCCCGGTCGGCCCCACCGCAGCCCCGGCACCGGCAATCCACTGGGGGTAGTCAATGTCAAGTCGTCAAGAGGCAACCCACCGGAGGAGACACTGCACTGCTGCCGAGTCACTTCGGTGGTGTTCAGTGGCGCCTGTTCTGATCTAACATACGCAGGACGCCACCTACTAAGCCCCCTACTGACGACAATAACTGCTTAGTCGCGGAGCCGGCGTGAGTGAGCTCTCCCTCCGGAGGGCGCCACCACGTCCGTCCAACGACAGCCCCCCATGGACTCACCGATACCGGTGACCCCGACGGAACCAAACCAAGGCCACAGACGTAGAGAGGACATCGAAACTGAGGTCACCATGAGAGCAGGGCATGAAGGGCCACAGAACTTAAGGCATTTTTTTCTTATGCTGATCGATGAGAATGAGGATGATTAAGGTGATGCTACGGATTTCCATTTCGGTCTGAGACTACATGACAGGGCTGTACTCTACGCTTCCTTTCATAATATATCCCGGCGTCAACCAGGCCCGAGATACAGGCACCTGCAGTGTTGGTCAGGAAATTTGAGCAATACTCTCAGAAACGCATCCATTAAGTGGATGAAACTCGACTGTGTGGTCCCAGTCTTCCCAACTGAGTCCGCAGCAAACTCAACTCTGGGTAGGAGTCGGTCGGGGCAGAAAACCCCACACGACTCTGATGGGATTCGAACCCACGACCTCCCAGCCGGGAGTCCGCGACGCTAACCACTTCGCCACGGCGGCTGGTTTTGTGATTTTTTCTGTTAAAGATAGATGCCATTTTTTTCGTCAACAGCGCTGACTCTGCTTTTGTATGGTCAAGCCTTTTAAGATCTTAAGAGCTGCAATTATGTCGTTGTTATCTCAGTGTTTTTACATTTTTTTTACCGTTTGATTCAGACTACTTTTACACTCCATTTTTGACTAATTCTCTCGCCTATAGTCCTGTAATTCTCCCCCTCAATTTACTGTCGTGGTTTTAAGCTCTTTACAATGTCACACGTCTCTTGGGATCCATGGTTTCAACCTACATCAGTTTTTAGGGACCGCTCTTCCTGTTTTAGTCATCACACGGGTGGAAAAGACACAACGTTGTCTGCTTTAAACAATAATGTGTTCTGTAAATCACAAACATTTCCATATGAGCAGTAAGCACTTGATCTCCCACTGTTAACATTCATATTGATCATTGATTTATTTTTCAATCACTGTATCGGTTTCTCTAATTCTGTCATCAGAAAGGCTATAGATTTCACGTCGATAAAATTACAGTTTGTGATTATTGTTCCCTTACAACGCTGAAGCCACAATGGAATATCAAACAAAGGGCAGCGAAAATGTAATATGATACTGTTTGAAAAACAATGTTTCCACATAACCTCACAGCATTTTCACCTTCCAACACAGAGATGTCCCAGCCTATGATGCAAATCACCTGTTCCTTATTACAAATAGATACACCGAGTCGTCCTAGCGTATGAACTCAAACTGATTGTCTTGATCCTCACAACACTGAATCATCCTGGACTGGGACCTGTGCTTTGCTATCTCTCTCATAAAAGGCAGAACCTCAACCTGGAGGTTTCTATCTGTTTTATTTTGTTTTGTTTTTTGTTCACTCAGCTACGCTAGTCCTCTCAAACGTGCACGTCTTTGTTTTCTTGAAATTTATCACTGGCAATACTCCACAGGTAGAAAAAATAAACACAAGAGATTATAAACCGTCAAGTATTGAGCAATACAAACAACCAAGCAAATAAATGAAACAGCATAGTCAACTAGTCAACAAACGAACTAAATGGTCCAAATTTACATTGTCTCAAGGACACTATAAAACATTTTCTGTCTGTCTTGGGCCTGTTGTGAGGGAAATGACTTTATGCTGACAAAAAAGCTTGTTATTTGCTTTGTGTTAAACGAGTCAAACGTCATCCTTGACGCCACCACAGCCTTCATCTTGTGGTCAGTCGTCTGGCAAATGATGGGAATTATTGGTAACAATACCATGCTGTGACTTGTCTGGGGTGAGTGAGCAGACATACCGTGAAATCAGGTATTTCCGTTTACGTTTGGGTTGATGATCAGTAGTCCCTTGAGATGATAACAGTGATATCTGGTACCAAAATCCATAAGAGAAAGAAATAAGGACTTTTTGTGATGCATCTAAAAAGATGACGATCCTGCTTTGAAAAGATTTACTTTTTGTCCCTCAAGCAAAATTTATCTTGTTTGCATACAAGACAAAATTAATGTAAAACTATATGTAATTTTACCTACTTATGTATATTATATATACACACACACACACATATATATATATATATATGTGTGTGTGTGTGTGTGTGTGTGTGTGTGTGTGTGTGTGTGTGTAGGTAAAACAAAAATGCACGAAAATAAAATGCATAACACTTCGAAATTTCACACACACACATACACACACGCGCACGCGTGCGGCGCGCGCGCATGCATGCACATAAATACATATTACAATATCAAAATAAGAGAGCGAAAGAAAGAGAAGAAGGTGAAGATGAAGGAGGAGGAGGAGGAGGACGACGACGACGACGACGAGTTAAACAAAAATGTACGAAAATAAAATGCATAACACTTCGGATTTCACAAAACCACACACACACACACACACACACACACACACACACACACACACACACACACACACACACACACAAACACACACCGCGCGCGCGCGCGCGTGCATGCACATAAATACATATTAGAATATCAAAATAAGAGAGCGAAAGAGAGAGAAGAAGGTGAAGATGAAGTAGGAGAAGGAGGAGGAGGAGAAGGAGGAGGAGGAGGAGGACGCCAACGGCGAGGAGGACAAGAACAAGAAGAACAAGAACAAGGAGGAGGGGGAGGAGGGAAGAGGTCTGGACTACTAGGGAAATGTGGCATGGGGAAGGAAAGGAAATGAGGGAGTGGGTATGGATGGAGAGGGGGGAGGGCTACTTACAC
>CM065731.1:57955557-57970557 GCA_033310375.1 Conus canariensis
GTACACCTGAGTCACTGGAGTTCTTCAAGTCCAGGCTGGCCTCCCATCTCTAGAACCTAAAACAACCACCACCTCCCTTCCCCATCACCCCCAACCCTCTCCCCTTACCCTCCTCCTGACCACTATTCCCTACAATCCCCTCCCCCCCTCCCCCCCCCTGCCATCCTTCCCAGTCACTTTTCTACTCCTGCCCCCCCCCCCCCTCCCCCTGTTACTTATTCACCATCACCCCACCTCCCCCTCACACTTTTTTTTCTCTCTCCAAATCCTCACGACAGCGCAATCTTCGGCAGTCTCCCCAGACTACGACAAAACCATCAGCAAAATGATGCTGGTCGTACGAAGGAAGAAGAAGAAGAATACACCATCAATCTTATAGGGGTTGGAGGGGAAAAAGGAACGACAGTACCCCTACAACCAACACACCATCTGTCTTACCGGGAGGTGGAAGGAAAAAAAGAGACCAGAGTAACTCTGCAACCAACACATCATCTGTCTTATAGAAGATGGGTGGGAGCAAGAGACTGAGGAGGGGAAGAGAGGACAGAAGAAGGAGGGGGGAGGGGTGTGGGTAGGGGTTGGGATGGTAGAGCTTGATACTTAATGGTAGGCTGCTGCAGTCCCGAATCACACAGCCCAGGCTACACCAGTCAAGCGTTTTGCAAACACCATCGGTCTCTAAATGATCAGACTTTATACCAAATGAAGACGTCAGGGAGAGGTCCAAACAGCTCCCAGTGTCAACCATCGTCTGCAGACGGCGCCTCCACTAGCTGGGTCATGTCTTAAGATTACCCTCTTCAAGACTGCAAACCAAGCCATTAAATGGACCCCAGCAGGCCAGAGAAAAAGAGGACGACCCAGGATGAGCTGGCGACAGACAGTGGAGAGAGACCTCACACTCACCGATAGAGGATGGAGTGACACTACCAAACTGGCTGAGGACCGAACACGGTGGAGCGCCTTGACTGCCTCATGCGTCGCAAGACGCGGGAGCATCTAAGTAAGTAATCAGCCTCTACTGCTAATAAAAAGATACCGTTACTTCCATTGCTACTGCCACTATTGCTATCATCACTGCTACTTCTACTTCTACTACTACTACGACGACGACGACGAAGACGACGACGACGACACGCCAACGATGACGACGACAATTGCTACAACTACTACTACTACTTCTCTCTCTCTACTTCCCTCTCTCTCTCTCTCTTCTCTCTCTCTCTCTCTCTCTCTCTCTCTCTCTCTCCATTTAAGAAATAAACATGTACTATGAAATTATTCAGAATTAGGATTACTGTATTATAAGTTCATTATCATTGTTACACGTAGCAGAATACACGTGAATTTATTCCCCCTTTGTGTAACGGTGTCTGAAAAACTGAAGCTGGTTGGCCTTTGTCTTTTTTTTAATCTCCTGTATAAAATGAAAAGAAAAATCAGTTAATACCAGGGTTATGTCAGAAAACTGTCCCTGTTCAGACCAGCAGTGCTACGGTCACCTTGGAAAAGAGGACATCAACAACAATCAAAGGAAATGTATTCATTTTCAACGTAGGGTATGTAAAATGCTGCTGATCTTTTGCATTCATCGTTACAGTTTTTTTTCTTTTTTTAACCATTCCAGTCTCTAGAATTCTACATCAACAACAACCAATGGAAATGTTGATTTTCAAAGTAGGGTATGTAAAATGCTGCTGATTTTTTACATTCATTGTTACAGGGTTTTTTTTCCTTTTTTTCTACCATTCCAGTCTCTGGAAATCTGCCTTCTTTCCAATGCTGCTGACACAGGCATCAGCAATTCATGTGGGGCCCTGGCCCAAGTTGGATGAAATATGTCTGTGGTTTGTGTCTGTCTGTCAATTTCTACCACACGTACTGTGTTCTTCACAAAGATAAAATAGTCTCGTGACCTGCCTGGCCATCCCGTTCATCAGTTATTCCCCAGAGGAAAGAAAGGAAAATCTAGAGATCTGAGCCAGGCGGGTATGGATGTGAAGAGAATGGGGGATGGGGGTGGGAGGCAGAGAGGAGGGGGGTGATGGCTGAGGGGAGGATAAGTGATAGGCTGTCTGCGGTCCTGGATAACGACAATCAGGCTGCGGTGGTCAAATGTTTTGCTTCTGGCAAAACACCTGGTTTCCTTCCCCATCTGGTGTGCGCACACACACGCACACACGCGCACACACGCACACACGCACACACACACACACACACACACACACACACACACACACACACACACACACACATGCGCCAGTTCTACCACGTAAAATATCACCCTCTCTATCTGTCCGTTTGTGTCTCTGTTCACCTGGCTGTCTGTCAGTTCAGTGGTAAACTGTCCATCCATCTCTCTCTCTCTCTCTCTCTCTCTCTCTCTCTCTCTCTCTCTCTCTCTCTCTCTCTCTCTCTCTCCCCCCTTACGTATTGTAAAAAATTTCTATCATCGTGTGCCTTTGAAAGCATATCAGACGTAATACTTGTATTGATAACACAGACATGCTTGCGCATTTCCAATGTTACAAAGAAAGAAAGAAAGAAGGAAAAGAAAGAAAGAAGCAAACAGAAATCCATTATAACTACTCAAATGCCTTAGTGTATCAGTGGTCGACTAACATAATGCTCCCGAAACACTTGGTTGTTTATTTCTTTCACTGCAATTACATGTTTACAGTGTGTGTCAACTACCCCTTATTTACATTTCTTATCTTCTATGAGTGATCAGTGACATTGCTTCCATCTGCTGCTTCCGGTTTCACACATGCACAGCAACATCCAGATGGCTCGTCTTAGATCCAGCATCAGCGAGTCACATGGAGGCTTTCAGTATAATAAAGGACAAATTTGTATAGCGCCAAGTGTAGAACGGTGTTCTGGCTCATGGCACTTTACATTCGTAGAGAACAGGAATGGAAATGAAACTGATGTTAGAATAACTCTACATGATTATGGACGTGGAAGAAGAACAGGACACTTGGGGCCATAAGGAAATATAGGAATGAAGGATCACACACCTGGAAATGTCATTCTTTACATTGACCATGATCAATGAGTGGAAGGGAGATAATTCCACTGAGTTACCTTCTGGTCAGACACGCCATGACAAGGCTGTAGTCGTCGTTTCTTTTCAAACACTCTCCTGAAACCAACCAGGTCCAAATGTTGCAGACGTCTGTAGTCTCTATCAGGATGTCATTCATGGTTGTGTTGGGGGGGGGGGGGGAGGTCTGATTCTGTCGCTTTTCAGACGCATTACAAGTCACCAACTTCAGCGCCACGTTGGCAGGTATGAGAACTTAGTAGTGTCAAAAGTCACTGCCTTCTTCATGAAAACAGTGATGGCAGTTAAAGAAAAGCTGACATTTACTGTTCTGACATGAAAACCATAATTATCACTGGATGTTGGTGTTCTATGCTTTTTTGTTTGTTTTTGTTTTTGTTTATTGTTTTCTTTTTGACTGCTCAAACACAGATAATCATGGCTCACAAAAACAGATAACCATGACACATGCGCATACTCACTGATATCGTTGCACACGCTGTAGGCCTGAAGGCCTTTAGAAGCCCTCTCAGGGAAGGCACAAATAGTGGAAGCCGGAAATGATTACCGTACTTCAATCTGATCATCACCCATGGCTTCCAGGGGCTGTAAAGTTGTTTTGTTTGTTTTGTTTCTCTTAATTCATTACAGAATGCTTTGTCAACGCCAGAGCCGATGTAAATACCTTGTTTCTTCGTGCCATCGTTACCGTTTTCTGACTGCAAGCAGTATGTAGGATAATTACTGTTTGTGTTATGGGGGAAAACTCCAGTAATTATGACTCTTGACGCTCATAAGCTGATATAAGCTGGTTCTTGCTTACTCACTCTCTCTCACTCTCTCTCTCTCTCTCTCTCTCTCTCTCTCTTCTCTCTCTCTCTGAGTGCATGTGTGTATGTGTGTGTGTGTGTGTGTGTGTGTGTGTGTGTGTGTGTGTGTGTGTGTGTGTGTCTGTGTCTATGTCTGTGTCTGTGTGTGTGCGTGTGTGTTTCAATGGCTCATGCTGTCACAATCAATAGTCACAGTGAAGGTTGACGCCGACAAGCACCTCGTGGCAATGTTACAGACGAGAGCGCCATCCCGGGAGAGTGAAGGTGAGGGGCTCAGTACAACACTACACCCTGACCATCAGGACGATGGACTGAGGACGGGGAAGCCATGCTTTTTTTTCATCCCGCTAGATTTGTGGACTAAGGCTGACCCCGTCGCAATATTATGTCGTTGCCTTGGAAACGACGATCATAAGATGGGCTTGGAGCCAACTCCAAGTTGTCGATGAAGTGCCAACATATTCAAACACAATACAAACACAACTAGCACAATGTGTTCGTAAGGGATCATAGCTTATTTGAATTGGTCTGAACATTACCGAACATACTCTGACGTTCTACTGTAATTTGGATCTCTTTCAGAATTGATCCACAAAACATATATGTATGTATGTATGTATGTATGTGTATGTGTGTGCCATGCAATTTGTGCATATACATATTCCAGGTATTTCTGAATGTAACGTTTATATTTCAATTTTTTTTAAGTCCTCTGATATTTCATTGACTGTTATCATGCACTTTGAATTATGTGTTATCAGGGAGGGGAATGATTGTTCTGCAGTTTGTTTGTTGTTGTTTTTTTGTTTGTTTGTTTGTTTTTAGTATTTTTGACAAAGTTATATAATGATCAGGAAAAAACAGATAATTATTAAGAGTATTCTGAACTGATGAAGTTTGGAACTCTTCATCATCGTATTTACTTGTATGACAGCTTCAAACTGGGTTACATAACTACAAAACCCCACTGGGCCCATATCTTTCTACACAGTCAGTCTTATATGTTCAAAATGGCTAGATCGTCATGAATCAAGTCATGGAGTCAGGCGGGTGAAGGATCCACACACTGACAGAACAGCAATACCTCACCTGTACTGATGCTTGGGTAGACTCTATTCAGTAGACTCTATAGGGCTGTATCTCAACAAATGCAGACAAGAGATGGAAATTGTTGGATTTTTTTTTCACGAGAAAATGTACAACACTGTAAATGACAAATCCCACATGACTGGTTGAACTTCAGAATAGCAGAACCTGTCGATAAAGCTGAACGATCAAGTCTTCATGGCAATATGGAGACTGCTAAGAGAAGACACTGGAGGCCTTTTAAAAGGCAAGAGGTGATGCACAATGAGCAGCGAGATGTTGCACTAACGACTATTGCCTGAAATTGTTAGAATATCCAACTGTCAGCTGATAGTGCATGAAGAATACGTTTGAACCGGCCCACCATCAAAACCATAGCACTCAAATCGTCCACTGGTGACGTAATCATGGATCATTGCAGACAGATGAAAGGAAAATTCCGGCACTGCCAGGAGCTATACACTCGTGTGACCAGCGTAAATGGCACAGCTTTGGAGAACGTCGACTGCCTACCTCTCATGAAAATTGGATGCTCGCCATCACTAATGACTACTTTTCACTGGAAAGGCTAAATAAAAAAAAATTGCACCCAACCTCACGAAGGCCGGCAAGGACACCCCCCCCCTTCCTCCCCCACACATACAACACACACACACACACACACACACACACACCACACACACACACACACACACACACACACACACACACAATCTTCTCTTTCAGAGCTTGGAGAAAGTGACAGTGCCACTAAATGTGTCAACGCCAGGATCATCACTCCGTACAAACACATGGATGATCGCAACGCGTGCCATGGCGTCTCCATCTTAAGTATCATTGAGAAAGCTTTCGCTTGCTTGATATGTAACAGGCTACAGTCTCTCACTGCTTACATCCATGCAGAATATCAGTACAGAGCTGGACGATCTATCACTGACAGCGTTTGGCGACTACTGCTGAGAGAATTGTTTGCAAATGATGCTACATTAATAACATACACAAAGGATGCTCTCCAGATACTCAGATTCACAGACTTTGGTCTAACAATTAGGATGAAGAAGACAAAACAGTGAAGAGATTTATGCGTGTTTCTAGCTTTCTATCCACACTGAACAAATAAACAGTAGGGGGGAGGTGGGGCAGGTGCAGGCTAGTAGTTCCTCCATCATGCCAACAGTGACTTACCAAACATTAAAAAAAAGAATAGAAAAAGGAGTGGGGCAGTGAGAGAAAGAAGATGGGAATGAACAGAGGGCGTCATAACATGGATATATCTTCTTCCCTAGCAGCATATAATGACCATCACAGTCCATTTTGAAAGTTGAACCCCTCATATCGCCTGCCTCAGGGTCTCCCGTCCGCTAATTCGGACTCATCAATGATTTTGTCATTCGTCCCTCTGTATGAAATGGAAATACTCCACAGTCTATAATTCTGTGGTATTCTCACCAGCAGGGTTCAAAAATCGAACCCAGCAACACCCCAGAGCAACAATATGAAGATTAGAAAATCAAAATGAGGAGAAAGCAACGTGATGAAATTAGTTGCTAAGAACATTTAAAGAGTAGAAATTATAGGGGGGAGGGGATCTTTGAGCCTACGCTTCAGGATCCATCATCTAGGGACACAGGGAGTTCAAAGGGTGTCAACTGTCAATGCAGTCAGCTGTACTTTTAATAATCCAATCATCGTCAATCACATAAGTGCTGACAGCAACCGTGAATTGTGCTGAATGGCCATAACTCAGATCTCCTTAGAGACGGAATCTCTCACTAGTTGACCAAATAATAATATGTTGAACAAATAAATAGCGAGGGAAAACCATTGTAGGCTAACAATTCCTTAGTCATCACAATGACTTGAAGAAAAAAATCAACAACAAGAGAAAAAAGAGGGGATATAAGAGAAAGAAAACGGGAATGAAAAGAGCCATTATTCCGTCACTAGCAGCACATAGGGATTGTTTGCAGTGTTCTGTGAAAAAGGCTGATGGCCAACACGTTGGATACTGAGGCAAGTCAAGGTGACTTGATGTACTTGAAAAGAGCCATTATTCCGTCACTAGCAGCACATAGGGACTGTTTGCAGTGTTCTGTGAAAAAGGCTGATGGCCAACACGTTGGATACTGAGGCAAGTCAAGGTGACTTGATGTACTTGGACTATTTGTACACACACACAGACACACAGACACACACACACACACACACACACACACACACACACACAATACACACACACACACACACACACACATACACACACACACACATAAGGGATCACGATGGTTCCCTCAGGCAGCTAGTGAAGGGTTTCTCATATTTATAATATATTTCCCCCATTTTCTTCATCTTCATTTTTTTTTTTCTCTCTAAAAGTTCAAATCTTTGCGAAGTCATTATTATAATGACCGAAGAATTGTTAGCCTGCACTTGTTTTCGCCCACTGCTTAATTGTTCAGCATTATATTGTTTGGTCAATCGGTGGGAGATTGCATCTCTTAGGAGATCCAAGTAAAGGTTGTCCTGCACAATTCTTAGCCACTGACATTGCTTGAGTTATTGAACAGCAGAGCTGACCACTCAGACTGTTCCATATCTTTTGATCTCCCTTGTATCCTTGAATGGATCCTCAGGCATAAGCTCAAAGATTGTCCCCTACATTTTATACTGTTTGCATAATGCTTTTATTTTTTCAGCAACTTTTTTCCTCTCCACACTTTCGTTTTATCCCATTTACTATCCATTCGCTGGCTGCTTTGGGGTGCTGTTGGATTCTTTTTTTAACCCTTGGTGGTGAGAACACCACAGAATTATGGACTGTGGTGTGTCTCTATTTGACACCAGGAGTGCAGACACAATCAGCCGTGTCTCCCTGATGAGTCCGATTCAGCGGACGAAAGGCCTCGGAGCAGGCAATACAAATAGATCTGCCTTCAGAAGGGATCACGATGGTTCCCTCAGGCAGCTAATGAAGGGTTTCTCATATTTATAATATATTTCCCCCATTTTCTTCATATTCAATTTTTTTTTCTCTCTCTAAAAGTTCAAATCTTTGCGAAGTCATTATTATAATGACCGAAGAATTGTTAGCCTGCACTTGTTTTCGCCCACTGCTTAATTGTTCAGCATTATATATATATATAGCACACACAGAATAAAAATCGAACATAGCACAACAAGTGGATGTAGTTTCCCAAATATATTTCGGCACAGACTTCGCCTTCTTCAGTGGGATGACAGCATTCTGACCAAACAACAATCCAACAAGCGAAAACAAATTTGATTAAAACTCACGAAATGACCGTTAAAACTGGCTGGACAAGTGGCACCCTCGCTCGTTTATTCACTCAGTTATGCACGTGAAACTCTCCTCTAAAATACACGCATTTGACCTTCCTCTTGCTGACACACACACTCACATGCACGCTCACGCACACACACACACACGCGCACACACACACATATATATATATATGCATTTGTGTCTGTGTCTCTGTTTGTCTGTGTCTGTGTCTCTCTGCGTGTGCCTGTGAGCGAGTGTTGCTTTGCATTTTTGTGTGCATGTCCTAGAGTGTAAAACGTCGTTATCGGGATGCCCCCTCTCCCTTATTCCACTGCTACTGCCACTACAACAACACCCTCTTCTCAGAGAGAGAGAGAGAGGGATGTGACATGTATGTGTACGTGGGTGTGGAGAGAGACAGACAGACAGAGAGAGAGAGAGAATATCCACAATTTTAAACAGAAGTACGTGTCCTGTTTTTTGTTTGTTTGTTTTTTATTTGAGCTTGACAGCTAAAGCAGGTTTGATGCACTGGCTATGGGAATTTCAGACAGGTTTTTCTTAGTCAGGAAGGGACTAGATGCTCCAGGGAATTTCAGACAGGTTATTCTTGGTCAGGAAGGGACTAGATCTCCATATCAGACAGGTTATTCTAGTCAGAAGGGACAGATCCTCTAATTTCAACAGTTATTCTTGGTCAGGAAGGGACTGATCGATCCTCCAGGGAATTTCAGACAGGTTATTCTTGGTCAGGAAGGGACTAGATCCTCCAGGGAATTTCAGACAGGTTATTCTTGGTCAGGAAGGGACTAGATCCTCCAGGGAATTTCAGACAGGTTATTCTTGGTCAGGAAGGGACTAGATCCTCCAGGGAATTTCAGACAGGTTATTCTTGGTCAGGAAGGGACTAGATCCTCCAGGGAATTTCAGACAGGTTATTCTTGGTCAGGAAGGGACTAGATCCTCCAGGAATTTCAGACAGGTTATTCTTGGTCAGGAAGGGACTAGATCCTCCAGGGAATTTCAGACAGGTTATTCTTGGTCAGGAAGGGACTAGATCCTCCAGGTTAATATCAGACAGGTTATTCTTGGTCACACAGGGACAGATCCTCAGTGTAATTTATACAGGTATTGGGAGGAAAGGATGATGCGGTTACAAGGTTTGATCAAACACTCAGTGCAATTCAATTGAAAAGTGGACGGAGAGCGGCAAGTTTAAAAAAAGAAAATTGAGGAGAGGAGAGAGGAAGAGAGAAGGAGGAGGGGAGAGAAGAAGAAGAAAGAAGAGGAAGAAGAAGAAGAAGAAGAAGAAGAAGTAGACGAAGACGAACCGAAAAAGCAAAAGAGGAAGAAACTAGTCTGACCGCGGACATGTGACATCACTCAACCCTGTCGAGGAGGAAGCTGTATGTTATCTTGTTTGTGTCTGGTCAATAGCATGGGACCGAAAAGTGGGAGGGGTGAGCAGGGGAAATGAAATAGAGACGAGAGGGGGATCGGAAATGAGACAGACACGCTCAATATTGTCTGTCTGGATGTGTGTACAGCTGATATATGATCTCAGTAATGCCCAGAGTGGTCGTTTGTAAGCATGTGATGGTCCATGTGGTTTGCCATAGAGACCGCCTGTCTGTGTGGTGGAAGGAGTCAATCACTGTTATTGTTTGAGGGAGAAGAGAACAAGTGTAAGACCAACCCAACGATCCGTACAGTTATGGCAATTTGTAAGGTATGCCACACTTGGGTTTCCATACTAATGGCAATGACTCACAACTGATAGCTCCCTTTGCGCCTGAAATCAAAAGTTATCATTAGCAGTTACAGAGCAGCATGCATCAATTTTGTTGTTAACCATCTTTGTCAGATGGCGGTAGTCATTGTTCATTGAAGGGGTCTTGGTTTTCAGCTTCATGTGCGAGATACGTTATATGACAGAAACTGGTTTGTTGTGTTCGCTTCATGAAAAGTGTTATCCGTGAATGCACTGCATTACTCTCTGTGCTTGTCCCTCCCTCTTCTAGTACTATTCTGCTGCAAAGTACACCACTACTACTTCAACTGCTACAACTACGACTATTACTACTACTACGACAAGACGACGATTATGAACAAGGGCTGCAATGACTGCCATGACTACGACCCCGACTACTGCTACAACTACGACTATTACTACTACTACGACAAGACGACGATTATGAACAAGGGCTGCAATGACTGCCATGACTACGACCCCGACTGCTGCTACAACTACGACTATTACTACTACTACGACAAGACGACGATTATGAACAAGGGCTGCAATGACTGCCATGACTACGACCCCGACTACTGCTACAACTACGACTATTACTACTACTACGACAAGACGACGATTATGAACAAGGGCTGCAATGACTGCCATGACTACGACCCCGACTGCTGCTACAACTACGACTATTACTACTACTACGACAAGACGACGATTATGAACAAGGGCTGCAATGACTGCCATGACTACGACCCCGACTACTGCTACAACTACGACTATTACTACTACTACGACAAGACGACGATTATGAACAAGGGCTGCAATGACTGCCATGACTACGACCCCGACAACTGCTACAACTACGACTATTACTACTACTACGACAAGACGACGATTATGAACAAGGGCTGCAATGACTGCCATGACTACGACCCCGACTACTGCTACAACTACGACTATTACTACTACTACGACAAGACGACGATTATGAACAAGGGCTGCAATGACTACCATGACTACGACTCCGACTGCTGCTACTGCCACCAATACTGCTGCTACTGATGCTATCATTATAACGACTACGAATATTGTTACTTCTACTACTGCTACTGCCACCAATACTGCTGCTACTGATGCTATCATTATAACGACTACGAATATTGTTACTTCTACTACTGCTACTGCCACCAATACTGCTGCTACTGATGCTATCATTATAACGACTACGAATATTGTTACTTCTACTACTGCTACTGCCACCAATACTGCTGCTACTGATGCTATCATTATAACGACTACGAATATTGTTACTTCTACTACTGCTACTGCCACCAATACTGCTGCTACTGATGCTATCATTATAACGACTACGAATATTGTTACTTCTACTACTGCTACTGCCACCAATACTGCTGCTACTGATGCTATCATTATAACGACTACGAATATTGTTACTTCTACTACTGCTACTGCCACCAATACTGCTGCTACTGATGCTATCATTATAACGACTACGAATATTGTTACTTCTACTACTGCTACTGCCACCAATACTGCTGCTACTGATGCTATCATTATAACGACTACGAATATTGTTACTTCTACTACTACTACTGCCACTACTACTTCCACTATTACTACCACTACTACTACTGCTATTGCTGCTGCTGCTACTACTAGGCTTACTACTACTACTACTACTACTACTACTACTACTACTACTACTACTACTACTACTTTAATTGATCAAAGTTGTTAGCGATCAGTCTGATACCAATGATAATGATGACGAAGAAGAAAGAAACAACCACAACAAAATATGGAGGAAGACAGTGATGGCGATGACGGTATTCAAATACTGTGTAACAATGATGATGATGATGGTAATGATGATGATGATGACGATGACGACGACGATGAAAATGATGATGATGATGATGATGATGATGATGATGATGATGATGATGATGATGATGATGATGATGATGATAACTGTTATGATGACAAACCCATTCATTCGTGTGTGTTTTTCATTCGGTCGTATGTTCGTTCTTTCGTCCGTTTATGCATCCATTTATTCACTCATTTATTCATTCATTTGTCCCTTTAAACAATCCAAACTGCATTTTCCCCATCGTCACCATGACGACCAATGATGTGCAACTTCAGGCACAATAATAATCTCCAATTGACATTATGTAATCATTAAATGTTGTCAGTACCTGAACAGTAGTACAGGAGAGAGAGAGAGAGAGAGAGAGAGAGAGAGAGAGAGAGAGAGAGAGAGAGAGAGAGAGAGAGAGAGGGAGAGTATGTGTGTGTGTGTCTATCTGTAAATGTACGGTGTGTGTGTGTGTGTGTGTGTGTGTGTGTGTGTGTGTGTGTGTGTGTGTGTGTGTGTGTGTGTGTGTGTGTGTGTGCCTCTGTGTGTCTCTGTGTGCGTGTGTGTGTGTGTGCCTGCATGTGTTTGTGCGTATGGTGTTGCGATTATGTCTGTGTGTCTGTCTGTGTGTGTGTGTGTGTGTGTGTGTGTGTGTGTGTGTGTGTGTGTGTGTGTGTGTGTGTGTGTGTGTTTGTGTGTGCGCGCGCGTTTATAAGAGTGTGTGCGCGCTAACGAGTTTTCGTTATGAGTATTTCTGTGTATGTATATGTGCGTGTATGTAAAAAAGTGAGTGTGGGCATGTAGCGCACATGTGTGTCTGTAGGTGTGTGCGTGTGTGTGTGTGTGTGTGTGTGTGTGTGTGTGTGTGTGTGTGTGTGTGTGTGTATGTGTGTGTGTGTGTGTGTGTTGTGTGTGTGTGTGTGTGTGTGTGTGTGTGTGTGTGTGTGTGTGTGTGTGTGTGTGTGCGTGCACATGTGTGTGTCTGTACGTCGATTTGTCTGTGCAACTGTATGTTATGCATAAGACACACGAAGAGAGAGAGACAGAGAGTGAGAGACAGAGACAGAGAGATGGTGATGATGATGATGATGATGATGATGATGATGATGATGATGATGATGATGATGATCACCTTGCCATACATCGTGTCATAATCCTTATCAAAGCTCTCCCTTCCGCTGAACAAAAAATAAAACTCCCCAACGCATAATTTGGTTTTAAGATGGACTTCGTCGGATTATCTTCCAGAGGCTTCTTCACCCTGACATAATTCCATGTATTCCTTGAGAGCACGCTTGTGTGTGTGTGTGTGTGTGTGTGTGTGTGTGGTGTGTGTGTGTGTGTGTGTGTGTGTGTGTGTGTGTGTGTGTGTGTGTGTGTTGTGTGTGTGTGTGTGTGTGTGTGTGTGTGTGTGTGTGTGTGTGTGTGTGTCTTTTGTTTTGTTTTGGGTTGTTTGTTGTTGTTTTTTTTGTTTGTTTGTTTTATTGTTGGGTTTTTTTTTTGTTTTGTTTTGTTTTGTTTTTTTCGGGGGGGGGGGGGAGTTGTTTTGTTTTGTTGTTGTTGTTGTTGTTGTTTTGCCCTCCTGCTATCAGATATCCAATTATTCATCTATTCGTTCTCTCTACCTTTCTCTCTGTCTCTGTCTCTCCATCTTATAATGTTGTGGGCTCGGCCATGAAAAATGGCTGTTGTCATATATATGGAAAAGAATGTAGGATCCGGTGTACTGACAAGTTCGATAATTCTAATCACTGTTTTATGATACTGCTGCAAACTCTCCCTTGAACGCAAAATCATAACATCTTATCAACCGTAAGTGAATGACCGAAATCTTGTCATTCGTAGACGATCATTCTTCTGTGCGTCACCATCCTTCTTCTTTGCTGACTTCTATCAGGGGAGTAATGTTTTGCGCATTTTTTATTTCCTTTTCGTAACGTCTGAAAAAAACATACTTGTCGAAAATTTGCTCGTCTTTTTTCTATTGCACATAAACTCCATGTTATGGTGCACTTTGCTATAGGTGTTTATTTGCATTTTGACTTACACAGGCTTTGACATTTTTAAACTAGATGTGGCATTGATGAGAGCAAATTGGTGAACATCGTTGCGAAAGGTGTGTTGAGATTAATGCCTTCAGCATCCAGCCCTTTGACCATGTTTGTCTACGGATGCATTGTGATAACTCTCCGAGGAAACGTGTTGTTCACAGGAAAAAAAAGTGATTTTGATGACATGGACAAACCTGGTATGAGAAGGGTGCTGACGAGAAACCTCCTCCCTCCCTACGCCTTTCTTCCCCTCCCCCCCCCCCCCTCTCCAGTCTAAAATCTCAGAGCCATCATCAGCTTAATCCTTTGTGCACGCTCCTCAGCCTCTGTTTAATCTTCTGGTCAGTCGCGCCATCAACCCTCGCCCCAACCCACCCCTTTCTCCCCCTCCCTCCTACCTCTCCTTTCCCTCTGCGTTTTACCATCCACCTCTCTCTCAAGGTCGAACTGACATTACTCTGTGTGCAGAGAACGTAGTTGTCGGATCGCGTTAACGTTCCAGCTCCTTTCGTCGGCAAAATGGGAGCGCATGTGATGGTCTGTTGACGTCTGTTGTGAAGAATATGGTAGGTGTCTTTTCTAGTACAAATGAGCTGGGTTCCTCGTTGTGTTTTTTTTTTCTGTACGATTGTGTGTGTGTGTGTGTGTGTGTGTGTGTGTGTGTGTGTGTGTGTGTGTCTGTGTGTCTGTGTGTGTGTGTGTGTGTGTGTGTGTTGTTGTTGTTGTTGTTGATTTATAGTCTGTTCACACTTGGTGATATTAGACTTTACGGGGGGAGGGGGAGGTGGGTTGGGGGAGGGGGAAGGAGGAGGACAGGGTGGAGGAAAAGGTAAGAAATAATGTAAAGAACAGTACAAATTTAAATATAAACTACACTATCATAATCATAAAAATATGCTAATTTGAGATTGAGAGATAATTTTTGCAACCTCAACAATTTCTGAACTGAAAGAAATAGCGTGAACCGGTTTAGATTTCGAAATTTCAATGTTTGCTTTTGAATAAAGAGCATTTAAAATGGGGCAATGGAAAAGTATATGTTCACCAGATAATGGTTTAGAACATGCACACGCTT
>CM065731.1:57975557-57993057 GCA_033310375.1 Conus canariensis
TACACATAGCAACATCCGCAAAAAAGAAAAAGAGCTTGCACATCGCATGGAGTTAAGTGATAGGGTAGAGACAACAGCAACAAAGGAGGCCTTCATAACACTTAAAGACCACAAGCCTAACTTCCAAAACAACCCAACATGTAGACTAATAAACCCATCTAAATCCGAACTGGGCAAAATAAGCAAGAGAATTTTGGAAAAGGCTATAGAAGATATAAAATCAAACACCGAATACAACCTTTGGAAAAACAGCTATGAAGTCATACAATGGTTTAAGAAACTCAACAAACAGAGAAATACAATGTTCATTACATTTGACATAGTAGACTTCTATCCATCCATAGATGAAGAACTACTCAACAAAGCTTTGAAATTTGCCAACAAATACACAAATATAACAGAGTCAGAAATGGAGATTATTTTCCACACCAAAAAAACCTTACTCCATAGCAGAAATGAAACTTGGATTAAAAAAACGAGCAAAAACTCCACATTTGATGTAACCATGGGATCGTATGATGGTGCCGAAACATGTGAACTAGTCGGACTATTCATGCTATCCAACATCCAAAAACAACTTGGAAAACAGGCCGGTTTATACAGAGATGACGGCCTCGCTGCATTAAACAATAATCCAAGAACCATTGAAAACAAGAAAAAAGAATTATGTAAAATCTTTAAAAACCACAACTTAAAAATCACAATAGAAGCAAACAAAAAAGTAGTGAATTACCTAGACATAACATTAGACCTCAATGACCATGTGTACAAACCATACAAAAAACCCAATGACATACCAGTCTACGTAAACGCCAAAAGCAACCACCCACCATCTATACTAAAAACAATACCCAATGGTATAAACAAGAGACTATCCAACCTGTCATGCAATGAAAACGCATTCAATGATGCAGCAACAGAATATCAAGAAGCATTACAAAAAAGTGGTTACAATTACAAACTACAATACAGTCCAGACAACAACACGAACAGAATTAAGAAAAATAGGAAAAGAAAGATCATATGGTACAACCCACCATACGATGGACAAGTAAAAACAAATGTAGGAAAAGAATTCTTTAAAATCTTAGCAACATCATTCCCAAAAGAACACAAACTGTCCAAAATATTCAACAAAAACACCATTAAACTGTCATACTCATGTATGCCCAACCTCAAAAACATGATTGATTCATCTAACAAAATGAAAAGCAACATAAAAGAGAAGGGTGCCGAAAGGACATCTTGCAACTGCACTAAAAAAGAACAGTGCCCCCTGAGCAATAAATGTCTTCACAGCAACATTGTATACCAAGCTACGGTAACATCAGAAAATGAAGAAGAAACATATGTAGGGATTACTGAAAACACTTTCAAAACCAGATACGCAAACCATAAACAGTCATTCAAAAATGAAAAATACAAAAATCAAACAGAGCTGAGCAAATACATCTGGAGACTCAAAGATAAAAAAATAGACTACAACATATCATGGAAAATCATAAAAAGAGCAGCACCATACAACAATATTTCAAAAAGATGCAATCTATGCTCCACAGAAAAATGGTTAATATTATGCAAACCACACTTAGCAACTCTGAACACAAAAGTAGAAATTGTAAACAATTGCAGGCACAAGTGGAAATCTTTGCTAGCACATTCCACCTGAACAGGCCCCAATAAGAACCACAGGCCGCACGTGCAGCAAATGAGATCCGCCTGCACACACAGAGTTGAAATCAAGTCCCGCACGCCATAAAAGACCGTTGGCGTGCTCCAAAAGACATCCTGAAGATAGCAAAGCTAGAAACAAGCTTGTAGATTTTACCACTTCATTTTAAAAATATTTTTTTAACAGATGTTGCTCCCCAAGGGGTTGAGCACCTTCAGATTTTTTAAGAACTTTTTTATATTGTTCATAATAATCGCTCCTCAAGTTGAGCACTGTGGTCTGACAAAATCTGAAATGGAGAAAATCAACTTTAGGCAATCTACTAAAAACATACCATTTTCAAACCCACAAACTTACACTAAAAAACTGATAGAACAAACCGAGAAATTTGTGCGCAACATGAGATGGAAGGCGTTCTTCTTCCTAAACCCAAATGCAAAGAATGAAGACAAAAATACATATGGATTCAAATCATGGCGATCACCTCCAACAATAGATGAAATGAAACCTTTTGAAGACAAAATGAAGGGACTGATAGCCAATATTAAATTCAAAAAATCAAATAACAACTTTCAAACATCACTAGCAAATGATATAAAACAAATCCAAAATGATAAAAAGATATTCGTAAAGGCTGACAAAACGAGCAATTTTTACAAAATGGAACCAAACGAATACTCTCAACTCTTAAACAAAAACATCCAGAAAAACTACAAGAAAGCTGATAAAACTACACATAGCAACATCCGCAAAAAAGAAAAAGAGCTTGCACATCGCATGGAGTTAAGTGATAGGGTAGAGACAACAGCAACAAAGGAGGCCTTCATAACACTTAAAGACCACAAGCCTAACTTCCAAAACAACCCAACATGTAGACTAATAAACCCATCTAAATCCGAACTGGGCAAAATAAGCAAGAGAATTTTGGAAAAGGCTATAGAAGATATAAAATCAAACACCGAATACAACCTTTGGAAAAACAGCTATGAAGTCATACAATGGTTTAAGAAACTCAACAAACAGAGAAATACAATGTTCATTACATTTGACATAGTAGACTTCTATCCATCCATAGATGAAGAACTACTCAACAAAGCTTTGAAATTTGCCAACAAATACACAAATATAACAGAGTCAGAAATGGAGATTATTTTCCACACCAAAAAAACCTTACTCCATAGCAGAAATGAAACTTGGATTAAAAAAACGAGCAAAAACTCCACATTTGATGTAACCATGGGATCGTATGATGGTGCCGAAACATGTGAACTAGTCGGACTATTCATGCTATCCAACATCCAAAAACAACTTGGAAAACAGGCCGGTTTATACAGAGATGACGGCCTCGCTGCATTAAACAATAATCCAAGAACCATTGAAAACAAGAAAAAAGAATTATGTAAAATCTTTAAAAACCACAACTTAAAAATCACAATAGAAGCAAACAAAAAAGTAGTGAATTACCTAGACATAACATTAGACCTCAATGACCATGTGTACAAACCATACAAAAAACCCAATGACATACCAGTCTACGTAAACGCCAAAAGCAACCACCCACCATCTATACTAAAAACAATACCCAATGGTATAAACAAGAGACTATCCAACCTGTCATGCAATGAAAACGCATTCAATGATGCAGCAACAGAATATCAAGAAGCATTACAAAAAAGTGGTTACAATTACAAACTACAATACAGTCCAGACAACAACACGAACAGAATTAAGAAAAATAGGAAAAGAAAGATCATATGGTACAACCCACCATACGATGGACAAGTAAAAACAAATGTAGGAAAAGAATTCTTTAAAATCTTAGCAACATCATTCCCAAAAGAACACAAACTGTCCAAAATATTCAACAAAAACACCATTAAACTGTCATACTCATGTATGCCCAACCTCAAAAACATGATTGATTCATCTAACAAAATGAAAAGCAACATAAAAGAGAAGGGTGCCGAAAGGACATCTTGCAACTGCACTAAAAAAGAACAGTGCCCCCTGAGCAATAAATGTCTTCACAGCAACATTGTATACCAAGCTACGGTAACATCAGAAAATGAAGAAGAAACATATGTAGGGATTACTGAAAACACTTTCAAAACCAGATACGCAAACCATAAACAGTCATTCAAAAATGAAAAATACAAAAATCAAACAGAGCTGAGCAAATACATCTGGAGACTCAAAGATAAAAAAATAGACTACAACATATCATGGAAAATCATAAAAAGAGCAGCACCATACAACAATATTTCAAAAAGATGCAATCTATGCTCCACAGAAAAATGGTTAATATTATGCAAACCACACTTAGCAACTCTGAACACAAAAGTAGAAATTGTAAACAATTGCAGGCACAAGTGGAAATCTTTGCTAGCACATTCCACCTGAACAGGCCCCAATAAGAACCACAGGCCGCACGTGCAGCAAATGAGATCCGCCTGCACACACAGAGTTGAAATCAAGTCCCGCACGCCATAAAAGACCGTTGGCGTGCTCCAAAAGACATCCTGAAGATAGCAAAGCTAGAAACAAGCTTGTAGATTTTACCACTTCATTTTAAAAATATTTTTTTAACAGATGTTGCTCCCCAAGGGGTTGAGCACCTTCAGATTTTTTAAGAACTTTTTTATATTGTTCATAATAATCGCTCCTCAAGTTGAGCACTGTGGTCTGACAAAATCTGAAATGGAGAAAATCAACTTTAGGCAATCTACTAAAAACATACCATTTTCAAACCCACAAACTTACACTAAAAAACTGATAGAACAAACCGAGAAATTTGTGCGCAACATGAGATGGAAGGCGTTCTTCTTCCTAAACCCAAATGCAAAGAATGAAGACAAAAATACATATGGATTCAAATCATGGCGATCACCTCCAACAATAGATGAAATGAAACCTTTTGAAGACAAAATGAAGGGACTGATAGCCAATATTAAATTCAAAAAATCAAATAACAACTTTCAAACATCACTAGCAAATGATATAAAACAAATCCAAAATGATAAAAAGATATTCGTAAAGGCTGACAAAACGAGCAATTTTTACAAAATGGAACCAAACGAATACTCTCAACTCTTAAACAAAAACATCCAGAAAAACTACAAGAAAGCTGATAAAACTACACATAGCAACATCCGCAAAAAAGAAAAAGAGCTTGCACATCGCATGGAGTTAAGTGATAGGGTAGAGACAACAGCAACAAAGGAGGCCTTCATAACACTTAAAGACCACAAGCCTAACTTCCAAAACAACCCAACATGTAGACTAATAAACCCATCTAAATCCGAACTGGGCAAAATAAGCAAGAGAATTTTGGAAAAGGCTATAGAAGATATAAAATCAAACACCGAATACAACCTTTGGAAAAACAGCTATGAAGTCATACAATGGTTTAAGAAACTCAACAAACAGAGAAATACAATGTTCATTACATTTGACATAGTAGACTTCTATCCATCCATAGATGAAGAACTACTCAACAAAGCTTTGAAATTTGCCAACAAATACACAAATATAACAGAGTCAGAAATGGAGATTATTTTCCACACCAAAAAAACCTTACTCCATAGCAGAAATGAAACTTGGATTAAAAAAACGAGCAAAAACTCCACATTTGATGTAACCATGGGATCGTATGATGGTGCCGAAACATGTGAACTAGTCGGACTATTCATGCTATCCAACATCCAAAAACAACTTGGAAAACAGGCCGGTTTATACAGAGATGACGGCCTCGCTGCATTAAACAATAATCCAAGAACCATTGAAAACAAGAAAAAAGAATTATGTAAAATCTTTAAAAACCACAACTTAAAAATCACAATAGAAGCAAACAAAAAAGTAGTGAATTACCTAGACATAACATTAGACCTCAATGACCATGTGTACAAACCATACAAAAAACCCAATGACATACCAGTCTACGTAAACGCCAAAAGCAACCACCCACCATCTATACTAAAAACAATACCCAATGGTATAAACAAGAGACTATCCAACCTGTCATGCAATGAAAACGCATTCAATGATGCAGCAACAGAATATCAAGAAGCATTACAAAAAAGTGGTTACAATTACAAACTACAATACAGTCCAGACAACAACACGAACAGAATTAAGAAAAATAGGAAAAGAAAGATCATATGGTACAACCCACCATACGATGGACAAGTAAAAACAAATGTAGGAAAAGAATTCTTTAAAATCTTAGCAACATCATTCCCAAAAGAACACAAACTGTCCAAAATATTCAACAAAAACACCATTAAACTGTCATACTCATGTATGCCCAACCTCAAAAACATGATTGATTCATCTAACAAAATGAAAAGCAACATAAAAGAGAAGGGTGCCGAAAGGACATCTTGCAACTGCACTAAAAAAGAACAGTGCCCCCTGAGCAATAAATGTCTTCACAGCAACATTGTATACCAAGCTACGGTAACATCAGAAAATGAAGAAGAAACATATGTAGGGATTACTGAAAACACTTTCAAAACCAGATACGCAAACCATAAACAGTCATTCAAAAATGAAAAATACAAAAATCAAACAGAGCTGAGCAAATACATCTGGAGACTCAAAGATAAAAAAATAGACTACAACATATCATGGAAAATCATAAAAAGAGCAGCACCATACAACAATATTTCAAAAAGATGCAATCTATGCTCCACAGAAAAATGGTTAATATTATGCAAACCACACTTAGCAACTCTGAACACAAAAGTAGAAATTGTAAACAATTGCAGGCACAAGTGGAAATCTTTGCTAGCACATTCCACCTGAACAGGCCCCAATAAGAACCACAGGCCGCACGTGCAGCAAATGAGATCCGCCTGCACACACAGAGTTGAAATCAAGTCCCGCACGCCATAAAAGACCGTTGGCGTGCTCCAAAAGACATCCTGAAGATAGCAAAGCTAGAAACAAGCTTGTAGATTTTACCACTTCATTTTAAAAAATATTTTTTTAACAGATGTTGCTCCCCAAGGGGTTGAGCACCTTCAGATTTTTTAAGAACTTTTTTATATTGTTCATATATATATATATATATATATATATATTCATATATCTAGCTGTACATCTAGCTAGCTAGCTAATTATCTGTGTGTCTCTGTCTCTGTCTGTCTGTCTGTCTGTCTGTCTGTCTGTCTGTCTCCCTCTCTCTCTCTCTCTCTCTCTCTCTCTCTCTATATATATATATATATATATATATATATATATATATATAAAGATATAAAACATATATCCATCTCTCTATCTAGCTGTACATCTGGCTAGCTGGCTAGTTATCTGTGTGTCTCTGTCTCTGTCTCTGTCTGTCTCTGTCTCTGTCTATCTATCTGTGTGTGTGTGTGTGTGTGTGTGTGTGTGTGTGTGTGTGTGTGTGTGTGTGTGTGTGTGTGTGAGAAAGAGAGAGAGAGAGGGGGGGGTTCACGCTGTCTCAATCAATAGTCACAGTGGAGGTTGATGCCGACAAGTACATGATGGCAATTTTACAGATGAAAGCACCATCCTGGGAGAGTGAAGGAAAGGAACTCAGTACAACACGACACCCTGACCATCAGGGGGATGAATGGAGGGTGAGGAGGTCACGCCTTTTTTTTATCCCGTGAGATTTGTGAACTAGAGCTGACCCCATACCATCTCAATGTTATGTCGTTGCCCGGAAACAATAATCATAAGATGGGGTCGAAGCCACATCGGTTCGTATGGCCTGTCGCCAATTTGAATGGGTCTGAACATTTACTGACATGCTCAGACGTTCTATTGTTTGATATTGGATGTATTTGAGATGGGATCCACAAAAACACACACACACACACACACACACACACACACACACACACACACACACACACACACACACACACACACACATCAAACAATATGTATTATATATTGACCAAATAAAGTGGGGTGACAAAAGATAGGCTAACCACATTGGAATGACTTGAAAAAGATTTTTTAAACAAAAGAAACGAAACAGAGAGAGAATTTTGAAGCACAACCAAAAAATGACTGAAAAAAGAGCTCATCATAAACATACCATTCTTCACTGGCAGCAAATGAGGACAGCTAAAAGTGCTCAATTAAAAAAAGGCCTACGGCCGAAATGTTAAAAACTGAACCTAGCCAAATTTAATTGATGTACTTGGACTTACAGATGTGTGTGTGTGTGTGTGTGTGTGTGTGTGTGTGTGTGTGTGTGTGCGTGTGTGTGTGTGTGTGTGTGTGTGTGTGTGTGTGTGTGTGTGTGTTCTTATATAAACAGAGAGAGAGAGATCCATAAAAATAATGAAACAATTTCTGCCATGATCGTGCAGAAGTACGTGTCTTATTCTATTTTTTCTTTTTTTTAGATTTGACCTTGACAGCCAGAATAGTTTTGAAGCACCGGTCATAGGACTTTAAGACAGGTTATTCTTGGTCAGTAAAGGACTAGATCCCCAAGGTCATAATGGCTAGGTTTAAGTCAGACACACTCTAAGAAAATGTCTAAAGTGTATATATAGATGAGATATGGAGAGCGGGTCAAAGTGCAGCATAATTCAAGACAAAAAATGAGGGAGAGGAGAAGGAGGGGGAGGAGGAGGAGCAGCAGCAGCAGCAGCAGCAGCAGCAGCAGAAGAAGAAGAAGAAACTAATCTGACAGCGGACATGTGACATCACTCAACCCTGTCGAGGAGCTGTATGTTATCTTGTTTGTGTCTGATCAATAGCATGGGACCGAAAAGCAGGAGGGGGTGAGAGATGGAAAGGAGCAGGGGAGAGGGGGATTCTGGAAAATACGGCAGACACGTTCAATATTGGCTGGATGTGTTTACAACTGATATATGATTGTTGGTAATGCTGAAAGTGGTCGTTTGTAAGCATGAGATGGTCCATGTGGTTTGCCATAGAGACCGCCTGTCTGTATGGTGGAAGGAGTCAATCACTGTTATTGTTTGAGGGGGAAGAGAACAAGTGTAAGACCAACCCAACGATCCGTACAGTTATGGCAATTTGTAAGGTATGCCACGCTTGGGTTTCAATACTAATGGCAATGACTCACAACTGATAGCTCCCTTTGCGTCTCAAGCCGAAAGTTTTTGTTATGAGTCGCTGACAGGAATTGTTGTTGACCATCTTTGTCAGATGCCGATAGTCAGGTTTCATTGACGTGTTCTTGGTTTTCAGCGTTATGTATGCGATGAATGATATGCCAGAAACTGGTTTGTAGTGTTCGCTTCATGAGAAGTTTTATCCTTGAATGCACTGCATTGCCTTCAGTCTTTGTCTTTCCCTCTTCTAGTACTATTTTGCTGCAGACTACACCACTATTACGACTACAGTTATTACTACCATTAAGGTGACGACGACAGTACGAACTATAGCTACTACGACTACTATGACAACGACCACAAGTGCGACGAGTACTACTATCACCACTACTGCTGCTACTAATGCTACTACTGCTACGACTATAACGATTGTTACTACTCCTACTTCCACCACTACTACTACTAACTACTACTACTACTGCACTACTACTACTGCTGCTGCTGCTGCTGCTGCTGCTGCTGCTGCTACAACAACAACAACAACTACTACTACTACTACACTACTACTACTACTACTACTACTACTACTACTACTATTTTAATTGATCAAAGTCGATGGTGCTAAGTCTAGTACCAACGACAAGATGACGAAGAAGAAGAAGGAGAACAACAACAACAACAACAACAACAACAACAACAACAACAATAACATGACGCTTGAATACTGTGTAACAATTGTGATGATGATGATGATGATGATGATGATTGATGGTGATGATGATGATGATGATGATGATGATGATTGATGATGATGATGATGATGATGATTGATGATTGATGATGATGATGATGATGATAACGGTGATTATAACAAAAGTGTTCGTTCATTTCATTCATGCATTCATTCATTCATTCATTTATACATTATTTCATTTATACATTCATACATTCATTCATACATTCATTCATTCTACAAGATGTCTGTTTCTCCATCATCGCCATGACGACCAGTGACTTGCAACCGCAGTCACAACAATGATCTTCACCTGACACTTAGTAATCATTAAAATGTATGTCGTCAGTACCTGAACAAAATGAGTACGTGTGTGTGTGTGTGTGTGTGTGTGTGTGTGTGTGTGTGTGTGTGTGTGTGTGTGTGTGTGTCTGTGTGTGTGTCTGTCTGTCTGTCTGTCTGTCTGTCTGTTCGTACGTGTGTGTGTGTGTGTGAGTGAGTGAGTGTGTATGCGCGCGCGCGTGTGTGTGTCTCTGTAACTGTCTGTGTCTGTGTGTCTGTGCGCGTGTCTGTGTCTTTGTCTGTGTCTGTGTCTTTGTCTGTATTTGTGTTTGTATGTGTGTGTGCGTTTGTCTGTGTGCACGGCTGTGTGATTGTGTATGGATATGAGTGTGTGTGTGTGTGTGTGTGTGTGTGTGTGTGTGTGTGTGTGTGTGTGTATGCGTGCGTGCGTGCGTGCGTGCGTGCGTGCGTGCGTGCGTGCGTGCGTGCGTGCGTGCGTCTGTTTTTTGTATGACTTTCTCTGTGTATGTATTTGTGAGTGTGAGTGCGCAAGTGTGTATGTCTGTGTGTGCGTGTCTGTTTCTCTATTTGTCTGTACGTCGATATGTTATGTATAAGATACAGAGAGAGAGAGAGAGAGAGAGAGAGAGAGAGAGGGAGGGAGAGAGATGACGCTCACCTTGCCATACATCGTGTCATAATCCTTATTAACGCTCTCCCTTCCCCTGAAAATGTTTTTTTCAAAAATTAAACCCTCTCAATGCATAATTTGGTTTTAAAACGGACTTCATCAGATTTTCTACCAGAGGCTTCTTCACCCTGACATAATTCCCTATATTCCTTGAGATGCAAGCTTGTCCTTCTTCACCGCCTGTTTTCCGGTTTCCCATTATCCATCGATTCGTTCTCTCTGTCTTTCTCTCTGTCTCTGCCTCTCTGTCTGATAATTCTGTGGGTTCGGCCATGGAACAAGGTTGTTGTCATATATCTGGAAACGAATGTAGGGTCTGCGTACAGACCAGTTCCATAATTCTAATCAGTGTTTTATGATACTACATCAAACTCTTCCTCAAACGTGGCAAACTGGTTAGTGTAACGGACTCCCGGTTGGAAAGTCATGGTTTCGATTCCCATCAGAGCAACTTCTTTGTGGGAATTTTCTGCCCCAGCCAGCTCCCACCCAGAGTTGAGTTTGTTACGGGCTCAATTGGGAAGACTGGAACCACACAGTCGGGTTTCATCCACTGAATGGATGCGCCTCTGACAACAAATTTCCTGACCAACACTGCAGGTGTCTGTATCTCTTGGGCCTGGATGACGCCGGGATATAAAGTGTAGAGTACAGCCCTGTCATGCAGTCTCAGACCGGAATGGAAAACCGTAGCATCATCTTTATGATCCTCATCCTCATCGATCAGCAAAACAACAAATATCTCAAATATGACCCTTCATGCCCTGCTTTCATGGTGACATTAGCTTCTCCATGTCTATGGCCTTGGTTTGATTCCGTCGGGGTCACCGGTATCGGCAAGTTCATTGGAGCTGTCATGGGACGGACGTAGTTCTGCCCTCCGGAGGGAGAGCGCACTTACGCTGGCTTCGCGACTAAACGCTTATTGTCGTCAGTAGACATCTTAGTAAGTGGCGTCCTGCGTTGGATGCTGGATCAGAACAGGCAAAACTGAACATCACCAAAGTGACTCAGCAGCAGCGCAGTGTCTCCTCCGGTGAGTTGCCTCTTGACGACTTGACATTGACTGCTCCTTGTAGACTGCCGGTGCGTGGCACAAAAGATGGGACAGCAGCAACAACAACAACAAAAAACATTTCCTCGAACGCCAAATAGTAAGATCTAATCAACCGAAAGTGAATGACTTGAATATCGTCGTTCATAGACAGAACATTCTTCTATGCGTCCCCCTCCTCCTTCTTGGCAACAATTATGAATGTGAGTGAACTGGCTAAGAGAAAGTTGATAGCTTTCATCATTCTCATGCTGACTGCTATCAGGGGAGTAATGTTCTGAGCATGTTTGTTTCCTGTTTGCAACGTTAACGGCTAAAGAAGATATACTTGTCCAAATTTACTTGTTTTGAATAGAAAATCAAATATGTATTACTGTGCACTTTGCTGTATGTGTTTCTTTGTATTCTGAACAACAGAAACATTTCAAACCAGACATAAAATTTATGACAACGCAATCAGAGCTTATTTGTATTTTGGCTCACAGAAGCTACACGTAAAATTGATAAGAGCGAATTAGTGAACATCAATGCAACAGGAATGATGAGATGAATGGCTTCAGTATTCAGCCCTATGACCATGTTTGTCTAGGAAAGCATTCTTGTATCTCTCAGGAAACGTGTTGTTCACAGGGAAAAAAAAGGGGAGTTACTGATATGATTGCTTTATAACATGTGTCTTCTTTCCAGCGATGTGTCAAGGGACCTCCGCTGATAAAAGTGTATAGTATGACATCTGAAAGCAGGGCCACGTCTACACCCCACCTTATCCCCCACCCCAACCTCTCTCTCTCTCTCTCTCTCTCTCCTCCTCCTCTCTCCTCTCTCTCTCTCTCCCCCCCCCCCCCCTCTCTCTCTCTCTCTCAACACACACAAGTACGCACACACGCTTGGATGACACACACTTTCATGCTTATAATACTACCCCTTACTCCGTTCCCCTACACACACACACACACACACACACACACACACACACACACACACACACACACACACACACATGCGCGCGCGCGCGCACACACACACACACACACACACAACACAACACACACACACACACACACACACACATTCACACACACATGCGTGCGCGCGCACGCATGCACACACGCTCACTGTCGCCATTATGTCTGAAGACATGGGCGAAACTGGTATGAGAAGGGCGCTGACGAGAAACCTCCTCCCTCCCTAACGCTTTTTTCCCCTCCCCCCACCCCCTATTACTATTCTAAAATCTCAGAGGCGTCATCAACTTAATCCTTTGTGCACGCTCTTCAGCCTCTGTTTAATCTTCTGGTCAGTCGCGCCATCAATCCTTGCTCCACCCTCTCCCTTTTTACTCTCTCCTCTCTCTCTCTCTCTCTCTCTCCTCTCTCTCTCTCTCTCTCTCTCTGCTTCTCCACGTCTCTCTCGAGGTCAAACTGACATTACCCTCTGTGCAGGGAACGTATTTGTCGAATCCCGTGATGGTTACAGCTACTTTATATTTAGCAAAAGGAGTGCGAGTGGTGGTCTACTCACATGTATTACAAACGCTGTTGAAGATGTATTTTCTATTGCGAATGAGCTGGATTTTTCGTCGTTCGTTTTTTCTGTATAATTTTGGTATAAAGTTATTTTGGTGTAAAGGTGTTTTGGTATGAGAGAAAAGGATAAAAACATACATGGAGGTATCGAGAAAAAAAAAAAAAACATTCGGAGGGAAGGATGAAATATACATAGATGAAGAATAAAATCATACATGGAGGGGATGATAATGACATAAATGGAGAGAAGGATAAAAACACATAGGCAGACAGATAAAAAGGATGAAGCTAAAGCTCTCCCTGGAGTTTCTTTCCTTCTCTCCATATATTATCTTATTCTTCCATCCATGTATGTTTTTATCCCTCCGTCTGTGTATGTTTTTCCATCCCTCCATGCATTATTCTATTCCAAATCATACAGAAAAAAAAAATTAACGACGACAAATCCAGCTCATTCACAATGGAAAATATACCTTCATTTTACACTGAGGATTCAAAACTATACTTGAAATGTTTAAAAACATACGTGGAAGAAAGGATAAAAGCATGCCATGAAGCAAGGATGAAAACATACATGAAGTGAAGGATAACAACACACATAGACTGAAGAATAAAAACGTACATGGAGTGATAAAGATATACACGGAAGAAACGATTCAAATATACACGGAGGCAAGGATAAAAACGTACCTGGATTAATAATGATAATAATGAATACTTCTATAGCGCCTATTCTCGGCTTGAGACCAAGCTCTAAGCGCTTTACAATCCACACTCGTTTACACAACGGGCTGCCTACCTGGGTAGTGCCGACTGAAGAGCTGCCAGCTGGCGCTTCATTCAGTCGTTTCCCGTGTCATCCAGTCAATACCGTTGAATATCGTTCACTCAGTTTCCTTGCTTCCTTCATTCTTTCCATTTCTCATGCAGGGTGCATGCTATGTGTAACGTGTCGTCCATACCAACGGCCAAACTGGCCTACTCTTCCGAAAGCTGGTGATGGGATTTTACGTGTGTGCAAGATATTATGCGTGTGTTCACATAGGAACCTCGGTTTATAATGTCATTCGAAGGACTGTATGGGAAATGGAGTCAGAACCAATGTTAACTCCGAGGGAAAAATCCCCTTGTACCGAAACGGCCCGGCGGAGATTCGAACCCGCAACCTCAGGATAACGAGTCCGGCGCTCTACCAACTGAGCTATTCCGGCTCCTAAGCTATTCCGAATAAGATGGATCATACATGGAGGACAAGATAAAAACATACAAGGAGGGAAGTATAGAAATGTGCATTGACGGAAGGATAAAATCATACGTGGAAGGATGGATAAATACAAACATGGAGGGACGGATAAAAGCCTAAAGATTGGATGAAACATAGATGAAGATCAGGACAAAAACGTACAATGAGGGAAAGATAAAAGCGTACATGGAGGGAAGGAAAAGAACTTACATTGAGGAAAGTATCAAAACAGACATGGTTCAGAGGATGAAAACATATGTAGACGGAAGATTAACAAGATGCAAAGCATATAAAGTACTCCCAGTTTATCTTGAATACGCGTGAGATATTCCATAAAGAGAAAAAGATCGTTTGGGGCCGTTATAGCAGTTAGTAACGGCTATTCTGGTAAACATCGGCCATCATCTGTGACCCATAATGAACATACCTACAAATTTTCAGAAAGATCAGCCAAGTACTTTCTGAGATATTCCATAAAGAATTGAAAAAAAAACGTATTGGGCCGTTATAGCCGTTAGTAACGGCTATAACAGTGAAAATAAAACATCGGGCATCATCCGTGATCCATAATGAACATACCTACAAATTTTCAGAAAGATCGGCCAAGTACTTTCTGAGATATTCCATAAAGAAGAAAAACCGTTATGGGCCGTTATAGCCGTTAGTAACAGCTATAACGGTAAAATAAAACATCGGGCATCATCCGTGACCGATAATACCTACAAATTTTCAGAAAGATAGTACCAGAAGTTTTGTCTGCAGCGAGTGGAACACATTTTGACCACGGACGGACAGACAGACAGACAGACAGACAGACACACAGACAGCATTTCTTCGTTCCCATTGTAAAGTACTCCCTGTTCTATAGGAATTGGGAGTACAAAAACATACATGCAGGGATAAATAAAAGCATACATTGAGGCAAGTATATAAAAACACATGGAGGGAATGGTGAAACTCAATATGGATGAAAGTATATGAGGATAGTATACCAATATGTGGATGGACAAAAATAGACATTGACGGAAGGGTAAACACGTATGTGAAAGTTTCAAAGCGAGGTGACTGAGGATGGAAAATGAACCAAATGTTAAAAAAAAAAAAAAGAAACGGTATTAGTTCCGCCAGACGATACAAACAAAGGGACTGTAATCTGTTTGTCTGTGTCGTCTGGCGGAACTGATACCGTTTCTTTTTTTAATCTACGTACATGAAGGGAAGGATGAAACAAGCATGAAGGGATCAAAACATGTATGGAGAAACGGATGGTTTTATACATGGAGGGATGGGAAAATAATAAACAAGAAGAGAGGATACAACACACATGAAAGGAAGAACAAGATCATACATACAGAGAAGGATTAAAAACATAAATGGAGAGAGGGATAAAAACATAAATGGAGATTAGGATTAAAACATAAATTGAAGGAGGGATAAAAGCATAAAATGGGAGGAAGGACAAAAACATAAATGAAAGGAAGGATTAAAACATAAATGAAAGGAAGGATGAAAACATAAATGGAGGGAAGATAAAAACATAAATGGAGAGAAGGATAAACACATAAATGGAAGGAACGATAAGAACATAGAATGGAAGGAAGGATAAAAACATGAATGGAAAAAAGGATAAAAACATACATGGAGAAAAGGATGAAAACATAAATGGAGAGAAGGGTAAAAACATAAATGCAGAGAAGGGTAAAAACATAAATGCAGAGAAGGGTAAAAACATAAATGGAGAGAAGGGTAAAAACATAAATGGGGAGAAGGGTAAAAACATAAATGCAGAGAAGGGTAAAAACATAAATGGAAGGAAGGATAAAAACATAAATGGAGAGAAGAATAAAAACATAAATGGAGAGAAGGGTAAAGACATAAATGGAGAGAAGGATAAAAACATAAATGGAGAGAAGGATAAAAACTTATATGGAAGGAAAGATAAATACATAAATGGAGAGAAGAGTAAAAACATAAATGGAGAGAAGTGTAAAAACATAAATGGAGAGAAGGGTAAAAACATAAATGGAAGGAAAGATAAAAACATAAATGGAGAGAAGGATAAAAACATAAATGGAAGAAAGATAAAAACATAAATGGGAGGAAAGATAAAAAAAGATAAATAGAAGGAAAGATAAAAACATGAATGGAAGGAAGAATAAAACATTAATGGAGGGAAGGATAAAAACATAAATGGAGAGAAGGATAAAAACATAAATGGAGAGAAGGATAAAAACATAAATGGAAGGAAGGATAAAAACATAAAATGGAAGGAAGGATAAAAACGTAAATGGAGAGAAGGATAAAGCATGCATGGAGAGGAGGATAAAATCGTACATGGAGAGAAGAATAAAAGCATACATGGAGAGAAGAATAAAAACATACATGGAGAGAAGAATAAAAACATACATGGAGAGAAGAATAAAAGCATACATGGAGAGAAGGATAAAAACATACATGGAGAGAAGAATAAAAGCATACATGGAGGGAAGGATAAAAACATACATGGAGAGAAGGATAAAATCATACATGGAGAGAAGGATAAAATCATACATGGAGAGAAGAATAAAAGCATACATGGAGGGAAGAATAAAAGCATACATGGAGGGAAGGATAAAAACATACATGGAGGGAAGAATAAAAGCATACATGGAGGGAAGGATAAAAATATACATGGAGAGAAGGATAAAAACATACATGGAGAGAAGGATAAAAACATACATGGAGAGAAGGATAAAGCATGCATGGAGAGAAGAATAAAAACATACATGGAGAGAAGGATAAAAACCAACATTGATGGTTAAACACATACATGGAAGTTTAAAAACATACAGGGGGGTTGGGGATAGAAACAAACATGGAGTGAAGACTAGAAAAATAGGTACATGAACAGGAGGATAAAAGCACACATGGAAGCAGGGATTAAAAACATGCATGGAGAGATAAAGACAAACACGGAAAGAAGGATAAACCATACACATGGAGGTAAGGATAAAAAAAAAAAAAACGTAAATGGAGGAAAGAATGAAAACGTACATACATGGAAGTATATAACCATACATATAGAAAAGGGTAAAACGTATATGCGTGGAAGAATAAAAGCAAACAGGAAGAGACGAATAAAAACCTATAATGAGAAAAAGATAAAAGCATACACTAAAGATTAAAAACATACGTGGAAGGTTATAAACACAGATGGAAGGAAGGATGAAAACATGCATACATGAAGGGAGGATAAGAA
>CM065731.1:58003057-58150557 GCA_033310375.1 Conus canariensis
ACTGCTTTAATGCATGGAATCCATTGTTTCAGCCTGTGTCTAATGGAAGTACGCTGCCAATAGAGAGTAGACCAGGATGTATAAATTGTAGAGAATGAGCCTGGTGATTGGGTAGAGAGAACTGTAGTGCTTCCAACTTGCCGCTACAACCTAGCATCGTGTGACATCGACGTCAGTATGTAGCCCATTTCAGATCCACAGCTCCATGAAAAATGGAACAGGGACGATAACAACTTGAAAATGCTGTTTCCCCGAAAATGGAGTATGGCTGCCTTAATGGCAAGAGAAAAAACGGTCATACACACAAAACTCCACTGCCTGTCTATACAGGCAGTGTCCGCAGGAGTATCAGCTTGCGTACGCAGAAAGAAAAAAAAAAAAGAAAATGCTGTGGTTCCGGCTTAACCATTGGAACGTAAAGCTGACGTCATGTGACATTCGTCTTTCGTCATTTTGCGAGGCTGTCGGTTTTTTTTTGTTTTTTTTGTTTGTTTGTTTTTGTGTGTGTGTGTGTGTGTGTGTGTGTGTGTGTGTGTGTGTGTGTGTGTTTTGTACAGTCAGTTCAGTTGAAATAACGTTTGGGTAACTTAAAGTTTAATTTTTGACAACATGATCAAAATCGACAGAGAGAGAGAGAGAGAGAGAGAGTGCGTGCGTGTGTGCGTGCGTGCGTGCGTGCGCGTGTGGTGTGGTGTGTGTGTGTGTGTGTGTGTGTGTGTGTGTGTGTGTGTGTCTGTCTGTCTGTCTGTCTGTCTGTCTGTCTGTATGTATGTATGTATGTATGTATCTGTGTTTGTGTCTCTCTGTCTATATTTGCATGCGTGTTGTGTGTGTGTGTGTGTGTGTGTGTGTGTGTGTGTGTGTGTGTGTGTGTGTGTGTGTGTGTGCGCGCGCGCGCGCACGCGTGCTTTTATGTGTCTGTCTGTCTGTCTGTCTGTCTGTCTGTCTCTTGACTCCCACCTCGCACTCTGCAACTTCAACCAAGGAGCTATGGCGGTTGATCACAACCGCCTTTTTTTAGTCCTGGTGAAATTAACGACGAATCACATTTTTTTCTCTGTTTCGTTATAGTCAGAATAACAGCATTAGGCACGTGCATTTATAGGACAATGAGCCTTGCAATTAATGAAGACAGTTTCCTCGTTTGGAGTCAACTCATAATTAAGCCTTAATAATGCAACTGGTTTAGTATGGTTTCAAACGCTTTACGATTCGTCACAAATCATAAATCTGCTTGAGATGTTTATAAAATGAAAAAGAAAAATTTTCTGTTAATTTTTTTTATTTGTTAAAATTACTTTGTGCATGTGTGTGTGTGTTTTGAACATTGTGATTTTCCCTTCCCAGAATACATGAATTCGAATCACGAAAAAATAGTCAGCTCATAAAATAGGCCAAACATTCTTTTTCAAACATTTGTTTCATCAACCAACTAATCAATCAGTCTCTCTCTTGGCCAAGGCCTTGATTCATTAAACATTCGATTGATCAATCAATTAATCAATCAATCAATCAATCTCCTCTCTCTCTCTCTCTCTCTCTCTCTCTCTCTCTTCTCTCTCTCTCTCTCTCTCTCTCTCTCTCTCATTTAGCTTCCCCGTCCAAGCCCATTCGTTTTCCCTCCCCTCCTGTTTCCCCCCCCCCCCCCCCCCCCCCCCCCCCTTCCAAGTGTTTCAAACTGATTAACCGATGAGTTTTTTTTTCCTCACCGAAAGACAACAGCCATAAATCCCCCGGGGAAATTCTGTTCCACCAGGCGCACTTGTACTTTCACAATAGACAGACAGACAGACAGAACAGACAGGCAGACAGACAGACAGAGACAGAGTCAGAGACACTGAGATCACAGACAGACAGAAACAGTGAGAGACACAGACAGATAGACAGACTGTCTGACTGACTGACGGACGGACGGACGGAAGAACAGACGGACAGACAGACAGACAGGCAATCGTATATGTAAACACTCATAAAGGTAAACAGACAGACAGATAGATAGGCAGACAGACAGCCCGCCAGACAGACAAATAGACAAACAAACAGACCGACAGATAGACAGACAGACAGAGGGACAGACAGATAGATAGATAGATAGATAGATAGATAGATAGATAGATAGATAGATAGATAGATAGATAGATAGATAGACAGATAGATAGATAGATAGACAGATAGATAGGTAGATAGATAGATCTTAGAAAATCTTTAATTGATTATACTTTCTCATCTACATAATATGACGTAGATACATAGCATCATGGCTGCTCAAGTTTGCCTGCTGAAATTTCGAATCCCGATCATTTAATCATATACCCTTCAGAGGACCTTTCTATGTAAGATGTAAGGGGAAAATGCGGATAGCAGTATTGCTTATTCTATGTCGCGATACTGTGTTATTTTGTTGCTTTCGTATAATCATTATTATCACTGCTTCTCTCTGTGTTCTTATTGTCAGTAAGTGGTCTGGCTTTGTTTTTTTCGTTCTATCGATCACACAATAGCCTTGAAAAGCAGGGCAAGAGAAGAAGAAGAAGAAAAGAAGAGGTAAGGTAAGATAATGTTGCTCATAGGCCAGTTGACCGCAAAGGGCCATATCAGGGCTGTCACCACGTTGAAGTCAACTCACAAGTCATAAAAAAAACACCATTCACACATCTCTTTAAAACGCACCAGAAACTTCGTTAAAAAATCTTTCTTCCTTAAAATCTTAGATCAGATGAAAAATGCTAATCTCTTTCAGATATTCAAAGATCACGTCATGTGGGACATCTCTGAACAAAGTTTTTTTATGGAGTCTGCTGTAAAGTGTTTTTGTCTCACATCGTGCAAGTCCCAATACTCTAAAAGAATATGTCTCACTGTGTGTGGAACGTGACGTGGAATGTACCACGGAGCTTCACCGCCTTTTAAAACAAAAGAATAGGTGTAAAACGAGAGGCCTGTATGTAAACGACAGAAGACTGTTTCGTCTTTACGGCCGCCTTGGGAGAAGAAGAAGAGGAGGAGGGTGAGGAGGAGAGGAGGAGAAGGAGAAGAGAGAGAGAGAGAGAGAGAGAGAGAGAGAGAGAGAGAGAGAGAGACAGACAGACAGACAGACAGACGGACGGACAGACAGACAGACAGACAGACAGACAGAGGAAAACCAGGAAGGCACTCCCTGATGACTCTCACCTTGACGAAACAAGCTGTTGAACCTTGAACCTTGAGTTTGCTTTCATGTTTAATCAGTGAAAAGTGCTCTCTTAAAATGTGGCGCTGATTCCATAAACAATACAAAGTAGTCAAGTGAATTTTGGACAAATGTGCCTTCTTCGTCGTCGTCTTCTCTTCTTCTTCTTCTTCTTCTTCTTCTTCTTCTTCTTCTTCTTCTTTTCTTCTTCTTCTTCTTCGACGTCACAGACAACAAAAAATTGATAGTAAAAATAAAAAAATAAGAATAAGAAAAAGAGAATTAAATATATTCCCCAGCTTTCAGGAGTATTGCTTTGTTCAGAGTTCGTCTGTTGTTTGCAACGTTTTATGAAAAAATGTTTGTTACGTGACACTAAAGATATAGAGTACATGTGACAATAACAGATATGGATTACATGTGACAATAAGAGATATGGAATAACATGTGACAATAAGAGATACGGAATACATGCGACAATAAGAGATACGGAATTCATGTGACAATAAGAGATACGGAATTCATGTGACAATAAGAGATACGGAATACATGCGACAATAAGAGATAGGAATACATGTGACACAAGAGATATAGAATACATGTGACAACAAGAGATATAGGATACATGTGACAATAAGAGGTATAGAATACATGTGACAATACAAATAAGAGATATGGAGTACATGGGACAATACAAATAAGAGATATGGAGTACATGGACAATACAAATATAGATATGGAATACATGCGACAATAGGACAAAATGGAATACATGCAATAATACCAATATGGAATACATACACAATACAAATAAGATCTATGGAATACATGCGACCATACAAAATATGGAATACATGCGACAATAAAGATATGGAATACATGTGACCATACAAATATGGAATACATGCGACAATGAGAGATATGAATACATGCGACCATACAAAATATGGAATACATGCGACAATGAGAGATATGAAATACATGCGACCATACAAAATATGGAATACATGCGACAATGAGAGATATGAAATACATGCGACCATACAAAATATGGAATACATGCGACAATGAGAGATATGAAAATACATGCGACCATACAAAATATGGAATACATGCGACAATAGAGATATGGAATACATGCGACCATACAAAATATGGAATACATGCGACAATGAGAGATATGGAATACATGTGACCATACAAAATATGGAATACATGCGACAATGAGAGATATGGAATACATGCGACCATACAAAATATGGAATACATGCGACAATGAGAGATATGGAATACATGCGACCATACAAAATATGGAATACATGCGACCAAATAAGAGATACGGAATACGTGCAACAATAAAGATACGGAATACGTGCAACAATAAGAGATACGGAATACGTGCAACAATAAGAGATACGGAATACGTGCAACAATAAGAGATACGGAATACGTGCAACAATAAGAGATACGGAATACGTGCAACAATAAGAGATACGGAATACGTGCAACAATAAGAGATACGGAATACGTGCAACATAGAATACGGAATACTGCAACAATAAGAGATACGGAATACGTGCAACAATAAGAGATACGGAATACGTGCAACAATAAGAGATACGGAATACGTGCAACAATAAGAGATACGGAATACGTGCAACAATAAGAGATACGGAATACGTGCAACAATAAGAGATACGGAATACGTGCAACAATAAGAGATACGGAATACGTGCAACCATAAGAGTTATGGAATACGTGAGACAACAAGCGATACGGAATCGCCCAAATCACATGCTGGACATTCATGTCTGTCTGTATGTTTGTCTGTCTTTGGTGTTAACGGAATTGTAAACAGACACTCGATCCATGCGTTGTTGCGTAAGTCACCAAACAATGGCCATGACAGCAGTCACAACGACAACAGATAACTTAAAAATAAGAACAAAGATCATCGTCACGAACCACCGATGATCTTCATGTACAGGAATGACAGAAAAACGAAAAAGGAGGAGAAAGACCTGAAGATGATTATGTCGACGACCACGATGACGAGAAACCAAACAAAAAAAAAGGAAGAAGAAAGGAATAAGAACCAAAAAAGGCTGAACGAAAAGAGGGGAGTCAAAGGAAATGTGAGAGGAAAAGACAAAAAGAAATGAAATGAAAGACAAGAGCGAGGATGAAATGACCAACTGATTGAAGTTCTGATGACTTTACAATTAGCATTCTAAAGGACTTCTCCCACTCTGACTTAATTCAACCCAGTACATTTTTTGTTCATCTGTTTGTTTTTGTTTTCTCCATCCTTTCTTTTACTCTGTCCGATTTCCTTTTTTCTTATTCTTCTCTGTTTCGTCCATTTTTCTAAGAATTTTGTGTGTTTCTTTCATTCTTTCGTTCATTATGTTTCTCTTCTTTCTTTTTTTTTCTTTCCTTTTTTTCTCCTTTCTTTTCTCTACTGCTCTCTGTTTGTTGGTTTGTTTCCGACCTTCCTTTTCATTTCAATGTTTTCTCCTTTGATGTGATATGTAATTAGCATAAATGTCCACACATAAAAGGAGAATTTTAGAAGAACTAAGAAAAGGAAAGTAAATCTCTTCATCGGCTTAACCAATAACTCTCTCTCTCTCTCTCTCTCTCTCTCTCTCCTCCCCTCCCCTCTCTCTCTCTCTCTCTCTCTCTCTCTCTCTCTCCTTAAAGAAATTCATGAGTATTGGATAAACGATCATTGTAACAATACGGAAACTGAGGGACACACACACACACACGCACACACACACCACACACACACACACACACGCACACACACACACACAGCGCGCACACACACACACACACACACACACACACACACACACACAACAATATAATATGCACGCACACCGCACCACACGCAACGCAACGCACGCACGCACGCAACACACACACACACACACACACACACACAACCACACACACACACACACACCACACACACACACAGAGAGAGAAGAGAGAAGAAAGTACTCCATCCCCATGAATTATCATACAAAGTTCCAAAACATTGATCAACCCACTCTTTTCCCATCATCCATCCCAATAACCGCCCCTGCCTACTTCAGTTCTCAGACCGTGCACGCTCCTCACATCCACTCCCGAATTTAGCCTTTCTGGTCAATAACAACTCTCCATTTCAACCGATTTTTATGTTCTTTTCAGATGGAAAACGCTCGTTTTTTTTTCAGTAAGAACTCTTCAATGACAATATCACACCCACTCCCGAATTTAGCCTTTCGGCTAATAAGAACTCTTCAATGACAATCATCACACCCACTCCCCAATTTAGCCTTTCCGGCTAATAAGAACTCTTGAATGACAATCATCACACCCACTCCCCGATTTAGCCTTTCCGGCTAATAAGAACCTTCAATGACAATCTTCACACCCACTCCCGAATTTAGCCTTTCCGCTAATAAGAACTCTCCAATGACAATCACTACACCCACTCCCCATTTTAGCCTTTCGGCTAATAAGAACTCTTCAATGACAATTATCACACCCACTCCCGAATTTAGCCTTTCCGGCTAATAAAACTCTTCAATGACAATAATCACACCCACTCCCGAATTTAGCCTTTCCGGCTAATCAGAACTCTCAATGACAATAATCACACCCACTCCCAATTTAGCCTTTCCGGCTAATAAGAACTCTTCAATGACAATCATCACACCCACTCCCGAATTAGCCTTTCCGCAATAAAACTCTTCAATGACAATAATCACACCCACTCCCGAATTTAGCCTTTCTGGCTAATAAAACTCACCGATGACAGTCATCAGCAAAGGCCCTAGGAGAGCACACGTCTTTGCCAAGGTCGAACAATCTCCCCTACCCAATCCACCCCACCCCCCACCCCCCCCCCATTCACCTCCCCTATACATATTTTTGTTGACTGAATCCAGTGTTGGCCACTTTCCCCCCTTCTCCACCCCCACCCCCCTTCACCCTCTCTGAACAGTCCGGCTGGTTTGAAAAAGGAGCCGGGGGCGGTGGGGAGGTTGGAAGGGGAGAGGGTGCGGTTCAGGCTGGCCCATTTCTAGGTAGCTTGCAAATGTTGCTTAAACGTTGTGAAAAGGTCGGTATAAACAGTTTCATAAAACGTTAACATCAAAAGTTTACAAACAAAGTGTTTCGAATTTTTATTATTAAAATGAGCGTTTTCCCATCTGAAAGGAACATTTAAAAAAAAAAAAGTTGAAAATGGTTGAAAATTTGTGTCAATGTAAAAGTTGAGTCGGCGTTATGCCGTGCGGCAAATAAATATTTCTTAAATGTGTGGCTGTTAACATTACTCAAGTCTTTTAACATTTTTTCAATATTACATGATGTCTATGTACAACTCATGTCAACCAATTTCAACCAAATAAGAAACAAGTATTTGTAATGTTCACTAATCAAGTTTGTATACAATTTTGAAAATGAATTATGCAGCTGGTCCAACTATCATAGCTATGCCGTCCACATAGGTCCTTTTGGAGGCTTTTATCAAGCTGTGGGGGGAAATGTCCCGTCCTGATAGAAACAAACACTATATTACACCTTTACACCATTGAATAACATGATGCAAACTACTGATATCCTTAGGTTCAATATATATATATATATTTAATATTATATATATATATATATATAATGTACATAGATAGATAGATAGATAAATTTAGTCTGCTTCAGTGTGTTCTATTGAGTTGAATCACCAGCCCAGTTTGTGGAATTTCATTCAGACTTATATCATGCATGCAGTATTTTAACTACATTGACTTCAACACAAAGCGATCTGTTAAACGTTGGCAGTGATATCAAGCTAGTGTCAACCTTTGAGTGACATGCACAGTTTGGGTAACAATATTTGTACACAGTAACAATAATATGGCTAAATGACTTATAGACGCATGAGACGGCCATGAGAAGAAGAAGAAGAAGAAAAAAGAAGAAAAGAAGAAGAAGAGAAGAGAAGAAAGGAGAGCGATCTGTACGCACACGGAAAAGTATAACTGTTTTGCTTATTTTCCACGATATTTCAACTAGTTTCTCCTTTATTATCCTCATTCAATTTGAAAACGGCATTGATATATATATAATATATATATATATATATATATATATATATATATATTCAATTATAAACAAAGCTTGCTCTTATGTACCTTGCTCTTATGTACCTATATATAATACCTTTGTTGTGGACTACGGTGATGAATAAATCTATTTAGTAAAATGTCATCCTACTGTTAAAGCAAACGATAAGTTAACAAGCTTTTTTTTTTTTTTTTGGTAAACAAGATTACAATGTTATCCACACATTGCAAAAGCAATGGGCAACGACATAAAAGGTGACGATTTGGTGAATTCCGTTCACATGTAAGAAAGATTTACTGAAAGGAAGATAGACAGAAAAAGAAGAGAGAGAAAGAGACAGACAGACAGACAGACAGACAGACAAAGACAGATTTTGTTTGATATGCTAAATGAATGAGTGGCTGCATACTATCAAATGCAACATCAGTCAATGCACTACAGTGCGACATCATGTAATACGGTACAGAGAGAAGGGAGGGGGTGGAGTGGGGGGGGAGGACAGCAAGAGAGTCTGTGAGAACATTTGTTTCTAGCCTGTCGTCAGTCGGGTATAGGAACTTGAAGCTTCAAAACACATGTTGTAATAGTGAGAGAGAGAGAGAGAGAGAGAGAGAGAGAGAGAGAGAGAGAGAGAGAGGATGCATGTGAAAGAAGGGGGAATCAAGTCTGTTAAAAGTCTATATTACAATCAGGAGTTATTTCCCTTATATGAAATTTCGGGGGCGCCCGTGCGTAGCTCTGTCTCTGTAAGAGATTTATTGATCGATTGATTGATTGATTGACTGATTGATTTATAAGTGTAATATGTATAGATAGATATATTTATATGTATGTATGTAGATAGATAGATATGCTTTTTTTCTCCCATCTTGCCCTTGCTCCACTAAGGGACTAAGTGTGACTTGCAACTAAGCATGACTAGCGACTAACCCTGACAAACTTTTCACAAACATACAAATTGTTGATAAATACATTATATAAAAACATGGATGAATGCTTCTCCATCGACATTGACGCATAGATGAATTTAAAGAAAAACATGTTGAAACAACAAACAAGAAGAAATGGATTAATTCACACGCACGCGCGCGCACAGAGAGAGAGAGAGAGAGAGAGAGAGAGAGAGAGAGAGAGAGATGATGATGATGATGATGATGATGATGATGATGATAATCTTTATTTCCAAGGGTAACAGATAAGCAAACACATGCTTTTTTTCATCCGGCCCTTGCCCCGTTAAGGGACTAAGTATGACTATCGACTAAGACTTACAAAACTTTTAACAAACACACATATCTTCACAACATTAAAAAGTTCATCCATTAACAGTTAAGGCGTAGATGACTTTAAAAGGAAAAAAGAAACGATTTAAACAACAAACAAGAATAAAGAATTGATTACAAAGAAGAAAAGAATCAGCACACACAGATATGGCATAAGCGATCCTCCTATCGAAGGGAGAGAGAGAGAGAGAGAGAGAGAGAGAGAGAGAGAGAGAGAGAAGAGAGAGTTACATTCCTTTTGTAAAAAAATTAACATACAACAACTGCTAAAGATGATAATTAGACAATTACAATGCATCAATAATATCAACATTTGTTCTTTCTTTTACATTTACATGATTGGTTATAAGGCAAAACGAGAACGAACATTCAGTTATCACTAAGCAGTAATAAATTCCTAGCATCAATAATCATAACACTTATTTTTCATGATGTGTGCGTGTGCGTGTGCATGTGCGCTTAGCAAAGAGAAAAGAGAGAGAGAGAGAGAGAGAGAGAGAGAGAGAGAGAGAGAGAGAGATCATTATTACGTTTTCTTTTTCTATACTTAATACTATATGCTAAATACTACTACAGATTTTGATTAGACGGCGACAATGCATCAATAAATCAACAGTGAACAAGACACACATTTATCATTGTGTAGTTACAATGCTTTGAGAGAGAGTATTACAGAACTTTCACATATTTACATTTGCATGCACTGACATAACGTATCAATGATAGTAGCAGTGTATTTTGAAACCGCATTACATACAGACAGCAACAATCACTTCGTGAAGTCTAGTAAAATAAATGTTTTTGATGATATGGTAATGACATGGACGTGAATGAGCATTCAGTTATACTGCATATCTTCATATTTAGTTTGAGAGTGCAAAGTACGTAAACAATTTTCGCCTGAAAGATTTTGAGCTTCGGTGCCATTTCAGCTCTGGTGGGAGAGAGTTCCAGAGAAGAGGGCCAGAATAAAAAAGACTTGTTTTGAATAGGTCAGTTTGGTATGGGAACCTGCAGTTTTGTTAAATTTCTTGAATTCATGCAGAATTTGGATTGAATTCCTCTTCTTCTTCTTTTTTTTTTTTTTTTTTTTTTTTTTTTGCATGAATATTCCTTTATTGATACCAAACATATCCCTTAGTGGAAGAACTCCAGTTTCAATAAAGTCCAGTTTTGTGAGGCTCCAGGATTTCAGAAGAACTGCTTTAAAGGTGAATATGTAGCTGCTGGTTAAAGGTTTCGTTGAATTTGTGCTAGTCGAGTTAAATAGTGCCAAACATTAATCGATGAATGCATTCAGGATTCATTTTCTGGCATGTAAGTTCAAAAAGTGCTTAACTGAAACGTTTGTCTAGATACTGTTTTGCATAATGTTTCTTTACGTTGTTTTTTTGTTTTTTTTTGTTGTTGTTTTTGTTTTTGTTTTTTTTTTTCCTTTCTGCTTTTATCTGTATTTGGAAGGCAGGGAAAGAGCTGGTCCGAAAACATAAAGGATTGGACCAAAATGACCATGCCGGATCTCCTCACGACAGCTGCCAACAGAGGAGCTTGGAGAGAAACGGCGGCTGACTCATCACGTCCCCCCAACGACTCCAGCGGTCAGGGGAATGAGATGATGGATGGTGATGTAGGCGCTTAGGGTTTATGTAAGATTAAGCGCTCTAAATAATCATTATTATTGCAATGTTCTGATGTCAGCACACCGTGAAATTAAAAATGATCGGCTTCTTCTTTAATTCTTACAATGTTGATATGTTCACGCACTCACGCATGCTCGCACACATACACACACATATACAGCGAGAGAGAGATTGATTATCTGGGAAGAAGAGAGAGAGAGAGAGAGAGAGAGAGAGTGTGTGTGTGTGTGTGTGTGTGTGTGTGTGTGTGTGTGTGTGTGTGTGTGTGTGTGTGTGTGTAATACAAGGGAAATAACTCCTGTATGTACTACAGACTTCTTACAGACTTGATCCCCCTACTTTCACACGCAAACTCTCTCTCTCTCTCTCTCTCTCTCTCTCTCTCTCTCTCTCTCTCTCTCTCTCTCTCGTTCGATCCATCGATAGACCTATCTGTCTCTCTATTTATCTAGCTGAAATTCCCCTATTTTGCTACGTTCGTCATTTTTTTTTTAATGTACGAATAAGTAAATACATTTTAATAGACGAGAGGACTGAGAGAGAAGCGCTGATGACATTAATAGCTTAAAGAAAAGAAAAAAAAAAAGAAAAAAAAAGGCCCAGAAGATAACCTCCCTTTGGAAGAGCGCTTCCTTCTATGAAATGTTGAGATCGGACTCGTTTAAGCAGGGAGCGCGCTAGCTAAAGCAACAACAACAACACAAGAAAGAGAAGAAAAAAAAAAGCAAGAAGGCAGTAAATGATTCCTGCCTGGAGTAATTCTGGCGTGTTACCAGCCGCCGTGGCGAAGTGGTTAGCGTCGCGGACTCCCGGCTGGGATGTCGTTGGTTCGAATCCCATCTGAGTCATGTGGGTTTTTCTGCCCCAACCGGCTCCTACCCAGAGTTGAGTTTGCTGCGGACTCAGTTGGGAAGACTGGGACCACACAGTCGAGTTTCATCCACATAATGGATGCGTCTCTGAGGGTGTTGCTCAAATTTCCTGACCAACACAGCAGGTGCCTGTATCTCTCGGGCCTGGTTGACGCCGGGATATATCATAAAAGGAAGCGTAGAGTACAGCCCTGTCATGCAGTCTCAGACCGAAATGGAAATCCGTAGCATCATTTTTATCATCCTCATTCTCATCGATCAGCATTAAAAAAAAAAAAAAAATGTCTCAATTCTGTGGCCCTTTATGCCCTGCTCTCATGGTGACCTCAATTTCGATGTCCTCTCCACGTCTGTGGCCTTGGTTTGATTCCGTCGGGGTCACCGGTATCGGCGAGTCCATGGGGGCTGTCGTTAGACGGACGTGGTGGTGCCCTCCGGAGGGAGAGCTCACTCACGCCGGCTTCGCGACTAAGCAATTATTGTCGTCATAGGGGGCTTAGTAGGTGGTGTCCTTCGTATGTAATCGGAAATGACCCTTATGCAGCTAGTGAAGAGTTTTCATATCTGTAACATATTTTCTTAATTTCATGTTCCCAGTTTCTCAATCTTCAAATCCCGCCCCCCCCCCCCCCCCCCCCCCCCCCCCTCCTTAAGTCCAAATCTTTGCCAAGTCATTACTATGAAGATAGTTCAGTTGTTGGCCTGCGCTTGTTTTTTCCCCCACTATTAGATTGTTCGTCTATGTATTTGTCTGATTTATTCAAGTTTAAAAGGCTGTGCCAGTCTTGAATAAAAGTTACTCTGTGTTAGGTTTTCTTATGGGAGCAAAAAATACCCAACTTGTTTACTGTTCTTCGTATGTAAGTTCAGAACAGGTGCCACTGAACACCACCGAAGTGACTCGGCAGCAATGCAATGTCTCCTCCAGTGGTTGCCTCTTGACGACTTGACATTGACTGCACCCTGTGGATTGCCGGTGCCGGGGCTGCGGCGGGGCCGACCAGGCTGTGGCTGTGGACGGGATGTCGGAATGAACGGCGTGGGTGCACTGCCTCCGAGGTGGCGCAGAGGTTGAGATAGCAATTTTTTTTTTAAACAAACAACAACAACAAAAAATTCTGGCGTGTTACTCAGTGTTGGTCTGTCACACTTACTTGCGTATACTGCATGCAGGTGTCCGTATTTCTCGGGCCTGGTTAACGTTGGACTGACTACATGCTCATGGCAAAGATCACTTGGTATAGTTTGTAAGACAATATCTGAATGCAATGCTATGTATCACATGAAAATCTAAGATGTGTTATCAGTTTGTATGACATGAATGTTATCATTGGACCCCAGACTGGTGAAATATTAATGTCCAGGTTGATTTCGAATGAAAGGCATGATCATGCGATCTTTACTGTCTCATCATAGTTAATGTTATTGATTATGTACTCCTCTTCTGAGGTCAACTGTAATGTGCCAAACAGAAAATCACATAATACGACCAGCCGCCGTGGTGAAGTGGTTAGCATCACCGACTCCCAGCTGGGAGGTCGCGGGTTCGATTCCCATTTAGAGTCATGTGGGATTTTTCTGCCCCGACCAGCTCCAACCCAGAGTTGAGTTTGCTATGGGCTCAGTTGGGAAGACTGGGACCACACTGTCGAGTTTCATCCACTCAATGGATGCCTCTCTGAGAGTGTTGCTCATATTTCCTGACCAACACTGCAGGTGTCTGTATCTCTCGGGCCTGGTTGACGCTGGGATATATTATAAAAGGAAGCATAGAGTACAGCCCTGTCATGCAGTCTCAGACCAAAATGGGGATCCGTAGCATCATCTTTATCATCCTCATTCTCATCGATCAGCATAAAAAAAAGTCTCAAATTCTGTGGCCCTTCATGCCCTGATCTCATGGTGACCTCAGTTTCGATGTCTTCTCCACGTCTGTCTTGGTTTGGTTCCGTCGGAGTCACCGGTATCGGCGAATCCATGGGGGCTGTCGTTGGACGGACGTGGTGGTGCCCTCCGGAGGGAGAGCTCACTCACGCCGGCTTCGCGACTAAGCAATTATTGCCGTCATTAGGAGGCTTAGTAGGTGGTGTCCTGCGTATGTTAAATCAGAACAGACACCACTGAACACCACCGAAGTGAGTCGGCAGCAGTGCAGTGTCTCCTCCGTGGGTTGCCTCTTGACGACTTGACATTGACTGCACCCTGTGGATTGCCGGTACTCCCTGTGCTGCGGCGGGACCGACCGGGGTGTGGCTGCGGACGGGGTGTCGGAATGAGCGGCGTGGGTGCACTACCACTGAGGTGGCACAGAAGATGGAACAGACAAAAAAAAAAAAAAAAAAAGAAAAGAAAGAAAGAAAATAAGGAAAAAAGAAAATCACACAATACAAGGGAACATAGATATACAGGGCTTGAGACAACAGGACAGTTCAGAATATTATATTTAGACAGCCTGTGTTCTCAGCAAACAGACGAACGGCATGTGCGGATAGCGGAGTGGTAGAAAATTCAGGCATGAGAGAACGAGTTCCAGTGGAGGGGAAACAACCACGTAAGGTATGACGATGAGGAAAACAAGAGTTACTGCGCTTAGATTTGTGCCCGTGCGGTCACAGAGCCAACTGCTGGTTACATGTATTATCGTCATCCACATTTACCATCACAAAACAATTTCTGACGTGTCCATTTGGGACACACAGAGAGAGAGAGAGAGAGAGAGAGAGAGAGAGAGAGAGAGAGAGAGAGAGAGAGAGAGAGAGAGAGAGAGAGAGAGATGACGTCACTTTTAATGGTTTTATATTCGTATTCTAATTTAACATCAAATTCGGATTGTTACGTCATTAAAACAGTTATAAAAAAAAAAAAACCTTAAAGCATTGTATAAGACAAACAACTTACTAAAGTCACTTATAAACATTGAATTCAGTGCGTCCATAACCAAAAGATTCCGTGATTCAGGTAACCCGCTCCACAACCACACACCCTCAAAGCATTTGATTCTCTTTATTTGTGGTCATTTGGAGGCGTGGAGGGGGTGAACAAGAGAGGGTATAATAAAGCAGAAAGTACTGAAACTGTGAGCACGTTTTAGTAAAACGTCTTTGTGCGGTACGCAGACACCTATGGAATCTCTCTCTCTCTCTCTCTGCTTCTGTCTCTGTCTCTGTCTCTCTCTCTCTCTCTCTCTTCTCTCTCTCTCTCTCTCTCTCTCTCTCTCTCTCTCTCTCTCTCTCTCTCTCTCCCCAAACTTCATGTCCCTGTTCCTAGAATTGACTTATTCAAATCCATTTTAACATATTCAGGTTCCTGTCAATGGAACTCGCTCCCTGAATCAACCAAACAACACCAATGCATATCAACCTTCAAACACCATTATTTCAACCAACTTATGTGCCAGTATTTGCATACTCCGCCATAAATCCACCACCAGCCACACCACCCTCTTTGCCTTATGTATAAACCTGTCTATTTATAAAGTGTTTCGAATTTGAAATGCACATGTTATGTGTTTAGTAAGTATGTCTTATGTGAGTACGTGTGTGTATGAGTGTACGTGCGTATGTGTACGTGTGCGTGTGAGTGTGTGTGTGTGTGTGTGTGTGTGTGTGTGTGTGTGTGTGTGTGTGTGTGTGTGTGTGTGTGTGCTGGAATGACTTGATATATTATCTACATGTCATCCCCCTCCTACCCGAGGTGACTGGGTTATCATTAAGCATCCCCCCCCCCCCCCCCCCCTCACCTTCCATTTGTGCCTTCTTTTCTTTTCTTTTCTTTTTTTTTTTTTTTTTTTTTTTTTTTTCCTGGTGCTTCAAAATCGATTGTCTTACATCTCCTTGGTGTTTTTTGATTGTTAGATTGTTCTAAACATGCTCTTTCCCGCACCCACTCTCGCCTCTTTCTCCCTGTCTCCCTCTATCGCCCTTCCCTGCACTCCTTTCGCTCCTGCGTCTCTCTGTCTATCTGTCTATCTGTCTCTCTCTGTCTCTGTCTGACTGTCTGTCTGTCTGTCTGTCTGTCTGTCTGTCTGTCTGTCTGTCTCTCTCTCTCTCTCTCTCTCTCTCTCTCTCTCCTCTCTCTCTCTCTCTCTCTCTCTCTCCTGCACACAAGCGCCTTCAAGTACATGCTCTCCTTGTCTCATCTCCTTATCATGATTTTGCTCGTGTATGAAATGTATTGTTTCATTATTTTTAATCAGCTGCTTCCTGTCTTATATTGCACATATTATTAATGTGTTTGTCTTTAACATGATCTTTCTATGAGCGGTTTCCTCTCTCTCTCTCTCTCTCTCTCTCTCTCTCTCTCTCTCTCTCTCTCTCTCTCTCTCTCTCTCTCTCTCTCTCTCCCCCCCCCTCAAATTCCATCTTGCTTTCCTAAATACCTTCTACGTATTTTCGTGTCTTACGGAAAATGATCACATGTTGTGCCTTGCTCTCTCTCTCTCTCTCTCTCTCTCTCTCTCTCTCTCTCTCTCTCTCTCTTCTCTCTCTCTCTCTCTCTCTCTGCGTGCATGCGTGCGTGTATGTGTGTGTTCCAAATTATGTACGTACTTGTCATATTCATTTTACTGTCTGTTTTTATACATGCTAATTTTTGTACATTGTAGTACATTTCCATATATTCCTCCTGCTCACCCCCCCCCCACCCCCACTCTCTCCTTCCCCTTAATTATTGTTATTTTCATTTTTATTTTCTTTTTTTTTTTGTTTGTTTATTATTATTGTTTTTTCATTTCTCTTGTATTTTCATTTGATGTTCCATTATGATTACATGACCGCTTTGTTTGCTTGTTTGCTTTCCTACATTATTTCATTTCACTGCATATTGCAGTCCCTACTCAGGGCGAGGACTGGATGTAAAAAAAGCATGTCAGTGCTTATCTATTATCCTCGTAAATAAAGAATTTTGTCTTGTCTTGACTCTCTCTCTCTCTCTCTCTCTCTCTCTCTCTCCTCTCTCTCTCTCTCTCTCTCTCTCTCTCTCTCTCTCTCTCTCTCTCGTCTTAGCTTAAACGACCTGACTATAAATAGCAGATACAAAGAAAATATCAAAGCATGTCATTTTTGTAACCAACTTGAGAACGAACTCCACTTTCTATTGAGATGCAATGCTTATATACCTTTCAGAGAAATACACATACTGAAGCACAGACAAATTCAGAACGTGAACTCTATTGAACTGAAACAATTACTTGCAAACAAAAATGTGCACATTACAAGAGATATTGCTATGTATATTTATTATGCACTGGAAAAAAAAAAAGAAAACTCGTATCCCACACAGTATGAATAATTAGTTACCCTCAAAAATTAGCATTATTAGTGCATCGAAAATCATACTTTTGTTGTCATTTTTCTTTTTTCTCTTTATGTGTGCACTGCACCTCACATTGTTATAGGCCGGAGGCCTGAAACATTAAAATTGTGTTCTCTCTCTCTCTCTCTCTCTCTCTCTCTCTCTCTCTCTCTCTCTCTCTCTCTCTGGTAAAAGATGTCGAGAAAGGGTGAATGGGGAGACTCTCTCTCTCTCTCTCTCTCTCTCTCTCTCTCTCTCTCTCTCTCTCTCTCTCTCTCTCTCTCTCTCTCCTATGTAAACATGCAGAAAATTCACGTAACTATGATACCTATTCGCATGTATGTTATTACCATATCATCAACAACATACAGTTTACTTCTCTTTTTTCCCAGAGTGGTTGTCACTATAAAGTCTAATTAATTTGCTATTGTAAATGGCTGGACACGCTGTACCAGTGCATGCAAATATCAGTATGTGAAAGATCTGTAATATTCTCATGCAATGTGTATGTGTGAGCAAGCGTGCTGCTCATGTAAAGACATTTCTGGTTGGCGGGTAGGGAGGGAGGGGGGTGGAGGACAAGGTGGAAGAGAGGGATTTTTACCATTCTCTTCTTTCTCATTAATTTTTGTTTTCGGCTTTCAAATTTCTATCGCTTTCTTTCCTTTTTAATACAAAAAAAAAACTTTGTTTTATGTCTTTTTTCACAATATTAACACATATTCTCTCTCCTCTCTTCTCTCTCTCTCTCTCTCTCTCTCTCCTCTCTCTCTCTTCTCTCTCTCTCTCTCTCTCAACAACGACATTATTTCACACTGTCTTGAAAACCAGTGTTGCTTTCTACACAAGAATGATGAACATAAATACAATATTTGCTGGTGTGTTTTAAAGAGTATTAAGACTGCCTCATGATATCAAAGTCCATTCCTCCTCAGGTTATGCTGATGATATTAGTTTGATGGGTGATGTGTTCTAAATCTTCTTTCCGCGAAGGATACTACATGGTATGCAGGTGTGTGTGTGTGTGTGTGTGTGTGTGTGTGTTGTGTGTGTGTGTGTGTGTGTGTGTGTGTGTGGTGTGTGTGTTGTGTGTTGTTGTGTTGTTGTGTGTGTGTGTGTGTGTGTGTGTGTGTGTGTGTGTGTGTGTGTGTGGTGACAGTTACTTTTAGTGTGTATGTGTGTGTGTTTTTTTTAATTTAGTGTTGATATGAACATCACTGTTCTTGTTATATTTAGTTCTATATTGTGTGATAGTGTTCTATGTTGATATTGTTTGTCAGTGAAGAGACAAGGACCAGATGGAAAGAAGCTTGTTCTTGCTTATCTGTTACCCTCGGGAGATAAAGATTCTCTCCCCCCTCTCCGTCTCTCTCTCTCTCTCTCTCTGCTTCTGTCTGTCTCTCTCTCTCTCTCTCTCTCTCTCTCTCTAGAAAGAATCTTCTGATTTTTTTTTAGTTACGCGATGAGTCAAATCTGTAGCATGATGCAGGCTACCTCTTAGAATACATTGGAGATTAGAACTGCGTCCTATTTTGTGTTGTAGAAGATTGTCGATCAGGACGAATGCTTTTGAAGTGAGCGTGGTGACACTGGGCATGTTTGAGCAGGTAGTCCACCCGTGCAGCAACGTGTACGACGGCATTCACTTCCTGCTCGCCACGTTCCCTCACTTTCTTGACGAACCCAGCGCGCATGGTTTCTGTTCAAAATGGATGGTGAACTGGTGGGTCCATGGTTTAATCCAACCTATCGATGTAAGTTGCTGTCTTGAGCTATCATACCCAACCTCTCCCCTCCTCCTCCGCCTTCTCCTCTTCCTCCAAATGCTCCTCATTTTTCTCGTCCCTTTTCCTCTCTCTCTCTCTCTCTCTCTCTCTCTCTCTCTCTCTCTCTCTCGTTTCACATTGTATTTTTGTCCCTTCGTTGTAGAATGTAAAAAAAACTTGTACTATGATTATAGGGACTAAATGATATTTTACAATATTCCTATTTGCTGTGTATCACTTCATATTATCTGCAATAAAGTATGTTCTTCGGGGAAAAAAATAACAAAGGTGGTATTCTGTGTAAGACACCAGGGACTGCCCCAACCACAACCAGCCGTCTCCACTGGAGAGTCCTCACCCAGCAGATAAAAGTCGACTCTAGACGGGCATAGAGTGATAGACACAATATCGGTTATTTTACAATATAGAACTCAATGGTTCGGGATTGTTGTTGGCGAAGGATTTATATTTAGCTTATGCATAACTTTGTCATTTTTCATACCGCCTCTCCTCGTCCTCTTCTCTCTCCTTTTCCACTCCACCCCCTCCATTTGGAATCCTTGACAAGGTGTGTGTGTGTGTGTGTGTGTGTGTTTGCCACTTCATGGTCTCATTCAGAACTTATTCTTTGAGCTTGTTTCAATTAATTCTGCAGACAATTCGAATCTCGCCTCATGTTACTTTTAACACAATTATGTGCAGCCAAAAACAAGTGTGTGACGCAAGTCTGTGACGAAATCTCCTCATCGACTGATGACGTGGGTGGAATCTATAGAACAATGAGTAAGAGTGTTGAGGCTTTTTCCTTGAAGCTGCATAGGCCTTGTCTTTGTAGTGACGGAACTAGCCTTAAAACACCGAAAGGGGACGCTGCCACCACCAGAAACAACACAGGTGATGAGGGCCTCACGTAGCGCTTCAAGCATCATCAGGTAAGGCTGGTGTGCAGGGAAAGGTATCCGTTGACGCTGGCTTCAAACCATGATTGTAATACTATATCCAATCGATCCTATCCTGGAGTCAAAGTATGTACCGAAAATGTTCAACATGTTTCTACCTTTTTCGCCAACCGGTCTTAAGAGATATATTGTCGTCTAAAATGCATTTAAGACACTCGCTGGGCCTCGGAACATAACAAACATGCCAGTTCCAACCCGTTAAAGGAAAAGGCCACGACCAAAAACACGGCTGACCCGGCAGCAATCCGTCTGAATCGACTTTAGGCGGCAAAGCGCTTGAACCATGCTGTGTCAGATTAGTCCCTTAAACAATGGGTGGTATGTATGTATTAAGGTCACGGCCAGCAGAAACGTACCGTAATCTCTATATCGCTTAGACATTACATACTTATAGATATTAGGACCCATGATGGAAAAGTATGCATTCGAATAAGATTGCCAATGTATTTTCACGATAGTTAATCGTTTTTGCGATAAATGTTGAATGTTCGGACATGGTAATCCTTTTTGGGCTACAACACAGCCATTTTTCTAGTACCATAAGCAGTAATAACCTTCTAGTTACCCATGCATAATGACTCGTGTTAAAAAAAAATTTTTTAAAGGCAAAACCCTGAGGTACCTGTCAAATATGTCGGCTACAAATCACCTCATGAAATAATTTCTTTGGTTTAGAAGTATATGGTTTTACACTTTCGGATGTTGGTTTGGTTTTTTTTTTTGTTTTGTTTTTTTCATTGTTTTTGTTTTTCATTTGTGTGTGTGTGTGTGTGGGGGGGGGGGGGGGGGTATTTTCGTCTAGGTTTTACAAACCCAGTATCTCAAAGATGCATTACAAAGATCGTGTCTTCTATTACATTTAGTCAAATAAGTCAGTGTAATTACTCCGCTTCTGCCGCCAAAGTGTGTTTCTCTACTTGCATGCACAAATGTGAGGAAGACTTCAGGCTTTTCGCCGGACACCCCCGTGGCATGAAAAACCGTGAAACTGTAGATATTGATAACATTAATAACACCTGTCCCGTCTTTCTCTTTTTAAAGTTGCTGCCATTAAAATCCAAAAGTGAGGATACATGATGGCGCACAAGATAAAAGCTAGGGGAAAACAGAGCTTGTGTCTTTTCCTTTTCTTTCTTGAACATAGCTTATAACGAAACACACTGAGAACATGATCTTATAAGTATAGATAGATCGTTAGATAGATAGATATAGCTTGGGTCATAAATATAAGGTCAAGGACATAACATGACAAAATGTAGAAACCTGAATCTAAGTGCGACAGTACTTGGCTTTGTGTGCAATCTTCACACACACACACACACCACACACACACACACCACACCACACCACACCACACCACACCACTCCACACCACCCTTTTTTTTTTCTTTCTTTTTTTTTTTTACTTTATTACACTTCACTGTAATTGTCTTCGTACATATTGACAAAGAATTTGTTTCATTGAATTATTCGTTAGTTGTGGTGACAGCCTCAATCTTAACCTGTTGTCAAGTTGTAACGTCGCTCTTACACACACACACACACACACACACACACACACACACACACACACACACACACACACAACACAAAAGCACACCAACACACACACACACAACACAATGCACACCAACACCCACACTACACCACACCACAACACACCACACCATACCACAACACCACATCACACCACACCACACCCTGACATTTTACTCAATAAACATATATATTCGTTCATTTCAAGGGGATAGACCATAATAAACATACCATTCACACAATTCGCAGTCCCATGCTTATCAACACTCGCTTTCAGGCAGGCAAACAGTGAACAGTGGCTGGCCATAGTACTGACCTGCCGGAAGGTAAGCTGAGTTGATGCAAGATCAGTAATTAACCTGGACTGATGTCAGTACAACGGCTAAGCTTGGTATAGATGAGGTGTCATTAGATTAAATTTTAAAAAATGCAGCAAAACCTATATACGACTGATAGATTTTTCTCAGACACGGAGACTCACACACACGCGCGCGCGCGCGCGCGCGCGCACCGACACACACACAGACACACACAAACACACACACACACACACATACACAACATTCCATCGAAAAAAAAAAAGGACACGTGATCGGGCAATTTTGAATATACCGCGGCTGTAAAATGGTAGTGACCAAGACACTGGCAGGCAAGTTCCAATCGGCTGGCATGCCAGTAGATGACAAACAGGGGAGCCCACTCACAGCAACAGAGGAACAGCGAAGAGATGGGCAGAACATTTCAGGGACCTAAGGAACTAACCTGCGCCGAAGCATTCCCAGGCATTCCATCAGCTGAGTTCAACCGATCAGCTGTGACAAACCAACAGAGGCCAAGAAAGCCATTATGTCCCTGAAGTACGGGAAGGCAGCAGGACCAGACGATATTCCAGCTGAAGCCATCAAAGGTGATTTAAGGATGGCCTCGACAAGCTGCGCGTCAACTTTATCTGAAACGAGGAACAAATCCCGGCCGAACGGAAGAAAGGAAATCTCCCAGAGCTGCCGAAGAAAGGGGACTCCAAGGACTATACGAACTATCGATGGATTATGCTCCTGTCAGTGCTGAGCTAAACCCTGAAGAGAGCGCTGAACTAGAGAATTATACATAATAAGGCATGACTACAGACTCTGAAATCAGAAGATAAGTTGCCACAGGAACAGACCCAGTGCAGACCAGATGTCACACCAATTTTCATAGAGCAGTCAATGGATCATAATCTATGTGTTCCACAGAGTATACAGAACATGCTGTAGAAGCTGAAGCTATGGAGTACTTGAGAAGGTTGTTTTCCTACTCCAATGTACCTCAGTACTAAGACATGTCGTCCTTGGATGCTCACATGGGCTAGATATCAGTTTTGATGACGAAACCTGAGTTCGTCCAAAATGTCTACGATTAACTTTCCCTAACATCCTCGTCACCAAATTTATCATGAAAACCATCATAACAGACAGGAACAATGGAATACAGTGGACACAGACTCGACTGGAAGATATCGGCTTTGCTGGCTCCGTGGCACTCGGTTCAAACAGTTGCAACCAGACGCAGGGAAAGAGGACACGCCGGGCAACAGCATCCACAGGAAAGGCCACAGTGTTGACAAAAGAACCGAAACGTCTTTCATAAAGGCGAGGAGGCAAGAACCTCTGTCTGCTTGACAAGTGTCAGTGTTTCATAGCACACTGTAGTGGCAAGCAAGGCTTGAAGTAGGCAAGAGTTCGCTAGACTGTCTAGGAGCTATCTCGCATACGAGGGGGGAAAATGGTCGTCAATTGTTACGTTTTATGATTGGTGCATGAAAAGTTGTTATGTTCCCTGATTGATGCATAAAACGATCAAAACACTGACCCTTCAACAAGGAGAACTTGAATAAGCTGTCAGTTGTTAATTCAAATTTGTCGTGCACCCGTTTCTTTACTCCTCTCGCTTCTTACATCCCTCGCCACGAGCATAAGCTAGCCACTCACAAGTTCTCACGCCTTTAAAACATCTCAGAACTCATGAAGATGTGACTGTTACATGAAGAGACGAATTGAGATGTCATTGCTTGGACAGGCATAGCACAAGCTACCATTGCCATGTTTACACGTGGCGATGACCGTCACTCGACGACTACTGTGAGAAGCCTCAATGTAAAACAAGTCACTCAGAGAGTAATTGGCATCAGATTACTGCCACCAGTCTTGAGGCGGGGGGCGTTCTGGAAAGTGCGGTAGAGAATGGGAAAGTAGACGCCATCTTTGTTGACTAGGCCATAGCAACTGAACGCGTGTTTTCTTCTCATGCTTTATCATGAAGTCAGTGTCATCCATTTAGCCTATGTTCAAAATACCCACCAGCTTCAATTTCACTGTTCTATGTTTCTTTTCATACGATGAAAACAGCTCACAATGACACTTTTTGGACACCAAAATAATTACCATTGCTGCAAGGCCTTACTTAAGGGCTCGACTGTTTATAGATTAAAACTATTAAATTGTTTTGAGAATTATTTTGATGTGCTTCTAAGGAATGGGACCAGGGTGGTTGTTTTTTTTTTTTTTTTTTTTAAATAAGTAATGTTACCTAGTTCAGAGACAGGATCACCGGTGAGAACTAAGGCCTGATATGTGACACGTCAGCTAAGAGTAGTACAGGTCGTGCCCAAAGCTAAAAATTCGGCCCAAGACACTATACATGATCTTTCACACTCAGTTTTTTTCCCACTGAATCGAGAGGGGGGAGCGGTTAGAGAACAGATTGTAGGCCCTATGCAAAGGACGATGTTAAAGTTGTTTTTTTTTTAAATCCTTCACTGATAGCTATTGAGTTCCGTATTTTGAACAGGACCATCTGCTTATCTCCATTCAGAATCAGACTTTCGTGTCTGAAAATCAGTATCAAAGCTGGATTAGAAATTAAGGGAAGGGAACATGCCTCGAACAGTTAATTGTCTGGATTGTGGTCAAACGCGTCGAAGAGACCGATCCTAGGTATTTTGTGTGTGTGGGTGGGTGGGTGGGTGGGTGGGTGTGTGATTTTGTTGGTTTGTTTTTAAAGAAACTTGATATGAAAATATATGGGCCTGAAGAGAAAGCAGCACAGACACAAAACGGCGCAACTTGCATTCAAACATCGAACTGGTCACGCTGTACAACTCTGCGGTTTAGAGGAAGATCAAAGTGTTCCAAGTGAAGATACAAACATTCATTAACACCCTTCCAGGGAGCACCATATTTTTTATACCCACTCACGGCCGGGTAGAGAGTTAAACATGGGGACCGAATTGCGGCAAAGATGGTGGGACCAGAGCCAACACACAGATCCGTACGAGAAAACGAGGCTGGGTATGACACACCAGCATCTAACACCAGTCTAGAGAGGACGACCCAGAAATAAACAGCAAGTGAAGAGGCACTGAGGCAGAGTTAGATGATGGGATTTAAAGGGGGTAGGGGAAGGGGGAGGGGGCACGCAAAAAAACTTACGACTGAGCCCAGTGGGAAATTTTCGCTGCCTCATTTAGAATTTCCTTTCTGCTGTGTGCATATTTCGTGCACAGGGTATATTGTCAAACTTGGAACATCTTTTTTTCCGGGGATACTTTCTTCGTTCCATGTATTTTGCGTCCGCAGTTTGTTCTAGGCGAATTGGTGCCGTAAGCAGCGTTCGTTTTGGAGTTAGAGGCTTGTTGTTGTCTCATCATGTGAGCAAGAGTTAACTGCCTTGTTTGTCCAGTCTATTTTGTGCACAACTAATCTCGACACATTTTTGCAGTTGTGCGCCTCATCATTTAATCAGTGACTTAATTAATATCAGCACATCATGTCTAAAACGAAGACTAAAACGAAAATAGAGATTTTGCAGGGTGTCGGTCTTCAGCTGTCGGCTTAAGCAACAATCTCTGGTGTCTATTCACTCACATAAATACAGTATAACGTTCACAGTTGGTTCACACGTTTTGACCATGAGCGGGTAAGGCTGGGCAAAACAGACAGCCTATGTTGCGAATCAATACGTGTTTTGACCCAACACGTGCCGCGTTAAATCGTGGCCTTCGTTTACGATCGAGGGCCACGGTTAAATCCAGTATGTGAGGAATGTATTAGTGCAAACTAATACGACACCCCACCCCCCCCCCCCCCCCCCCCATCTTGCACCCTACTGGGTCAAAGCCAACACGTGCCAAAACAACAGTCCGCTATTGGGTCGAGCGGCATGTATTGACTGGGTCAACTCAGATCGAGATCAGTAGGCCTACTTAGTATTGGGGTGGTGCTGCTCGGATTGTCATGCACTAAGTCAGCCAACAGGAGACCAACAATTTGTTTGTACTTTGTCTGCTGTTGTCGTTTCATGCTCCCTTGTTTTGGAAGAAGAGTCCATCTCCATGATTAAAATTGTTTCTTATGAAATAGTTAGATAATGATTTACTTAGTTGGATAATGTTAGATAATGATTTACTTAGTTAGATAATGATTTACTCAGTTAGATAATGATTTAGTTAGTTAGATAATGATTTACGGTGTTGCTTCAAAAGAAATCTGAGATTTAGGTACCTCCTCTATGTGAATGCCAGAAATAAAACAGAAATGAGACAGAAAAAAAATATCCATGTATGTGAGACTACTACGCAGTTTGTGTGTGTTTTTATGCATGTATGCGTGTGTTTGTGTGTGAGTGTGTGTGTGTGGCTTTTTTTAAGATAAAGAGAGAGAGAGAGGGAGAGAGAGAGAGAATAATAGAGACAGATAGAGTATATATAAGTGTGTGTGTGTGTGTGTGTGTGTGTGTGTGTAGAGAAAGAGAGAGAGAGGTGCGTGTGTTTGTGTGCTAGTACATGCGTTTGTCCTGTGTATATATTCAGAGAATGGGTGAGTCTAATAGTGGGGGGGGGGGGGGGGGGGGCGACTGACTGTGAGGATGGGGAGGGGGTTTGTTATCGAATCTTGTTTGAGGTAAATCATACCTTTGAAATGATTTTTCAAGTATAAAGACTTCCTCTTTTAACCCCGCAGGGAGTCATCAGTGCATCCATCAACAATTCCCTAAAAGACTGTTTTAACAAGGCCTTTGGATATTGCTGCCTGCCAATATGATTTTGCGTCCTTAACTAATATCAGCAGGTCTTGTAACTATTATCCGATGTGCTGTTTGATGGCTGTTCACTGGTGATATTATCAACAGGCCTCTATCTGATGTTTAGTATCTTGGGATGGCACCTCATTTCCATGTTTATATTCTTCTTTCTAGCTCAGGTGTGACAGTCCATATGTTTCAATTATTGCACACAAGGAAGATGGAATATAGCAGTGTACGCAGGACCTGTGTAAGTCACATGCTTACAAAACCAAATATGTCACGTGAGCACAGACACATACCAATGCTCACCCAAACAAACATGCACACAAATACATGATTAAGCAAGTGCATGCATTAGTGCACTCACTCAAAACCCACCCACTACATGTGGCAGCCAAGGAAACAGAAGGCTCGTCTGGGGCATGGAAAATCATGGATGGGACAGGCAGAAAACACGACAGTAAACAGCTTGTGTGCCAGTTATCAGAACTCGACGAAACGAGGGAATAAAAAAGTATCCAAACCACCTCAAACACCTCTACCAAACTGCCATTGTTCCAGAGCTTGGAAGACATTGTCGAGAATGGCCCGAAGAAATTGTCGAGAATGACCAGACGTCAAAACCTGCAGAAAGCAAAACCTGATGCAGGTGGAAAACCTCGGCATAAAAGAAGATAATTTTTTGTTATATATATACTAACGGTTCCGTCACCAAAGGTAAGTCATGCTGGGGAAATACAGTGAAGCAAAATTATCGAGTTGTCCAGGAAGACAAGTTCAAGTCTAACAATGGAGATAGAAGCAGTGGCACGTGCACTCTACTGGTTCTCATTCACAGACCAGTTCAGAACTCAACAAGCCATGATACAAACTGACTCCATGAACCTGATTCAAAAAGGGAAAGTGACATGGGAAGCCCTGCTTGGCATGAAGTAATGTGCAGCTTTCCATTGGAGAGACTCATAAATGCACTGCCAGGACATGCGGGTGTCGAAGGAAATGCGAGCGCTGACTTACTGACTGGCAAAGCAACGGCAGGAACTGGATCACAGCTTGGCCTATCTGAAGTGATACGAAATCTACAAAATCCACCTCAACAAACTAGATCAGAGCCACTGTACCATAGACCATCTATCAGAGCTCAACATCAGGCGAGGAAGTGGCTGTACATCCAGATTTACGGGAAAAGCAAGAAACATCACCAACCAAGCAAGTATTGGGATAATCTCAAGCCCGAGTCAAGGCCAGTACTGTGATGACTCCTAGAGAAACGATTGCAGACACAAGTGACCAAACACAGGTCAACTGTGATAAGACTTTGAATCTCTCAGGACCCCCTGTTTGTACCGTCAACATATGTGCATTAGAAGTGTGCGTCAATGAAGTGATGCAAGAGTGTAAAGTTGAGAGTCCATATATGTGAGTATGTAAGCTTAAGTGTGTGTGTGTGTGTGTGTGTGTGTGTGTGTGTGTGTTGTGTGTATATACAGGTCTATGTATGTGTGTTGCTGTTGTTGATGTTGTAGTTGTTGTTACTGATATATGATAACTATGTCATCTCCTGACCATTAGTTTCCCACACACAATCAAAGGCGTGCACGCACACACACATGCGCACACTTTTTGATTTTCCGAAAAACATATTTCAGATTTTCTTATGTGTTGATTCTAAATCAGTCTTACAGGCACTTAAATCTCTAAACCAGAAAATGCGATACGAATTGCTAATTGAAATTAAACACTCTGTTCATCTTTTATCATTGAAAGGCACCAGCGTAACTTACTGTTGGGTACCCTCCCATTGCGGAATTGTTTCAAATGAATGGGCTGATCAAGCTGCAAGAAAAGGAGCAAACAATCATGATGGTTCAGTTCCAGTTCAGATATGGTTAAATTTACAAGACGGTTATAATGTTTAGTAAATGTCATACAAAATGTTTGTCGAGAAACTTGAAAATCTAAAGTGTCACTACAGTCAGCACTGCCTAAATGCTGAGGACTGAGGAAATATGAAACCTCTTTTTGTGTTCTTATCCAGAACTTACTCGAGGTCAGTTTCCAGCCTGATGTATAGGTTTCGTTTAAATGCACTCTGCACAAAACACAGTAAAAATGTCCAGTGCATGTGTGGAGGAGAAATAACGATTAATCATTTACTTGTTCATTGCTCCAAAGTCAAAGAACTTGTATCGCTATGAGTGGGACAACAGTTTTCATCCGAGTCTTCCATTTTTCTTGAAAACGTTTTGAACAGTTATTTACTTCTTCGCATTTTTTCGGAGTATTTGATTAATTGTCCAGTTGGGATCTTCCAGTGATTGACTCAGTTTCCATCATGCCAAACCCCCATTTTTGTGATAGTGCTGTCGTTTTTAACACACACAACACACACACACACACACACACACAGCTTATCTCTCTCTCACATACACACACTTATATACATACACGCACGTACACAAACACAGATGCAAGAACGCATGCACGCACACGCATGTACGCACTCATACGCACGCGCGCGCACCCACACACACACACACTTCACTTTTTTTTTTTTTTTTTGTTTAAGGCATGCAAATGCATGAGTTGGCTGTTGCTTTTTTAGAGTGTTATTTGCTAAGTTGATGTTAAAGGATTAATGCGTTATTGTCATTTCATATTTGGTAGATTCTCATTGATTGTTATATGTTATATGTTCATAGCTTTGATCTTCTTTGATTGATAATTATGTAACATTTTTCCTATTTTCCCTATTAGATGCAATAATTATATCTTAAACACTTATACACACTCATGCAAGTACCGACAAACACACATACATACACACACATGCACTCATGACTCACACGCACACTCATGCACATGAGAGCGTCTGCACATACACACACATGCGCACATAATACACACTTATACACGTACACACGATCAAAGACATACACACACAAACACACACATACGCAGGCGCACATGTGTACATCAATAAAGACAAGCTCACATACATGTGTGTATTCAGGAACTTGTGTTCACATAAACCTACAGATCACACACACAAACACACACACACACACACACACACACCACACACACACACACACACACACACACACACACACACACACGCATGCATTCAGGAACTTGTGCTCACACAAGCCCAGATCATACATACACATGCATGTATTCAGAAACTTGTGCTCACACAAGCCCACAGATCACACACACACATGCGTGCATGCAATACACGGTGTATTCAGCAACTTGTGCTCACACAAGCCCACAGGTCACACATACACATTATGCGTGTCTTCAGGAACTTGTGCTCACACATGCCCACAGATCACACACACACATGCATGTATTCAGGAACTTGTGCTAACACAAGCCCACAGATCACACACACACACATACCTGTATTCAGGAACTTGTGCTCACACAAGCCCACAGATCATACCACACACACACACACACACACACACACACACACACACACACACACACACACACATGCATGACACACACACACACACACACACACACACACACACACACACAACGTAGGCCTACACATGCACCACATACAATAGCACACACAATTGGGCCCGTGCTCACCCATCAATGCACACACAAAGATTAAAAGATTGTAATCCTGTGACCCCTTTTGGGGCATGGAGGACTTGAAACAAATCAAACAAATGTAAGTGAAACACATCAAACATCCAAAAATTTTCCCGATAATTAACACACTGAATATAATGCTACACAACTTTTACTAAGTTTTGGAAACTTTGCTAAGTTTAGCAACACTTTTTTACCACCCCAGAGCAAACGACAATAGCTGAATACGGACTTTATGTAAATGTTCTCAGTATAAACTGATTTCTAATGTCGTTATATTTGGTGCATTTCATTACAAAATGAAATTCATCACCAAGGTCATTCTGGTCGCAGTCCAGACAGAAACGTTCATCGTGAGGTATTCCAAATCATCTGCCAATTTCTATCATGAGTTTATGATTACCATAGCGAAACTGAATTAGTGGATATATAAACATCAGGCAACATTATATATTTTTCACAGCAAAGCTCTGTTTTAAAATTCTTATAAAATAAACACTTATTAGCAGATTTTTAAAGCATCATTCCACATACATGTATGTAAATATTTTCTAATGAATTAGAACGTCTCTGCAAAGTCTGTGAACAGATGAAAACTTTTGTCTCTCCCAAACACAGTCGAATCCCGTTTCTATTAGGATATCCCATATACACATCAATCACCTAGATGTAATACCCTGATTTCTGTATAACTCATAATACTTTATACAATCTAGATGAATATTTGTTTGTTTGTGGAGAAAGTAATGATGATCAGAATTTTATCATCCATGCATATACTTGATATGAAACGGGCTATATTCCTAGTTCTCCATATATCAATTTTGTTTTGGTAGAACGATTTAAATGAAAAAGATGCTTCAAAATTTAAGCTGAAAACTTTCCATTAGCTTTAAATCACTATATCCCCAAATTTCACACCCATATAAAAGCACAGGCAGTGCCATTGACTGGTATAAGTCCAGTACAATATTCATAGGCAAATTTTGAAGTCTTGCCATCTTTAATAAAGAAAACATTGCACATTGCGCTTGGACACGCAAATACTTCTTACATAAAAAACAAATTTCCTGTTCTGCTAAAAATAATACCTAAATATTTGAAAGTGTGTACTATTACTACAGACTGGTTTCTGAACTTTAGGGTTTTTTTTTCAGGATTATTGCATCCATTAAACAACCTTTGTTTTTGCTACATTAACATTAAGCTTCCATGTATCACAATACTCGCTTAATACATCAAAAGCATGCTGTAAACCACAAAAAGAATCTGCAATAATAACATTATCATCAGCATACAAAAGTAAAAGTAAACTAATGTAACTTAATAAATCTGAATCAGGAAGATTAAAATCAATATTTAAGAAAGCACAGTTATGATCTGTCAGATATCATTCAAGATCATTCAAACACAAAGAAAATAGCAAAGGTGAAAGGTTTTCATCTTGACGAAAACCCTCTACAACTGCCAAAATATTCAGATTGACTCCCATTTATATTCTGACTCCCATTTGTGAATATACCAGATTTTTTTTGCTGATACATATTCACGATTACTTGCAAAATCTTTCCATTTAAACCTTCTTCGATAAGCTTTTGCCATAATCCCTGCCTCCAAACTGAATCAAACGCTTTTGTGAAATCAACAAAAACACAAAACAATTGCTTTTTTACGACCACTGAAAATATCAATTAAACTTTTTAAAAACAATATGATCTATTGTAGAATGACCGCGTCGAAAACCAGCTTGATTTTCCAAAAGTGTGTTGTTATTCTCATTAAAATTTGTCAAACGGTTATTCAAAATTGTTGTGAACAGTTTTCCAACACAACTCAAAAGTGTTATACCTCTATAATTGTCACAGTCCGTTTTATTACCTTTTCTTTTGTATATTGGCAGAATAAGAACAATTAGCCATTCTTCTGGTATGGTCCCTGTATCAAGAACTTTATTGAAAAGTTTACAATAACTTGTTTTGAGAGCTGGAATGCTTTGTTTTACATATTCTTTTCGTATTTTATCTATCCCACAAGCCTTTCAATTCTTAAGTTGCTGTACAGCTTTTTCAATGTCTTCGTCACTTACTGGTGCATTTAAAAATTCAAGATCATACTGCAAGTCACAGTCAATGTCACTTTCATTCTCAATACTATCTATTCTCAGTATCTGGTTGAGCATTCAGTGATTTAAAATGGAAGAAAAGATCATCTATACTAACAGGACATTCATTCGTCTTTTTGATTTTAACATTTTCCCAATATTCTCTCGGTCTTAGATTACGAAACTTCTTATGCCAATGTTTTGTGTAAACTCAATACAATTTTCTGAGAACCCCCCCCCCCCCCCCCCCCCCCCCCCCCCCCCGAAACGCATTCAATAACGAAAATGCCCAAAGCCTAACCAGCGTGTTGAACAAATGCGCTGTTCAGACATCTGCCAAGTCGTTGCCATGAAACACTCTTCTTTAATTCTTACATCTTCGTCATTAATTGAATCCATCCATCAAAGGTAAATCGTGCGCAGTATGGTCTCTAAACTTTGCAGATATAGTGCAGCGTACATGGACCAGTCCACACGAAGTGCCATCTCCTTGATGAAATTGAAATATAAACAACAGTACATTGCCGTTTCCAGACGTTCAGTATGATCCGATGAGGGGGGCCAGCTGTAATACAGTATTTTCGCACCAGTGATCGAACTTCGCTATTCCTGAAAACCAAAAACCTGTTGCTTTTGATCGGTTTTCGATCGTGGCGTCGAGATTGTTCCGCACGTGTATTTTGACTCGACAAAAATAAGCGTATTCTCGTGAGAAGTTTACCGAAAGAATCCGACAGATTCCGTAGACGCTCGAGACTTTACGGACATTACCATATATGGTAAACATAACGAAAACGTTCGGCTTTAGACTTCGAGAGCTAGAGACAAGATTGTGACGTTTCACACATATCCTGGTGACAAGAACGACACTCTCGGAGCTCAGACAGACTGGTTTTAATCTGAACGAGGAGTGGTCGAAGTTGTGAATTTTACTGTGGAAATCTAGTTCAATATGTTGTCCGGAAGATTTTTTGATGACGACCAATTCTTTGCGTGAGTATAAGAGATTAAGAATGTAACCATTTGGGGGTCAAAATGGACACTAAATGAAGCAGGTGGTAGCTTGGACTTGTGGGATCTCGTCGTTACTCGTTGGGTGTAGAGGCACAGTGGGGCTAAGGGGCCTTTGTCGTAATTGTCGGAAACATTGAACATCTGAAAAGGGCGTGAGGTCTAGGCTAGGTAGCCAGTCCCCCCTATTTCTGCTTCTACTAATATGTGAATTTCTTTTCGGGAGTATACTGTTGCCGTAATGGATGTATTGTTGTAATCGGAAAACACGTTAATCGGCAAAATGGATTTTCCGTTTTGGTTTAGTCGACTTAATCAACGGATTGACGAAAACAGTGTTTCTTACTGATCTTACGCCGTCATTTTGTTTTGATTTGATTTTTTTTTTTCATTGTCTGGTTATTAGCGGCAGCACAGTCTGGATACTGCGCAAGTATACAAGTTAAAAGCACAGATCTGGAAAATATACAGTGGAAAAAAACCTTCATATAATATGAGTAGCAACAGTATTATTAACAGTAATACTTTTAGAACAAAAGCAGAATTCTTACCAGTGAACTCTACCAGTGAACTCTGAATAAGTTTTTATCAATTTAGGATCAGCCATATTCATCGCTAATGTTCAGGAAGTTGTTACATAAAACAATGCTTTAATAATATTAATTCTTAATTATGTTTCTGTGTCGATGCTTCAGCAGAGGAAAGAAAAATAAACATACTATCAGTGATACTGATAGTGAAACTGAAAGCCAAGCTAATGCAAATATTGCCAGTGGAGCAAGCCATCAGAAACCAGTGACAAAGAAATCATTTTCCTCTCCAGAAGCAGATAAAAGCGACTCAACTAAGGTAGATAAAGCTAGTGAATTGTGTTCAGATGACACAGCAGATAGCAACAGTGGCGAGTTAGTGTCCACTGTACCCAGTAGGCCTACTTCACATCATCATTTGGACCATGCTGTTGAAGAAACTCCAGTTGATGCAGATTATGCCATGACCCTTTGGCAAGACCACTTTTTGTATGACTGAATTGAAAAGCATTTTCAGATGAGCCTGTGTCAAACGATGACAGTAAAACTTGGATACTATGGTTCAAACTGCACAAGCTATATCTTCACTGTTCTGTTTTCATGTGATATGGACTAATCAAATTTTACTGGAAAAAAATGCTGTAGTCTGTCACAGATTAATGAATCATCAGTTTTGATTTGAGACAGGCTCATGGCTTATTCGTATGATACATTTTTGTTTAGAAAATTATGAATTGTTACAAACTTTAATAAATTAATAGCAATTTCTGGTTTTGTTTTATACATGTGTATGTGTGTGCGTGTGTGTGTGTGTGTGTCAGTGGTGGTGGATACAGTGGTATTCCTTCATTTCGCATTTTGGAAATCAGTCTCAAGTATTCTCAGTATTTATAATACTTAGACTACAGACAATGAAAATTGAACCTAAAATTTTTTGTCTAGATTATTATTGATTTTAGTATTTTATTACCTCCTGTCCTTGACTTCTACATTAGCAACATTATACAACATAGTAGAACTAGAATCCTTGAGAATATTGTCATTGCAACTAATGAGTGCCCCTATCCCTTGCCTTATCAGAGAATATTTTGCTTTCTCTTTCCAGAAATTGAAGTCCTATAGTCTGATTGCAAATGAAGCCAAACAGATTGCTAATTTTGGTGGTGTTTGTTGTCCGGGTTTTTGTGTGTGTGTGTGTGTTGTTGTTGTTGTTTTTTTACAGAAACTTTCAATTCATCTGGTTTGATCACAGCTACTGTAGTTTATCAACTCTTGTTTGTAAGTGTCATGCTGCTTCTTTTTTGCGGTATAATGAACTGGTCTCAAACAAACGAAAATGTGATTGAGCTTTAGAAAAATTGGCGAGCCAGTTGATTGCTTTGGTCTCTTTGATCATGGGTCATTTCAAATTTCATAGTTTTGCTAATTATTCCAAACTTTTTAGAATTTTTTTTTTTTTTTTAATCACTACATGTATTTGGATTTTGGTGAACAACATTTTGATTTCCTAAGTTGAAAAGAAGATTTGTACAGCAAGTTTTTATGCAAAAATTAAACTGTTGCACCAAATAGAGTGAAATGAATGCCTGCAGCTCCATCAGTCCGTGTGTCAGAAGAGAACCTTTGTTACACTTTAGTTCTAACAGTTAGCAGTCAAGCTGTTTTCAGGGCTGTGAAAATCATCTGAAAACATGCCATTATGCTTTTTGATGAAAACAGGCAGCCGCACTCCTGCTGTCTGGCTGTGCATTCACATGTGACCACTGAGTTTGAAGGGAGAGCTGTTCACATACTTAATCATTGCATTCCTTTGGCGACTTACCTGGCTGTGCCATAACTATATTATGTTGGGAACGTGAAACACCATGAAGATTTTATGAATGATATACAAACAATGTAAACACTGAAGAAATCCAAACAGTGGCTATGAATTTCACTGGTTCCAGCTGGAGTATGTTTTAACACTATTAACAGTCAGCTTGAGTGATTGTTTAGGATAGTTTTTTGTTCCTTTAAACCTTGCTTACATCCTTGTGTTTGTGTAAAAAGTCAACTTCTTCTATGTTCCAGTCTCCTGAACTGCAACTGTTGATAGGTAGCAGCTGTGCATTTGTATGCACCTGTGAATAATATTTGCAGACCCTAAAGAAACTAAGTATATATGTATTTATTATTTACCTGCAAACAGTGCAGCATCTGCTTGTACATGTATGCAAGTACATTACACTTACAGGGAGTAAAAAGAGACTGGCTCAGGCATAAATGATAAAACCCCTAGTATGCAGTCATGATGTATATATATGTACAAGATCTATCTTGATGTTTTACTATCTGCAGTCCCACTTCCAGCTTGAAGGATGAAATGTATCTGTTTAGGATACCTCGTCACAGATGTGATTCGAATCGTGAGAATGGTTGAAATATTCGTAATAAAATTAGTTAGAATGGGTTAGAAAGCTGTCCATGTTGTTCTCAGTCAGGCATGAATCAAATGTGTATGGTGGTTATCAAATTGAAAAGGCATATGTTTTGCCAAATGTGATGATTATGTTTTGAAAAGAAAAATTATTCAGCTTTTAATACAAAAAATGTTGATGAACTCGCTTTAGTCTTGTGTAACAAAAAGCGTATGTTACTGTTAGTGTGTAACAGTGTATGTATATAGTGAAGTCCATAGACATGAAGTTATTTCATTTTGGACATAAATGTGTACAGTGCATGTGGCATGTTGCGTTAGACAGAAGGAGCAGTCTGTCTGAAATCAGTATCAAATTATGACTCTCGGATAGTAGGAGGAACATGTATAAAAATGTGATCAAAATAATGGACAAAAAGAGCAAATCAAAATTAATATGAATGTTTGGAAGACATCGGTATACAGTTTAGTGACCTGGTGAGTGTGGTGTGTTGCAGTGGTCACAGGGAGCAAATGCGTCAGATGGATAACATGTTCCATAATCCCTTTGGTGGTATGCTGAGCATTGGAGGGCCAGCAAGTGCAGCTCAACAGCGGGGCCACAACAGACAGCAACAGCAGCAGTTAGCTCCTATGGATCTGTTTAATTTTGGTGGCTTTGGCAGCATGTTCCAGAACATGCGTCGCATGATGGATGACATGCATGCCACTTTCGTAAGTTTTCCATGATTCATCTTTCTTTTTCAAAAAAAAAAAAAATGTGTGGAAATAATACTGAGGGATGTTTAAACTTTAATCATTTGAATGTCATAAACTGTACCATGTCAACCTAATTCAAGAAACAGCCGGTTCGCAAGCTCTGCAAGGCCAAGTTGTTGGCAAGCCTGGGAGGTTGTGGGTTCGAATCCCATCAGAAGTCATGTGGGTTTTTCTGCCCCGACCGGCTCCTACCCAGAGTTGAGTTGCTGCGGACTCAGTTGGGAAGACTGGGACCACACAGTCGAGTTTCATCCACTTAATGGATGCGTTTCTGAGAGTGTTGCTCAAATTTCCTGACCAACACTCAGACCTGCCAACCATTATGCATTTTGCGTAATTTATTACGCCCAAGTGATAATTCTTACGCATTTAGCCAAAAAAATTACGCATTGAAAGTTTTAAAAAAAAAAAAAAAAACGGATGAAAAAATCGGCTTATGTACACACACGCACGGCGCCGTGCGTATAACCAGTAATCTTCAAGAAGCGTTTCCGGTCATGCGCAGTTCATTTCACCATCTTTACCATTCAGCGAAGTTGGTGTCCTTTTGAAGTTTTAGCTACGAAAATGTCGAGATGTGGAGCAGAAAGTTCTGGACAAGATGCGAAAAAGAAAAAACTTGGTCAAAAGTTCCATTAGGAATACTCGGAAAAGTTCCCCTGCATACGACCTTAGGCTAAAGGTGTAAATTGTGCACGGTGTACCACTTGCGAGTCGGACTTCACAATTTCCCATGGCGGGATGGTGGATACACTGCAGGTGCCTGTATCTCTCGGGCCTGGTAGACGCCGGGATATAATATCAAAGGAAGCGTAGAGTACAGCCCTGTCATGTAGTCTCAGACCGAAATGGAAATCTGTAGCATCATCTTAACCCATAGAGTGCCTTTAAGCCGTCAGCTGACGCCGCATTAAAAATGCTTTCCCAGTGCCTATGGGCCGTCCACTGACGTCATGCATTTTTCTTGAATTTTCATTCGTTACTATTTCTATCAACGGACTTAAATAGAGTGTGCGTAGTAAGCCTTATATGTCTGTAGTATTAAAATGATATGTAAATGACCACACGTGAGGGGAAAGCCCATTTATTCTCATCACTGACTGGATGACCAGCCAGCACTTCGTCTCACTTGCAAAGATGGCGGCACAACCTTCGACAAGCACAGCGACCAAATCAACGTATTTACACAGCTGAGCAGGCTCTGCTAATGATTTTTGACTAAGACAATAATCTTTTATTCAACGACTCACTCGAGCATGAAGGTGAGATGATGATAGTGATGGAATTGCCGACCGTATTCGTCAGTTATTGTGTCAGGCTGTGTGACCTCAGTGTGTGTTCAGCTGACTGGTTTGCCAGCGTCGAACGAGCTCGCCTAGTGTGTACTCTGCACTGCGTGCCAGTGGTCAGTGACGTGATAGTCGGCGCAAGAGGGGAGCGCGGCCTGCTCGCGGCGTGGCACGGGGCAGAGGGAAAGGTAGGGGAAGAGGAGCAGTGAAAGAGAGGGTTGAAGTCCAGCAAGGGGGCGTGGTGGGGAGAGGGGGGCGTGGTCGTGGACTGACCTGTCTGCATAGAGTGTGAGCGTCTTGATAGACTTCTAAACTGTTTTACTTTCATTTACAGGTGTAGTGTGACAATACAAACTTTATTTTCAACTTTTTTGCTTTGTGTTCTTGTTTGGATGTGAAGATGTAGTGGTAAATACATATGCTTTTGATCGTGCAAAAAAATCTAGCCAAATCTAATTACCTAAATACTTTTTATTATCAAAATTAAAACAAAAGAAGCCCAGATTCAAAATCTTCATTCAATTTCCTTCAAAAATCATATATATTTCATTGTTATATCTTTTGTAGTTTCTGAGCTAGAATTTTTTGTTAATTATTACCCCCAAATCATTAGATTTCCCTGGCACTGGGAAAGCCTTTGTTTGTAACATTTTCAAGCAGCGAATGGGTTAATCATCCTCATTCTCATCGATCAGCATAAAAAAAAAAGTCTCAAATTCTGTGGCCCTTCATGCCCTGCTCCCATGGTGACCTCAATTTCGATGTCCTCTCCACGTCTGTGGCCTTGGTTTGGTTCCGTCAAGGTCACCGGTATCGGCGAGTTCATGGGGGCTGTCATTGGACAGACGTAGTGGTGCCCTCCGGAGGGAGAGCTCACTTACGCCGGCTCCGCGACTAAGCAATTATTCTCGTCAGTAGGGGGCTTAGTAGGTGGTGTCCTGCGTATGTTAGATCAGAGCAGGCGCCACTGAACACCACCGAAGTGACTCGGCAACAAGTGCAGTGTCTCCTCTGGTGGGTTGCCTCTTGATGACTTGACATTGACTGCTCCCTGTGGATTGCCGGTGCCGGGGTTGCGGCGGGACCAACCGGGCTGTAGCTGTGGACGGGGTATCGGAATGAGCGGCGTGGATGCACTGCCTCTGAGGTGGCATAGAGGTTGGGACAGCAAAAAAAAAAAAAAAAAAAGTTGTTGGCAAGCGCCATGCAATGCCCTGTAGACCATCTCTCAATTTTGGTCTGCAACATGCAGCCTCTGTCACTTCCATTCATCCTATTAAATTACTATTACCAAACAATCCTCTAAAAGCTACATCAGGGTTCTACTCTTTGTCTCTACTTACCAGCCTTTCAGTTTTGAACAGCACACTCTATATTATTTTCTTCTAACCTCAAACTTACACTAAGCCCCTCTGTGGCAGTACTTCACACTAGGATCCTACAGGTCTCTACTGTGCTAACCTCTGATTTGTTTGTTTGTTTTTCTTCTTTGTACCATGTGCTCAGTTCCAGCTTGCATCTTGTTTTCGGCACCATCCAAGGATGTTACTCATATTGTTAAGGAGAGGCTTAGGTAATGGGCCACAAAATAGAAGGAAGCAATTGTGATTGCAGTCTGTAGATTAAAATCAAAAGACAGTCGGTGAGGCATCCTGGTACTGCATTGTTCACAAATGATGGTTCAACACTGAAACAGAGCTTGTGGACTGGTTGTGTTTTTATTGCAGCACTTTGACATAACAATTAAAGAGCACCAAACAGGAAATATGATTAGAACTTCCCATGTTTGTGATGGATTCATTCACCAGATGTAAAAATTGATGAGACATAGACAACTTGGACAAGATGTAGGCATTGTTAACATTATTACAAAGAAAATATGACTAGTAATTCGAAATATTTTATTTTCAAGTCTTCAACAAGTAGTGGATGGAAGCTCTCACAATGTTAAACTGGTTTTGCATTAAAAAATTTTAAAAAAATTTTTAAAAAAAGAAAAGTCTCAGCTGCCTTTTCTTTTAATTCTGCACTGACTGCAAAATGTTTTTATTTGTTAAGAGATTCACCCGTCCTGGACTGGTCCAAGTCTAGCTTGGTATTTGTTACTGAAGTATGTAGTGGGTGGTGGTATCCTTTGTAGTGATGTTTGATTAAAGATTGTTGGCTTGTCTAATTTGATTAGTCCTTTTAGCATAAGAGGATGTGAATAAGAAGATATAGAATATTAATTTATACTTGTTAGTGTTTTCTGAAACCAGCGCGCTAAGCAGTTTTTAAAAAATTCACCTATTTTTAAAATTCACCACTGATCTTTTTTTTTTTAACTTTCATTTCAATATGTAAAATTTCAACTGTGTAAAACTGATATAATTCAAAGTAATCGTGAAATTATCTGTGAGACGTACAATTTTGGCACTGGTCCCCAAATGTTCTATTTATAAAACATTCAGCTGATATCCACTCAAACACTAGTCCGTACAAGGTTCCGTCCCTGTGAATGACTGTTTTTGGATGATCTGAAGTGTTTGTGTTTTGACATTGTCATTTCCATGCAAATGCACAGTTGTGCAGGACTGGGCAGTGAATAACGCCTGCATCTCAGTGAACGGGGATTTTCTGTTGTGCAGGATTTATCTGTAAAAGCCCACCCCCACCCCACCCCTCTTTTCGCCTCCCACCCAGTGAACAGGAATTTTCTGTTGTACAGGATTCTGCAGTTGAAATCCCCCCACCTGCCACTCCTTTGCCAATATACCCCAGTGAACAGTTATTTGTTTGGGTTTTTTTTTTTTTTAACAGAACTCAGCCCCTCAATGGACAGGAATTTTTTGTTGTCTGGGACTCAACAGTCAGTCCGTTAATGAACAGGAATGTTATATTACTCAGGACTTTACACTCAGTCCCTCAGTTGATTGGAATTTTCTGTTATGTGGGACTCGGCAGTCAACAACTCCAGTGACATGTTTTCTCTTGTGCAGGACTCCGGAGCACATGATCCCAATGGACATGTGTTCTCTCAGTCCACCTTCATGTCCTACTCTAACGCTGGCGGGGCCCAGCCCAAAGTGTATCAGGCCTCCACCTCCACCACGCAGGCCCCTGGTGGAATTCGGGAAACGCGCAGGATGTTGCGCGATTCTGAGTCTGGAGTAGAGAAGATGTCAGTGGGGCGCCACATGGGAAGCCGAGGTCATGTGATTGAGCGGCAGCGCAACAGACGTACTGGAGACAGGGAGGAAAACCAGGAGTTTGTGAACATGGATGAAGGTGAGGACTGCTGTTGTGGACAGGGAACAGCGCAGATCACATGCAAGACTTTTCAGTTTATGAAAGTATCATAAACTGTGAAAAGGGATGATGAAGGGCTTGTCCAGCAACTTTTTCTGTGCCAGTTACCCCACGTGGCAATGATTTTTTCTCTTCAAAAGTTGCCCACCTGCCCGTCTTTAAAAAACGAACTTGCAAAATGAACTCTGCTCCCACATGGACCTTTCGCCGCTCCATAAATAGAGCGCATGGCACAGGTTCATTATCAAGGGATTAGTGCCACTTGCTGTGTTTCCTTTATTTAGGCAGACAAGGGAAGTACTCTTGTGGCTTTTCTTTTTCCACACGCACACACACACAGGCACACACACACACACACACATAACACACACACACACACCACACACACACACACATACACACACACACACACACACGCACACGACAAGACATCACACGACAAGACACGACACAACACAACACAACATGGAGACAGTTTTTACAGTCGGCAGTCCACCACTGGCTATCAAAATAGGTACTCCAAAGTGATTTTAAAAGTGTTTTTGACTGTTGTTTTCAATAAATCAAGGTTATAGAACAACTTAAAACAAAGAAAATTATTTAAAATTTATATATATCTGTAGCTTGATTAGGAGTGAAGTTATGATTTTTTTAAATATTTAATTTTCTTACGACAGTCGGAGTTCCCTTAAGGGGCCATGTTTGGAGGCCAGTAACTCGGCCATTTGGCAAGTAACATGTCTGAAACCATGGGTGATTGATGTCAGCTACTTGTAATATACTCTGAATTTTTTTTTTCAGACCTGAGGCTCTTAGTCTTACAGAGTCTGAATACCACACTTTTAAAAATGCCAAAATCTTCATTTCGACTTAGTTTTTTTCCGTATTGGCAATCAAAACAAGTTATAAAATGACACATCCCTGCTTTCAATTGACATACAAGCATGTAACTTACATTAAAATGATCAGGATAACAAGATCTATCTAATAAGAAGACATCTAAGCATGTCAACACAATTGTAGTACACCCCCATCCCACCTCCACCACACCCCCACCCCACCCTTTTACCTAACCTATTGTGTGCCATATAAACATTACGAACACAAATTAAATTTCTCTGCTTGGTATGATCTTATGAAGACATATGATTGAGATTTATATCAAAAGTATTGCTCAGAAGATTAAAAAGAAAGAAACTTTGTGGCGTTCTCGCGGAACTCTCTTTGCCATGCTCTTTAGCAGCAGATTTTAATGGTTGAAATCAAACTTTCCTTGAAGTGGAAGTAGTTAATTTTTTACCATTGCCACATTTTCACCCAGATAAAAAAAAATGAATGACAGTTGTCCTTTGTTAAAAAGCGCTATTTTAGCACAGAATAAGTGTTAATTATGACAGATTTGAACACAGTCAAGTTTTATGTGCAATTTATTTCAAATGTAATTATGCAGTTTGTTGGAATAAGTACTGATGAAGTGATGAGGGGTCTGTTCAGGATGTAGTTATCAAGGTACCATGCATGACTGACTAATTCAAACACAGTGAAAGCATAAATGTAAAACAAATATAGCATGTTATAGACACACATATTTCTTTAGATTTGTGCCCTTGTTACGTGCCGATCCACAATGATGACTGTTTGAGTTGACCAAGTAACCCTGATCTTCCAACTGAACTACCAGAACATGGCAGGCTTGGAAGGCTACACAGCCTGTTGTTATATCAGGATCAGTGCATAAATCTGTGTAAAATGTGACTAGCACTTTGGTTTATGGGTTGTTCTCAAAAACATGTGCTATTTCTGTGACATAGAGACCCAGAAATAATTTCACTCTAGATACGTGTCTTTATGTCGCATAGTAGAGCATTTCAATGTACATCATCATATTTTAAAGAGAAAAAGACACTTGGTGAATTCATCTTCTTGTCGTAGATGATTAAAAAAAAAAAAAAATTTTGCTGCGTTACGGTTGTGACATGGAACCCCAAAAAAGTGCTTTGAAGTCCTTAAAAGCAATATGCTGTGTAAAACCTGGTATAACTTTTTTTGTAATCCCAAAATGAAAGGTTCCCATATGAAAGAACTTTAAGAATGATTGTGAGTGTGTATTTTACTGTAATTTTCAAGTTGTACATTCATCCTCCATGCCCCAGTAACTTCAAGTTCTCACTTCATAATTATTGAAACATACAGCTCAAGTTAGGCATGCATTATTTCATATGTTTGCACTCATAAGATACAATGCAGCTTTTTCAAGGTAATGTGCTGTTTATTGCACTTGATTATTTAATAAAAACAAGTGTTACAGTTGTGACAGGGAGTCTGTTACTGTTGTGACATGGAATCTAATTCTATAAAACAACTTGAAACCAGGTAAGGACATTGCAAATATGATTAAAAAAACAAAAGGGATGAAAGTTCAGGGGGTTTGGCCTGGCCCTCTTTTCTGCCAGTCATTCACATCTTTGTGGTTCCATATTACTAGAATGAGACATCTATGGGCAGACAAATGAGGGTTGCTAGGATTGAATGACCAAGAGGGAGGGACAGTGTAAAAAAAAAAGGAAAAAAAAAAAAGTTAAAATAAGGATTTTTGAGGGTGGGAGGGGGGTATGGATAACAAAAAGTTAAATCTCTTCAAATTGTAGACGAAGAAAAAGAAACACCCGAAGGTGCTGGGGAGGACCGCCCTTGGAGGCCTGCGCTGTGTTGACGATGGGTACAGGCATGCGCAGGACACTCCATTAAGATATCAAGGGACATAACTGCTCCTGAACAGAGGTAAATCAGGCTACAGGATGCAGCTCATAACAGCCTTAAAGTAGCATCCCCATGGGTGTACCAGCCCGTATTTCATGACTGCAGAGCCCACCGGCAAAAAACACCACCCTCCAGCTGCCGAGCACACCCCACAGACCCAGCCACCCCTGCCCACGGACAGATGAAGACAGTGCCACTCCAGACACAGCCAAGCTTTCGCCATACGGTCTTATGTGCCCTCCAGAGAGAATCCAAAGTTGTAGTCTTTCCCACTGTCAACAGGACTTTCCCTGTGGTCAGTGGGTCTTTCCTCACCGTCACTGGACCTTACTCCAGGGTCAGCCTAGTTAAGGCAAAGAAGAAAAAGAAACGCCCGACGGTGCTGGGGAGGACCCAGAGAAGCACTGTCTTCACCTGCCTTTAGAGCCGTCCTGTACCACCCTTGGAGGCCTGCGCTGTGTTGACGATGGGTACAGGCACGTGCAGGACACTCCATTAAGATATCAAGGGACATAACTGCTGCTGAACAGAGGTAAATCAGACTACACAAGGATGCAGCTCATAACAGCCTTAAAGTAGCATCCCCATGGGTGTACCAGCCCGTATTTCATGACTGCAGAGCCCACCGGCAAAAAACACCACCCTCCAGCTGCCGAGCACACCCCACAGACCCAACCACCCCTGCCCACGGACAGATGAAGACAGTGCCACTCCAGACACAGCCAAGCTTTCGCCATACGGTCTTATGTGCCCTCCAGAGAGAATCCAAAGTTGTAGTCTTTCCCACTGTCAACAGGACTTTCCCTGTGGTCAGTGGGTCTTTCCTCACCGTCACTGGACCTTACTCCAGGGTCAGAAGGCAAAGAAGAAAAAGAAACGCCCGACGGTGCTGGGGAGGACCCAGAGAAGCACTGTCTTCACCTGCCTTTAGAGCAGTCCTGTACCACCCTTGGAGGCCTGCGCTGTGTTGACGATGGGTACAGGCACGTGCAGGACACTCCATTAAGATATCAAGGGACATAACTGCTCCTGAACAGAGGTAAATCAGACTACAGGATGCAGCTCATAACAGCCTTAAAACAGCCATCAAATCTCTTCAAATTGTAGACTTCATTGCCTCATTTCCATGTCACAACCGTTCACTTTTTTCCTTTTTTTTTTTTTTTTTTTTTTTAAAGATTATAGTATATATTGGTTTTGCATACAGACTAATTTCATCAGTGAGATGAAATTCATATCAAGAAAGTGGCCCATCGTCAATTTGCAGCAAAATCACGCGGAAGAAGTTCGGGAAGGGAGAGGAGGAGTGACGGTCATGATGAGAAACTGAGCACTGTGTTCTGCGAGTGACCGTGCGTACTTCTGACAAATATTACAGCAGCAGTAACAAACCGCCGTGGCTCGCAAGAAAGATGAGAAGCTGAAGGTTAACGACAGCGCAGTTGTTCAGTTCCTGCCACCAAATTATCAATGGAAATATGCATGGGTGAAACTTTTCCATCTATGGATGGAAATCCGTCAAAATGACTTTCAGTCTTGACAGAACTTCCGTCAATTAAAAAAAGAAAGAAAAAAATCACAATTTATCGGTTCCGATTCCGTGTTCGATCCAAGCTTTCAATTTCTTACCGGAAGTAGCTCAGATCTGCCAACCATTACGCATTTTGCGTAATTTATTACGCCCAAGTGATAATTCGTATGCACTTACACATTTACCAAAAAAATTACGCATTGAAAGTTTAAAAACAGAACAAAACAAAAAAAAGGACGAAAAAATCGGCTTATGTACAGACACGCATGGCGTCGTGCATATAACCAGTAATCTTCAAGAAGTGTTTCGAGTCATGTGCAGTTCATTTCACCATCTTTACCATTCAGAGAAGTTGGCATCCTTTTGAAGTTTTAGCTACGAAAATGTCGAAACGTGGAGCAGAAAGTTCTGGACAAGATGCGAAAAAGAAAAAACTTGGTCAAAAGTTCTGAAAAGAATACTTGGAAAAGTTCCCCCGCATACGACCTTCGGCTTTCGGCTAAAGGTGTAAATTGTGCACGGTATACTGCTTGCGAGTCGGACTTCACAATTTCCCATGGCGGGATGGTGGATGTGAAGCCTCACCTTGAGTCATGCAAGCACATTGATTCCTCTAACGCGCCGAATTCTTCCAGCATCACACAGTTTTTTCAGACCGTAGACACCTCAAAAGAGGATGAAATGAGGAAAAGGGTAATTCGGGCTGAGACATTGCTGGTCGGATTTTTTGTTGAGCGCAACATCACTCTTAGCGCAGCCGACCATGCATCCCAGCTTTTTAAAGAAGCGTTCTCAGATTCGGAGAAAAGTAAAGTTCACAAAAAGTGTGCGAACAATTTCATCGCATCATGTTTGTTTGAAAAAAGGTAAGTGTCGCGCTTGATTACTCTTAGCTCTCTGAAATTACACATTTCTGCCTCAATGAGCTTCAATTCTTACTCACTGGTCTCTTAGGGGGTTGGCAGGTCTGGTAGCTGTTTCTGTATTTCCGGCATCTTCACAGGCTAACATTGGTGCGTTTGGCTGACAGCAAAAGTTTGCACGGTGCTCCGGAAATCAAGTAGTCATGGCTTTTTTGAAAGAAGGAGATCCAGTAGTATGCATCGAGGGCCAAATTAGAAACAAATGGAGATGGATGGCAATGGCTAAAGGAAACTGATGACAATGGCAATGAATATCGCAAGTGGTGCAAGAAAATGAATGTGGTCGGCATGTGTTCCTGTATCGTTTTCTGTATCGTTTGCTCAAAAACGATCAGTTACGGAGCGAACGGAAAAAAGAAACTTCGAAGCCATGCTGATCACCCAGATGATTCTGATCACCCAGATGATTCTACCTTTGAACACAGTCTTGATTTAAATAGTAAAGTGACCATTTTAAACAATTTGTGAGGGAAATTTCGTTGATTTTTAGAATGTTTGATCAGTTGAGATTGGGTGAGAAAAATTTCCCCTTTTGAGTTTTTATATTCTGTTTTATTTCTACACTTTTAGACTTTAACTTTCCTGAGCTTGTACAATAAGCCATAAATATTATTTTTATCCATTTAAGTGAATTAATGGAACATAAAGTCCAACAGTTACTCACAAAAGCATGTTACATTTAAGTTTTTTAATGCAGAAATCATGTTACAGTTAAGCTTTTTCTGGGGCAGAAGAGCCAACGAAATTGGCCTAAAATATTAAAAAAAATTCAGGTTCACCCAGGGGGCTTTGCCCCCCTGGACCACCCAACGAGTCACTGCCTCTGTACTCTGCCAGGGCCTAGGGCCCCTGGACCCCAGCCTTATTTCAGTCAAATCAAGTTTTGTAGGTTTCACCCATGAATATGTTATGTATGAAAAGGAAGAAAGTTATGAGAAGACTCTTAAAGTTGCGGTCAGTAATGGAAACCATACATTTTCATTTCCCGTCGACGTGTCATAACCAACACATCAGTAAGCCGTCATTCCACCAGTAACCAACATGAATAGCAGTGACAGAAAGGCAGACTAACTGTAAATTTTGGTTTTGCAACAGCACTAGAGATAGATAACAAATGGAACAGAAGAAACAAGTGACGAGCAGACTACTCAATTTTATCTTTTTCCAGATCTTACAGTAGCAACAAGAAATCAAAGTGTCATAGTTTCCAGTCGCGACTATCATACTCAGCCTGGTATTTACAGGTGGAGAGAGAAATGATAACACAATCAACAGTTTGAACATCAATTTCAATATTTACACCACAAATTTATCTGGTTATTTACACTAATAAAGTAAAGAAAAACATTGATGTATAGGGAGCAAAAAGTTTCCTAAAACTTTGAACGGTCGGCGCAAGAAACTATCACGCCTTGGTCTCCTGCCGCAACTGACACATTGCACACAAGCAGATCTAATCTGTTTATTTAGATTTTGTTTAAAGTTTTTGTCTCACACAGAACAATCGTTTTCTTTTTAAAGAAAGTGTGTGTGTGTGTGTGTCCTGATGACATTTTCTGCCTCTGTAAGCATCATGTCTTTGAAAAGAAAGACTAAATGGAGTCGAGTTGGTTAGCAAGGCCAGTTCATCTGCAAAGACAAAGTTTGAGCAAATATCCGAAATTGTACAATTTCAAGTCTAAAACACCAATTTACATTATTTTAGGCCTTAACGATGTAACAATATTCTTTTTACAAGAACAGCCCTGATGTGGCCCTTTGCGGTCGGCTGGGCTATAAGCAACATTATCTTATCTTTTTACAAGAAACTATTCATATTTTATTTTTAACTATCAAAAATGATTAAACAAACCAGTACACCTACCTTCAGTGATGCAGTCGCAGAAGGCTGGCACAGTTGTGACGTTTTCAAAGAGGATGGAAGACAAAGGATCCGCAGTCTAGAATGTACACATGAAGTGATAATGGCGGAAAAAACCTAGGTGCCAGAGATATTCAGGTCAAGGCTGAGTGCCTGACCCGAAATCATGATGAGCTGACCCCAGTCTTGGAGTTCACATAGGGTTTCTGTTGTACGGTCGTGACCGTGAGAAATGGAAACGATGCCGAGTCTTTGATCTGCGATATGATCAATGAGCACAACAACCGCAATTCGTATAAATCAGTCGTTCCCGATGTTGTGGACAGTTCATCAGTTTTTGTAGGAAAGCATTCCCTAGAATGTTGAATAGTTTTGTGCATGAAACATTAAGATGGACCAGAAAGAGGAAACCAAGCGTCACGACCATAACGAAAAAAATGTACACCTATATATTATTAATTTCAAGATACAGCAAAGATTTTGTTCGGTGCAGGCGTAGAAAGGTACCTGTAAAGCTGACGTTATTTTTGTTTCAAAGTAACAATCCTAAAGGGTCTTCAGAACGATCTGTTTACAATGTGCATCTTCCTGTCGCAAATGTGCCATATTGTTTTGTTTAGTAAATGCTCAGTTTATAAGAACACAGATACAAACAATGAATTCTTTTGTAGATTTTATTTCTTTACAAACCTCACCACAAAATAACATGTAGCACAATCATCCACTAACTGCAAACAAATTTCAAGTCTTCCAAGTGAGTTACCCCCATGCCACACATGTTTCTGAGAACAACCCATATACATGGAACAGCTTTGGCAGAATTACTCATCCAAGATTTGGTGTCTCAATTTCAGCATGTATACTTGAGTTGATGGTTCTCTTTGGGTGAATGACTAATCAAGCTAAGCATCAGGAATGATAATCATTATCTTGCTGTTCATGCATTAACCCGAAGAGTGCCTATAAGCCGTCAGCTGACGCCGAAGTAAAAATGCTTTCCCAGTGCCTGTGGGCCGTCCACTGACGTCATGCATTTTTCTTGAATTTTCATTCGTTACTATTTCTATTAACGGACTTAAATAGAGTGTGCGTAGTAAGCCTTATATGTCTGTAGTATTAAAATGATATGCAAATGACCACACGTGAGGGGAAAGCCCATTTATTCTCATCACTGACTGGATGACCAGCCAGCACTTCGTCTCGCTTGCAAAGATGGCGGCGCAACCTTCGACAAGCGTAGCGACCAAATCAACGTATTAACACAGCTGAGCAGGCTCTGCTAATGATTTTTGACAAAGACAATAATCTTTTATTCAACGACTTACTTGAGCATGAAGGTGAGATGATGATTGTGATGGAATTGCCGACTGTATTCGTCAGTTATTGAGTCGGGCTGTGTGACCTCAGTGTGTGTTCAGCTGACTGGTTTGCCAGCGTCGAACGAGCTCGCCTAGTGTGTACTCTGCACTGCGTGCCAGTGGCCAGTGATGTGATAGTCAGCGCGAGAGGGGAGCATGGCCTGCTCGTGGTGTGACACGGGGCAGAGGGAAAGGTAGGAGAAGAGGAGTGAAAGAGAGGGTTGAAGTCCAGCAAGGGGGCGTGGTGGGGGGAGGGGGGCGTGGTCGTGGACTGACCTGTCTGCATAGAGTGTGAGCGTCTTGATAGACTTCTAAACTGTTTTACTTTCATTTACATGTGTAGTGTGACAATACAAACTTTATTTTCAACTTTTTTGCTTTGTGTTCTTTTTTGGATGTGAAGCTGTAGTGGTAAATACATATGTTTTTGATCGTGCAAAAAAATCTAGATCCAAATCTAAATGCCTAAATATTTTTTTATTATCAAAATTAAAACAAAAGAAGCCCAGATTCAAAATCTTCATTCAATTTCCTTCAAAAATCAATCATATATATTTCATTGTTATATCTTTTGTAGTTTCTGAGCTAGAATTTTTTGTTAATTATTACCCCCAAATCATTAGATTTCCCTGGCACTGGGAAAGCCTTTGTTTGTAACATTTTCAAGCAGTGAACGGGTTAATCATTATCTCTATGAAAAGTAGTCAAATTTCAATCACTGGTTCTGTTTTTTTTTTTTGTTTGTTTTAATAATAAATCTCATATTAGAAGATTACCATATGTAGCCAGCATGAAATGAAATTGGGTAAGTCCATAAATTAGTCGCTGCCTATGAAGTAGTGGCTGGGGTCCTCTGCAAGTTTAGGAAAAAGTATTGATTTATAGCCCCAAAATTGTGGTAGCTAATTATCCACTAGTCTAGTAGAACAGGATGCTACATTTTGGACTGTATGTGTCACTTGGGAAGTCTAGAGTGTTTAGACATGATGTAAGATGTTTTGAGTTGTCTGCTCTTTTGCTTCCATTTCCAGCATGCTAAGAATCCAGCCAGAAAGTTTTGAAAAAAAAAGGAACTGTTTACCTCATAATTGAGTGTGAAGTGATAGAGGACAGTCCCTTTAACATGACTGCACACGATTTAGCAGCCCAGATGGATCTGAATTAGTAACGATGGATCCCATACAAAGCCATGTAGATTTACTGATATCGCCATGATTTGTAAACACTGAACTGTTTCAGACAAAGGATATTTAGTGTAACACAAAATATAGTTTCATGGTAAGTCAGCAAAACTCTGTAGTTCTAGTTGGCTGGGTGAAAAAAACAAACAAAAGCTTCACTAAGTAAATGATACCCCCACTCCCCACAACAAGAGAAGACACCCACATATTACTGAGACTCTCAGAGTAAGAAGAAAAACAATTGCTGTGATTATGATATTGTTTTCTCAGATACATAGAACAGTCATGAATACGAAGAGAAAAAGTAACCAAATAAGTGACATAACGTTCTATTGCAGAAGAGGCTTCTGGGTTTAATCGCGAATGGGAAGAGAAAACTCGTCAGACACGTGGTGGCCCAGGACGATTGGATTATCGACAAGAGCGTGCTGACCGCAGATACCGGGCTCTCCCTGCTGCTAGTCAGCGCCACAATCATCACTCTCACAAAGCTCAGAATTACCGGGACCGAGATTAGAATGGGGATCTGACAGGTAAAGTAGTGTTGAGCATTTGTAAATCATAAATTTTTGGTTTGTGTATGTCTCTGTGTGTGTGCATGTGTGTGCGTGCATGTGCAAATGCGTGTGCGTGTGTGTGTGTGTGTCTGACAAACCTCCAGATTGTTGGGACCGAGATTATAATGAGAGTCTGAAAGGTAATTCAGTGTTGAGCATTTGCTAATGTGGGGGGGGGGGGGGGGGGGGGTGAGAGAGACAAAACTCCATATTACCGGGACCGAGATTAAAACGGGAATCTGAGAGGTAATTTAGTGTTGAGCATTACTAAATGTTTTTGCTGTGTGTGTATATTTCTGGCACTAATACTTACAATAATCATCCCCAAATGTGTGAGTTTGAATGTGTGCGAACACACTTACGTGCATGCATGTAAGAGCATGGATCTGTCATACCCATATATCTTGTATTCATCTATGTAGCCACGCAAAACTTTGACCTATATAAATATGTCTACGCATAATGTCAACCTCCAAAAAGACAAATCATTATACACTGTCCTCAATTTGTTATTCAGCAATCATGACTGTTGATGAAAGAAGTAAGCTATGACAATATATATCTCTAGATTATATCGCACCTAGCTTTTATCTTGGTATCTGACTTGTGTCTAATTATTTTGTTTGAATATTTTTTGTATTGCACTGTTTTACCTGAATCTTCTACTCATTTCATATGTTTGGGGGGGGGGGGGGGTATCTGTTTCTTTGAAAGTGTACTTGGTGATCAATTTCTGCTGTCTACATACTTGTAATGTTGATTAATCTGTATTGTTCAGAACTGATAATACTTTTACAGAAAACACATGTTATCTGAGTGTGTTTACATCCTGGCTTAGAGTTATATAGTGTAGGTTGCCTACATTATCAATTGGTGTGTGTTTCTTTCCTGGTTTATAATTATTTAGAGTAAGTTGTCTGCATATTATTTAGAATTGGCAGCATAGTATTCATAGCAAACAGAAAAACAAAACTACTGAATTGCTTCATTTTTACACATTTTTATCTTCAGTTTCTTGATTAGTACTAGTAGTATTATATAACCACCACCATCTTACAACAGGAACAATATCACTACCATCAACACAAGGGCAATTACAGATTTAATAGATGTCAGAGTCATTCCTTTTTACATTTATTACTGATCCAACTTTAGTGGCAGTCAGGGTGTGCAAGTAGGGGTATTTGATTACTTGACACGAGGCGCATTAACACACAGGAAATTTTGTGGGGAACGAGTGAGGGAGCAAGTAACACACACAACCTTATTTTAATTTGGGAGGGGCATTAGGAGGGTGGGGGTGAAGGTGGCATATAATGCACACATCATTTTCTTGATAGAAAAAGCAACATGTAACCCACCTTGTTTTTTTAAGAGGAGGGGGTGGGGTGGGTGTGAGTGGGTGAGATTTATGAGGCAGTTAAAGGAGAGAACTTTTTCAGCTGTCACCACCATTAGAGTTAGGGGGGAAATGACTTGAAACTTCTCCACAGAAAACTTGCATGTTGTCATTTTGACTTCATTGGATGTGAATCGTATAGCTTGAGGTTGATATCTGGTAAGTAGATGAAATGTGCAGTAGTATGGTAAAGATTGTGGAATTTCTTGAGGATTTTTTGGGATGAGTAAGGTTTGTGATGATATGTGGATTTCGGTGGAGGAACATTGCAATAGCTTAATGAAAAAAAATTTATTTAATTATGTTGTAACATAGTTCTGATGTGGTGTCCATGTTGGGTTGGGCAGTTAACAACATGACTTTAACTTGAAGTTTTTTGGGTCTTGAATGGATGAACCATGCAGTAATATACATGATGAAAATTTCTTTTGATCAGGATACCCTGTATACTTGTCAAAGGATGCTTTGGATCAGGGTTGTGAAATTGGTGGACAAAGGTATCTGTTTATTGTGAACACCATGGTTAGATATAGATCTGTTTCATTTTGATGGACAATTACAAAATTAACCAGTCCTTATTTTGACGATGCAGATTGTGCACTGTTTGAATAATGTGTATCATGTGTTGTGTACCGTGAAATGGTGATGGTTCTGATTTACTTTTCCAGGGTGACCTGAAGACCAGAACAGCGTAGCGAGCCGTGTAGCTGGATGAGGGAAAGGGTACCCTGTCCTGCCTTAGGTCATCGTCCTGTGACTGGTTAGGGAGGGGAGGGGATGTAAAAACTCAGTGATGGTCATGTATTCAGAACCTGTTGCCTCCCCTGCAGTGGCTGAGGATGTTTGATCCCACCAACGGCTACAATCCTTGACAGCGTCTGAAGTTCGTCACAAGTTTTAGAGTCGCCATGTACCTTTGAATGTGTGTGGTTGTGGAGCATTATGAATATGCAGCAAGCCCTCCAGTGCTTCACGTTATCTCACAGCACGGACCTTAAGTTAACCAGATAAGCAGCTGCCTAAGTGAACAACAGGACATCACAGTACTTTACAACAGTCCGTCTCCAGATAGTCTTGCTTGGGAAGTGCTCAGCTCATTACCCACCTGTCTGTAATTGTAACAGCACTGTAGAGTTCAGTAAAGCATCCTGCATATCACAAACCTTTCTGTGGACTGCAGTGGTGTCAGCTTCAACATGGCTATAGTACCAGCCTATCATGTACAACGGTGGTGTGCATCTGAAACGAACAGTGCATATGCACTTTAACAACTTATCTGTGTAAACTTATCTATGTAGCCCATATGTATAATAGCAGTGTTGTAGAGCTTTTTGCAAGCTCCTATTAGCCAGCTGGTATAACAGTGATGTTGTTTACAGCACACTGCATTAGATTATCTACCTACCTGTATATTAGTTGTGTTGTAAAACATACTGCATTGGACTATCCACCTAGATGTACAACAGTGATGTAGATGACTGAGGGTTGAGGTGAAAGGACTCTGATGGCGTTGGCTGTCATTAACCAAATGATGCTCCAAACAGGCAAACTCTAGGTTTATGATGGCTGTCAGACCAGTATCAAACACAACTCTGAATAGGCCAACTCGGGGTTTGCGACAGCTGTTGGTATCGAATATGGTTCAAAATGGGGAAACCTTAGGCTGGTGTTGGCTGCAATAACACAGGTTTTAAGGGGCATCCTCTGGGTTAGTGATGTCTGTAAAACCTGTCTTCAAACAGGCAAATTGGGGTAATGTTGGCTGTCAAACATGGCTGCAATTAAACTCTAGGCTAGTGTTAATTGTCAGTATGGTTTGCTGTCAAACCAATGTCGGACATTGCTACGTACAAGCAAACCGGAAGGTGGTATCAGCTGCCAAATATAGTTTGTAAATGTGGACATTCTGCATTTGTGTCATTGGCTTATAAGAGCAGTTTTAAATGGGCAAATTGTGGACTGGTGTTGGCTGTCAAATCCATGTCAAACATGGCTCCAAGCAGGCAAACTGTGGGGAAGTGTTGGTTGTCAGATTAACATCAAACATGGCTCCAAGCAGGCAAACTGTAGGGTAATGTTGGCTATCAGATCATGTTGAGCTTGGCTCGGAACTGGCAAACTGGGGGCTAATATTGGCTATCAAAGTAACGTCAAACTTGGTTCCAAACGGGCAAATTAATTATTTTGTGTTTGTATGCTGATGATATGGTGACAGTTTGCAGTTTTATCTGGATGTATGTGTGGATTCCAATAAAACTGTACTATTTCTTTTATGTTTGTTTGTGTGTTTTTATGTCTTTGTGTTTGATTATGAAATATGACTGATTTTAATCTTTTTGAAAAAACAAACTGACATGTTTGCCACGGTGATCATCTCACTGTAAATGACAATACAGTATTGGAATTTTTTTTTTTTTTTTTAAGTCATTTTGTGACAACACAGCATTAGAAGAGATTATTAGAATTATTGTTAAATCTCGGTTGAAAACTGACAGGGATTTCCTGTCATGCAGAGATAGGCTGTCCTTGACAGGGGCAGAGCTGTGCAGTCTGTCTCTGGCTATATGTCCCATGACACAGAAACAAACTGCAGCTTTACTGAAAACAAGCCAAAGTACAACACGCAATAGAGTGTAAAGTGACACATTTTTCACTCTCGGTGCAAAATGGACAAATTGACTTTCAACGGATACATTTTAACATGTTACAAATAACAAAAATAATAGCATTCACTAACCACAACCCCCCTACCCTCAAGTGGCTTTTAGCAGAAGAATGGCACTGTAAGAATTTAAGTCGGGACAGTTCCAAAACAAGTCTGGTCAGTTAATGAGGAACTGCCTTCACATTTCCATGTGTCTTTTTCTAACAGTGCTGTTCTCCTGGTGATAACCATTTTGGAAAGGTTTTTTGTTTTTCTCCTGTTTCTGACATTTTGTTGAAAGTTCTTTGTTTTGAATTGTGTCGAGTCTTACTTTGCACTCTGCTTTGTGTGTTTATTTGTATTATGGCTTGTGTGTGCTGAGTGTCAGCATGTCTTTAAAAAGATCGACTCTAAGACTCTTCAGTTGCAATGTCACGATGCATTGGTATTCAGGGATCTGTCAGAGTTCAGCGATTGATAACCCTCTCAGTAACTATTTACCACACTTTATTAAAAATAACGTTCTGCCTTGAAATGACTGAACGGTGTAATTGTTGCCCACTTTCCACCTGCAGTCGCACAATGTTCAAGTAACTGACGGAATTTGGGGTTCCTGAGTCTGAGAACATGTGGAATCATCATAAGTGATGCTTTAATTGTAAAAGATGTAATAGAAATGTACATTTTAGGACAATATAAAAAAGATCTTTATATATCTACTCAGTATGTGTTTTCTTAAAGAGTACTCGTAGGATTTGTTCAGGTATGTCCTGTGATTTATAATGACTGGAGATTTGTGCATGACATTTTTCAGACCATCTTTTTCACACTTGCAAGAATCACCTTATTTGACATCAACAGCATTACAAACATGATGTCTAAACCTAGAAATGTACCAGAAGTAGAAGTTATTCAAAGGGAGCCTGGTTTGGAGGCAAATACAGTGGCCTTCTATTCATTTCCAGTTTCGCTGAATAAGGAACTTCGTGCAAGAGTCGCCCATAGCTAAAAGAAAACAAGATAATTGTATTGTCAACTCGCAGGCATACACACATGTAAAACCACCTGGATGGTCAGTAGGTGGACGAAGGGGCCGTAAATAATCAGAGACTTGGTGATTTAATGCTTGTCCAGAAGCAGCTGTCTGGCTTCTGAACATCCGATCATTTTCTGACAAAAATATTTGTAACAATGTTAATCATTTTTTAAAAACTTGCGTAACAAGATGAGACACAAACTTCAGAAAAGGCTATGCAACATGGGGATGACTTCTGCTTGTTTTAATTGTGCAGTTTGTGCGCATACACAGTCCAGATAACTGTATTCAGTAAAAATGATCATCCTGTCCAAATTTACTTTGTTTTTTTTTTTTTGGTTCATGACACGATAACACATGTACATCCATGAGCATTTTTGTTTTAGTCTTATTACAAGAATATGCATTGCAACAGGTAGTTTACCTGACCGATTCAAGCAAGGTATTAAACATTGAGTTAGCGATATGATCTTATACAAGGGCTGGAAAATAAATCCGTGGCCCAAGTATGAAGGAAAGGTATCAAGAGTCTGTTCACCTGTTATTTTTCAACATGGTCCCTTCTCAAGGCCACACACCGCTCCCAACGCTTCTGCAGCATCTGGATCCCTTCGCGGAAGCAGGTTCTATCTTGGGACCATAGGAACGCCTCTGTAGCCTCCATCACTTCATTACCTGTGCTGAATCTGATTCCAGCAAGGTGTCTCTTCAGAAACCAGTACAGGTAATAATCGGAGGGGGCCAGGTCTGGCGAATATGGGGGGTGTTGGAGCAGTTCGTATCCGCAGTTACGAATGGTTGTCATGGCAACAGTGGAGCGGTGCAGGTGCGTTATCCTGAAGGTAGAGAACGCCTCTGGTCAACTGTCCAGAGCGTTTCTCAATGATAGCTGCTTGCAATTTCCGCAGCAAATTAGAGTAATATTCTCCCGTCACGGTGCACCCATGTTCAAGAAAGTCAATCAACAGGATCCCATCCGCATCCCAGAAAGCTGATGCCATGACCTTGCCCGCCAAGATGGTGACCCTGGCTTTATTGGGAGGGGGAGAGTCCATGTGTTTCCACTGCTTTGACATTCTTTTTATTTCTGGCGTAAGGTGATGGCACCGGGTCTCATCCATGGTAACCAACCTCCGGAAAAAGCCTTCTGGGTCAGTGTTAAACAGGCGAAGATTGTCGCGCGACATGTTGAACCAAGTGCGTTTCTGGTCGAGAGTCGGAAGCCTTGGTACCCAGCGTGCGGATACCTTCCTCATGGCCAGGTGTTCTTTCAGGATGGCAAGTACTGTGGTGTGGGAGACCCCCACCTCACTGGCTATGAATCTGAAAGGTTGTCAGTCAGCCATTATCAGGTCATGAACTTTCGCAATGGTTTCTTCACTACACTGTGATAGAGGCCTGCCAGGACAGTCATCATCATCAATGCTCTTTCTCCCCCTCCTAAATTCAGCAGTCACTTCTTAACCATTGAGTAAGAAGGGGCAGACCCACCGCATATTTTATCCATATCTTCATGGATGGCTTTGGGGGCAAGCCTTTTTGCCAGAGAAAATATATCACGACTCTGTTCTGGAGGTTCTCCATTTTGTCGCAAAGAGGGAGGGTTGGTCACTCTGCCGGCCTGTTACGTCAAAACTAGCGTGACGTCAGACTTCAAATTTTGTATGTCATCTTTTGAAAAGTAGGTGCAATTGTGCGCCAAATTGCATTGATGTAGCCCAACTCCTTCATGGTTGGGCCACGGACTTATTTTCCAACCCTCGTAAAACTACTGGCAGCTCATGCATTTCATCGCAGAGCTAGACCAACAAGTATTGACATGATCACTGCAGTCTAAACAGAGCTAGGACAATCAAGGGGTCAGCAGGGTAAACAGTGCATTGGCAGGGAGGGCCTGGGGTTCCTTTTTGTTGATTCAGACCTCTTTTGGTGCGGCCTTTGGGCCCAGTGATGTAGTGCTTAGCTGATAAAGTGATATAGCTGTGGTTTATTGTTTGTGGAAACCAACCAGCATGTGGCTGTTTCTTCCATATGATCACACTTTTTGTAGTGAGGACCAGAGCTTGCAAGTTTACAGCATTTGCTAACAATTCCCTCCCCCTCCTTCCCCCCCCTCCTCACCTCCCTGCCCCCCCTCCCCCCTTTCCCCCTTATCCTCCCAACAATCAGCAGCAGTTATGATTTTGTCAGGTTTGGGGTGTAAAGGTGTATTTGTGTGCATGTTGAAAGAGTGGAAGTAGAGATGGAAAGAATTCAGGAGATGGTCTAACTGGTTTAACTGTGGTTGTACACGTGAACATGGTGTTTTGGTGACATTCAATTTCAGCTTGTAAAGTTGAAGTGTGTGACCAGGGCAGTTTCTAGTACAGGTCTTTGCGAGTGTATATGTAAACTTTGTGTTTGTCTTGACATTGAATTTTAATCGATGAAATAAAATCGTGTGACTTGAGCAGTTTGTAGAGCTCTGGGGATTCCAGTCATAGCACAAGGACAAAGCAGCAAACAGTATGCGAGATCTGACAGAGCCCTCAAGGGGTTCCAGATACACCTGATGTGGTACAAAGAACCCAAGACCTGACCTCAAACAAACCGTCCACAGTAATGATGTCATTACTAGACTTCAGTTTGATGGAAATTCATTTCAATTGCTTGTAGGATGCTGCTTCTCTGTTTCCACTTCATGTTTTAAATCACTGTGAGATGTGGTTTTGTATTGTGTGTGCTTTTGTGTGTGTGTGTGTGTTAGTCCCAGAGGAAAAAGAAAAGATTCTCATTGACAAGTTTTCATGTCAAAGTGATTGATATCAATAATGGTGTATGTTGTCTTTGCTCACTCATCGGAGATATACACAAACACAAATTCTAAACTGTACCACGGTGACCAACTAGCATTGGCTTTATTTATATCCCTGTCATGTACAGAAATGCCCTTTTACTTGATTTATCTCCAAGTCTTTCTTTGATTTGCATCGAAGTCTGTGCTTGATTTGTATCTTAATTAACATTGTTTGGTGCGAACAGCATGTAGAATTCTAGAAAGGACATGAAAATTGGCGTGGAATAGACTGTTAAAGTTAATAGTCAACACAGAAGATTTTTAGAACGGCAAACATGGCTGTTTCACTGCAGTATGATTGTTTGTCGAAGTGAAGTAGACTTTGCAAGAATTAATAGTCCTGTAAAGAAGTGAACTGTGCTTTTGTAAGATCTACCAGTGCTGCATTGAGAACCTCGGGGACAGTTTCTGTGTTAGGATTAGTTTTGTTTGTGGGATGTGAGGGTGTGTTAGGAGCAGGTTGGGGAGGCTTTGTGAGGAGGGGAATGTGTGAAGACTGAGAGCTGCATGAGGGCGGGAGGAGGAAATGTGAGGAAAGATGTGGGAGGTATACAAAGAGAGCTGCGGCTGAAGGTAAAAAGGTTAGACTGACCAAAAAATGAAAGTGCTTCCCTTTGAAACAAGTGTTTTTTAAATGACCAAAGCACATGAAACCTAACTACCACCAGAAATGTTCCATTTTTAGAATGAATTTCATGAAGTACTGCTGTACTGGAGGTAGGAAATGGACAGAGTCAGCACGGCTCAGATAGGGAACTTCCACCAAATCAAGACTGAAATATTTCAGGAGTAAAAACTGTTGGGAGTAAAACATTACCTTGTCATCATTCATCACTCAACTAATACTATTAACACTCAGACTACTTCGTGATCATTGGTTAATAAACTAACAGTAGTGATGTCCCTCTCTACTTTGAAATTATGGGTCTCTCTCTACCTTATCATTGGTTAATAAACTAATGGTATTTACACATTGCCACTTTGGAATCGTTGGTTGATAAATTAACAGTAGTAATGTCATTTGTAATCATTGGTTAATAAGCTAGAATAGTACTGTCCATCTCTACTTTTGAGATCATTGGTTAATGAACTAACCCTAGTAATACCCCGTACACCGTGTGATTTTAAGTTGATAAACAAACAATAGTAACTTACTCTCTACCATGTGACCACAGCAAGGCATTCTTTGTGTTTATTCCTCCCTCTTCACATTTTCATCGTACCTTGAGAAATTAACAGTAGTAACGACCATCTCTACATTCTCATCATTTGTTGATAAATGTTACGGTCGTAATGCCCATCTCCATATTTTTGTCATTCATCAATAATCTAAAGGAAAGAATGCCCGCTTAGTGATGATTTATCGGTAAACTAACAGTAGCAGTACCCTCTCTTTTTGGTGCTATTGAGACCTGCAGTAGTTGCTCTCTCCAATCTCTGATACAAGTGCAGATGTGAAGAGAAAGGTTCAGGGTAACGACACAATAGGTTTGATTGGGCATTGAGAGGGTTTTTAGCTGGATAGGTTTGCTTGCAGCACAGTAAGAGAGCTCGTATTTACTGGTAATAAGCAGTATTTTACCAGTTCAGAAGTTGCAATATTAACAAACGTATTGGCCGCTGGTACTGCATATGGATTTCATTTTGGTTTCACAGGACATTGGCGGTGGGAAAGTGGATAGCCACATTTATAGCACTTCAGTGATTGCTATGACCAGACTACAGGTTTTGTTTTGCCTTTGTCGGGTTTGCTGTACTGGTTATGAAAATTATGAACGCGATCACCGAGTAAAGTTCCGCTCTTCACGACTCTTTGTATATGTTGTGGTGTGGTGACAGCCAATAAAAAGGCGAGTCGGGCTGCTCTGTGGGGTCGTTTCTGTGTCCTCGAGTGGCATTCACAGTTGATATGTTTTCATACAGTGTGAGACCAGACATTCCCTGCTGGTTGTGGATACACCAGTGTCACAGGCATGTTCTGCCGACAGTGTGGCAGGTCACATTCCAGTGCTAAGGCCGCAGAGTTGCACAGAATGCCTGAGGCTTTTCCTTTGGGAGTCTTTTTCTAGAAATGGGTTTATTGAGGAGCTTTGTCTTTACAATAGTTTGAAATTGCTTCTGTTGACCTCCTGATTCCTTGCCTAGTAAAAAAATCTCTCTTCTTGTCATTGTTTCTGTCTCTTTCCCAATTTCTGTCTCTTTCCCAATCTATCCCTTTTAACTGCGGTCTGCTTTTTTCTTTAAGCATCTGGCGGATAGTGTGTAAGTCACTGGGACTTCCTCAGAACCATGGGCATCTGTGGAATATTGAAAGAATCTAGTATGAACCGTGTTTCTAACGTCGGAAGTGGTCTGGTGCCTACAGCATGAAAAGTGTAGATATTTAACAGTCAAGTGCAAAGTGTAAGGTCAAGTGATGCCTTTATGTTCCACAGTAATATCATACATCAGCCAGTAACTATCAGCGTATGGCTTTGCCGCCATCTGCATTGAGCTTGCGTTTTCATCGGTAGTTCCTTCTTTAATCATCTAAAGTATGAGGAGCACTTCACAAGTGAAATTATGCTTTAGTTGGTTCATGGATGATTCAGCGTCTTTGACATTGGGGGATAAAAAGGACAGTCTTCTCCCTTTCACTGTTTGTTCTTCCCAGGTCAGGGGCAAATGTTGTCTGCTGGCTGGTGCATTAGTTCTGGATAATGTTTGTGCTACAAGAGGGAATTTTCTTCATCTGTGCTTCATGGAATATGGGTTTTCTTAATCTGTGCCTCTAGGCTGAATTTTTTTTTTTTTTTTTTTGCATTGTTCATCAACTGTGAATTCCCTGTTGGATTCGTTGTTCCAACAGTACTGTGTGGTTTTCCTTTAATCTGTGTATCAATGGTGTGTTGATTTTTCCCCCAGTGGTGAGGGGAGTAGGTACATGTCATCAATGCAGTGTGTTTTTTTTGACCAGCGGTCCGAGTGCTTTTGCAGACTCAACATCATTCAGTCATGTTATCTTTCATGGTCTGAATGTATTCATCAGTTTATTAACTTTGCATTGAATTTCATCAGTGATCTGATAGACTCATCAATTCCTATTATCTTCGTCGACTCCCCAACGCAGTATTGATCATCTTCATGCTGTGTTGATTTTGTTTTTTTAGTAGTATGATTGCATTCTGTGTCAATTTTCATCAGTAGTATGACAACATTCATCGACTTCACTGTGTTTTATTTTTTGGTCTGACTGTATTCGTTGACTCAGCCTTGCCATGTGAGTGTGTGTGTGGTTTCCCCTATCTTCATGGACTTGGGTGTTTTTCAGTTGGTCGAGTCATTCATCATGCCAACTTCCCCCTCTCCTACAATCATAATAAAACGGATTATTAGGACAGAAAGGTGTGTAATGTGTGAAACAGGAATAAGTGTCATCCAAGTGTTTATTTGCCATCCTAAATATGTGGGTTTTTTTTCCGTTGTTCATTTGTTGACCAAAAAGGGGGTCAGAAATGTACCTTTTTAAAGTTAGATTAGCTAACATATTGTTTAAAGACATGTACTCATTTTCCTTTTTTGCTTCTTCGGGAATTTTTTTTTTTTCCCAATCCACGAAGATGGAGGGGAAAGGGGGGGGGGGGTGAGTTGTTCGTTTGCTTTTCCAACTTATTTGTATTTGGTGTATCTCGCCAGTTACTCCTAATCACTTTTAAGTTAGATTAATTTCTTTGTAATTCATTACGTATTGACAAACTTACTTATTCACTACTACACAATTCAACTTTTTATGTATGTTTCAATGACTATGTCAATGTTTGTGAATGTGCGAGTATTGCAGCCACATTGGTTGATATATGACATTTGGATGTATTGGACTTCTTATAGAACGCCTGGACATCATTGTAGCTAGTCAGGCAGATGTTTTCCCCCTCATTAAAAGTGTCTTTAATCAAGTATAACCAATAAACTGGTCGTCTCATTTGTCAGCATACTGGAGAATAATGACCCTTCAGTGAAAATAAACTGTTTTCTGTATTACTTTGTTATGATGCATTGTCAGTGTGATCGTGAGTATGCAGTATCATGTTTCGGTATTTAAGCATGGGTGTGGTGAAGGGCAGCGAAAACGCTGAGGGCGAGGCTTTGGTAGTGTCAAATCCCGATATGGTTGAATGTGTAAATAACTTTCCTCTTTCACTCATCAGACAATAAGACTAAACACACACACTCACTTTAGTTTGCCAACATCGTGACACTAGCATACATGTACATGTAGCCAAGCAAAGTGGGGAAACCCTCACAAGATGACTGTGAAATGCAGGTGTGTCGATGAATATGCACTGTTTAGCCTTCCACCATTGCTGTGACACAGCTTGTGGCAGCAGGTGGTACAACATTAAAGAACAATTCACACGAGAACACTGCTCTCCAGCAGGCGGATGTATGCAGGCCACGACACCACCATCTGCTATATATTGATTTTCTTTTTTTTTTGCACAGGGGAACCTTCCCGTCTTCTTTCAGTATGGAGTATACAAACTATTTCTCCTGTTAGACCAATTATCTCGAGATCTATCTAGGTACAGAAAATGAACTCGACATTCCTGGAAACTGGCTATGAATTTCATTAGCTGGTGTGAAAACGAGTTTTTCCAAGTGAGAAATGATTGCTTCAGGAAGTTTCTTTTAAGAGTTTATTGTGAGATCTGCAAAATCAGGTGGTAATTGTTTTCTCCTTCAAGCTCTTTGGAATCAGGAGACTAGTGTCCATGGAACTCACTCTAGTCTCAAGCCAGGGTTGGTGTAGAGGCTGAAGACTTAAACACAGGGAGGAAGGGGGTGGTGGAGAAGGGATGGAACTGGAAAGAAACAACTCATAAAAAGCTGTCCTAACACTGGCTTATGTTGTATTAACCATAGCCCTGCCAACCACACCCTTGCCCTTATCATCACAGAGTTGTCGTCACATAAGCCTATCCTGAAAAACGAATACATGAAGAGACAAGATACAAGAAACAAGAAAAAAAACTTCTTCTTGTTTTTTTAAGTTGGTGACAGCCCTGAAATGGTCCTGTGTGTTCGGCTTGCTGTTAAAAACTGAAACTACTTCCTTTCTTTACTCGATTTGAAGAGACTAGGACATTGTGAGATGCATTTTTATGATTATTAAAACCATATCAAGAAAGATGACTATTATTATGCTATTTTTAACTGGAGCAGCTGCTGTTTTAAAATATAGTCTCCACTATCCTGAAAAACAATTTTTTTTTCATACTTACTTCATTCTTTGTTGTCCCCCTTCACCCCTCTGGCCCCTCATTCCCTCCTTCCCCCATCATATTCAATCTCTTTTGAGAGAATATGAAATGTTGCTACACACACCCAGGCAGAACAGAATCACACCAACTCGCACTTCACAGTGGTATTGAACACACTCTCATACATGTGCACACATACACTTCACATATGTACACAAATCCTGTCCTTTACATACTGTCTACTATCCAGTACCCATACCTGAGGTTTCCAAAACAATGCAGCAGCAGCCTTTCTTCAGTGTTTATTCCATTGTGTTTGGCATCAGCACATCCAAATATCCACTGCAGCGAAAATCAAACCTCTGTGCTCTAGCATTCGCATACTGAAAAAACTAACACACATATGCCAAGTGAACCATTACAACATTAGACACAAGCAGCTCATCCACATTTTATCAAAGAGATAAGACTGCAGAACACCGACTGAAACACAATTCACCAAGAGCTATGCAAAACATGAATGAAAAAAAGGATAAACACTTATTTGGAATCAGGAAGTTACAGCAGAGAAAAATACTTGACAGAGTATACACACGCGCCACCCCTTTTATATCGTTTTCAAAATGTCACACAGAGAAAGGTGCTAATGAGAGACGGAGAGAGGAGTTGTAATGTGACACTGCATGAACTGTGGCTGTCAGTCGGACAATGAAGCCCTTAGAACGTTTGTGATAGAGACAGAACGAAAGAAAAGTACTGGCTAGTCCATTGTCTAAAAGGGACTGGAACAAAAACATTCCACTTGGTGATGGTGAAGCAATACCAGCCACAAGTTACTAGGTCATGATCTCTAGAACTTTCAATGAAGACTTTGCACTTGCTGACTCAAAGGGACATGATATTATATCATACTTCCACTCGGCAACATCATCTGCAACAGCCATGCATACATCTGTCGCCACAGAACATGCATACATGCACACGCAAACGTGTAGGCACACTTGCACGCATGCATGCACACGTGCACACACACACATATTGGCACACATTATACATTATACATCGATCACAGTGACATAGAATCACATGCTTTTTTCTCATTTTTCAATAAAAGCATCAAGTTACTCCATCAACTGAATTCTACTTCTGTACAACATTCAGAGCCGCAGCAAATCAAAACCAGAAAAGTTATTTCCTTTGTTGAAACGATCATTTGCTTTTAATACACTTTCATGCCAATGACAGTATACAAAACCACAGACAAACGGCTGATAGTGCAGACCAACTGTCCAGAGGTCATTCATGTAGGCAGTGGTCAAGCATCTTAAATGTTGCCTGAGTTACCATGAAGATCCCATCCTGAGCAAACATACGGTGCCCTCTGCAGAGATAAGCATCTATATGTGGTGAAGATAACAGTCTTGCACTTCTGCTCTGAAAAAACCATTACCAACCTGCACTTGCCCTGCATGCTACATGTCTCTCTTACATGAATCAAAACACGTGGGACAGAGACACACTAAGAAATGCAGTTTATTCCTGTTTATGTGAGAACAACACAGTCTCCTCATATACATAATGTTCTGGAACTTTCGTAAACCATGTTACAAAATGAGGATGAGGTATATACGCCTGCATACCTATTCACACACAGAGTTTCTACCCATCTCCATTTTGAAGTTGGGAGAGAAACAATCATGACTGCACTTCCTCAAAGATGAACAAGTGATAAAGCCCTACGAGGCAAAACAATTCTAAGGAAAGATAAACCAGAAATATGAAGTCTAAAATTAGATCACTTAGAACCACAATATAAAGGAACCTGTCGATAATGATCTTCAAAAATCCTTCAAAAACAAGTCTGTAAAGAGAGAGTCTTAACCAAAGGTCAACACAGTACAGACCAAGACAAAAATGTTCCCCCCCCCCCCCCCCTCCTCCCACTACCTCTCATCCCCCAAAAGAAGATGCACACCATTACAGGGAGAGTCTTCATTTGGATGTTTTCCTTTTGCCATGAATGTGCATCCATCTCATATTTCAACTTCCACACAGTGGTTGCATTGAAATATGCACACAAAACCAGCCAGCCAATCCTAAGGAAAACACCTCTCTTCAAACATATATCTCTCCAGATAATCCTCAAGAAAGTATGCTGTCCAATTGTCATGAGGGAAATAAGTATTTGTTGGAGAGCCTCTTTACTGCAAGCCAGCTAATCCTACAGAAAATGTCTTCTTGTTTCAGTTTCACGTAGCAAATCCTAGTAAAGATCAGTTTGATGTCATGCACACAGTCTGTTCCACACATTTCTTCTTGCTTCAGCCTGTAACAAATCGTGCTATGTATCATTTTACTTTAATGTCATACACACAGTCTATTCCACACTTTTTCTTTTAATGCAAGACTGGACACTTTGGTCTGTTTACATGATGGGCATTTCATTCCATTTTTCATTACATTATGGACACTTCATTCTGTCCTTTAGGACTTTTAGATCTGTTGACACCATGGGCTCTATGTTAAGTCCTCTAAGCTTCTGTCTGTGCTGGCTTCTTCCACATTTCACTCTTCCCACTAGCTATTATGGTTTTCCTCACCACCCTAAAACTCCAGCATAATTCTTACGGGGAAAAGGGAGAACAGGAGGCGGAAGATTCCACTCCCCTTCACCACACACCATCAAGGTTGATAAGCCTCCTCCACTACTGTCTGTCATGTTCTCATTTCTCAGTACCAAATTATGTTTCTCAGTGGAAAAAAAAAAAAAAAGCAAAAGGGAAGTCATCTGTCATGTCTTCATTTCTCGGTACCAAATCATCTTTCTTATTTGAAAAAAAAAAATCAAAAGAAAGTTTCTTGGTACAAAATCCTGTCCTGATCTTTCAATACAGGCAGGGTTTCATTTTGCCCAAACCATGTCTCACAGACAAGGGCAGCAAGAGGTGGCAGGTGCCGTCTCTGTCCACTGTGACCTGACTTCCAAGATGAGGACAGTGGGATCATCGGCCACATGTTGACCCAGCCTCCAGGAATGGTCTCAGTGAGAGATGAAGAGGCCTGTCAAAGGAAGTGCCACCTCTGACATGTCAGCGACGGTGTGCATCTGCATGTGTGTGTGTCAATGTGTGTGCATTGTGGCGAGTGCGTGTGTGTGTGTGTGCTCTGCCGCCCCTCCCTCACTTCTCCTTGTTGAGAGCCTGAATGAACTCCTCCAGTCGATCCTGGATCTGCCGCACTTTCTCTGCACAGCACAAGCACAGAAGAGAAAGACGGTGATTAAAACTACCACATTATCTTCCAACCCCTTTGGAATAAAACACACCGTATCATATGCCTTTCAAAATATTGCACACGCCACCAAATCACTGAGACAGTGAGACAAAGAGAAGATGAGAGAGAGAGAGAGAGAGTGAGACAAAGTGAAAGAGAGAAAGACACTCAAGAGATAGGACTCAGAATTCTTGCAACAACCCCTTTGCCCAAAACAAAACATACAGTAACCTCCCTTCCTCTCTTGCATGGAATGTGTTCCTCAGTCTTCCCCCTCCCCCCACAAGAAACGCAAGTTGCCAACTCCTAACCCATCCCCCCTCAACCCTGCCAGTTTCTGTCCCCACATAGGGTGTGCGACTCACTGAGTTCCTCGGCCAGCAGAACACGTCTCCCAGTGAGCACTTTGCTCAGCTGACCTTTGTCCTCTCCCATGTCTTCAAGCACCTCCTTGATGATCCGCTCCAGTCGTCGCGCTGAACACACATCACTCCATGGCTTACTTAGTTTTCTGTGTGTGTGTGTGTGTGTGTATGTGTGTGTGTGTATGTGTGTGTGCGTGTGTATGTGTGAGTGAGAGAAACAGAAAGTATATATATATATGTGTGTGTGTGTGTGTGTGTGTATGTGTGTGTGTGCCAGTGCACAAAAGTGCGTGTGTCTGTGCATATGTGCATGTGCATGTGCGCACGCTTATGTGTGCAAGTGTGAGACAGAAAGTGAGTGAGTGAGTGTGCATGTGTGTGAATGTGTGTGCGTGCATGCTTGTGTGCATGTGTGCATGTGTGTGTGTGTGTGTTTATGTATGTTTGAACTTTATCTCTTTTCTTTACAAAAACTTGTGCACTCATGTATGCACAGATAATATCTATGTGTACATACATACATCCACCCATACAGAGTAGCACTCAAACAAAATTAGGATTCTATCAAATGAAATTATTTTTAGTTTGTGTTGAGAGAGAGACAGTGTGAGAGAGAGAGAGAGAGAGGGAAGAAGGCACAGGGTAGAGACACAGAAAGAGACAGACGAGAAAGGAAACAAAAAAGAATGAGAGAGAAAGAAGGAAAGGAAGAAGAGGAGAGACAGAAGAAAGGGCGACGTAGAAAAAGGGGAAGAGAAGAAATTACTGAAGAGAGAGACTACTAGAAAGAGTAGTGGGAGAAAAAACTTAGTGAGAGAAAGAACAACAAAAAATAGAGAAGAAAAAGTGAAAGAAAGAAAGGAAGGAGGACGGGAGAAAAGTGAATGGCCAGCCAGCCAGGCAGACGACAAACAAACAGAGAGACAGACAGACAGACAAACAGGTTGTGTACCAGCAGCATAGGCCTGTACCTTCATTGTTGACCACCTGCTGCCGCAGAGCGTTGCTCGTGACGTGGAGCATGCGCTGAAGTCTCCAGAACAGCACCACATCATGACAGTCCAACTGTCAACACACAGATCACAGTGACATTTCTTTGATGACGTGGCATAAGACACTGATGACAACACCACATCATGACAGTCCAACTGTCAACACCAGATCACAGTGACATTTCTTTAGTGACATGACGTAAGACACTGACGACAGCACCACATCATGACAGTCCAACTGTCAACACCAGATCACAGTGACATTTCTTTAGTGACATGACGTAAGACACTGACGACAGCACCACATTATGACAGTCCAACTGTCAACACATAGATCACAGTGACATTTCTTTGATGACATGACATAAGACACTGACAACAGCACATCATCACGACAGTCCAACTGTCAACACCAGATCACAGTGACATTTCTTTGATGACGTGGCATAAGACACTGACGACAGCACCACATCATGACAGTCCAACTGTCAACACCAGATCACAGTGACATTTCTTTGATAACATGACATAAGACACTGACAACAGCACCACATCATGACAGTCCAACTGTCAACACCAGATCACAGTGACATTTCTTTGATAACATGACATAAGACACTGACAACAGCACCACATCATGACAGTCCAACTGTCAACACCAGATCACAGTGACATTTCTTTGATAACATGACATAAGACACTGACAACAGCACCACATCATGACAGTCCAACTGTCAACACACAGATCACAGTGACATTTCTTTGATAACATGACATAAGACACTGACGACAGCACCACATCATGACAGTCCAACTGTCAACACACAGATCACAGTGACATTTCTTTGATAACATGACATAAGACACTGACGACAGCACCACATCATGACAGTCCAACTGTCAACACACAGATCACAGTGACATTTCTTTACCGACATGATGTAAGACACTGACAACAGCACCACATCATGACAGTCCAACTGTCAACACACAGATCACAGTGACATTTCTTTGATAACATGACGTAAGACACTGACAACAGCACCACATCATGACAGTCCAACTGTCAACACACAGATCACAGTGACATTTCTTTGATAACATGACATAAGACACTGACAACAGCACCACATCATGACAGTCCAACTGTCAACACCAGATCACAGTGACATTTCTTTACTGACATGACGTAAGACACTGACGACAGCACCACATCATGACAGTCCAACTGTCAACACACAGGTCACAGTGACATTTCTTTGATAACATGACGTAAGACACTGACAACAGCACCACATCATGACAGTCCAACTGTCAACACACAGATCACAGTGACATTTCTTTGATAACATGACATAAGACACTGACAACAGCACCACATCATGACAGTCCAACTGTCAACACCAGATCACAGTGACATTTCTTTGATGACATGACATAAGACACTGACGACAGCACCACATCATGACAGTCCAACTGTCAACACACAGATCACAGTGACATTTCTTTGATAACATGACATAAGACACTGACAACAGCACCACATCATGACAGTCCAACTGTCAACACCAGATCACAGTGACATTTCTTTGATAACATGACATAAGACACTGACAACAGCACCACATCATGACAGTCCAACTGTCAACACCAGATCACAGTGACATTTCTTTACTGACATGATGTAAGACACTGACGACAGCACCACATCATGACAGTCCAACTGTCAACACACAGATCACAGTGACATTTCTTTGATAACATGACGTAAGACACTGACAACAGCACCACATCATGACAGTCCAACTGTCAACACCAGATCACAGTGACATTTCTTTACTGACATGATGTAAGACACTGACAACAGCACCACATCATGACAGTCCAACTGTCAACACACAGATCACAGTGACATTTCTTTGATAACATGACGTAAGACACTGACAACAGCACCACATCATGACAGTCCAACTGTCAACACCAGATCACAGTGACATTTCTTTACTGACATGATGTAAGACACTGACGACAGCACCACATCATGACAGTCCAACTGTCAACACACAGATCACAGTGACATTTCTTTGATAACATGACGTAAGACACTGACAACAGCACCACATCATGACAGTCCAACTGTCAACACCAGATCACAGTGACATTTCTTTGATAACATGACGTAAGACACTGACAACAGCACCACATCATGACAGTCCAACTGTCAACACCAGATCACAGTGACATTTCTTTGATAACATGACGTAAGACACTGACAACAGCACCACATCATGACAGTCCAACTGTCAAACACACAGATCACAGTGACATTTCTTTGATAACATGACGTAAGACACTGACGACAGCACCACATCATGACAGTCCAACTGTCAACACACAGATCACAGTGACATTTCTTTGATAACATGACGTAAGACACTGACAACAGCACCACATCATGACAGTCCAACTGTCAACACACAGATCACAGTGACATTTCTTTGATAACATGACGTAAGACACTGACAACAGCACCACATCATGACAGTCCAACTGTCAACACACAGATCACAGTGACATTTCTTTGATAACATGACGTAAGACCACGACAACAGCACCACATCATGACAGTCCAACTGTCAACACACAGATCACAGTGACATTTCTTTGATAACATGACGTAAGACACTGACGACAGCACCACATCATGACAGTTCAACTGTCAACACACAGATCACAGTGACATTTCTTTGATAACATGACGTAAGACACTGACAACAGCACCACATCATGACAGTCCAACTGTCAACACCAGATCACAGTGACATTTCTTTGATGACGTGGCATAAGACACTGACAACAGCACCACATCATGACAGTCCAACTGTCAACACACAGATCACAGTGACATTTCTTTACTGACATGATGTAAGACACTGACGACAGCACCACATCATGACAGTCCAACTGTCAACACACAGATCACAGTGACATTTCTTTGATAACATGACGTAAGACACTGACAACAGCACCACATCATGACAGTCCAACTGTCAACACCAGATCACAGTGACATTTCTTTGATGACGTGGCATAAGACACTGACGACAGCACCACATGACAGTCCAACTGTCAACACACAGATCACAGTGACATTTCTTTGATGACGTGGCATAAGACACTGACCACAGCACCACATCATGACAGTCCAACTGTCAACACCAGATCACAGTGACATTTCTTTGATGACGTGGCATAAGACACTGACGACAGCACCACATCATGACAGTCCAACTGTCAACACACAGATCACAGTGACATTTCTTTGATAACATGACGTAAGACACTGACAACAGCACCACATCATGACAGTCCAACTGTCAACACCAGATCACAGCGACATTTCTTTGATGACGTGGCATAAGACACTGACAACAGCATCACATCATGACAGTCCAACTGTCAACACACAGATCACAGTGACATTTCTTTGATAACATGACGTAAGACACTGACAACAGCACCACATCATGACAGTCCAACTGTCAACACCAGATCACAGCGACATTTCTTTGATGACGTGGCATAAGACACTGACAACAGCACCACATCATGACAGTCCAACTGTCAACACACAGATCACAGTGACATTTCTTTACTGACATGATGTAAGACACTGACGACAGCACCACATCATGACAGTCCAACTGTCAACACCAGATCACAGTGACATTTCTTTGATGACATGACGTAAGACACTGACAACAGCACCACATCATGACAGTCCAACTGTCAACACCAGATCACAGTGACATTTCTTTGATGACATGATGTAAGACACTGACAACAGCACCACATCACGACAGTCCAACTGTCAACACACAGATCACAGTGACATTTCTTTGATGACATGACGTAAGACACTGACAACAGCACCACATCATGACAGTCCAACTGTCAACACACAGATCACAGTGACATTTCTTTGATAACATGACATAAGACACTGACGACAGCACCACATCATGACAGTCCAACTGTCAACACACAGATCACAGTGACATTTCTTTGATAACATGACATAAGACACTGACAACAGCACCACATCATGACAGTCCAACTGTCAACACACAGGTCAACGTGACATTTCTTTGATGACATGACGTAAGACACTGACGACAGCACCACATCATGACAGTCCAACTGTCAACACACAGGTCACCGTGACATTTCTTTAGTGACATAAGACACTGACGACAGCATCACATCATGACAGTCCAACTGTTAAAGACATGTCAAGTAAATGGAAAGAAAACACCCACACACACACACACACACACACACACACACACACACACACACACATTCATGTTGAGGGTTGCTGAAGGTAGGAAACAATAGTTGGACTCAGGAAACAGGTGTTGCAATGGAAGTAAAGAAGTTTACGTGTGAGAGTGCATGCTTTGACTTGCGCAGGGGTGGAGACTGTACGCTAATGTGTGTATCTGTGGATGTTAATACAAAAATTTTCACCGGTTGTGTTTTTTTGTCATTTTCATTTTTTCTCTCAAGAGCTTCTTTCTTACTGATCTAAAAAGGAGCACCCTCTAAACTGCCCCCGCATATCTATGTGCATGCACTTGCACACATGATCACACATACACCACACACACATGGCTACGGCTGTGGCGCAGACTATGTTTGCTCAGCACAGAAGACCTGACCAACACACTGGGTTACCATTAAGTGCACAGGTCTGCCAAGACTTGTCCAGAAACCCCTTTTCCCCACTTTCCTCTATACTTATTGATTTCATTGATTATTCAGCTGTGACTTCTGTGGACTGTAGGCTAAGCTGGTGTGGTGCAGCATTGATGTGAACAAATCCACACTGCAGGCAGTGATGCCTACTTGATGCAGGGCTCCCACAAAGGAAAAGCAAAAACCTTTGAAATTCAAGGCGGCTCCTGAGGGTATACTTCCCCTCCCCCTGGAAAAAATTTTGGAACTTGCATCAGAATGGTGCAGTCTGATGCAAACCTGAACAACAGGTGGTATATCGCCCACTTTTCAGTCAAGCCACAGCCAAGACCATTTATTGATACAGCTATTGTCAATCGCTTTCACTTTAAAACATCTTGCTGATAAACTTCACTTCAGCACAACAATATTTTGCCTTCAACCGTGTAGCCAAAAGAGTGCTGCTAGTTCTAATGAAGAAGTTTACTCAAGATTTTGTGATGTCGGTGTCATCTGTTATCATACAGAAAACAAACCTTGCACTCCATGGGTTCCACTGTCACTTTTTCTTACCCCCCCCCCCCTCCCCCCCCCCCTTCTTTTTTTACATATCTTTTTGTAATGCAGAATCTCATTTTTACATTTCATTGACATCCAGAAATCTGCTGAGAAATAGAAGCCCTGTAGATAAAAGCAACGGTGGAAAGGGAAGCATCACTGACCCCTGTGTCCTGGAATCCACGCTGGTAGTAGTAGAACCCTTTCTTGCACTGCTGGGCCTGCTGCAAGGCACGGCGGAAAAAGTTCTGCCGGAACACATAATACCAGGTCTCCCGGATCTGCACAACACAATAAGCAGCAGTCCAGCAGATCACAATGGCCGTCATGGCACAAAGCTTTCACACATGCACGCACACACACAGACACATATACACACACACACACATACATATACACACACATATTTTTTGCTGCATTGTCTAATACCTCAAGGAAACTAAAACATTGAAAATTTGGCATGAACAAGTAACTTTTTCAACAGCTACCTTCAGCCAACCATTATGATAAATAAATAAACGTACGAAAGAAAAATTAATAGCAAGCTTACAAACATCACACCTTTTCGCTGGTTAGTGATTACTACTCAGCGGTTGGCTGGCAGTTGAGCACATTTCCATGGATACAATGATTCCATATTAGTATTACAAGTATATCATTAAAGTTGTCAGTCAGATTTGCTTCAATTCAGTACATGTTTGGGGGGGTTTTCCCCTGGAAAATTACTGACTGATCATTAACGATCAACTGAAGGCTTAACCCGTAGAGTGCCTTTAGGCCGTCAGCTGACGCCGCATTAAAAATTCTTTCACAGTGCCTATGGGCCGTCCACTGACGTCATGCATTTTTCTTGAATTTTCATTCGTTACTATTTCTATCAACGGACTCAAATAGAGTGTGCGTAGTAAGCCTTATATGTCTGTAGTATTAAAATGATATGTAAATGACCACACGTGAGGGGAAAGCCCATTTATTCTCATCACTGACTGGATGACCAGCCAGCACTTCGTCTCGCTTGCAAAGATGGCGGCGCAACCTTCGACAAGAGCAGCGACCAAATCAACGTATTTACACAGCTGAGCAGGCTCTGCTAATGATTTTTGACAAAGACAATAATCTTTTATTCAACGACTCACTCAAACATGAAGGTGAGATGATGATAGTGATGGAACTGCCGACCATATTCGTCAGTTATTGAGTCGGGCTGTGTGACCTTAGTGTGTGTTCAGCTGACGGCTCGCCAACGTCCAACGAGCCAGCCTAGTGTGTACTCTGCACTGTGTGCCAGTGGCCAGTGACGTGATAGTCAGCGCGAGAGGGGAGGCTGCCTGCTCGCGGCGTGACACGGGGCAGAGGGAAAGGTAGGGGGAGAGGAGGAGTGAAAGAGAGGGTTGAAGTCCAGCAAGGGGGCGTGGTGGGGAGAGGGGGGCGTGGTCGTGGACTGACCTGTCTGCTTAGAATGTGAGCGTCTTGATAGACTTCTAAACTGTTTTACTTTCATTTACAGGTGTAGTGTGACATACAAACTTTATTTTCAAATTTTTTGCTTTGTGTTCTTGTTTGGATGAGAAGATGTAGTGGTAAATACATATGTTTTTGATCGTGCAAAAAAATCTATCCAAATCTAAATGCCTAAATACTTTTTTATTATCAAAATTAAAACAAAAGAAGCCCAGATTCAAAATCTTCATTCAATTTCCTTCAAAAATTATATATATTTCATTTTTATATCTTTTGTAGTTTCTGAGCTAGAATTTTTTGTTAATTATTACCCCCAAATCATTAGATTTCCCTGGCACTAGGAAAGCCTTTGTTTGTAATATTTTCAGGCAGTGAACGGGTTAAACACAGCAAATATGAATAAAATACAGGCCATAAAATCCATCAGAAAAATAACAAAACTGGTGTGAAGGGAATTGCTTGAAATTTTGGCGCATTTGCATGTTTGCCAAAAGGGGAAGAGCACACAAAGCATTCTAATGAAGCTGTAGTGTTAACAGATGTGTCTCTGACAGAACTGCTCCCAGTTTTGGGACCTGATTGAAAATTTGAAAGAAAAAGCCCAGTACAGCCCTGTTATGTAGTATCAGACTAGAATGGAACACTATAGCATTATCATCATCTTCATTATGAAAAGAAAGCATCAAAATTCTGTGACTCTTTCTGCCCTGCTCTCATGTTTTAATGACTTCATGTCCAAGCCAGTAATCAGTGTTCAAATCTTGAACGTTGGCTAGTTCACCGAGACTGTTTTTCAATGGACATGGTGGCACCCTCTATTGAGGGTTCCCTACTCACACTGGCTATGTCACTCAGCATGGCTGTCCACAGGTGTTGTCCTGCACACGCTGGATCAGAACCTGCACCACTTAACATCACCACGAATGTGACTCAGTAGCAGAGCAGCATTTCCTCTAGCAGGTTACCTCAAGAAGACCTGATGCTGATGATTAATGGTGCTGAGGCAAGCCCGAGTGCATGGGGAAGGCAGAGTGAATGGTGTGGGACAAAGTGTCATAGTGGGCACATCAGTCAAGCAAGCAAACACACACACACACAAACACACACACACACACACACTTCACAGAGCACTCACATATTCAGCGTCCACTTCATATCCCTGAGTTTGCAGGTTCTTGCGTACAGCTGTCAACTCGTCAGATGCCAGGTGGAGCTTGTGGTCCTGTCCAGATGACACAACACAGGTAATGAATACTGAAGAGACAACACAGGTACTGAATATTGAAGACACAACACAGGTACTGAACGCTGAAGAGACAGCACAGGTACTGAATACTGAAGACACAACACAGGCACTGAATGCTGAAGAGACAGCACAGGTACTGAATACTGAAGACACAACACAGGTATTGAACGCTGAAGAGACAGTACAGGTACTGAATATTGAAGACACAACACAGGTACTGAACGCTGAAGAGACAGCACAGGTACTAAATATTGAAGACACAACACGGGTTGCGAACGCTGAAGAGACAGCACAGGTACTGAATACTGAAGACACAACACAGGTACTGAACACTGAAGAGACAGCACAGGTACTGAATACTGAAGAGACAACACAGGTACTGAAAACTGAAGAGACAACACAGGTACTGAAAACTGAAGAGACAACACAGGTACTGAAAACTGAGGAGACAACACAGGTACTGAAAACTGAGGAGACAACACAGGTACTGAAAACTGAAGAGACAACACATGTACTGAAAACTGAAGAGACAACACAGGTACTGAAAACACAACACAGGTACTGAACGCTGAAGAGACAACACATGTACTGAACGCTGAAGAGACAACACAGGTAGTGAACGCTGAAGAGACAACACATGTACTGAATACTGGAGACAACATATATACTTATACAGAAGAGACAGCACATGTACTGAATACAGAAGAGATAACACATACTGAATACAGGTGAGACAACTGTTGTACTGAATATTGTACAGGCAGCACATAAACTGAATAAACGAGTGACAACTGTTGTACCAAATACTGAAGAGACAACACACGTACTGAGTACAGAAAAGACAACACTTGCTGAATTCAAGAGACACAGCTGAGGCACTGAATACTGTAGAAGCACCGCACATACTGAATATAGAAGAGACAGCTTTTAAACTGAACAATGAAGAAACAACACATGTACTGAACACAGAAGAGACTACATATAATGAAAACAGACATGACAACTGCCGAACTGAATACTGAAGAGACAACACATGTACTGAATACTGAAGAGACAACACATGTACTCAACACTGAGACACAAACACAACTAACACAACATGGGTAAACCAAGATAACTGATCACTGACACACATAAACAGGAATAACCAAGTTCATAAGGGGAGGCAACTGAGATATGTTCAAAGGGTAACCTGGATAACAGGTGATAACATGCACATACACACAAAGTGAACAAAGATAAAGGGAAGTAACACACTCACAGGGTGAACCAAGATGTTTACTAGACACATCACTGTAGGTGAACCAAGACACATGGCGAATGGACACACACACTCACAGGGTGAATCAAGATAAATGGTGACAATGGATACACACTCATGGGGTGAAACAAGACTGATACATGGTGATAATGGACACATACACTCACAGGGTGAATCAAGATACCCGGTGACAATGGTCACACTCACAGGGTGAAACAAGATACACCATGATAATGGACACATACACTCACAGGGTGAATCAAGATACCCGGTGACAATGGTCACACTCACAGGGTGAAACAAGATACACCATGATAATGGACACATACACTCACAGGGTGAATCAAGATACCCGGTGACAATGGTCACACTCACAGGGTGAAACAAGACACACCGTGATAATGGACACATACACTCACAGGGTGAATCAAGATACATGGTGACAATGAACACACACTCACAGGGTGAATCAAGACACATGGTGACAATGAACACACTTACAGGGTGAATCAAGATACATGGTGACAATGAACACACTTACAGGGTGAATCAAGATACATGGTGACAATGAACACACACTCACAGGGTGAATCAAGATACATGGTGACAATGGACACACACTCACAGGGTGAATCAAGACACATGGTGACAATGGACACACACTTACAGGATGAATCAAGACACATGGTGACAATGGGCACACACTCACAGGGTGAATCAAGATACATGGCGACAATGGACACACACTCACAGGGTGAATCAAGACACATGGTGACAATGGACACACACACAGAGGGTGAATCAAGATACATGGCGACAATGGACACACACTCACAGGGTGAATCAAGATACATGGTGACAATGGACACACACACAGAGGGTGAATCAAGATGCATGGCGACAATGGACACACACTCACAGGGTGAATCAAGATACATGGTGACAATGGACACACACTCACAGGGTGAATCAAGATACATGGTGACAATGGACACACACTCACAGGGTGAATCAAGATAAATAGTGACTATGGACACACTCTCATAGGGTGAATCAAGAGACACAGTGATAATGGACACACACACTCACAGGGTGAATCAAGAGACACAGTGATAATGGACACATACACTCACAGGGTGAGTCAAGAGACACAGCGATAATGGACACATACACTCACAGGGTGAATCAAGGGACACAGCGATAATGGACACATACACTCACAGGGTGAATCAAGAGACACAGTGATAATGGACACACACTCATAGGGTGAATCAAGAGACACAGTGATAATGGACACATACACTCACAGGATGAATCAAGAGACACAGCGACAATGGACACACACTCACAGGGTGAATCAAGAGACACAGTGATAATGGACACATACACTCACAGGGTGAATCAAGAGACACAGTGATAATGGACACACACTCACAGGGTGAATCAAGAGACACAGTGATAATGGACACATACACTCACAGGGTGAATCAAGATACATGGTGACAATGGACACATACACTCACAGGATGAATCAAGAGACACAGCGACAATGGACACACACTCACAGGGTGAATCAAGAGACACAGTGATAATGGACACATACACTCACAGGGTGAATCAAGAGACACAGTGATAATGGACACACACTCACAGGGTGAATCAAGAGACACAGTGATAATGGACACATACACTCACAGGGTGAATCAAGATACATGGTGACAATGGTCACACACACACACACAGTGTAAATCAAAATATATGGTGGTAATGGACACGCACTCACAGGATGAATCAAGACATGGTGACAATGAACCACTCACAAGAAGAACCAAAAGATACATGGTGACAATGGTCACACACACACACACACAGAGGGTGAACCAAGACACATGGTGAAAATGGTCACACACACTCACAGGGGTTGAGCCCAGCACTTTCTCCAGCTCCATCTTGACAGCGGAGCGGTTGCGGTGGTCGTCACTGCGGGACCTCCAGTGAACCCACTGGTCCCATGTACCAGGACCAGTCATCTGCTTTAACTGGTCCTCCGCTAGAAAGGACCACAGGAAACCAGGTCAGATGAAGACTGAACCAGTCACTGATGAACATGTGAACTCAACATCATCAATAACAATTACAGGACTGATGTGGATACAATATCATTTGATAGTATACGCAGTATGCTTACTCCCAATTTTTGAATAGCAAAATTGAAATCCTGGGGGAACGAAGGTGGAATAAAGGATGAGAGGGGGTAAGTGGAAGACTGCCTCCCTTTAGAAGTCAAGGCACTGGGTGAAGATCGTCAACTAACATAGTACCGTTCCATTAAGGGAAAATAGCCCTGTATTCATATTACTATGTAATGTGTACACACATTACTGATTACTGCATTCACAATAGAACATGCGGATCTGCAGCAAACCAATGCACTTTTCCCCATCTATTTTTGCCCTTTCTTTACAAGTAGTAAAAATCTTGCAGAAATCATTGGACAGGTGTTCACCATGAACTTACCATCACTGGTTGCACACCCCTTCTAATGGTTCAAAGAAAGCATATAAAGAGTTACATCAGTGACATACACAAACATTTCCTTTTGCACACACAAAGACATACAGCCCTCCTACCCTCCCCCTACTAAGGCAGAAAATAAGGAAGAACTGACTCTGTTGGAGTTTTTGTCGCAGCGTGTCCTCCATGAACTTGATGGCAGTGTCCCACTGCACCTTGTCCGACACGGAGCGGTCCTCCAGAATGTTCAGCTGGATCACACGCTGCAACCACACACCACCCTGCCTTACTACACCCCTGTCAACACCCTGCTATGACACCCCCTGTCAACACCCTGCACTGCCACACCCCTGTCAACACATTGCCTTACTACACCCCTGTCAACATCCTGCCTTACTACACCCCTGTCAACACCCTGCCTTACTACACTCATGTCAACACCCTGCACTGCCACACCCCTGTCAACACCCTGCCTTACTACACACCTGTCAACACCCTGCCTTACTACACCCCTGTCAACACCCTGCCTTACTACACTCATGTCAACACCCTGCCTTATTACACCCCTGTCAACACCCTGCCTTGCCACACCCCTGTCAACACCCTGCCTTGCCACACCCCTGTCAACACCCTGCCTTACTACACCCCTGTCAACACCCTGCCTTACTACACCCCTGTCAACACCCTGCCTTATTACACCCCTGTCAACACCCTGCCTTACTACACCCCTGTCAACACCCTGCCTTACTACACCCCTGTCTACATCCTGCCTTACTACACCCCTGTCAACATCCTGCCTTACTACACCCCTGTCAACACCCTGCCTTACTACACCCCTGTCTACATCCTGCCTTACTACACCCCTGTCAACACCCTGCCTTACTACACCCTTGTCAACACCCTGCCTTACTACACCCCTGTCAACACCCTGCCTTACTACACCCCTGTCAACACCCTGCCTTACTACACCCCTGTCAACACCCTGCCTTACTACACCCCTGTCAACACCCTGCCTTACTACACCCCTGTCAACACCCTGCCTTACTACACCCCTGTCAACACCCTGCCTTACTACACCCCCGTCAACACCCTGCCCTACTACACCCATGTCAACACCTTGCCTTATTACACCCCTGTCAACACCCTGCCTTACTACACCCCTGTCAACACCCTGCCTTACTACACCCCTGTCTACATCCTGCCTTACTACACCCCTGTCAACACCCTGCCTTACTACACCCCTGTCAACACCCTGCCTTACTACACCCCTGTCAACATTCTGCCTTACTACACCCCTGTCAACACCCTGCCTTGCCACACCGCTGTCAACACCCTGCCTTACTACACCCCTGTCAACACCCTGCCTTACTACACCCCTGTCAACATTCTGCCTTACTACACCCCTGTCAACACCCTGCCTCATTACACCCCTGTCAATACCCTGCCTTACTACACTCCTGTCAACACCCTGCCTTACTACACCCAGTCAACACCCTGCCTTACTACACCCCTGTCAACACCCTGCCTTACTATACCCCTGTCAACACCATGCCTTACTACACCCCTGTCAACACCCCCTTACTACACCCTTGTCAACACCCTGCCTTATTACACCCCTATCTACATCCTGCCTTACTACACCCCTGTCAACACCCTGCCTTGCCACACCCCTGTCAACACCCTCCCTTACTACACCCCTGTCAACACCCTGCACTGCCACACCCCTGTCAACACCCGCCTTACTACACCCCTGTCAACACCCTGCCTTACTACACCCCTGTCAACACCCTGCCTTACTACACCCCTGTCAACACCCTGCCTTACTACACCCCTGTCTACATCCTGCCTTACTACACCCCTGTCAACATCCTGCCTTACTACACCCCTGTCAACACCCTGCCTTACTACACCCCTGTCTACATCCTGCCTTACTACACCCCTGTCAACACCCTGCCTTACTACACCCCTGTCAACACCCTGCCTTACTACACCCCTGTCAACACCCTGCCTTACTACACCCCTGTCAACACCCTGCCTTACTACACCCCTGTCAACACCCTGCCTTACTACACCCCTGTCAACACCTTGCACTGCCACATCCCGCCAACACCCTGCCTTGCCACATCCCTGTCAACATTCTGCCTTACTAACACCCCTGTCAACAACCTGCACTGCCACACCCCTGTCAACACCCAGCCACACCCTGTCAACATCCTGCCACACAACACCCCTGTCAACACCTTGCACTGCCACATCCCGTCAATACCCTGCCTTGCCACATCCCTGTCAACACCCTGCACTGCCACACCCCTGTCAACACCCTGCACTGCCACACCCCTGTCAACACCCTACCACACCCCTGTCAACATCCTGCCGCACAACACCCCTGTCAACACCTTGCACTGCCACACCCCTGTCAACATCCTGCCTTGCCACATCCCTGTCAACTCCCTGCCTTGCCACATCCCTGTCAACACCCTGCACTGCCACACCCCTGTCAACACCCTGCCTTGCCACATCCCTGTCAGCACCCTGCCTTGCCACATCCCTGTCAACACCCTGCCTTATTACAGCCCTGTCAACATCCAGCCTTGCCACATCCCTGTCAACACCCTGCACTGCCACACCCCTGTCAACACCCTGCACTGCCACATCCCTGTCAGTACCCCACCTTGCCACATCCCTGTCAACACCCTGCCTTACTACAGCTCTGTCAACATCCTGCCTTGCCACATCCCTGTCAACACCCTGCACTGCCACACCCCTGTCAACACCCTGCACTGCCACACCCCTGTCAACATCCTGCCATGCAAAATCATATGCGTAAACAGGAGTGCATGCAACACCCCACCTTTCTACACCCCTATTACACAACATCCCACCTTTCTACACTCCTATTACAATACATCCCACCTTTCTACACCCCTATCACACAACACCCCACCATCTGTCTCACCAGACTGTCCTCAGCCTTGCTCTCCCACTGGTGCTTGGTTTTGCATGTCTCGATGACGCTCATCTTCAGCTGGTTGAAGATGTCATCCTCCATCCCTTTGCCACGTCGGTTGCTGTTGTTGCCATTGCCCAGCAACAGTTTGGAGAACTCCTCATGCAGAGTGTCCCAACCCACCTAAGACAGTTAAGACATCATGCGCACCTTGGAAAGGAGCATGAAAGCTGTCTGTGCTCATAGGAGCATGATATAAAGTTTAAATACATGTAAACACATTAAACAACAAAAAACGAAAAGGAGCATACAAGTCCAAAATAACACAAGACAGCAAAATGAAAAGAAAAGAACATTCAGTATGTTAAGCAACAAATAAGGAGTACAGTCACAATGTACCACTCATGGAGGAAAAAGAAAAGACAAAGCTCAGAAATTACAAATTACGAGATGCGAGTCAAGATGTGAGGCAGGGATAGGGAAGGAGGGACAGGAAGGGAGAAATTTACAGTTTATTCCTTATGACCAAGTAAAAATGAAAGAAGTTAAAAGAAAGTCACAGATGCTCATCTAATGAATCCTGATACTATGACAAAACAATGATCTCCACGCAAAAGAGTTTCCAAAGATAGGTAAACTGTCCACAAAGACAGAACAGCAGGTGGCAGAAAAGAAAAACACGCACACACAAACGACAAGGTCAAACTCAAAGACAGTGACTGAAAAGAATGAGTTACTAGCACAGAACTTCTAGAAAGTGGGAGGGGCTATTTGTACTGAAGGAGTCCTTGTCTCCCCAAGTTAGTAATGAAACTGATATATCAAAGGCAAAGACTAATAATTATATCAACATACTGCAGACAAAGGCTAATACGGATACAGACACACTTAAGACAAAGGGTAATGATAATACCGAAACACCAAAGACAAACGCCAGTCATGAACTGATACACTAAAGAGAAAGGCTAATAATGGACTGATACACTGAAGGCAAAGCTAGTAATGATACAGACACACTGAAGTCAAAAGCCAATAATATGACACACTGAAGTCAAAGGCTAATACTGAACCTACACGATGAAGTGTATTGCATTGGTGTCAGCCTGAGCTCAACACATACATCCATGTCAACAAATGATTCAAAGATGGAAAAGGAAAAGAATAGGGAAGAGTAGAAAAGGGTAGCGAGAGGAAGGAATGGAGGTTTGAGATGGGTGGTGAGACTTTGCGGTTGGGGGGGGGGGGGGGGGGGGGATTTGTATTGTCTCATATTAGAGATATAGAAAGCATGCAAGGCAACAGCTCACCTCCACACACTTCTTGGGCAGCTGGATATCAGCCCACTGCTTCAGTCGAATGTCCACTGTGGTGTTGAACGTCCTGCCCAATGCCATTATTACCATCACAACAGGAATATGACTACTTGGTGTTCATCAGTATCATCGTAACATCAGTATGACTGTGGTGTTCATCGGTACCATCACAACGTGAACATGACTACGTGGTGTTCATCGGTACCATCACAACACGAACATGACTACGTGGTGTTCATCGGTACCATCACAACACGAACATGACTACGTGGTGTTCATCGGTACCATCACAACATGAACACGATTACGTGGTGTTCATCGGTACCATCACAACACGAACATGACTACGTGGTGTTCATCAGTACCATCACAACATGAACATGACTACGTGGTGTTCATCGGTACCATCACAACATGAACATGACTACGTGGTGTTCATCGGTACCATCACAACACGAACATGACTACGTGGTGTTCATCGGTACCATCACAACACGAACATGACTACGTGGTGTTCATCGGTACCATCACAACATGAACACAACTATGTGGTGTTCATCAGGACCATCACAACACGAACATGACTACGTGGTGTTCATCGGTACCATCACAACATGAACACGACTATGTGGTGTTCATCGGTACCATCACAACATGAACACGACTACGTGGTGTTCATTATTACCCTCACAGCATCAATATGACTATGTTGTGTTGACCATTATTATCTCAACATAAACATCATCATGTTGTGTTAATATTAATCATTACCACCACAGCACGAACATGACTATGTGGTGATGTTAATAATTACCATCACAATATGACCATGATTATGTGATTTTTATGTTAATCATTACCATCAAACCACAAATATAACTGTGTAATGTTAATGTTAATCATTACTTTTACAGTATGAGATTACGATCATGACATGGACATGACTATGTGGTGCAGATGTCAATCATTACCATAACAACGTGAATGTGACTAAGAAAAACTGAACATCCCACTCAGTACCATCAATACCATTAAAACATGAACATTCCTGGACTGAACATTCTTTGACTTTGGATACATTAGTTCTACATGCTTTCAGAACCAGCGTCAATAAAACGTTGTTACGTGAATTTTTTAATTGGATCCCCCAGTCTTTAACAGCATATTAAAGTGGCAAGTTACGGTGGGGAGGTGCTGTGAATAAGAGATCCACTCACAGCTGAACTGTCAAGTCATGTGGCTGAGCGAACAGAATTAAAAATTGTAGGTGACTAGCCAGGTGCAGGGCGGAGTTACAAATAGGAACCAATTCAACATCCAACATCTCTGTTGAAGGTCAAGCTCTCTGGTTGATTTTGGACGCTTCCCTGCTTTTGCGTTTGAATCCAAGCTGTTCAGAGCAGAGGACCGACATTTTACCTATGAAATGGTTCTGGGAGCACAGACGGTCATAAACATCTGAATTTATTCTCATTCGAGTCCTTTCAATCTTGTATCCTGAGGGTGAGCAGTCTCCCCTATGTAGGTCTATGTGCAATCTTTACACACATGACATGGACACCACCACATTTCTCTGTCCTCTGTTCTCTGTATCTCAGGATATTTGATGGTGTAAGTAAAATCTTAATTCTGTAACATTGGCATTAAACTGCCTCCGATTTTTAACTCCATCCTGCATCTCTAACAATCACTACAATTTTGAATTCTATTTAGTCAGTCACAGGACCTGACAATCCAGTTGTCAGTGGCTCTCTCACTCGAGCTGCACCCTCTGAAGCCTATCTGCACTACAGGAGTGTGGCATGAAGAGTTGTGGCTCACCCAGAGTTCTCAGCCTGGGCGGCAGGGAGGTAGATGTTCTCAATGACATGAGTGGCGCTCCTCTCCCACAGCTTCTTGTTGAATGCTTCTTCCCTGAACAAAAGTCAACACACAGTGTGTCAGGTAAGCTGTGACACTTTTAAGTTCAACAAGTTCACCACACAGTATGTCAGATAGTGGTGACACTTGAATCTTCAGCAACAGTCATCACAAAATACGTCAGCAAGCCGTAATACTTCTTACTTCAACAAGTCACCACAAAGCGTATCAGAAAACTGTGACACTTCTTACTTAAACAACAATCACCATAATATGTGTGGGAAAGGTGTGACATTTCTTACTTCAACTATACTCACCACAACATGCATGAGGAAACCATGACCACTCTTACTTCAAAACAGTTACCACAAAGCGTGCAAGAAAGCAGTGACAAAATAACTAGAAAGACATTGGGCAAGTGCAGATCTACACCAAGACCTTACTTCAACAAAAGTCACTATGCAGTGTGTGAGAAAGCAGAGACAAAATAACTAAAAAGACATCCGGAGAGTGCACATCTACACCAAGATCAAACGGATCCTGGATCTGCACTTTGATCTCAAAACATGACACAGACCTGCATCAAATTTCAATGGGTTCATCTCCTGACAACATTCCACCATCCGACCGACTTTTGTGATTAATGGGTTCATTAGCTGTCGCATGTGTTGATGCCAGTGAAAACATAACCTCCTTGATAGGAGTAAACTGATTTACCAACCATATCATGAAACTTATAACAACAAGCAACTGAGAAGGGGGAACAAAGTAGCTGGTCATAAAAGGTGACTGAATGGAGTCAAGGGACTGAACTGTGGCAGCCATCACACACAGGAAAGACAACGGAGTGTTGTAACGCCTGGAAAGTGGTGATAAGGCATCAAAGAAAAAAAAAAAACGTGACAGGACGGTTGGTGAAAGGAACAGGAGTAGATGCACTCTGTAGCCCAGAAACATCAGATGGTCTTTGGTTCATCTCGGTACTTCACTCTCCGCAAAGTTTGACCATACAAAACTTGCAAACTGGTCACCCAGTCACATGGTACAGTTCCTGACCTCAAATGGACAATTAGTGTCAACAGTGGACAGTGTGTATATTGTCACTATCTTGTCGCTGAATTACAATAGAAAAACTGGCATAGCATAAACTAAAAAAAGTAAACTGTAAAGACTTCCTAGAACAAAGACAAGTGAATGGAGCACAAAGGTTGGTGTACAATGGACAACAGTTATGAAAGATAAAAAAATAAAGAGAGTGACAGCAAAGAGGAAATTACTACCTACAATTTTTTTTTTTTTTTTTTTTTTTTTGCTGTCCCAACCTCTGCACCACCTCAGAGGCAGTGCACCCACGCCGCTCATTCCGACACCCCGTCCACAGCCACAGCCCGGTCGGCCCCGCCGCAGCTCCGGCACCGGCCATCCACAGGGAGCAGTTATGTCAAGTCGTCAAGAGGCAACCCACCAGAGGAGACACTGCACTGCTGCCAAGTCACTTCGGTGGTGTTCAGTGGCACCTGTTCTGATCTAACATATGCAGGACACCACCTACTAAGCCCCCTACTGACGACAATAATTACTTAGTCGCAGAGCCGGCGTAAGTGAGCTCTCCCTCCGGAGGGCGCCACCACATCCGTCCAACGACAGTCCCCCATGGACTCGCCGATACCGGTGACCCCGACGGAACCAAACCAAGGCTACAGATGTGGAGAGGACATCGGAACTGAGGTCACCATGAGAGTAGGGCATGAAGGGCCACAGAATTTGAGACACTTTTTTTTTTTTTATGCTGATCGATGAAAATAAGGATGATTAAGATGATGCTACGGACTTCTATTTCGGTCTGAGACTACATGACAGGGCTGTACTCTATGCTTCCTTTCATAATATATCCCGGCGTCAACCAGGCCTGAGAGATACAGGCACCTGCAGTGTTGGTCAGGAAATTTGAGCAACACTCTCAGAAACGCATCCATTAAGTGGATGAAACTCGACTGTGTGGTCCCAGTCTTCCCAACTGAGTCCGCAGCAAACTCAACTCTGGGTAGGAGCCCGTCGGGGCAGAAAAACCCACATGACTCTAAATGGGATTCAAACCCACGACCTCCCAGCCGGGAGTCTGTGATGCTAACCACTTCGCCATGGCGGCTGGTCTACCTAGGAATTTTCAGAGGACTGGGATACAATCTGACCTGAATGAGCCCCTGGAGTCCCCACAGTGGCCTTCGTTCGGGAAACATTAGTAGAGACTTTCTGGAAAGATGGATAGCTCTGACAAAAGACAGCACACAATTTTTTCCCCTTTTTACTAATTGTAAGAGAACAATGTACTGTCTTCTGTGACTGAGTAGGCTCAGGATTTGAAACGGCTTGCACAAGTGCAAAAATATACATACATCCTCACACACTGATATATTCACACCCACACCCATTCAGACGCACGCATGCACATGGAAGTACTGACCACTGTTTGGGGGTGACCTGACTCAGGTTGATGATCTCGTCCAGTATCTCTCCTCTGGCTTTCTCAAATAGTTCCTCCTGCAGCATTCAGTACAAGCTGCATCAATATCATCTTTCCACATATCACACATCAACTCCATCCCCCCCTTTCAGATTGATCCTATCCCTTATCCAGGCATGGTACTGGAGGAAAATCATTTTTCCCTGAAAAGTTTTGGGGGTCCAGGGGGCAACGCCCCCCGGCAGGGTCAAGGGGCAGAGCCCCCTGTGGGGGTCAGGGAGCGTTGCCCCCTGAAGCTGAAGGTTTTTCAGCAATTCTAGCCTGTAAAAAAGCCTCTCCTTGAACTAATTTCAGTTCTTCATACTAAGCAATTTCTGCCATAAAATAAGCTCTCCTAGAATCACTTTATCAGTCATTCCTTCAACCCAAAGGAGGTTTTAAACCCAAGTAATCACATAGCAAAAATGAGTACATATCTACATTGCTTTAGGTGGCATACATTAAATCAAATTGTAAACGTTTTACTTACTATGCCAGTGAAGCACATGCACAGTGTACACACAGGAGACCCCTCATTTTGCACAACTTTGGTCATCATGTCCAGCAGCACCACCAACACAGCCAGCACAGCACAGCACAGCACAGCACAGCACAGCGAAGTAGTGGTCTATTTCCTGTCTTGAGTTCCAGTTTTGTTTACTATGTCTGTTCAATTCTTTTATGATCTGTCTCCTCTACATTAGTTACTCCTTTTACTTTTTACATCTATCTGAATACAGTACAAAATGTGTTTAAGTTTTGTGTCTCTTTTAATGTACAAATTTTAAGTTATGTGTCTCTTCAAATATACAATTTTCAGTCCAAGCAATGTGAATGAGATGAAGACTACTTCTTTTTGCCTGATTTCTCAGCCATCTGCTTCACGAGCAGAGCCTGCTTTTTGTAAGGTCCAAACCTCATTCTCTTTGCCTCCTGTCTGTAATGTAATGTTCAATGGCTTTTCTCTTTGAAGCCGAATGTGTTCCTTCTGGAAAAGTTCAAACTTTTTCTTTCTTTCTTCTTTTTCTTTCTCCAAAATGTGGTGGTAAGTCTCTCAACTTTTCCAAGCACGACGAAAACGCTTCATTTTCGAGGCTCCTGTTCAGCCAATCCCATCGCCATTTGTTTGCCACACCAGCATCAATATCTTCTGTCGGAGAATTTCGCGGAACTATGTCTGTACGCTTTGGCATTTTTATTTTTTCCTTCTTTTTCTTTAATCTTGTTCAAATTTGATCACGTCGACCAAGAGCGGAAAGCAGTGGCGAATGTCACGAAAGCGCATGCACGGAAGTAGTCCTGCTCAATGCTACTTACTCGCGAGACGAAGGCTTGAAGCGAACGACCTCAAACGAACTAAAAGGGCCGGTCTCGTCGGGCGCGGCTCGCTTTTTTTTTTCTTTTTTTTTTGCTTTTCGCGGATTTCCGCGAATTCGCGGACATGTACCATGCCTGTTATCACATCGCATATCAACCATGCCTATCCACACATCAAAAATCCCTTACTCTCTCCATACACCCCACAATACACACATCCCTCCACATTTCATCTATATCCATTCACACACCAGGCACTCCCCTCCACCTCCCTGCCCCACCCCCATACTCCACAACAGCACACACCACCGTCCACTGGGCAGAGAAAGACAAAATCTCCATCCACCACACTGATGACACAGAACTACAGGGACTTGCACTGTCCACTGGGTAATAACCAGCTAATGTTCTTCCACTGTATTTCTGGGTTAAAACCACAAACTGCATCACACACTGACAATGATTCCACACGAAACAGCCTCTGCAAAGAGGCCTACACAATTTGGAGCGGTGAATTTTCCAAGCCGTTTCTTTCAAGATATACCACATGCAAACTGTGACACGTTCAAGCCCTTACATTGCACCAGTGACTGCTTAACTAGTGACAACATAAATTATCAGCAAAATCCACAAGCTAAATTTTTAATGTCAGTTTCTGTAAGTCTTCAATATTTTGCCCCGCAGTTTTAGTAGCAATGGAACAAATCGATGTGACACAAAAGTGTTGGCAATGGAATAAACCGATGCGACTAAAAGGTTTTTTATCATGTTAGGAATCTCAAGTAGGCCTTTTCAGTTCTCGTCTGCTGTTCAATAGTCAAGTGAGGCACATTATGTGTCTTCCATATTTATCAAGTTATGATGCTCAACACATGAAAAGAGATCACCATATAAAGTAGCTTCAAAACAGGTTACCTATTTCTTTCACAAGAAACACAAGAAACATCATGCTGTATGCTCATCTCTGCACGATATGCTGTTCATTATTGATGTGTAACACAGCTGTTTCCTAAAGAAGTACTTTCTGTATGCTACTTGTACTTTCGTCACCATTTCCATCCCAGCTGCTTTCTCCTGAAAGAATCTGCACCGAGTACTTACATAATCTGCTATATCTGCCCTCAGCCATAACTTTTCTGTGTGCTTCATTTTTATATGCATTTTTTTTTTCAGATACAAAAACAGGTTTAGGGTATGTGACAAGACTCAGGAGTGACTGGATTACAGGAGACAAACAGCTAGGTGGGGAGGGGGTGGGAGGGCCTTGTGTTTCCAAGGTCAAAAACACACTACATCCCACACTGACAACATCACTCACCCTGTCCAGTTCTCGGATGTGAGGGAACGTGTTCTTCCACTCTGTTTCAAGGTTAAACCTTGTTGCTGAAATCAATCACAAACAAACTAACATGAAACCAATGACAACAAGGTTAACTGCATCTGTTCAGTATTGACAAAAAAAAACATGTTCTTGTCCCCAAAGATGCCAAATGCACTGTGACTGAGAGACACCTTTTTATCCATGTTTTTTTTTTTTCTTTCGAAGAAACAGATTGGTAGTAACTCTACCACATAGTTCCTATTGTCAGGGTTTGCATCGTTCTGCGTATTTCATCAACTCAGATGACAAATTACTGACAAAATGATGGCTACCAATACCGCATATTTTCTTTTTTTTTTTTTGGTTCTTTCGCCTTCTTATTTTCTTTAGGCTGGGTGTTGGCAATGGGGGAGTGATTGCTGCATTCATACTGTTGATTTTTTCCAACTGCTATGACCAGCGTGTCAATTTTGTTTGATCTATTCACCGGGTGGGCCATACCAGAACTAAGCATTCCTATGGCCATCACTGCTCTAGTTCTCTCAGCTCCATAATGACTTGTGATGTCTTGTGGCAATATGTTTCATCTTCACTTGTCAAGTGACCACAAACAACAGACCGGCATTTCATTTCAGCTTGTAGGTCCACTCATGACAATGCAAAAAAGAAAACAAGGACACCTCCCACAACCCATTCTGTTTACTCAAGAAAAACAAAAACACAAAAACTGACTGTCACAGAGGGAATAAAACAATAAATACAGATTCATTTTCTGATCCAAAAAGAGGTTATTACAGAATTACTAAAATGTCATATTTACTGGTCCATTTTCTTGCAAAATAAGCAAAAATAGTCATTACAGTATGACTTAAAAGCTGACTGCGCACAAAAATCATTTAAACAGGTGTTCTGCTGTCATTCTGACAGAAAGCAAAACTATATGCATGCTCTCCAGGCCTTCCTGAAGCTGCTTTACTGTGGAAGTCTCTTGGACCATCATCTGGGGATTTTAGGGAGTCCTCCAAACAGTTCCACTTGCAAATGGGCTGGACAGGGGTGGTGTGGGAAGTGGGGTATAACTATTTTTAAAATATCATACATAGACTTAGATCTGCTTTAAATACATACATACGCATGCACAGCACACATGCGCACACACACACACACACACACACACACACACACACACACACACACACATCAAACACATGTGATGCAATGTAAAAAAAACTGACAGAGTTTGCCAGAGCTACCTGAAATAGCTGACTGTTACATCCCACCATGCTGAAAAAGGAGATAAAGCTGGAAGTGGAAACTAATTTTCTATTATGTTTGAACGCAATGCCAAGACTAATCAACCAAGCCGTTCAGAGTTCATGTCAGGCATGTAAGTTAAAGCATTCTGAGAACTTCTGCGTTGAATTTTTAGAGCATCCTTCCAGTTTGTAAAGAGTCAGGGACACATAAATGAGCATTACATGGCTACCAACTTTCTGGAGTTAAAATTCCAGAACAAAAAGGTGAAGGAAGTGAAGAGGGACCAGTTCAGTTTTTGACTTAAAGCATTTTTAACCCCTTATGTTTCACTTGACAACTGTGGGGTTTAAAAAGAAAATACATATTTCGTACATCTAACTGCCTATTAATATCCACATATCATTTTGGCTATATTCTGAAATACTTCCTTATCATCCCTACCATCTCAAATCAAAACAAAATTTTGAAATTCTGAACTTTTTCACTAAACTCGGGATTTCATAAATAATTCCTAAATTTGGGAAATTCCAGGAAAAAAAAAACAGAATGGCTGGCAGCTATGACGTTAACAGAAGCTTTTCACACACACACCCCTCCCCCCCCCCCCCCCCCCCCCCCCCCCCACAACACACACCCCCAGCCTCTTTTCTGATGCTTCCTGTTCAGGCCATCACTGAAGCAGACTTTAGGTGTCTGTATGTTGTACCACATCCTTCCCTCCTCCCCCCACCCCCCTCAACACTCTCCTTCCTCCACCCTTCCCCACACCCTTCCATTCTCCCACGCCAGACTGACCTTTGAAGGCATCGGCCTGCTGCTCCACCGACTCCCTAACCATCTTCCAGAAAGTCTCCGACACGGCCATGCTCAGGTTCTGAGTGGTCATCTGACTGGGCTTCAACACACCGTCCCTGCACACAGTCACTCTTGGGTTTTCTCCCTTTCAGTCGGCCTGCATGCGTTCTTCTCTTTTCCTCATTCAATCAGTTCTCTAGTCTGTTCAATACTGTGCTTTATTCAATTTACCTTTAATGAACTTTCTGCATGAAACAAATAAAGTAAAAAAAAAAAAATTTAAAACAACATTTGTGTATTTTTTGCCTCCATATGTAAACAGAGAAAAGTGATGGGTCTTTCCACATGAAGCAAAGTGAAGTTTAAAGTAATGAATGAAACATCATTTGTGTATTTTCCCCTCCAAATGTACACAAAACAAAAAAATAATAAAACTTAAAGCAAGAAAAAAAAAATGATGACTGACTTAAAGAGTCTTGACTTTCTGAAGAAGTGGTCCTCGTACTCCTTGATGCTGGAGATACTGTCGTTGGAGTTACCTGCATATTTTACACACACACACACACACACACACACACACACACACACATACACACACACACATAAATACACATACAACACAATAATACAGGGGGGAAATGCAACAACAGAAGCAACTATGAAAAAGTTTACATAAAACAAGAAAGGCAATGGAAGTGATTGCTGAGAAAATGTCAATATTAAAGTTTCCAATGGACACACATACACACATAAATACACACACAAAAAGACAACCAACTCAGTATGATTACAAAGATTCATTAGTATACACATACGTATGCGAGTCAAGATCTCCCAGCTCACTCACTCTCCCTCGTTATCCCTCAACAGACCAAAGAAGAGCTGATGAAAAACACAAGAACAGCACAGAAAGACAATGGGAGGGAGGAAAAAGAAAGCACAGACCACAGCTCAGAACAGACAAAAGAATAACATAGATGGTGATGGAAGACAGGAGAGACAAATAACTACTTCAGAAAGACAGATAAAATTAAAAAAACAAGATGCAAAGCATATAAACGTACTCCCAGTTTATCTTGAATACATGTTTAAAAAAAATCACAATCAAACATGCGTCATAATGTATTTCATCACTGAGATAAAAAAAATTGGTCAAGTACTTTCTGAGATATTCCATAAAGAAGAAAAACCGTTCGGGGTTGTTACAGCCATTAGTAACGGCTATTCTGGTAAAATAAACATTGGGCATCATCCGTGACCCATAACGAACATACCTACAAATTTTCAGAAAGATCAGCCCAGAAGTTTAGTCTTGAGCGAGTGGAACACATTTTGACCACGGACAGACACACACACAGACAGACAGACACACAGACAGCATTTCTTCGTTCCCATCGTAAAGTGCTCCCTGTTCTGTAAGAACTGGGAGTACAAAAAGGCCCTACAGAAAAGGAGCACCCCCCCTCCCCTCCCAAAAAAATCCACTCCCTCTAGAGGACAAGCAACTGTTGATAACCTGAGGACAGCTTTTCTAAGGGATGCTTTAACCTGCAAGGGATCAGTTTTGGCTGACTGATTGTTTTTCTTGTTCTCCTGCTCCCAGAACACTAAAATGTATGAGCAATGAGCAATGGACGAACGAAAACCAGAGGGGCAGAAAAATACAGAGGTTTAGACAAAAGAACATGGGGCGACAGCCAAAAGGACATAAAGGCACAGAAGACAGGACGAACAAAAGAGCACCACAGGAAGACAAACAGCAAAGGACACATAAAAGAACAGCACAGAAGCCTGCAGACAGACAAACGAGCAAACAAAGGTAATACAGAAGAGAGAAAAAAGACGAACACAGAAGGGTAGACAAAGAAAGAACAAAGAACACAGCAGGATGATAAGAAACAGACAGAAGAAACAAGAGCGCAAAAGGACAGGCACAAGACAGAAGAGATAAAACAAAGGACGGACAAAAACAAGGACAAAGAAGACCAGTCTAAAGACAGATAAAGAATGGTTCAGAATAATCGATTAACAAAACCCTAAAAGACAGAAGAAAAAAAAAACAGCAGCACAGGACAGACAATAGACAGACTAGACAAATACCACAAAATCCCACAAAACAGCACATGAAATAACAATTAACGCAGACAAACAAAAGAACAGCTCAGAAAGGCAGACAAACCAATGGCACATGACAGATAAAAAAAAACACAGCTGATCAAATCACATCATAAACAGAATGACAAAAAGACAGCTTAAAAAAGACAGAAGAAAACCACACAACAACAACAAAAAAGGACAAAATATCAGCAAGATGGACACACAAATATACAGCACAAACAAAAGGCCAGCATAAAAAAAACCAGACCAAAAAAAAAAACCAGCAAAGAATAGACAAAAGACCAGCACAACAGAACAGACGGACGACAACCCACCTCGGCCTGTGACCACCGCAAAGTATCCCAAAGCCTTCATAGGAAACAGCTGGCCTTCCAGAATCTGTTTGATCTGTATGCACAGCAACAGACTACCATGACCATCTGATCTGTACACACAGAGTATATCTACCATCTGTTTGATTTATAAACGCACCAACAGAGTTCTGTTACCATATGTTTGATCTCTACACATACCAATAAAGTACTGTTGCGGTTTGTTTGATTTGTGCACATATCAACACACCACTATCTGTCTGACCTGTATTTGGCTATAACAGCATGCCATTACTATCTGTTGACCATACCTATTTATTTGATCCTAGTGACTGACTACTTGTCTGTTTCAAATGAATTCTGCACAAAAGGTAAAAAAAAATAAAAATAAGCAAACAAAATAACTCCCAGACCAGATTCTGGAATACAGATCACTGTTTTAGCTTTTAGACCCTATCTACATACTTTTAAATCTGAATGATCTGATATCCTCACCAAACCTTCTTCAAGAGATGCAAGACTGTGGCCAGGGAATAGACAAAAGAACTAGGGCGACTGGTGTTCAGAACAGATACTGGGAACAGGCAGAAGAACTAGGGTGACCACTACTCAGACTTAGGGCTGAAAACAGGCAGCAGAAATGGGGCGACCACTGTTGAGACTGGGAGCAGGCAGGAGAAACATGGTGACCACTATTCAGACTTAGGGCTGAAAATAGGCAGCAGAAATGGGGTGACCACTGTTGAGACTGGGAGCAGGCAGGAGAAATAGGGTGACCACTATTCAGACTGGGAATTGACAGGACTAGGGTGACCATCCTGTGACCAGAAACAGACATGAGAAGTAGGATGACCATTGTTCAAAATGAGGACTGGAACTGGCAGGAGAACAATGGCAGCCACTGTTCACATTGGAAACAGACAGAAGAACTACGGTGACTATTGTTCACACTGGGATCAGGAGACCAAGGAGACCAGTGTTTAGACTGGAAACAGACAGAAGAATTAGGGACGACCAGTGTTCAGACTAGTCACAGGGAACAGATAGCAGAACTAGAATTAGGGCGAGCACTGTTCACAATTGGATTGTCAATAGATGAGAGTTACATTTGGAGGTCATAGTTTAAACCTGGTCTCTCATGTGAATTCGGGCAGCTCTTTCACGAAAGAGCCAATCGAAAGTAAGTTTAATGTATTTTGACAATCGCGTCACCCTTTAAGTATACATCAACACATAAATACACAGACAAAAAACAAAAACGAATTTTCATCAATCTAGTTTCTAATTCAGATTCTTCACACTGAAAATCCACTTTAGCTTCAAAAAAAAAAAAAAATCAATGTTGTTTTCTAAAAGGGCTAGAGATCAAAAATGAATTTTTACTATAATGTTCAACAAAGAAATAATGCTTTCTGATTGGTGGGAACAGCTGTCAGGTTGTTCTTTTTTTACCTTACCCTTGGTTTGACATCTAGGTTGTATAGGCCGCTCCCCCCCCCCCCCCCCCCCCCCCCGTCACTTACCCTGTCAGGGTTGTACAGGCTGCTCTCTGCCATATCCACCTTGGTGAGGACGAAGATGGTGCGTTTGCCACTAGGATCCATCTGGTTGACCAAGTCAGTCACGTTGCTCCGCTCAGCATCTAGTGAACCATCTGCGAACAGCATGCGTTGACTTTGACCCAACACATACTATGACCCCTGTTAGTATACACTGTATATACTTAAGATTAAGATTAAAATTATAGTCCCGTCAACAGCAAAGGGTTATCTCAGGACTGTCACGTTTCAATCTACCACGTATATATGTTAAAACTGAGTCTGATTAAACACACACTGCAGTCAGAACAACACAATGCCACACCACACCAACCCACCCTGTATACAAAGGATGATGGCGTTAGGGTTTTCCATATACGTGGAACAGATGTCCTTGATGGCATCTTTGGTGTCAGGGGCCATCACATTTGTCACCGTCTGCATCACACGACAAAAACAAAGTATGCGCCATTATTATGAGAAAGGAGTTAATATGCATCACTCAACAAAAACAAAGTATGTGCCATTATTATGAGAAAGGAGTTAATATGCATCACACAACAAAAATAAAATATCTGTTATTATTATGAGAAAGGAGTAGCTATACATCATTCAACAAAAACAAAGTATGTGTCATTATTATTAGAAAGGAGTTAATATGTTCAATTCTCCAGTGTGGACATCTTTCATTAATATTTAAAGAGACTTCATCTGGCAGTACCGGACAGGAATCTGAATTCTCCCAGCTACAGGTGCAACTTTAACAGCCACCTGCATCTCTGCACCTACAAGAGGTCAGCCTGAAGAAGTTTCCTTAACTGTCTCATCTACAATGCTCCCTCTCCCCCATCCCCCCTTCCTCCCCTCTCTACTTATCCTCTTTCTCCTCCCTCACCTCCCTCATCATCCCCAACCCACCCCCAGTCAAGTACACACAGGGTTCATACCAATTAGTCAGAACAAAATTCCATACTTTTCCCATACCTTTTCAAGACCTCAGCAATATTTTTCCAGGACCAAAATCCAGGACTAAACCCACCCCCCAATCTCACCTCCCACTCACCCGGCACCTCTCAACCTTCATATTATATATGCAGGCTTCACACACACACACACACACACACACACACACACACACACATTATATACACACACACTCGCATGCACACAAATGCAAGTGAACACAACAGAATGAACAATTCACTTACCAATCAATGAATCATGGTCACACTGCCAGCACTTGAATCACACTATCATTCAGTCACAGTTCCTTTACCATTAGATGTAATTTTAAAATTTACACAATTCCACTCACACCTGAAAATGTATCTTGATCCCAGTTTTACTTTTTGATTTCTTCCACTTTCTCATTGATCAGACTTGAGCAGGTCTTTCACACAAATTTCCAGTTTCCTCTTCTTTGCTCACACTGCCAGCACTTGAATCACACTATCAGCTGTAAGCAGGTCATTCTTAGTGACAGCCTTGTCTAGTGTGCCCTGGATGCTGGATAAATCACTTGCAGATGTAGATGGTTCACATCCTGATGCTGAAGTGGACTGCTGAACACCTGAACTGGAAACAGAAAAAAATGTTCAATGCCATCTATAACTGTATACACGTTTTCGTAATATATACTCTGTGTGTGTGTGTGTGTGTGTGTGTGTGTGTGTGTGTGTGTGTGTGTGTGTGTTGTGTGTGTGTGTAAATCAGTGAGCAAGACAGACAAAGCAGCCAAGTGAGAGAGACAGACAGAGAGAGACAGACAGAGGGAGACTGAGAAACAGACAGACAGAAACGGACAGATGAGATACATTTTTATTTTGTTGCATGATGTTCAAAATAATTACACACTAACTACATTTTTCTTTTTTTTTCTTTTATGATAAAAACGCTATTTTAAATTCTGTATCTTCTTTAAAAAAAAAAAAAAAAAGAAACTCACCAAACAAACAATTCCTGAATGGATACTGATCATGTGTGTGTGTATATATGTGTGTGTGTGTGTGTGTGTGTGTGTGTGTGTGTGTGTGTGTTTAAATCAGTGAGCAAGACAGACAAAGCAGCCAAGTGAGAGAGACAGACAGAGAGAAACAGAGACAGACAGACAGAGGGAAACTGAGAAACAGACAGACAAACGGACAGATGAGATACATTTTTATTTTGTTGCATGATGTTCAAAATAATTACACACTAACTACGTTTTTCTTTTTTTCTTTTATGATAAAAACACTATTTTAAATTCTGTATTTAAAAAAAAAAAAAAAAAAAAAAAATCACCAAACAAACAATTCCTGAATGGATACTGATCATGTGTGTGTGTGTGTGTGTGTGTGTGTGTGTGTGTGTGTGTGTGTGTGTGTGTGTTTACTTATTATGCATCAGCATGTGCCTTGTTTTGCAGATTGATTAGGAAACATGCATCCTATTCCCAGTACAAACACCCGCTTAAAAAAAAAAAAAAAAAAAAAAGGAGCTAGGAAGCCCCGTTCAAAAAAAAAAAAAAGTAAGAAAACTCGGGAGGGGAGAGAGAGAGAGAGAGAGAGAGAGAGAGAGAGAGAGAGAGAGAGAGAGAGAGAGAGGTCATTCTGGTCTTCAACTTACCTCCCACTGGCTGTAAAAAAGTCATTCATCGTCATCGTCGACCCTGTCGACTTACTCGCAGCCTGTGCCAGAAACACGTGTTTCTTCCCCGACATGTGGCTTTTCAAGGCCGCTTCACCCATGTTGGACACATCGAAGTCTTTTTGACACAGGCAACAACGGGCTCGAAATTTACTGCCGTCCGATGCTTTTCCGATCCAGTACTGGTACTGGCTATTGGTCAACCACGCTTGGCTGAATACACACTTCCCCATTTTTTTTAATTCTTGCTGCAGGCGCAAACCATGGAGAAGAAATGATAGAACGGAAGTTGGGAGGCGGGGGGGGGGCTGGAAAATTGCGCACATGCGCACTCGACACAAGGGAGACTACTCGGACGGCAAAAAAATAATTCTGCTGTTCGGATGCGCGAGTGTTGACGGGGTGGCAAATCGACATCGACCTTTTCCGAAATTTGATGTAAACAATTTTGTTTCAATTCATGACTTGAACGTTCATGATGGAACTCTGGAAATTCCATGACTTTTCCAAACCCTGCTGGGTAAAAGCAAATTTTCCAAGACTTTTCCAGCCCTGGAAAAGCCTTTCCCATTTTTCCAAGACTTTTCCAGACTTCCAGGACTCGGTACGAACCCTGTACACAGCCACAACCAGTTGTTTTTGTTCCTGTTTGAGCACCAGCACTGCACAGGAAGCCATCAACACAGTTTGTCATGGGGCAACCCCCATGGCAGATACTGCAACACTGCCGAGTCATTTTGGTGGAGTTCAACAGTGCATGTGCTGATCCAACATTCACAGAAATGGGGAGTTTGTATTATACTCCCTGTTTGGCTAGTATACTTACCATGTCAGACCATAGCATTAGAGTCTGACATGGTAAGTATACTAGCCAAACAGGGAGTATAATACAAACTCAGAACATCAGCTACAAAGCCCCAAATTGACAACAATCATTGCTTAGTCGTGGACCCTGCATGCATGAGCATCGCTTTGTGGTGGGCACGCCACATCCTTTCAGTAACATCTGCCATGAATTTGCCATACAAACTCACCACAAGCATGGGGAGAGAAGAGAGAGCGAGAGAGAGAGAGAGAGACAGAGAGAGAGAGTGACAGAGAGAGAGACAGAGAGACAGAGAGAAAAGAACGCATCTTTTCATAAGAGAACACGTCTTTTCATTCATTTTTTCGCTTTTTTTTCTTCAAAGACATGAATTCAGATTATCAAACACAATATATAAATACAAACCAGGATTCTGGCTTCATCACACGATGCATGCATCCTAACAACTCAGCATTACATGTAACAGGCACTCTTGTTTCCAATGATGTACACAAGAAGAGCATCAATGTAAACCCTTGAGAGCATACTAACATTCGAACACTGCAGTTCAAATGCAGACAGCTCCACTCACCGATATGATTCCTGGAAGATCCACCAGCACCATCCTCTGTAGACCTGGACCTTTGACTGACATGGAGATACACTGCAACACACACACACACACACACACACACACACACACACACACACACACACACACACATCATCATCATCATCGTAACCCTCTTCAACTTGTTTCTTCAACTGAACTGGGGTGCAAGCAATACTCACGTTTTTATTTTGTGAGAACAGCTAAACTGTTTTTCTGTCAATTTCTTATTCTAATGAACTATACTGTACATAACCACTTTACAGACTGCAAAGCATAAAAAATTCTTTTGGACTGAAACAGAAACCAGTGGCAGGCACTTAACTCCGCCCCTGCCTCTCCCCTTTGATGAGAGTGGAGATCTTATTCTACGCAGGTCATGGAATGTTTAAATCAACACACTGTGTAAGCAAACGAGGGTGAAGAGGTGGGGGGGCGGGGGGGGGGGGGGGGGGGTAACTCAAAACTCACCGCCCAAACAGAACTATCATCTGTCTTTTAAGAAACCAGATACAAATGAACAATAAAAAAAAAAAAACATAAAAAAAAGAGGTTGTACATCCCCCACACTTGAATGCATAGATTCCCTTGTGCACACACACACACACACACACACACACACACACACACACACACACACACACACACAGAGCAGTGTCTACAAACCTCTTGGCTGACAGTCTGTCCTTCACGTACACTGGCCTTCATGCGTAGCTCCACCTCTCTCCTCAACGCTGCCAGCTGCACAGCACAGCCAACATCAATACACACAGAGTCACTGGCTGATCACAGTTCCATCAACATTCTTGAAGACTGTAACTGAACACAAACTGACAGATCGCATCATGATTCAACTAGCATTCTTACACACTGCAAGTGATCAACAAAGTCGGAATGATTCCATCAACATTCTTACGAACTGTTGCCAAATATTATCACTGAGTAATGAACAGTCAGAAATGAATTTTCTTACAAACTGTAGCCAAACATTGTCACCGAGTAGTCAACACAGTCAGAATGATTCCATCAACATTTTTACAAACTGTAGCCAAACATTATCACTGACAGACCAGCAGAGTGATTCAGTCCACTTTGCTAAGACAACAATTCAAGACAATGGATGACAGCACTTGACAAATTGGTATCTAACACTGGAAACTGCAAGCTGACACTCACATCCGACTCTTTGGTGAGGTCAAACTCTCGGCTGCTGTCTCTGAAAGCCGCCACATGGTAAGGGCCTTCACTCAGTGTCACCATGACTGGAGAGCGTGTCATCATCTCCCCTGAACCCCTGAAATCACAATCAATGTAACACCGTCCCCCTGAAATAATTACACAGTCCCCAATCGCCCACTTCACCTTACACATCATCCACCATAATATGTGTAGTACCTAGCCCCCCTGAAATTACAACACACGCATAACACCAACACCCTGAAATGTTAACACTTAACACCGGCCCCATAAAATCACAACACATGTAAAACCGAACCCTGAAATCGTAATACATACACCACTGTGCCCCTGAAATTGTAACACATAACAAGGACCTCTTGAAATCAGAACGCATACGTAATTAAAACCCGAAATCACAGCAAACACTAATCTCTTGAAATCATAACACACCAAACACTGACCTGAAATAGCAACACTTCCAACACCAACATGCTATCACAACAAACGTAACGCTGAACCCTGAAGTCACAACATGCACAACACTTGACTTTCTGAAATAACAGTACAGATAACACTGACCCCTGCAGTGCAATGGCAACAAACATAACACAGATCCCTGAAATCACAACATACATAATAATGACCCCCTGAAATCACAACACATCACACTGACCCCCTGAAATCACAACACATCACACTGACCCCCTGAAATCACAACACATCACACTGACCCCCTGAAATCAAAGCACATATAACACGGACCCTGAAATCATCCTCTTTTTTTTAATGACACCGATTCCCTGAAATTGATTTACAGATAATACTGACCACCCTAAATCATAAAACATAACCTGATTCCCGAAATAATAATACATGTAACACCGACCCCTTGAAATCATAACACATATAACACTGACCCCTGAAATCATAACATACATTAGTAATACTGACTTCCTGAAATCATAATACATAAAACAATGGCCCCTGAAATAACAAGCATAACACCAATTCCAACAACAACAAAAACAAATACATGAGAAAACGTTGCACAAGCATCTGAGCAGATCCAGCACCCATACACCAAACTCTCTCCATTCCTGTCTTTTTCTTGTGAACAGGAATTACAAACTAAGGCTTGTACAGCAGCATGACCAGGGAACTGCAAATTTTCAGCTGAAGTATTATTTCCAAGGATCTTGTGCATTTCAGGGTGGATAAAAAGGGTGTACTCTGTGGACAACATTCTAATCCTGTCATATGTGTGGACCAGTTAAAAAGTTTGGTGATTACAATAAGTCACTGTGTCACACAGAATTTGTGTGGCATGGAAAAAAAAGAGCTCACCTCTGATGTGTCTGAATGGCAATTTGAGTTCAAGTGAGTGCACCGTGCATCACAGTTTCAGATAGTTGATAGCTTGAAAGGTCAGCACTTCTCTTTGTGACAATTAAGGTTTCTTTTCTTTCCTTTTTTCTTTGTTTCCTTTTTTAACTTCTCTCTAAGAAAACACAAGAGTCCCCCACTTCTTGCACCCTTTTAATGCTCCTTTCTTTAAACAAAGAGAAATTTGCTGAATGGCTGCCGAATAACACTTATTGGCTATATATACAACTTCTGTGCATATTTGCCAATCAATCTGACAGAACATAATGCTTTTCTCTATATTATATTTTATTCACCCAATATACTGGTTGTATTACAGGTAAACTGGCAAACAGCAACATCAATATCTTACAGGTTCCCAGGTATGTATCAACATTAAAAGTTTCTCAATGTTTTGCTAGAATACTCTTACCTTGGGAAGATGCGTGCTTGTGCAATCATTTCCAACACACTGGTTTTCCCAGAACTCTGATCTCCAATGACCACAACCTGCCACACACAGGGCACTGTAATCATACCACCTGCCTCACACATGGCATTGTAATCATACCACCTGCCTCACACATGGCATTGTAATCATACCACCTGCCTCACAAACGGCATTGCAATTATACCACCTGCCTGACAAAGGGCACTGTAATCATACTACCTGCCTCACAAAGGGCATTGCAATCATACCACCTGCCTCACAAAGGGCATTGTAATCATACTACCTGCCTCATAAACGGCATTGCAATTATACCACCTGCCTCACAAAGGGCATTGTAATCATACTACCTGCCTCACAAAGGGCACTGTAATCGAATCATGTGCCACACACAAGGCACTGTAATCATACCACCTGCCTCACAAAGGGCATTGTAATTATACCACCTGCCCCACAAAGGGAATTGTAATCGTACCATGTACCACACACATGGCATTGTAATCATACCACCTGCCACACACAAGGTGTTGCAATCATAACACCTGCCACGACACAGGGCATTGCAACCATATCATGTACCACATAAAGAGTATTACAATAGTTGCTTCTGCCATATTAAGGTTAGTTGTAAAGTGACGTGACTGCAGGCAGAAATCTAAACAAATTTTTTAAAGTATTTGAAATAACTGTACCAGATAACACTGACCAATGAATCACAAGATGCCTTTCAACCTCTTAAGTCTTCTTCAGGTAAAACAAACAACATTCAGGACAATGAAAACAAAGAACCAGCAATCGCTTATCTTTTCGTATCAGGCGCAAGATGGGTGCTGAAAGGAAACAAGGCCATTGGGAAGGTGGGGACCATGGAAGTTAAACTAATAACTGACAATAATGATAATATTGATAACAACAGCAATAATAGTACTGATAGTGATAAAGATAAAATTATTCAACTACTAAAAGGAGGATTACTATCACTTTTGGTGATAATATGACGATAGCAGTCATAGTATTAATAGAGGGCTATACACAGAAGAGGAGAAAGGAGAGGGGTTTGAGGATAGTAAAACAGCATGTTCTTTCTTTGTTTTTTGTTTTCTTTTAATTACTGAATGATATGATATAATAGTGATGATAGTAATAATGGCTGAGTAATAATAATAGTAAAAACAGAAATGATCAACAAATAAAAAGCAAAGAGTACTACTGGATGGCACTACGAGCCCAGCAATCATACACCGTGCCACATAAGAACATAACAACCATACCATGAGTCACGTAAAGGGCATTATGATCATCATCTTTGTCCTTACACAGGCACACATGTCTCACACAAAAGACATTATGATTACCACCAGCTGCCACACTCAAGCTATTGCAATCACACCACCTATCACTACAATGTACCATGAGCCACACCTGGTAAAAACAACTTAAAAGCTGGGACACATCGCAGATTACAAAGTTAGCTCACGCGGACCTTTCATCTTTATCCAAATTAAGCTATTTCCAATACATACTGGATGTGTTTCCCCGACTTCGTGCATACCAAAATGTATGCTTCTGACTCATATAACCAATCCCAAGGTTGTATCATATGCCTCTTTATATCCAGAGAAACCTGGCAGTTTTTATTCCCAGACAATTGAACATTTTGACCCTTTTAACAAGTTCAAATTTTCTACTTCTCTGTTTGCAGTGGGCAAAAAAAATTCAGTACACAACATGAAGAATAGCTGGTGGAAAATGCATGCTTTTGTTAACAATGTCCAGATTCCATCACCTCATATTTGACAGAATACATTTACTATTTGTGTGTCAGACAATGAAACAACTGGATACACATCGAAGTACTCTGTATTTGACACAGAAATGTGAATAGCTCTGCTTTGATTTCTTCCCTAGCCAGCTGCAGTGCTCTTTAATGTATATTCGTTTTCTGCATCCTCCTGCTTTTCACAATTCTGATGTTAGAACACAAGGGCTGTCTGCCCAGGCCTCACAAATGCACGGCAACTTATGTAAAAAAGGAGAGATTTTAAGTCATGAAGCAGAAGATCAACAATGCATTTCTCCAGTTCAGAAAGACGCACTCCTTACAGACGGGAACTGTATCTGAAGGTGAAAATTGTAGCAAATCTTAAAAAGAAAAGTTATTGGTTCCGCAAAACAATCCAGACAAACAGATTATAGGACAAAACATGACGCATTTCACCCTCATAAAATGAAAATATTTAAATAATAAGAGGAGGAATACTACCCCTTTGGTGACAATATGATGATAATAGTTGTAGTGTTAACAGTGGCTAAACACAGACGGGGAGAAAGGAGAGGGGTTAGAGGATAGAACAACAGCAGGTTTGTATTTTTTGTTGTTGTTGTCCATTTTCAAGTTAAAATATTTTGGGGTGGAGGTGGGGGGTGGGGGTGGGGGGTGGCTTCCAAGGTCTCCCCTCACACTAAAGCCTTTGAACAATCAAGACTGAGTGTCAACTGTGTGCGAGAGGAAACAAGAACAGTGATGCATACATAGAAACATGCTTTTTACACAGTTGTCACCCATGACAGTGACCTTACTCTAGACAGACTGTCTTCGGCATCGTGACTGGAATCAAACTGACCTTCCCCTGGAATCAGTGAAATAACTCCAGACAGTCTTCAGTGCTATGACTGGAAACAAAGGGACCTTTTCCTGTTGTCAAAGTGACCTTACCTAGATTCAAAGGGACCTTACTCAGGAATCAAACTGAAGTTGCCCTGAAATCAATGTAACCTTACCCTGGGCAGATTGTCCTGAGTGTTGTAACTGGAATCGAAGTGAGCCAGCTCGTCCAGCACCTCCGAATACATGTCAATCAATGATTTCTGCACAATCATCACACATCAATCAGTGACACTTGCACAATTATCACACATCAATCAGTGACACTTGCACAATAATCACACATCAATCAGTGACACTTGCACAATTATCACACATCAATCAGTGACTTCTGCACAATTATCACACATCAATCAGTGATTTCTGCACAATCATCACACATCAATCAGTGACTTCTGCACAATCATCACACAATCATCACACATCATTCAGAGACTTTTGCACAATTATCACGCATCAATTAGTGATTTCTGCAGCATCACAGTAGAAAGAAACTCGTGGAGAGCGTGGCAGCAGAGAGTCCTCAGAAGAGAAGCCCCCTTCAAGCATGAATCTGTGACTTTTACACAGTGACTTTAACATTATCATCATCCATCAATCAGCGATTTCTGCATAATCATCACACATCAATCAATGACTTCAGCACAATCATCGCACATGTCAATCAGTGATTTCTGCATAATCACCACACATGTTAATTAGTTACCTCTGCACATTCATACACATCAATAATTACTTCTGCACAAATGCCGAACATGTCAATCAGTGACCTCTGCACAATCATACATCAGTTACTGACCTCTGCACAATCACTGCACATCAATCAAGGATTTCTGCACGATCACCACACATCAATCAAAGATTCCTGTACAATCACCATGCATCAATCGGCGACTTCCACACAATTATCATTCATCAATCAGTGACTTCTGCACAATCACACACATCAATCAATTGATCGTTGCCAAACTAGGCTTGAGTCGCCAAGAAGACACCACAAAGTAGGTTTTATAATCATTCTCAACATTCAGAACTTTAATGCATTTCAAGCACTTTCAATGCAACTGAACTTGTATATCTCACACACACACATATACTATGATTCTAAACATAACCAGGTCTTGCTTCAAATATAATGCGCACAAATGACAAAAAAGGGAAAAAAAACGGGCACACATTCTGTACAGAGCACTGAACTCATAGCTCACAACCATGTACATTTCACTCACAATACCTTTGCTGTTCAGTGATACCTATACCTTCATGTCGTGCAGTGTTCCTACCTTCATGACACGTCGTTTGCCAGTGCGTTGTTCTCTCAGGATGAGCTGTTTGCGCAGCTCTCTGTTGTCTTTCTCAAGTCTCTCTATCTCTTTCTGGTATCGCACCTGGAAACCAGCCAACCACAATCATCACACTATAACCCTATGGAAATGAATGGGAAGAAATTCTAGGACACCATATATGGATATCCATACAATAATGTTCACATCGCACGTCACATCAATACGCTTCAATGTCCATTCACACACACTCACACACACACACACACAAACACACACACACACACACACACACACACACACACACACACACACACAACAATATGGCTGCAGGCACACAGAAAGACAGGACAGAACTGATGAAATTTTAAACAAGTAACAAAGCCAACAGGGAATGAGGTTCAACAGGGGCAAGATGGACAGTGGGCAGAAAAAGGCAATCAAAATGTATAACAGATCAGAGATGCAGTCCCGGTAATACTGCCATAAAGTGACTGCGCTGAGCCACAAACAGAGGAAAGGAACAACTGAGTGTTGTGAGAGTTGAAAGGGGTAAAGCAAGACAGAAAAATTCCTGATAATTAAGTCATGTTCAACATCTGGCAGATCTGAGAATCTAAAATTTCTGCTGTTGTATTTTTTTTCCAAGAATCTGGTGTATTTCAGGGGAAATTAATGTACTGTTTTGGCACGTCTAAGGGTATGTACATACGTGTGGATTACTTATAAAGAGATTCTGATCAGTCACTGTGTTACGCAGAATTTGCATGGTGTTCAACATCGAGATGAGTCCAAACGGCCCTTTGAAATCACGTGAACATACTGTACGCTAACATGCACATACCTAAATGCACAAAAAAGTGGGCACTTCTCCATGTATCTGATAATCAAATTTTTTTAATTAACTTCGCTTGCTTCTCTTTTTTAACTTTTGTCTAAGTTAACACAAGAGTCCTCTGCATCATGCTTGCCATCATGGCGACTTCCACTGAAGCAAATGGACATTTCTGCCTGCCTAACAAAAATCAACCCTTAGCTGTACACATAACAATTATAAAGACAGGTAAATCAATTTGACAGAACATAAATATTTTCTTCTGACATATTCTTCATTCAACCACTATACTGGTTGTATTACTAGTGTGGCAGCTGTTTAAAGGAAGAAACAGAAGGGTGCTCCATTGGGAAAAAAATGAAAATCAAAGACAAACGGCTTTTTGCGTATACTAAAATTGGTGAAGCTCTAACAGGCTGTGAAGAAAGATTACCTTTGGCTGGACTGAATGTGTGTGTGTATGTAAGATATTCTGTGAGTCTTTCTTTATAAGTAACAGAATAGATCAAACACTATCCTGTCAGGAAAAGGGAAATGAAATACGTCAAATGATACACAATCATTTAAAAAAAACCTAAAACCTGTAAGGAAAAGGAAAACAAAAGTAAGCTGAATGATAAACAGTCATAAAAAAAAAACAACAACAACAACAACCACACCAAACCATTCTGTGATAAATCATGAGCGAAAGACATTTGAAAAGAATACATCTAACAACAAATATTGCAAAACACATGACAAACAGAACACACCAACAGTTCAACACTGAGGTAGGATGATAAACAATGTACATTCCATGATAAGCAGCGAGAACACATTAAGTCAGTTTATGACTTTATAGCCAAGGCGACTGCAGAGGCCACATCAGGACTGTAACAAAGCCAGTTAAAGTCGGAACTATGTTAATTAAGAGAAGGCTACTTGCTGTAACAAAGCCAGCTAAAGTTAGTTAAGAGAAGAAAGCTATTTCAGGATCCCATAACCCAATGGCGGTAGCGGGAGTGAACTGTCAGAGGTCCATCATATGTAGGGCACGGCAAGACAAGCAGGGTCCATCCCCCTCTTCTGCTGCCTTTAAACTTCCCTGAACTGAATCAGGGTGGACAGAAACTTTAAGTCGAAAAAAAGTCCGACCCTACCTGTAGTTCAAACTCACATACATCAGCTCCACAGGGTAGAGTGTAGAAACAGAATCACCATTACAATCACAACACCTTGGGTCTGATTTGAAGGTCAATCAATGAAACTGACAGTTCCTTTCAATGGGTTGAAATTTTGGGGAGAGAAAGGGGGGAGAGGGAGTTGGTACTTTTTACCAGTAACATCATCACCTTTAATGATAAATAATTAGAAAAAGTAGAAAACAAGAACACTGGACATACTGTAGGACACAAAGCACGGAAGATTCAGACTGCTGACATGTCTCACCCACCTGTATCTGCATCATTTCATCCTGCACCTGCTCCAGCCTCTGTTTGTCCTCCATCGGCTTCAACAACACAGAGAACAAAAGAAAGAATCAAGATCAAAATAACAGCAGGATATTTCTTCTTCTTCCTTCTTTAGTATTGGCAGCCAACTTCCAACAGGCTGATGATTCTGCTGTGCTTAGATGTCCTAAGGCTTCTGGAGAAAAAAAATCTGAAGTGCATGGCCCCAAGGCTGCTGTGCTGATATATGTGGAGCTGATGACAGGTAAAAAAAATTTTCTGGAGGAGGAGAAGGTGGTGGAATGGAGGAAGGAGGTAGGAGGGGAGTCGGTGATAGTGGGGAAACCAGACCAGAAGATAAAACTACACCAATGACACCACCCTGGACTGGAGAGATTCCATGGATCACAGGCACTGTCACAGCCTCAACTGGTAGGATCTTCCATCCTGTGATTGTGCTGGGGAAAAGGGTCTTCTACCTGGCACACCTGTTCCTCTCCCAACATCAATTCACCATGTAACTCACACTCAAAGGCAACAACACACCTACATCCACACCCCTACATATCACCCCACTTCTCAGCCACACATAAACACACTCACAAGCAAAGGTAGTCTTGAAAAACCAGGAAGCACAGGCATGAAATGGAACATTATGTAAAAGACGCATGGCATTTCACATCATCATACACATGGCACAAAATCTGTGAATAAAAAAGCTGTGAGAACATTTAAAATAAAACTATTAATCTCCTTTCCAATAAAAAGAGCTGCACCCTAATGGATGTACCAAGTCTCGTTTACAAAACAGCAATCCAAAATGCCAGATCAAATCAGGCACAGGTCTGACAGAGAGCAAAGACAAAATTCATGAGAGATAGAGACAGCAACAGCAGATGTGTAAGAGATACAGAGACAGAGACAGAGACAGAGAGGGAGAAAGAAAGAGAGACACAGAGAGAGAGATGTGAAAGAGAGAGAAAGACAGAGACAGAAAGAGAGACAGAGACAGATAGAGAGAGAGAGAGACAGCGACAGAGAGCAGAGATAAACTTGCCTTTCTCTTCTCTGGCCTCTCCTCAGCAGCACGGTCTCTGGCCATGCCAACTTCAGGGGCAGTAAAACCCAGTGTCATGTCTGCATCTGAAGGAGTCCAAATTACTGCTCCTGATACCAGTGTACAAGCTAATACACACACTGATCCCCCCTCACAACCTCTGAGATTCCTTGAGTTCAAACCACCCAACAATCACACTGATCATTCATAACCCTACCTCTAGCTGTTCTTCACCCTCTCCTTCCCCCGTGACTTCCATAATTCAGGCAAGCCAGGAAACACACTGACACCCCCATCCCACACACTTCTCCACTGACTTCCAACAATTAAACACACTAATAAATAAGAACGACAAGTCCCCTCTGATTTCCAACATTTACATAAGCCGATAAACAGCCCTCTCACCCCTTCCCCTCTTATTTTCAGAACCAAAGCAAGCCAATTAACACAACTCTCGTGCCCATCAATCCCATCCCCCTTCCTATTTCCACTTGATTTCTAATATTCAAACAAGATACTTAACCATATCCCACCCCCCACCCCCTACCCCTTCTCTCTCCCTCCCTCTGATTTTCAATATTCAAACAAGCTGGTAAACGTAATGACTCCACCACTCTAACACTTTCTAATACTCAAAACAGGCAATAAGCAATAAGGTAAAGCATACATGCTAAATAAGCATACAGACATTTATGCTTACAAGTGTATCCTATAGAGAATCACAGTACAGTACGCGTGCATGCGTGTGTGTTTGTGTGTGTGTATGTGTGTGTGATTACTAAAGACTACACTACTTGCTGATACAATAGCCACTCCAGTTACAGTGGTCCAGCTTTAACTTGGCTTCAGCTTGCTCAACTCAAACACACTGTTTGTTCTACACTGTGCACTCTGAGAGAAACCTCCTGAAATGTCATAAGACTACTGGTTACTCTCTGCAGTTCCTTCCCTTTATGAATCCCAATTACACTGTTGAAAATCAGCAATAACGATGTGTACAGATGATGCTGTCTCATCCCTTTGATGGCTGCTAATGAGTATGCTCATCAGTGAGAGAGAGTTGCTCTCAAAAAGAATGGCGCAAACAGGTCAGGTAACCAGCAGGGTTTGTACCGATTTCTGATGTGCACATTCACTGATTTTCCCATGACTTTTCCAGCACAATCTTGGCTGTTCCAATCTCTATTTGCTAGCAAGCCCTGTTGATAGCTCACAGCAGCCACACTAGACAGAATGGAAATCCACAAAATGTGCATGAAATGCTCTGCTTTTCTTATGCTTTTATCCTAAGAAAAACTGAAGCCAACAAACATAAAGTTATGTGTGAATAAGCATCTTGAATACACACCTTTCCAGATCTTGCTCATGTATTTTATTTGCTGTACAGAAGATGGGCATGTGAGAGTATGCACACCGCATGAACCAGTTCCAACAGTATTGAAATGTTATGCTGCATTACTACAAAAGTAACAATACGAAAAACATGCAATACATAAACCGCGCTGGTGACCTACTCATTTTTGAGTGCACCAGCTTTTAAGGAAGAAGAAACAGCAGAATTTTATGTCCTCGATTACAAGATTCCATAAGCTTAAACAGAGTTGTGTCCTTCCCTATACAAAAAAATTTAACATGTAGAGCTGCCAAGGCCCGAAAAGCACTTAAGTATAAAAAGATGAAGAATGTTGATTTTGTAGTGTAGCATTACAAATCTGAGTGTTGCTCTTGTATGTGAAATCACAATTCATATTCATAGCTCTATCAGTTGCACTTTGCTTGACACCCAACATAGTGACAAAGTAAAAAGACTGCAATTTCCCTGCAATTTCACATGATTTTGACTTGACAAAATGGCCAACAACCAAACCAACTGATTAGGCAGCAACTGTCTTTGGCAATTTTTCTTTTGCTTTTCCTTCCTCTCTATATTGAATTTAGCCATTTTTTAATGATATAAATCCACAGTCTAAACAGCATTTTGTTTCGATGACTCTCCAGTGATGGACAATTAGATCAGAAATTCCCGGACTAGAGAGAAATTCTTTTGCATGACTTTCCAGTGACTGTATGATGACTTCAGAAATTTCCTGACCACAGAGTGTTTCTTTTCCATGACTTTCCAGTGACTGGACAACAGACTGGGCAGAAATTCCGCCTTTCCCAGTTTTCCCTGACCAGTGCAAACCCTGTACCAGATACCCTGCCTGTCCAGTCCTGTTTCACAGAAGGCAGGATGCAATGTCTCTGGTACAGCAATGAAGCATTTAAGTCTACAGATAGTGTGGTTACTTTTATTACGATCTGTAGTGTGGGTACCTTTATTACCATCTGTAGTGTGGGTACCTTTATTACCATCTGTAGTGTGGTTACCTTTATTACCATCTGTAGTGTGGTTACCTTTATTACCATCTGTAGTGTGGGTACCTTTATTACCATCTGTAGTGTGGTTACCTTTATTACCATCTGTACCACTGACTGGCGATCAGCAACCTTCAGCAGTCATGGGATTTATCAGCTTTGTTATCAGAATGTCTGCCTGTCAAATCATAAAAGCTTAAACGTATACAATAATATACCTACACCCCTACTTTGATATTAAAAGATAAGGCAACTCACACACATACACATCTATCATAGCTAAGGTAACTCACTCACATACACATCAGTCATCATTATCAATAAACTTGAAGAAGCAATGTACCTTTCACATTTTTCCCTTGTGTACTATATTTCTCTTGCACTGGAACATAAAACGAGCAAACATCAACTTGAAATGGCAAACAAAAAAACTGCTATGCACACAGATGCTTGAATGAAAATCAATGTAACATCTCCAGCACCAGCTCTGGTACAACAAGTGGTTGATTTCATGCTAACACTCCACTCCAAAGACATGCCCCAATTCCCTCCCCCCCCCCCCTCCCCCCACTCCCTTTTTGCAGGTGGGGGTAGGGTGGTGGGATACAGCCAAGCAAAAGACAGAAAAGGAAAACTGCCATGTTCTATACTCGCACATTTCAATCAGATATGAACAACATAATATACAAATGCTTCATGAAATGTTTTGGAAAAAAAACAACCTAGTTTGTGATGATGAAATGAGTGAAGAACTGTTATCGACAAAATGTAAATGCTGATAGGCATAACTTCTTTACCTGATATTGCTGTAGTATGTGGTGGAGTATGGAATTAAGGAGGAGGTGTGATTGTGGGGGACACTGTCATAGATGTGATGCTGTGTTTGCTTCTATCTGTACACTTGCATTGTATTGTTTTACATAAGGTTTTGTAGTGGCCACTGTTTTGTTCTCACCAGATTCCTCTAGATAACAAAAAGGTTAAAAAAAAAAAAAAAAGTTCCCTTAGTCTACTGGCCATGGAGCAGGATCTGTCTGAGGTTAACCCTGTTTAGAACTTGGCATGATAAAAAGGCGGAACTCATCCCTCTCCTTCAGCCATCTGTAACCTTCCCTGGATTGAATCAGATACAAAGAGTGATTTTAAGCCCAAAAAATCCTACCCCACAGGTGGTTCGAACTCACGACTGGCAGCTAACGTTCTAAGCATTTGATCACAGGCCCCTGCAGATGGCCGAATAGAATCAGCTAACATTCTAAGCATTTGATCACAGGCCCCTGCAGATGGCCGAATAGAATAACGCTTCTGTTCACAGTGACACACTTCTATGGTTTCGATACTGTATCAGTGAAAGGTTTAACATCTATTCTTCCACAACATTGCCCCCACTCCCCTCTGCCTCTTATCCCCATATACCTTTTCTTAAATCTTTGCTACATAATTGTTATGACAAATGAATCGATTACTTGCACAGGTTTTGCCCCTCTACCACATGGTTCCATGCAACAGATTTTTCTGTATGAAATCCAAGCTGATCTCCATAGTCAATATTCCAATCCCAACCCTCTACTTTTCCCGTCTTTCTTTTCTCTGTTTAATTTTTCTTATAGCTCCAGAATTATAGAGCTCATCAGAGTGGGGTTTTGAATAGAAAATGGCCATCCCTTTATAGCCTTGGGTTGTTTCAGGCACACTATGTATATGCTGCTGGCTGCACTTCAGGCCACTTCAGCGTGCGTGCGTGTGTGCATAGGTGCGCGCGCTGCGTATGTGTGTTGTGTGTGTGTGTGTGTGTGTGTGTTGTGTGTGTGTGTGCGCGCGTGCGTGTTTGTGTGCGTGCATGTGTGCATGTGTATATGAGCGACTACATATGCGCACGTGCCATTGTGTGATGTGTGTGTGTGTGTGTGTGTGTGTGTGTGTGTGTGTGTGTGTGGTGTGTGTGTGCATGAGTTCACATGTTCATCTGCAAACACATTTCTATCCACTATGTGTGTGTTCATGTATGCCTGGGCATTTTGTGTGTTCATCACAAATGTGTATGTGTGGAAGTATGTACGCTAAAATATAAACAGCAGGCATTTACAGGACAGATTTGCATACATTACAGCATATCTCAATGTTAGCTTGCACAGAATACCTGTGGATGCATACAGTAAGCACGCACACACACACACGCACACACACACACACACACACACACACACACACACAATCACACTAATCTACACTCTTTCTTTCTGTTATGTACCAACATGAGCACATCTGCTAAGCAGCCTATGAGCATACTAAAACAATGAGGTAGCACTGATAGAGGGAATACAATGAGTAAACCCTCACACAAGAAACCCTAAAACAATGAGCTTAGTGAAGAACTCGATTTCAAAGACCGGGAACATGCCCAACATCAGCAACAAATCAGAAAACATAACAAAACCAAACAGATCCTGTTCAGAAATGTTTGTGACACTGGGAAAACAAATTGCTTTTTTCAATATGCCACTAAATGCTGGAACAAGAGAGTAAATACTGATCATGTTTCTCTTTCATAGCACCACACACACACACACACACACACACACACACACACACATTCGCACATAAATATTTTCTGGCAATAAAGATCAAAGCAGCAGTTTGTTTGTCCCATTCCCACAACTTTTCAGAACACATCAATCAACAACAACAACCTAAAACTCAACATAAAAAGTTAACAAATAAGTCAACAGTCAAGTGTCCAACATTAAGCAGTGTTGCAGCAGGACACGCTGGCCGGCGGTACAGACGACTCTGCACAATGACCAGTGAAGAGAAAGACTGTACCAACCTGGAAGGGCAAACGCTGCACCAACTTGGGAGAAAAAAGCTGTACCAACCTGTTAGGGGTTTACTGGCCGCCTGGTAAATGAGAACAGCATCGCCCAGTCCTATTGGGGGGAGCAGATCAAGCATTGGACAAGTGGCATCCACACTGTAGTTATACAGTATAATCCTACACTAGTGGTCTAGTCCTACACACTTAGTACATTATTGCAGTCTTGACAGGTCAAGATGAAGGACTGGGCATAAGTCATTTACAACACAGCATTATTTGGCAGCCAATATTAAAGCTGCTAGCTTCAGCAAACGTTGGTGAGCTGTTTCAAAGCATTAAAACATGGTCTAGTCTACACTCTGTTATCAAATTACCATCTGAGAGCATTGGAAACTGTTGACAATGACTACAACACTGACAGCATCACCACTAGCATTCTCTCACCCGTTTATCTTTCACCTCAGCAACATTTTAACCTCTATCTCCTGACAGTAACACTTGTGACATCTACTGATGCACACACCTGTTACATTTTACCAATTTCATCAGTATTTCCTCAGCATAAAGTGCTGTGATTTGAGCAAGCATGCTGTAAACACAACCCTTACTCTCTCTTCTTCTTTTCTTTTTTTTTTTTAGTTAATGCCTCACTGGTCCATTTCATCAATAGGTCAATCATGCCCTTCAATTTCAAGGCTTCAAATGACCTGTGTAGAAACAGACATTGGCGAGTGAAGTGCACAACCATTCAAGAAATATGTTGTGTTTCAAGTTTATCTATAAAGCTTGTATTCTGAATGTACAACCAATCTGAACATTACTTTTTTTTCTGAGTCTTTTAATTGCTGTTCGACCCATTTGCTATGACAATTTAACTATCGATTCACCCATTTCCCCATGAACGATGATCTCAAATTTCATTCCAAACCTGGTTACCATACCGATTACTTGGGAAGGCTTGACCATAAACACTCTAAGTCATCTGCTCCAGCAATAATGGCAGCCATTTGATATGTGCCATGATATCAGTCACAAATGTTTTAGCCTTACAATTAACAACCCATTAACCCTTAACACACACACACCCCCCCTTTCAACTCCCACCCTGCCCTTGTGTGATTTATAGCTCGTTTCAATACAGATTAGGTAGGAAAGCCTGAGCATTAAAACATGGTTTTTGGAAGTATGTGCTATATTGCAAAATTGGCCACCATTTGCAAAGTGTTTGGGTTTAATCTAAAAAAAAATGTTTTAATTGTAAAATATCTTCCCCAGCTTACATTAAGTGTAACAATGAGTTACAGTGACAGAGAACATTTCACTAAAGTTGATTTGTGGACAATTTAGTGGCCCTGGCACTGCTGAATCAACAACAGCAGCTCAGAAAACAGTATGTACCGCACGGATGTGTCTGCTGTCATTTCAAACTTGTCAGCCAATGTACAAAATGACCAAAAAAAGGGAAGTCAGTGTGTTTGTACCATGCGATTTCAGATTTTCAAAATGAAAGCGAGTGACCACTATGATCAATTAATAAAAATCAACAACACACAGTAAAAGTGCATTAATTATTAAGAGTTTCCATTTGGTGCAAATTTGCCTTGGAGAATTTTTTGTTGGTGTAATTGTCAAATTTCTTTTTTTTTAAACTCCCCAGTTTCTAAAGTTCGTCTAGTGTGATTTAAAAATTAACTTGGTAGTTATGCATACATTAAGTAAAAAATACATTGCAGCAAAAAGGGGTTCCTCCCACCCCCATCACAACCCCGCCTACCTAGCCTCTCTGTACTGAGTGTGACTACCAAAACCAGTGAACGACAATAACAGATGACAGGCCATTTACAGTGGTAGTGGATTATTTAGAGGCCCAGGAGCCGTTAATCCCACAACAGCAACTCAGACAACAGTGCTGACTATGGGTGTACTTAAGATCATTTCAGACTTAAGTGGGAATGAGTGAGGTGACCTTGAAGTGTTTAGTCACAGTGGATGCACAGATCAGTTCCAACTTTTCTGTCTGAAGGTGCGTCACTACACAATGATCACTTTCAACAAACAGCGCACACACACACACATGCACATAAACCTATGTACAATCAGTACTCGATTTCACTCAAAATTTGGTATGAATTGGACTTGATGTGTGCAAGGCTTTTTTTTCTGCAATTCTTTTTTAGTAACACATTTCAATCCACACTCTAAACTGAGTAATTTGGCAGTTTGGTGCATGGTTTATGGCTTTAAACTTCTGACCGCCAAGCTTGCTTCGTGGCTTGTAGTGTAACCTTTTAACCACCATTAATCAAAAATCTTTCAATTCTTCTTTGGTTTTCACCTATCCAACCCATCTGTCCAGCTGTTGCAGGTGCCACGTGTACTGTGCTTCATAAGATGCCCAAATCGATAAGCATTTTTCACTTTGAGTGGACTAACAAAGACACTGCCTGACAGTAACAGATGATAGTACATCTAAAACCACTGCAGACAAGACTGGCGGCCCAGGTACTACTCAACTGACAATGACTCACACAACAATCTAAACTATGTGTTTGAAATCCACCATCATGTCAGAGACAATGACTTCTGGGACTAAGATGCACATCGATGTTTGGATCAAATTTCATATCTCCACAGTACAGAAGATTAACCACAACTATGGTCAGAAATGAGGATCAACAACACAGAAACACACATGCACATCAAACTACTGCCATCATTACATTTTTGCACACAACTGGGTCCCATTTAGTCTTGCAGAGTTTTTCTTAATACATTTTTTTTTCTAAAATCAGCATTCTAGTTTTAAAAGTTTGTCTGGTGTTTTTGAAAATTTATTCTGGAGTTTGGTACATATATTAAAAAAAAAAAAAAAAAAAAAAAAAACTTGGAGGTTGAAAGTGTATGGTTAAAATTATTTCCTTCAAGAATCAGACGACTTTTCACACCCATTGCTTTCATTCTTTGGCCTCGCTATGTCCATTTCGACAATAAATTTTTCCCCACCCAATCTTACATCCAAATTTCCGGTCCTCTCTCCCACCTCCATTACACACACGTTTTCAATCATTTTCCAAGTTCTCTTAAACGCTGAAGTCAATTAGGCCCATTTTCCACTGATGGGTAATCTTTTTTCATCAAAACTTGCATAATATCAGTGCATGGGTGAAACCTACAAACTTGATTTGACTGAAATAAGGTCAGGGTACAGGGGCAGCGCCCTGTTGGGGGGTCCAGGGGGGCGAAGACCCTGGGCAAAATTATTGAACTTTTTAATTTTTTAGGCCAATTTCGTTGGCTCTCCTGCACCAGAAAAAGCTTAATTGTAACATGATTTCTGCAGTAAAAAGCTTAACTGTAACATGCTTTTGTGAGTTACCGTTAGACCTTATGTTCCATTAATTCATTTAAATGGATAAAAATAATATTTATGGCTTATTGTACAAGCTCAGGAAAGTTAAAGTCTAAAAGTGCAGAAATAATCCAGAATATAAAAACTCAAAAGGGGAAATTTTTCTCACCCAATCTAAACTGATCAAACATTCAAAAAATCAACTAAATTTCCCTCACAAATTGCCTAAAATGGTCACTTTACTATTTAAATCAAGACTGTGTTCAAAGGTAGAATCATCTGGGTGATCATAATCATCTGGGTGATCAGCATGGCTTCAAAGTTTCTTTTTTTCCGTTCGCTCCGTAACTGAATGTTTTTGAGCAAACAATACAGAAAATGATACAGAAACATGTGCCGGCCACATTCATTTCCTTGCATCACTTGCGATATTCATTGCCATCGTCATCAGTTTCGTTTACTCAATGCATGCTACTGGATGTCCTTCTTTCAAAAAAACCATGACTACTTAATTTCCGGAGCACCATGCAAACTTTCGTTGTCAGCCAAACGTGCCAATGTTAGCCTGTGAAGACGCCGGAAATACAGAAACAGCTACTTCCGGTAAGAGATCGAACGCTTGGATCAAACACAAAATCGGTACCGATAAATCATGATTTTTTTTTTTTTTTTTTTTTTTTTAAATTGACGGAAGTTCCGTCAAGACTGAAAGTCATTTTGACGGATTTCCGTCCATAGACAGAAAAGTTTCACCCATGCCAGTGTCTCATTCTGGACACATCTTGGTTTCAACAATGAAGGGAAATACACTTTCTGATAAGTTTTTTAGAAGTCATTTTTTACAGTAAAAATACTTCTGTTCCGAAGAAGCTGAGCATCATATAATCACAATTTGTTTTCCCTCCTTCAGGTCTCCATGACCACCTGACAACAAAGTCGATTTCAGTCAGTGGGTGGGGCATGGGAAGGGAAAACAACAACAGAGAGGAGGATGAAGGGAAAAGGCATCAATTATAAATGCTTCTCGTGTCAAAAAGCGTAATAGTCGATTATAACAGGCTCAGCAGGATGAGGTAAAACAAAGACAAGCATAGAATATAATATCCACAAGCAGGAAAGCAATTAAAAAAAAAAAAGATTTAGTCAGTATGTGTAATAAGCAGAAAGAATGCCCAGTACAGATTACTGATGTTTATAGTCAGTGCATGCTATAGTGATTCTATTTCCTATTAGTCCATCACATAAATGATCATTTCTGTGTTAAACGAAACAACACAGTACCTGAACAAATAAACATACAAAAGAAACCAACTTTAAACTCTCACAAACACAACAGACTCATAGGTACAAGAACAACAGCCAGTGATATTATAAATCAAGCTGTATGGTAGTAAAGCCAACAACAACAGTAAGGTAAGACATAGTTTTCTTTCTTCATCTACACAACTACTAGAAGAAAATCACAGTCAAAGTATACCACAATGGCTTTCACAATGTATAGTCTGTCATTGTTTTTATTTCTTCTTTTTTTTTCTTGAATGCATGTTGCTTTTCCATTCCTCCCCTTGATGACAGAAACAGACTCTGAACACAGATCCTTTTTTCTTCCAGTCTTCCCCACAAAGACAAAAACACATCTGAAGTACTGTTCTTTTTTCCATTCTTTTTTTCATGGCAGAACTTTATCACCACAACAGATATTTTTAAGTGAAATTTGGGCTGACCTCCCTGGGGAGAGCATGTCACCGTAGTATGGTGCCACAAAAAAAACAACTTTTTTTCACTTGCCTATGTTCACCCCTCAGAGTGACTTTTCGCTACAGGACTTTGCCATAGATAATTTCCCTGCACTTTGAACCTGTCGTTTTTGTGGGGTTTTTTGTTCTGAAAGATTAACACTCAGACCACCTCTTCAGCTCCCATAGACAAAGTGAGGGTGGAGATGAGGTTAACATACACACACAAACTAAAACATATACAAAGCCATCCTTTGTGAGATTTAAAACCCGGACCAAAGATTCCAGAGCTCCTTTCTTAGCTAAGACTGGTGTCCATCAGACCCCCTTTCCACCTTCTTCAGACCTCTGCACATCATGGAGGAGAATTACACCCACAGAATCTTTTTTTTTTTCCTTTTCTGCATATGCAGACTGATACTCCTGTGGACACTCCCTGTATAGACAGCCAAGGATTGATCCCATCTATTCAACTAGGGAGTGGAGTTCTGTGTGTATGACTTTTTTATCCTGCCATTAAGGCAGCCATACACCACCTTTGGGGAAAGAGTGCATGCTATTTGTCACATGTCATCCATACCAACGGCCAAACTGGCCTTCTCTTCCGAAAGTTGGTGACAGGATTTTACATGTGCGCAAGATGTTATGCATGCGTTCAAACATGGAACCTCTGTTTACAGTCTCATTCAAAGGACTGTTTGGGAAACGTAGTCAGAACCAATGTTAATTCCAAGGGAAACATCCCCCTATACCGAAACATCCTGGCGGAGATTAGAACCCGCAACCCCGGGATCACCACAATTACGAGTTCAGTGCTCTACCAATCGAGCTATTCCAGCCCCTACCCAAAAAATCATAAGTACTGGACAGATCACTATACAACAGGTCCATGACCATGGATCAAAGGGCATCGGTCCTGCCACAGACAGACATGTAAACAACCTGCTTCAAGCTAGAAATTCAGACTAAAAAAGTTCCTAGAACAGTATTGTTAAGGAAAGAGTATAGTGTAGAGACCATAAAGTCACACTGACAATCAGTCATGGATTTTTATTTAAAACAGGCCCTCACAGTGGTCCTTTTTTTTTCTTTTTTGCAACAGTATCATCACTACATCATGGTGCGATGCCATTTATCAGGAATTCCTGTCGATGTGCACCCAAACTTTCAGTGTGCTTCCCAAATTGCCCCCCCTTATGGTGACTATACAGAGCAAGAGATCCCAGGTGGTATACTTCCACTGCTTCATGTGGCCTGGTGGTGAGGACTTACCCCTGGTCAAGGCAGAGACCAGACTGTTGCCTGAGGAGTCCAGCCACTCGTTGAAGTCTTCGATGCCTCTCTTCAGCCATCCCTGCAACACGCTAACCAATGTCTCCAATGGCAGAACAGTCATCAGCACCACTCTGTCCACCAATCCACCTGAAAGCTTGTATTCATGACCTTTCACCTAATTACTGGAGCAGTCACACTATCCTGCCAATCCACTTGTATTACTCTCTTCGCAATACAAATAACAGTGAGGAACATGAAAGAAAGCCTGCACACATGTTTATACAACAGCAATGGAGGGAGATCAATTTGTGACTTTCACAACAAAATGAATCTGAAGTAATATCTAACCCTTTTTTTCAGTCTAATCTTCCGTGCACCTTTTCACTTCAGCGTCACACACTGCTCATTCCAGCCTCCTCACACAGAGCCACACCCTGCTGCAGCCCCAGCCTCCTCACACAGAGCCACACCCTGCTGCAGCCTCAGCACTGCCGAGGGAGCGATCAACATCAAGTCGTCATAGGAGACACTGCAGCTACTGACTAACTCAGTCACTTGAAGTGGTGCACAGTGTTGCCTATTCTGACCAAACATACTCAGGACATCATCTATTAAGCCCCCTACTCACGATAGTATTTGCTCAGTCATGGAGCCAGCATGAGTGTCCCCTCCATTGACTGAGTATCAGAATGTCCATCCAATGACAGTCCCACAGAACTTCTCGATACCAACGAATGATGACACTGACTCACCACAGACATGGATAGGATAGAGAGAAAGTATCTAAAATGAGATTGCCAAAACAATACATGTATAAGAATTCTAAAAATAATAAGAGATCAAAAAATTAAACAGAGGAAGAAAAATCCAAACAAACAACAAAATAAAATGTGGAATCTTGGCATTTCAAACATTTGCTGAAGATACTCCTTCAAAATGTGACATAATCCTTTTTCAAATCAAGTTGTCTGGAGAATTCACATCACCTTTAACAAGAAAAAGCTCTGCCATTGTTACCAAGTTGCAAGGTTATCAAAGGGATAAACAAAACCATGAAAAAGTGTAACTGTAAGTAACTGAAAATAACTGTCTTCAGGCTTTATGGCAGAAGATCGCATTTCATAGATCCAAACACCCTGTGCCAACAATAGACTATAAAATCATCAATATTCCGATACGTGTTTGTTTCAATTTCTTTTCCTTCATTAAAACTTACACTACTCTGTTTTAGCTGAACACAAACAGCCTATCAGATGGTCATCACTGATGATACACTGCAGCCAATAGTCACTGACATATAATATAGTAACAATACCAACAGACACTGATGACAAACTGCATTCAATGGCCACTATAACAAACTGCAGTTAACATCCACTAACTAGAATGAAAGACACTGATGACAAACCTCAGTCAACACCCACTAACAACACCAAAAGACTCATGACAGACAGCAGTCAATGGCTTCTAAATAGACCAAGAGACACTGATGACAACTGCCGGCAGTGACTACTAACTATAAAAAAAAAAAAAAGAGAGAGAGACACAGATGACCAACTACAGTCAATGGCCTCTAACCTGACCAACAGATGCTGATGACAAACTACAGGCAGTGATAACCAGCTATAAAAACAGACTTCATGACACACAGCAGTCAGTGTGTACTAGCTAATACCAACAAACCTCATGACACACAGCAGTCAGTGTGTACTAGCTGTACCAACAGACCTCATGACACACAGCAGTCACTGAGCACTAGCTATACCAACAGACCTCATGACACACAGCAGTCAGTGTGTACTAGCTATACCAACAGACCTCATGACACACAGCAGTCAGTGTGTACTAGCTATACCAACAGACCTCATGACACACAGCAGTCAGTGAACACTAGCTATACTAACAGACTTCATGACACACAGCAATCAGTGAACACTAGCTATACCAACAAACCTCATGTCATAGAGCAGTCACTGAGCACTAGCTATACCAACAGACTTCATGACACACAGCAGTCAGTGTGTACTAGCTGTACCAACAGACCTCATGACACACAGCAGTCAGTGTGTACTAGCTGTACCAACAGACCTCATGACACACAGCAGTCAGTGTGTACTAGCTATACCAACAGACCTCATGACACACAGCAGTCAGTAACCACCAGCTATACGAACACATCTCTAACACACAGCAGTCAATGAGCAATAGCTATACCAATAGACCTCATGACACACAGCAGTCACTGAGCAATAGCTATACCAACACATCTCTAACACACAGCAGTCAATGAGCAATTGCTATACCAACAGACTTCATGACAAACAGCAGTCAATGAGCAATAGCTATATCAACAGAATTCATGACAAACAGCAGTCAATGAGCACTAGATATACCAACAGACACTGATGACAAACTGCTGTCAGTCATGGCCAATAACTATACCAACAGACACTAATGACAAACTGCTGTCAGTCATGGCCAATAACTATACCAACAAACACTGACGACAAACAGCAGTTATGTCTAATAACTATACCAACAAACACTGATGATGAACAGCAGTTATGTCCAATAACTTTACCAACAGATACTGATGACAAACAGCAGTTATGTCCAATAGCTATACCAACAGACACTGATGACAGACTGCTGTCAGTCATGGCCAATAACTTTACCAACAGATACTGATGACAAACAGCAGTTATGTCCAATAGCTATACCAACAGACACTGATGACAGACTGCTGTCAGTCATGGCCAATAACTTTACCAACAGATACTGATGACAAACAGCAGTTATGTCCAATAGCTATACCAAGAGACACTGATGACAGACTGCTGTCAGTCATGGCCAATAACTTTACCAACAGATACTGATGACAAACAGCAGTTATGTCCAATAGCTATACCAAGAGACACTGATGACAGACTGCTGTCAGTCATGGCCAATAACTTTACCAACAGATACTGATGACAAACAGCAGTTATGTCCAATAGCTATACCAACAGACACTGATGACAGACTGCTGTCAGTCATGGCCAATAGCTATACCAACAGACACTGATGACAGACTGCTGTCAGTCATGGCCAATAACTATACCAACAAACACTGACGACAAACAGCAGTTATGTCTAATAACTATACCAACAAACACTGATGACGAACAGCAGTTATGTCCAATAACTTTACCAACAGATACTGATGACAAACAGCAGTTATGTCCAATAGCTATACCAACAGACACTGATGACAGACTGCTGTCAGTCATGGCCAATAACTTTACCAACAGATACTGATGACAAACAGCAGTTATGTCCAATAGCTATACCAAGAGACACTGATGACAGACTGCTGTCAGTCATGGCCAATAACTTTACCAACAGATACTGATGACAAACAGCAGTTATGTCCAATAGCTATACCAAGAGACACTGATGACAGACTGCTGTCAGTCATGGCCAATAACTTTACCAACAGATACTGATGACAAACAGCAGTTATGTCCAATAGCTATACCAACAGACACTGATGACAGACTGCTGTCAGTCATGGCCAATAGCTATACCAACAGACACTGATGACAGACTGCTGTCAGTCATGGCCAATAACTATACCAACAAACACTGACGACAAACAGCAGTTATGTCTAATAACTATACCAACAAACACTGATGACGAACAGCAGTTATGTCCAATAACTTTACCAACAGATACTGATGACAAACAGCAGTTATGTCCAATAGCTATACCAACAGACACTGATGACAGACTGCTGTCAGTCATGGCCAATAACTTTACCAACAGATACTGATGACAAACAGCAGTTATGTCCAATAGCTATACCAAGAGACACTGATGACAGACTGCTGTCAGTCATGGCCAATAACTTTACCAACAGATACTGATGACAAACAGCAGTTATGTCCAACAGCTATACCAAGAGACACTGATGACAGACTGCTGTCAGTCATGGCCAATAACTTTACCAACAGATACTGATGACAAACAGCAGTTATGTCCAATAGCTATACCAAGAGACACTGATGACAGACTGCTGTCAGTCATGGCCAATAACTTTACCAACAGATACTGATGACAAACAGCAGTTATGTCCAATAGCTATACCAACAGACACTGATGACAGACTGCTGTCAGTCATGGCCAATAGCTATACCAACAGACACTGATGACAGACTGCTGTCAGTCATGGCCAATAACTATACCAACAGACACTGATGACAGACTGCTGTCAGTCATGGCCAATAACTATACCAACAGACACTGATGACAGACTGCTGTCAGTCATGGCCAATAACTATACCAACAGACACTGATGACAGACTGCTGTCAGTCATGGCCAATAACTATACCAACAGACACTGATGACAGACTGCTGTCAGTCATGGCCAATAACTATACCAACAGACACTAATGACAGACTGCTGTCAGTCATGGCCAATAACTATACCAACAGACACTGATGACAGACTGCTGTCAGTCATGGCCAATAACTATACCAACAGACACTGATGACAGACTGCTGTCAGTCATGGCCAATAACTATACCAACAGACACTGATGACAGACTGCTGTCAGTCATGGCCAATAACTATACCAACAGACACTGATGACAGACTGCTGTCAGTCATGGCCAATAACTATACCAACAGACACTGATGACAGACTGCTGTCAGTCATGGCCAATAACTATACCAACAGACACTGATGACAGACTGCTGTCAGTCATGGCCAATAACTATACCAACAGACACTGATGACAGACTGCTGTCAGTCATGGCCAATAACTATACCAACAGACACTGATGACAGACTGCTGTCAGTCATGGCCAATAACTATACCAACAGACACTGATGACAGACTGCTGTCAGTCATGGCCAATAACTATACCAAGAGACACTGATGACAGACTGCTGTCAGTCATGGCCAATAACTATACCACACAGGCAGTGGGAAGCGGGACACACATGAAAAACTGCAGTCAACAGTCAGTAACTATACCAACACATACTGATGACAAACAGCTCACAAACTGGCATAAACTATACCAACAGACAGTGACCTTTTCTGGAAACTTGTCCTGGACCTTGGCCAGCATGGCACGTAGTGTGTCAGATTCCGGCATGTATTCCTTCATCCACTGCAAGTCTGGCATGTACTGCTTCAGTTCATCCAGTTTCTGTGAACAGAGGGCATTTTATGTGCAAAATTAATACGGAAACATCACAGTATATCACTGTACTTATATCTTTACACAAAAAACATCACAGGTAAACACAAGTATCACAGCATATTACTACACTTCTTAGGGAGGATGAATGCAGTTTTTTTACTTTGTGCAACAACGTATATATATAAAAGACTCAATGAATTCAGAAGCGGAGAGTTGCTCTATTTCTCCAACTCTTTCCCATGTTATTACTTTTTCACTTCTCAGCTCCAGCCTTTCCCCAGTGCCAGCTGAGTTTATATTTATCCCTGTACTAAATCAGTAAATGCTTATCACTTCATTATTTCTAGTCATTCTGTCAAAACTCTATGTCAACTAAAATGCAAAATCTGAAAATGATTGCAATATAAATCCAAGCCTCTGGCCATGATGAGTTTTCCTCTTCCCATTTCAGAGGTACCAATCTTACAGTAGCAACACCTGCATAAGTGCACAATTACAGCACCAATGCCAGTCTTGCAGAAGTGTAACTGCAAGTACTAATCCTGTTTTTACAGAACAAGATGTGAAATTTGTTGTGTCAGAATTATCCACTTTGATAAGCTTCTACGTGCCAGTTTCCACTAGTTTCAGTGAGCTATGATCAGACAACCACTGGCTCTTAGCAAGTATTCAATTACCAACAAGATCCAACAGCACTGCACTTAGATCTCAATGGTCATGTACAAATGAAGTTTAACACAATCTGCCATTGGACTGGGGAGTTAGGAACACTACCACTTTTAGTTTTAATCTGTTGAGATAAAAACTGCTCCATAAGGGTTAAGTATTAAGCCAAGGCATCTAAAGATTCCAAAACAAGTCCATAACATGACTCAAAGGTAGTCAAGAGTTAATTTTCAACCAGACAGTGGAACAGGTTGCAGAACTGGAATGATTGTAATTCATTACTTAAAGTCATTCTGTACAACATGTAACAGAACTAGCTCAAACTCAAAGGCTTACAATTTCATACTGAAAACCACACTATACAGCAGGCTGCATAAATTGACTCGAAAGCTTTTAATTTCATACTAAAAATCACTCTGTGGAGAAGGTTGCAGAACTGGCTCAAAGGTTTTCAACAGCAGGTAGCAGAACTGGCTCAATGGTTTTCAATTTCATACCAAAATTCACTCTTTAAAGAAGACCGCAGAACTGGCTCAAAGGCTTTCACTTCATAATATCCACACAGTAATGTGGACTACAGAACTAGCAAACAAGACCCGCAGTTTCATTACTAACACTGACTGTAAGCTGAAAACCTGACGAAAGGCTTTCACCAGTTTCTTTCTAACATTAACAAAGATAAATCCAACGTTTTGTGCACCAACTGTGTCCAACTGTTTAAAGCTTCTTCAAAGTGCTATCAGCATTTTTTAGACTGTGGATCTTTTCTTTGGAAATTGAGATCACACACACACACACACACATACACACACACACACACACACACACACAGAGTCTATGCAATGCATACCTTATGTATATATACATTACAATTTACATAATAATATCACGTTCTACTGTGAATGCATACATTTCAAGAAAACTGCACGAAGAGTTAGTGAAAATAGCTATCACAATGTCAATACAATGTAAAAAAAAAAAAACACAAACTATATTCTAGATAATAGTTTTTCAATATTTTTAGATTTGTCCTTTAATTCATCACCAATGCTGGACTAAAATGGAAATTTGAAAAACCACAAACTTACATTCGAGATAGTTTTTCGATATCTTTATATTTGTCCTTTAATTCATCACTAATGCTGGACTAAAATGGAAGTTTTGTCATTTCACCTAAAGATACATGATACTAAATAAACTTGCAAGCAGTATACCAGCAGCAAGCTGAAACTCCTTCAATCTAATTACAGTAATCAAGTCAGAAATATGATTTTCGTTCAAAATTCACAGTCTCTATCTGATTCTATGAAGACTGAAATTATCTTTATTAAAAGCAAACTAACAAATGAGTAAAGAAAGCATACTGTTCAGACAAATAAGCATTATTGTTAACAATAAGAGACTCTAGGGAAGATTATCAAAATGTCCAAGACTCATAATTTTGGTCCTTGAAATTTATGCCTTGCAAATGATATGACCAGCACTACGATGTCACACACACACACACACACACACACACACACACACACACACACACACACACACGCACACACACACACACACACACACACACACACATGCAGAATAACACCACCTTGCAAATGTGTACACACAGTCAGCGCAACAATGCAACACACAAAGCAAGAATACAAACACAACATAAGCACATAAACACACTCACATACTGCTAGCATTCTGCACACATACCCACACACAGTTTACAGAGCACTCACATGTAGCATTCTGCACACATGCCCACACATTGTTTACAAAGCAGAGCTAGTGTCTCATACACACACAGACTAACAGTAACCCATCCACCCATCTAAACACACACACACACACACACACACACACACACACACACACACATACACACTCTTGTATGCACGAACAAATTGTATGCATACATAATTAAACGCACACACACACAGTGACACACACACATACATCACGCACACTCACCTGGTTAGCAGCAATACCCCCACCGACAGCCCCGGTCAGAATCAAGTAGCGAACTTTCAGAAAACGTCTCAACCCAGCAAACAGCCGCACAGTGCCTGACATCTGCCGGCTGCTCCCTCGAGACAGGGCCAGCTGCCTCAGCAGTTGAGTCCTTGCTGTTCTGGCTCCTGTCACTCCAAACACCATGTAAGTTCGAGACTGCTGCAGGTTTGCCACATGCAGACGCATGAGCTGTGCCTGTGAGAGTGGCTGTGGCCCACTGGCAGATGAGGACTGGTGCTGGTGGTGTGGACGGGCCACTAGGGACAAATGGCGCTCCCCATCAGACTGCTGCTGTGCCCAAGCTCTCTGCCTGGACTGCCGCAGGCAGGTCACACAGTAGGGCCTGTCAAAGAGACATTGTTTTGTTCTGCATTATCCACAGCATTTACACATGATGTGTATGTATTATGTCCATTGTCACATTTACATAGTGTTCTGCACATAAGTATGCGGCAGGCTGTTGACAAACGGTGCATCCAGCACCACATAAAAAATGATACAGGAAAAAGATTACATCACTGCCCCAATCCCATCACCACCCCCATACTCCCTTTTCTTTTTCTCTTATTTCATATCTCGAACTGAACACATACATAAATGCATACTCTCAATGATCCTATTGCCTACATATTACTAGTCTTATCAACCTACATTTACAGTATCTCAAGAAACTGGGCATGTCCTTCAATGAGCAGAAACAGGAAATGCCATCTCAACAAACTGGACACACACTGGTGGTGCCAGTTTCAGAGTTTGTGGGGACATTTGCAGTCGGTATGCTGGTGCATAGCGCATGTATCTTCTGTAAAGGATGCCTATTGGTGCACTGAGATGTCATTTTAAGTGAAGTCATCAGGATCTGCATCAAATCTGAGATCTATGACTTTCCTCTCTCAGCATCCATTTTTTTTTTTTTTTTTTTTTTTTTTTTCTGAGTGAAGCATAGATCTACTATGACGTACATAATAAGTTACCTAATTTCATGCCAAAACACTGCCACAGACCACCAAACAAGGCAGAGAGATTGCTTTGGGAAATACCCCAACTCCTATCCTCTGCCTTTAAGCCAACAGGTCTTCTTCCAGTCCAACAGAAAACAAAGCTGAATGTATTTAAATCTTTCAGTTTCACACATTGACATTTGCATCCACTGACATAGTTCTCCAATCAATAAGAATAACAGCAGCAAATCATTTAAAAATAGTAGCAGAGCTTGTAAACAGCAACAATCACACTGAGAACATGGTCAAACAATTATGTTGGTGATGATACTAATAGCATTCATGTCGATAGGCGCTGGTAACATGAATTATACTGCATATATAAGCAGTGACAGTAGGCAAAACAAGTCAACAATTTTCTTCTGTAAGATTCTGATTGATGGCATTTGAGCTCATGCAGAAGTGAGTTCCAGAAGAGAGGACCTGAATAAGGAAGACCTGTTTTGAAATAGGTCAAATCTAAGTATGGGAACCTTAAATTTTGTAGAATGTCTAGAATCTGTGTTAATTAAATTATTTCCAGGGTTAATGAAAATACTTTTTTTCTTTCTTTTCTTTTTTTTTTTTTTTTTTTTTTTTGGGATTACCATTTCCTTATTGATAGGAAGGAGAGACAGACAAAGAGAGAGAGAGAGAGAGAGAGAGAGAGAGAAGAGAGAGAGAGAGAGAGACAAAGACAGAGCAACTGAGAGAGCCAGAGAAAGTGAGAAAGACAGTGTGTGTGTGTGTGTGTGTGTGTGTGTGGTGTGTGTGTGTGTCACTGTGTGTGTGTGTCACGTGTGTGTGTGTGTGTGTGTGTGTGTGTGTGTGTGTGTGGTGTGTGTGAGGGGCTGGTGTCTGGGACAGAGTCACTGAGTCAGTGTGTGTATGTGTGTCTGTCTGTCTGTCTGTATGCATACACACTCACAAGTGTTATGAGAGACAGAGACTGAGAGAGACTGACAGAGTGTGTGTTCCACACCTCAGAGAGAGAGAGAGAGAGAGAAAGAGAGTCAGAGAGAATGTGAGAGAGCGAGAGACTGACGAGTGAGAGAGACTGACGAGTGAGAGAGAGAGAGAGAGAGAGAGAGAGAGAGAGAGAGAGAGAGAGAAGACAAGACAAAATTCTTTATTCACGAGGATAATAGATAAACACTGAAGTGCTTTTTTACATCCAGTCCTCAAAGGAGAGACAGACAGACAGCGTCAGCCCCACAGTGATATATGCATGGGTCATCCTGGAGTTTAGGGGTGTGGGTGGGTTCGGAGGAGGGCGGGGGGAGGCCGGGGGACGGGAAGGCGGGGAAGCATCTCGGCCGGTATTAAAACATAATTGAAATAATAAAATAAGGAACCAGACAAAATATCAACATCATGTTAACAATTACGGCGAGTTGGTGTCGAAAATACAGGACCCCTAAACTCCAAGTCTACAAATTTTTCAAAGTGTGCACCCAGTACATACCCGAAATGTCCATTCATTAAATTCCGAAGCATTCTCACAGCCTGTAGACGGTCAGCGATTAACTTTGACTTTCATAGTCTTCTTCGGATCTGACGAAACATGGCCAGTTATACTTTCCGTAGTTCCGTATAATAATATATCATAAGAGAACAACGGTATATCATTACTCCTCACTGAAAATAATTATATTTTTACTATTATAGCATGACGAGAATATAATCATTTGATTTATATCGTCTTTTTTTTTTAAACGAGCAAGCTACGAAAACAAAGGAATGATTTATCACCTCTCTCTCTCTCTCTCTCTCTCTCTCTCTGAAATTACACGGGCTCTCCTATGAAAATATACATGCTTCAAAAGATCACAATCAGCCAATTATTTTCTTTATTATGGCACAGCAAATGGCATGTTACGTTATATGAAGTCTTGTTTGCGCTATCTGGTTTCACGTGTGTAGCACTCGTAAGGTGAAGAATGGGGTTTTCAAGGCAATGACACGGTGAGTGCCCAGTGACCAATACGCTGGGTTAAAATACGCAGAGAGGACAGACGAGCTCCCGAAGTGGTTTCGTTTACAAATCTCTTCATCTAGCTAAAAAGCTCTGTGTACTGAAATCACAATCTCATGGCCAGACAGATGTGGTGGACTAGTCCGCACGCTGTACGGCCAGTGGCGTTGATAAGATGAAACTGATACTGAACACTACGTAACATGCATGACTGCACCTTTAAATATGACGCCCCAACGCCAATGACAGACCAGGAGTTAAGTTTAAGAGTGCTGCCGAACGGAATCCACAACAGCCTTATGTTACATGGGGGAGAAAATGGAAGCTGGTGCCAGTGCGTCTTGCAGTCCGCATTTCAGCCAGTTGATGAAGCACCTAGAATAACATTAAATCCGCACAAATCTTTGCCACTGCTTTCGTCAGGGCTTTTAATGTGAGGCCAGTTAGTGACAACCCTCCAAAACCAATAGTAATGTTTTGTGCAGAACATCTACTGTAGTACAGATGTTGCCTCTCTCTCTCTCTCTCTCTCTCTCTCTCTCTCTCTCTCTCTCTCTCTCTGTACGCGCGCGCGCGCGCGCGCGTGTGTGTGTGTGTGTGTGTGTGTGTGTGTGTGTGTGTGTGTGTGTGTGTGTGTGTGCGTGCGTGAATCCAAGGTATTTAATATAGAACCTCACTCAAAACTTCCAAAGGACCAGTTCATCAATGATTCACCGCTTTCTTCACCCAGTAGCGTAAAAAGAATGTGGTAGAAGGGCAATCCTCTGATGAAGCCACTATGGGATTCTGGTGGTCACCCCCAAGCTGAGGTTCTTGGCCCTCCTACTGACATTGACGAGCTTCCAGCCTCCATCAGGTTTTCAAGTCAGATTCTTCGCCGATGACGGTTTGCTTTACCGGGAAATCAAAAGCACAGTCAGATCAAACTTCCTCGCCAGATGACCCGAAACAACCTGAAAAATGGGCTGACAAGTGGGGAATGAGGTTATGTGCCAAGACATTTTACATCCTGAGTGTGCGAAATCAGCAGACACCCTGCCTCACCAGCTGGGCAACCACACCCAGCAGCAAAGTCAATTCATTCCTTTATCTTGGAGTCCAAATTAGCAACGACCTTCGGTTGTCTGCCCATATCAGTAAAATAAGCCAAGAAAACCACCTGCCAGCCTGGGATGCTCTGCTGGAATCTTCGTTTTTGTCCTAGGACCTTTGTGGAAGGCTGCGCATGTCTCACGTGTCAGATCCCTGATGGAATACATTCGTACTGTACTGGACGGGACCCATGTGTTCGGAAGGAGACTGACCAAGTTCAAGGCATGCAACACAGGGTTGCAAGGTTCATCAAGCGTGATTTCTAGTCTTGCAAACCAGGACGTGTGACGACTATACTGAGATGTCTTGGCCCTCCTCTCTCTGACATTGTTGTGAAGTTATGGGAGGCTGACCAACACATCCCCATCATTTTGTTCCAAACATCTTGCAAGCAAATTGCTGAGCTGGAAGGCATGACAGGTCTGGCCATACCGAAAGACACTGAAGACAGTGCGTTTTTTTTTTGTTTTTTTTTTTTTTTTAAGATTGCATCCGGATTGAATGCATGAGACAAAAGCTACAGCAAAACATGACTCCCTACAAATATTGAAAAGAGGCCCCAGAAGTTGATAAAAGTTTTACATTTGTACGAAAATGAGAAAGATGAAGATGACAAGGCAATTGTTACACAAAAAAAATTGATTCTTCTGTATCAGAGAGAGTAATCAAATAATAATAATAATGTATGGATTTTATATAGCGCAATTCTTGGGATCAACTCATTGCGCTCAGCACACACTCAAACACTCGCACTAACATGTGTTCACGCACGCACACACACACACACACACACACACACACACACACACACACACACACACACACACACACACACACACACACACACAGGCGCACTTATCAAGTTCATCGGTTCAAGCGTAAACAATACAGTTATGCATGCAGTACATAAAAAGTCAGGTCATATTAATAGACACAGCATTCAGATATTATGGTTGAAGAAGGCTTTCCTAAAGAAGTATGTTTTTAACTCTGACTTGAATTTAGATACTGTAGGCAGGTCACGTAAGCTGTCAGGAAGAGAATTCCAAAGAGTGGACGCACAAATCTATGAGACTAATGCAAAAAGCATGTTCTCTCTGTCTTTTTGTGTATGTGTGTGTGTGTGTGTGTGTGTGTGTGTGTGTGTGTGTGTGTGTGTGTGTGTGTGTGTGTGTGTGTGTCCGGTGCAGTTAGTCTTTGTCCAAAGATTTTGTCTAATCTTCAAAGCTGGAAAAGTAACTCATTAGCATACAGGGCATAACAAGAGCGAATCCGTTTTGTATTAGAAAGTTGCATTAGTCGCATTGAAATGCGACCATGACATGAAGCGCAGCGATGTTAACGTTCAAAATGAGTCAAAAACACCACGCCAATGGAGTTCTTTGGATTAAAACCCTGTACTTATTGTCTGCCGGAATAGCTCAGTTGGGAGAGCATTAGGCTGAAGATGTTAATGTACGTGGTTCAGTTTCCAAGTAAAGTGACTGCAGGCGGAGACTGAAACAAACTTTAAAAGAGATTACTACGCCGCCAAACGAAGGAAACAAACAAGCAACATCATGATTTGTTTGTTTCTTTATTATATTGTAATTTGCTTGTATATTTCGTTTGACGATATAGTAATTTTTCTTTTAAGTTTGTCCGTAATTCGGTCCTGTATTCTGATACTTTGTTTTCCCTATAAAGGACTCGAAGAGGGTCTAAAGCAAAGAGGGTGGGAGTGGAGAGGGAGCGGGACAAGAGAGCTCCAGGAAAATGGAGGAAGGGGAGGGGGACAGGGCTTAAGAGGGCGAGGGTGATGGTGAAAGTGGAGGAAGCGAGCGGGGGGAAGGGGAGGGGGGGCTATTCGTTCTGAACGAGCTCGCGACATCAGTCCCCCCCCCCCCCCCCCCACCTCCCACCTTCCCCACCGATTACTAGTGCATTATGAGAGGGCGCTGGGTGACTCAAAGGTCCTATAAAAGGCGCAGCAGAGACGCAGGTGCTGCACCTTAAGATCCGATTAGAAACGGCACACATTCACGACACAGGTGCTGCGAGTTGTACCTACTGTCCTGCCCAGCTCCTAGACACCCTCTGCTGCCATGGAGATGACCTTCTGTCGTCTGGTCTTCGCGGGTTTCATGATTTGTGTGTGTGTGTGTGTGTGTGTGTGTGTGTGTGTGTGTGTGTGTGTGTGTGTGTGTGTGTGTGTGTGTGTGACATAGAGGGAGGGAGAGAGATAGAGAAACCGACACAGACAGAATGTAAGGTGTGTATGTTAGAGAAAGAGATAGAGGAAGGGGGAGAGAGAGAGAGAGAGAGAGAGAGAGAGAGAGAGAGAGAGAGAGTGTGTGTGTGTGTGTGTGTGTGTGTGTGTGTGTGTGTGTGTACAAGCGCGCGCACGCGCTTTCACGCGTCTGGGGGGAGGGGAGAGGGAAGGCATCTGATTGTTCTCTGGCATGAAATAATTTTTTTTAAACAGCTGTTTCCTAAAGATGTGATTACATCACATAGTATTCACACTCTTCATCTATGATTTTCATTCTAATAACCCATATGTTGTGGTTTTTGAGTTCTCTGAAGATATTAGGCTACCTTACGGGGCCTTGTAGAGAGCCATGCAGTGTCATGAAAATGTGTGAAAAATGGTTGACTGGTGTTCCGCGAATTATCTTCATTTCATTACTGAAAAGATTTTTTTTTTTTTTAAAGATAACTGATTTCCAGAAGAAGAAAAAACAACACATCTCTCATCACTGTATGTCAAAGACCAAGAAACTGAACAGGTCGAATCGTTCAAGTTACTAGCAAGCACACGTCTCACGCATACAGCTGGGACGTCAACTTTACATTAGCTCGCAAGAAAGAACAGCAGGGACTGTATGTTTTTATGTCAACTGAAGAAGTTTTGTTTGAGCGATGCGGTCTCTACTTAATTCTTTCCCGATCACTGTCTGGTATGGATCTGCCTCAGCCAGAGACAAGATTTTTTTTTTTTTTAAGTGAAAAAAAAAGGAAAGAAAGAAAGAAAGAAAAAAGGAGAACGCGTGCCAAAGACTGCCTCAAAACTCGTGGGCAAATAACTACTAACTTTAGGTAATATCATAGCATAAGATACCGCGGTTTAAAAGTGCAAAACAATCCGGCTGGAGAACAGCTTCTACTACTTGGTCAAGTAATACGCTCAATACGTAGACCCATCCCCTCCCCCCTCCCCCCTTCCCTATAACTAGTGTGTCTCTGACTCTCTTCGGTTACAGTGCTGCAGCATTTGCATAATGTCTTTAGTTTTTCAGCAACTTTTTTCCTCCCCACACTTTCGTTTGGTTTCATTTACTACTCTTCGCTGGCTGCTTTGGGGGTGCTATTGGATTCTTTTTTGCACCCTTGGTGGTGAGAACACCACAGTATTATGGACTGTGGTGTGTCTCTATTTGACGCCAGGAGCGCAGACACAACCAGACGTGTCTCCCTGATGAGTTCCGACCCAGTGGACGAAAGGCCTCAGAGCAGGCAATACAAATATATCTGCCTTCAAAAGGGATTGCGATGGTTCCCTTATGCAGCTAGTGAAGAGTTTTCATATCTGCAACATATTTTCTTAATTTCATGTTCCCAGTTTCTCCATCTTCAAACTCCCTCCCCCCTCCTTAAGACCAAATCTTTGCCAAGTCATTACTATGAAGACAGTTGAGTTGTTGGCCTGCACTTGTTTTTCCCCCCACTATTAGATTGTTCGTCTATGTATTTGTCTGACTTTATTCAAGTTTAAAAGGCTGTGCCAGTCTTGAATAAAAGTTACTCTGTGTTAGGTTTTTTATGGGAGCAAAAAATACCCCACTTGTTTACTGTTTATCGTTTACTGTTCCCTGCCTCATTTCATTTCCGATTTTGTTTTGATTAAACTGAGGTTATTTGTATTTGTTTCTGTCCGTCTGTGTTTGTCTTTTGATCTCCCATACATGTTTGGGTGGATCCTCAAGCGTAGGCTCAAAGATTGTCCCCTACATTTTATACTATTTGCATAATGTCTTTAGTTTTTCAGCAACTTTTTTTCCTCCCCACACTTTCGTTTGGTTTCATTTACTACTCTTCGCTGGCTGCTTTGGGGGTGCTATTGGATTCTTTTTTGCACCCTTGGTGGTGAGAACACCACAGTATTGTGGACTATGCTGTGTCTCTATTTGACGCCAGGAGCGCAGACACAACCAGACGTGTCTCCCTGATGAGTTCCGACCCAGTGGACGAAAGGCCTCAGAGCAGGCAATACAAATATATCTGCCTTCAAAAGGGATTGCGATGGTTCCCTCATGCAGCTAGTGAAGAGTTTTCATATCTGCAACATATTTTCTTAATTTCATGTTCCCAGTTTCTCCATCTTCAAACTCCTTCCCCCCTCCTTAAGACCAAATCTTTGCCAAGTCATTACTATGAAGACAGTTGAGTTGTTGGCCTGCGCTTGTTTTTTCCCCCACTATTAGATTGTTCGTCTATGTATTTGTCTGACTTTATTCAAGTTTAAAAGGCTGTGCCAGTCTTGAATAAAAGTTACTCTGTGTTAGGTTTTCTTATGGGAGCAAAAAATACCCCACTTGTTTACTGTTTATCGTTTACTGTTCCCTGCCTCATTTCATTTCCGAAATTGGTTTCAGTCAGTATACTGTGCGTACGTGCACTGGCGTGCACGTATATGTGTGCATGTGTGTGAGCGCGTGCAAGCGCATGTGTGCATACTATTCGCGTGTGCGCGCGTGTATATGTATACTGTGCATGCATGCATTGGTGCGCACGCGCGCGCGTGTATGTGTGTGTGTGTGTGTGTGTGTGTGTGTGTGTGCGCGCGCGCTTCAATCTAACCTCTACTCATGTGCGTGCTCTTGATTTTTGGTCCTTTTGCACTCCATATCATTGCTTGTATTGAGGCTTGTCTGTGCTTGGAACAATGGCAACTCGAAACAATTTCCGTAGTTTATTAGTTAGATGAGTTCACATATTGAACCTTGTGTAGGCCTTGCCCGTGACTCTTGTTCCAGGGTCTGGAAGTTAGTTCCCAGGTTGGAAGAATTTTCTCTTTGGAGTTAATGTCTGTGCAGGTTCCAGTTCCTTCTTTTAAACTTAGGTCCAATGCGTAAACGTATTTTAAAAAAAAGAAAAAAAAAAAAAAAGAAAAAAAAAAAAAAACTTTAGCGTAGTTTCAGTCGCCTATGCCTCCTTCGGAAAACAGTAAGCCATCGTGTAACGGTGGGTTGAATGACACAAAAATAATTGGCGTAGATTATACTCGATTTGCACACACACACACACACACACACACACACACACACACACACACACACACACACACACACACACACACTCCGCCCCTACCTCTTCACACACACACCCTCCCCCCTTCATTCCCCTCCCTTCGAGAAATAGTATATCTTCGTCACATAGACTCAAAACTGGCCATCCATCCATTCATGCCACTACTACTACTACTACTACTACTACTACAACCACCACCACTACTACTGCTCCTGCTGCTGCTGCTTTTACTATAACTGATACTTTTACAATTTCTTCTTTTACTGCTACTACTACTACTTGGCTTACTACCACTACTACGACGACGACGACGACGACGACGACGACGACTAAACTGCTGCTACTGCAGCTGTCACTTCTGCCACCAGATCCACCATTGATGTTGAGGATTATGACGCGTCCTCTCCTCCCCGAGTCTGGGGCCTGACCAAACGTCACATAACAGAACGTCATCCGTGACATGCTTAACCACTTCCTTTCTTACGTCATCACACGTGAAAAAACAAATGACCTCACATACTGTCTAACACACACACGCACGCACGCACGAATTCACGCACGTCACGCACACACGTGTGCTCACCCACACACACACACACACACACAACACACACAACTCACACACACACACACACACACACACCACCACACACACACACACGATGGTTGGAAGAGAGCAACATAATGGTTGGAGAGATGAACAACAATGGGTTGGAGAGATGAACAACACAATGGGTTGGAAGATGAACAACACACAATGGGTTGGAGAGATGAACAGCACACAAGGGAGAGTTGAAAACACATGGTGAGATGTAACAAAACAATGGGTTGGAGAGATGAACAACACAATAGGTTGGAGAGTGAGCAACACAATGGGTTGGAGAGATGAACAACACACAGCAGGTTGGAGAGGTGACAACACAATAGGTTGGAGAGGTGAGCAACACAATGGGTTGGAGAGTGAACAACACAACAGGTTGGAGAGACGAACAACACAATAGGTTGGAGAGGTGAAAACACAAAGGTTGGAGAGATGAACAACACAATAGGTTGGAGAGGTGAACAACACAATGGGTTGGAGAGGTGAACAACACAATGGGTTGGAGAGGTGAACAACACAATGGTTGGAGAGGTGAACAACACACAATGGGTTGGAGAGAGTGAAACAACACAATGGGTTGGAGAGATGAACAACACACAGGGTTTGAGAGGTGAACAAACAATGGGTTGGAGAGTGAACAACACAATGGGTTGGAGAGGTGAACAATACAATGGGTTGGAGAGATGAACAACACACAATGGGTTGGAGAGATGAACAACACACAATGGGTTGGAGAGATGAACAACACAAATGGTGAGATGAACAACACACAATGGGTTGGAGAGATGAACAACACACAATGGGTTGGAGAGATGAACAACACACAATGGGTTGGAGAGATGAACAACACACAATGGGTTGGAGAGATGAACAACAACAATGGAGAATAACACACACAATGGGTTGGAGAGATGAACAACACACAATGGGTTGGAGAGATGAACAACACACAATGTGGAGAGATGAACAACACACAATGGGTTGGAGAGATGAACAACACACAATGGTTGGAGAGATGAACAACACACATGGTTGGAGAGATGAACAACACACAATGGGTTGGAGAGATGAACACACACAATGGATTGAGAGATGAACAACACATGGTGGAGAGATGACCACACAATGGTTGGAGAGATGAACAAACATGTGAGGATGAACACAACAATGGGTTGGAGAGATGAACAACACACAATGGGTTGGAGAGATGAACAACACACAGTGGTTTAGAGAGGTGAACAACACAATGGGTTGGAAAGGTGAACAACACACAATGGGTTAGAGAGGTGAACAACACAATGGGTTGGAGAGGTGAACAACACACAATAGGTTGGAGAGGTGAACAACACAATGGGTTGGAAAGGTGAACAACACACAATGGGTTAGAGAGGTGAACAACACAATGGGTTGGAGAGGTGAACAACACAATGGGTTAGAGAGGTGAACAACAAACAATGGGTTGGAGAGATGAACAGCACACAATGGGTTGGAGAGGTGAACAACACAATGGGTTTAAGAGGTGAACAACAAACAATGGGTTGGAGAGGTGAACAACACACAATGGGTTGGAGAGGTGAACAACACACAATGGGTTTGAGAGGTGAACAATACAATGGGTTGGAGAGATAAACAGCACAATGGGATGGAGATGTGAACAACACAATGGGTTGGAGAGATGAACAACACACCATGGGTTGGAGAGGTGAACAACACAGTGGGTTGGAGAGGTGAACAACACAGTGGGTTGGAGAGGTGAACAACACAGTGGGTTGGAGAGATGAACAACACAATGGGTTGGAGAGGTGAACAACACAGTGGGTTGGAGAGGTAAACACCGCTCAACGGGTTGGATAGAAAAATATCACAACATAGGCTGGATGGGTGAAGAGTACACAGTAGGTTGATAGGTGTAGAGCACGAACTGGACAGGACAGATGAACAGCGCATAGTAGTTTGGATAGGTGAAGAACAGTAAAATGGGCTGGACAGGTGAACAGCGCATAGTAGTTTGGATAGGTGAAGAACAGTAAAATGGGTTGGACAGCTGCACAGCGCATAGTAGTTTGGATAGGTGAAGAACAGTAAAATGGGTTGGACAGCTGCACAGCGCATAGTAGTTTGGATAGGTGAAGAACAGTAAAATGGGTTGGACAGCTGCACAGCGCATAGTAGTTTGGATAGGTGAAGAACAGTAAAATGGGTTGGACAGCTGCACAGCGCATAGTAGTTTGGATAGGTGAAGAACAGTAAAATGGGATGGACAGGTGAACAGCGCATAGTAGTTTGGATAGGTGAAGAACAGTAAAATGGGATGGACAGGTGAACAGCGCATAGTAGTTTGGATAGGTGAAGAACAGTAAAATGGGATGGACAGGTAAACAGCGCAACACGGGTTGGATGGGAAAAAAACACACAATGGACTGGATAGATGAACAGATAGAACAGACAGGGAACATTTCATTTCTAAAGAATGGCGCTGTAGTCCATAGTCTAACAACCCAGTCTCAAACAACTCATTGGCAGGAACTGCTGACAAAATACAGTCCAGAATGTTTATTGACTTAGATAGTCTCAGTCTGTGACTCTCTTCCTTCCACGCATGCAGAGGTTTTGATCTAGACATTATACATGAGAACGGTGAACAGGCCTCTTAAGGCCTCAGACACCTTCAGGTTCAGGTTCAGGCTCCTATCATCCAGCTTTTTCCAGTCCCCGTCCCCACAGCCCCCACCGTTGTCTTCACATTACCTGCCCTCATCCCCTCTCTCCTAGCAGAGGGAGGTTTGCCCTATGGACTGAGAGATCCTGAACCAGGAGGCAAGGCCGGTGAATCTACAGATCCAGTTGATCGGGTAATCCCCATGAATCCTCAGGGTGGAAACCTCACCTCCGGTATCTCGATACAGAAGTTTGGCCACGCACATCTAGCTCCTACGATTCATACATCAACAGGAGGAATGTTAGGATGGGGAGTGGGAGATGGGTGAGAGGGGGGGGGGGGGGGTAGAGAGAATAATCATCTTCATCTTCTGTAAGCTAGAGTTCCCTCGGCATGTTGAAGGCAATTACCACTACCTGTCGGTCAGACTGGCTGTCCATCCGCCTCCTGTTTACGGGTTAGCTATCTCTTTGCCCACTTCGGCGCTGATAGTTTCAAACTGGTAGGTAATCAGGTGTGTATATGGTGATCTGCACGAGGGGAAAGGCTACGTGCAGACAGCGTCTTGGCCTCTGTGAAAACCGGACAGGCTCAAGCTGGCATGTGTAATAACCTGAGAGGGCGGCCCTGTCAGCTGCACAGTTCTCTCTCTCTCTCTCTCTCTCTCTCTCTCTCTCTCTCTCTCTCTCTCTCTCTCTCTCTCGGCGGTGATTCTGGTGCCCGGAAATGGTTGATGACTTGCTTGTGTGAAGGGGACTCCGGTTATGGTAAGTAGCGGGAAGACGAGGCAAGATACTGAGCCTCTCCACTCTTACTCTATGTCCTGTGTTGATGCAGACGTCATCATGACGCAAAGCAACCTGGGAGTGAAGATAAAGCGAGGGGCCCTCACGCCGTATCCAAGGGTTGTTACGCAAGTGTTCCATACGCATCAGTGACAACATCCGCCATCCCAAAACAAACCATGAGTGCTTTGTCTGTGGCTGCAACATGTGTTTGTGTCGGTGAGTTCGGTATGGGCTTTACGTGTTCGTTTGTCATTTTCTTAACATACAAGTTTGCCATTAGCTTAACATGTAAGTTTGCTATTAACTGTCTTCACCGTTAGTTTAACCTGTGTGTTTGTCATGAGCTTAAACTGTATGTTTGTCATAAGCCTTGCATGCAAGTTCGCCATTAATCTAAGTTGTAAAATTGACGTAAGTTTACAATGTACGAGGTGGGCAACAACCTGTGTCTTCTTCCGTAGAGTCTCCACAATCAACAGGTTGATTATTTTAAGTGTCCGTTAGTAGGACAGCTGGACGCCGGCTGTGTCTCTGTCAGTATGGTCTTCTGTAGTCTTCTTTGTCGTTGGCAAAGATCTGTCTCTGTGTCACACCCTGTTGGTTCGGTGAGTGTCTGAAAGTGATTGTATCGGTCATACCTCAGACCACAGTCGAAAAAAAAAAAGAATTTTCAACAACAACAACAACACACACACACACACACACACACACACACACACACACACACACACGCACGCACGCACGCACGCACGCACGTACACACACACACAGAGGGAATGAAAGAAAGAGAGTAATCACGAGTGGTATGTATGTCATATGTGATGGGAACCATTGCCTAATGATGATATTAGGCGAATGAATGACATAACGTTAACAGAAAAAAGGTTCATTTGTCAGCTGCGAACATTAGCCGGTAGGTTTTCGACATATCGAAATCAGGCCAAATTTAACACTTGGCAATGTCGCTAGAACTAATGTGAACAGAAAATAAATGTTCACATGGAGAGAAAAACCATATGCAAGCACACAAAGAAACATTCTCTCAGCTAAAGACGCATCGCTCCAGTCCAGTTCTGATCGCCATACCATTTCCTTGTGTTTTTGTTTTTGTTGTTGTTGTTGTTGCTGTTGTTTTTATTCACGCCTTCTCGGCGTATGTGTGAGTTGAATGGGTATAGCAAGCAGCGTTAGCTTCCAGATGTATGTCTCTAAGGTTTCCATATGGAAGCAGGCGTGACTGTACCTATTCATTAAAACAAGCATCGAGAAAACAACAGGTACATTATCTCAATGCAGTCAGTTTTCTTAGATACCATTGTCTCTCACAGATGATACTAATCTTTCTCTCACTGTCACTTGCATAACACCATCGTTTCTCTCAATTGATTTCTGCGTTTCTTTCAAGTGATACACATTATTTCTCTAAACTAATTCTGTACAGCAAACCATCGTTTATTTCACACTACTCTATTGTTTATCTCACACCATATCATAGTTTATTTCACACTACTCTATTGTTTATCTCACACCATATCATAGTTTATTTCACACTACTCTATTGTTTATCTCACACCATGTCATAGTTTATTTCACACTACTCTATTGTTTATCTCACACCATATCATAGTTTATTTCACACTACTCCATTGTTTCTCACACCATGTCATAGTTTATTTCACACTACTCTATTGTTTATC
>CM065731.1:58155557-58160557 GCA_033310375.1 Conus canariensis
ACCGTATGAGACTCAAAGGCGTCTTCTTCTGAGGGGCCTGACTGTTCCTCGATGTTATCATACAGAGGTTCAGGTGAAATATGATGTTTATTTACTTCAGTGAGCTTTTTTTAACGTTTTCTTATTTTCGATAGCCATTTAGTTCTCCTTACTTCATTGGTCGAATGTCCTATTGCATCTGTCTGACATTCCATCGAAACCTTTCTGTACAGAATTTTCTTTTTAATCCGGATTACGTTTTGGCTCTTTTCGTTTCAAAGATCTCGTTGCTGAAAACTGTATGTCTCCGCCTGGTATAAACTGCTGTCTGGACCCTACAACAGGCGTTAAACCATGCATAACTTCTGTTCATTTTCTTAGGCAGATAAGTGAATCTCCCTCAACTTCCGCCCTCCTTGCGAACCACACGATTTGCTTTGCTAATGTACATGCCACAACTCCCTGTGGCGGGGGTTATTCTCTTGCATTATTAGCTTACATAGCTGCTCATTCATGTCATCAATGTGGAAGTGATTCAACTATTCAAATATCCTGGATAAGGTGACAGACATGTCATCAAGTCTGTCGATATCAGTCTCATGGAAACACAAGTTCGCTTTGCTGTTGCTCAGAGGACTTGGGAATTAGTATTTGAACCAACATCAGATGCAGGTACTAAATTTGACATGAGATTAAGACATCTGTTGATAGAGTCCATAATATGACTGATTGTAGGCTATATCAGATATGCATGCATCATGGTCATGAACTTCAAAATCTTGAATAATTCCGAAAAAGTGAAGGAGAAGCTATGATGTAAGCAACAGCTCGTGAGCCCTTACATGCGAATTTCCAGTATCAGCATCACCACCGACCTGACCAATCAGCATCGGTTGATTCATGCAGAAAACATTGAGGGTATGCCCTAAGTTATTCTTTCATTTATCCATTGACATTGCCGTGCTGAATATGCATTTTTAGCACATCAACACAACAACCACGTTCAGTTAGTGAGTTTTAGTTATCATTACATAAAACCTCCTGTATCTAGCCGGTTCTAGCACTGTGAACCCCAATGATGAAAAACATTCAAATATTCAAACTTACATTGTTCAATATAGGACATCACATTAAGTTGGTATATTTTTTGTACACGGAATCTTCTGGGGACGCATATAACAAACACACGAACTTTATAACTGGTACATTTTCATCTTTTGAGACTTGCTGTTGGTTAAAATTACATTTTTTTTATGTATGGCTGAATAACAGATGACAGCGTTTAATGGACATTGGTCAATATGTAAAGATGAGGTACATGCTCAATAAGTGAAGCACAATCTAATGAACTGTTTCTAACAAAGACGCCAACGCAGCCGGGCTTTCATTTCTATCTAATTATGTTACTGGTAAAAGCCATCGAAAGTATCAAATGTAGTTTCACACCTGCACAAGAATTTCTACGCTTTCAAGAAACATGATAAATTCAGAATCTCTCTTTTTTTGACACGAAGCCACACATTTTGTACAACTATCACGATATTGTCTTGTTGGCAGGTGTGCGCGGTCAAACAGACAAAGCTTCGCATGTTATTGCCTACCTCAGTAACGCCACACACAGGGGCATTTGGTGATATACAGTTACCACGCTCAGGCTCTGGTATCTTATGATACAGTGGGTTGTCCTTCAGCATGAGTCTCGAGCAGAACGCTGTACCCTGACGTGAGATCCAAAGCCGGTCGTGAAATGCAAAACGTCACAGTGTGTATTCGTGTACGAAAAGTTTCAGTTACCTACCGCCATGGCTCACAAATAGAGAAGCCATCATAGCAAGGTATTTCACGAGGGTAAATGGGTTAACAACAAGCCGTTTTACTCCACCATCTTTAGCCCATCTGGTTTCATCGCTCTTGAGATGAGAGACCTCAGCATTTTCCTCAACAAGCAGGTCATATACCGGTGTGAATAGGCACTAATCTCTAGACTGTCGTCACCAGATCTGATACCTAGACTTACTCCAACTTCGCCAGACTCCACGCAACCACTCAGTGGTAAATCAGAACTATAACCATGGATCTGAATGTAGTTTCATTTTGAGCGACATGCTTGTCGCTCTAATGTATCCGGCCGGCCGCCCCGGCCGTGTGCGTCATAGAAAAAACACGAGTATTCATGATTTCAAAGGCACATCCTTCTCCGTTTACAATGTCATTGTTTGTAAAGACTTCAACTGTGTGAGAATGCTTGGAGCTCACAGTACCAGTGTCACTGTCACCATCATTCTTATAAGAGCGTCGTGTTCTTTCTTTCCGGTCTTTATATTACTTCAATGAGATATATCGGCGTTAGCGGCGGGTTTTCCTTTCCTCAAAACAACACTGGTGTTAACATCATTATTGTTTGTACAAAGGATGCCCCTGTCATTTGCTTCTGTACTTCTATCAAAAAAAAGTCAAATACATGACTAGTGTTTAAATCTCCAGCAGAACACTCCTGTCACTCTCTGGTTTCAACACAGGTAAACATTCCATTGTTTTATTTCTTTTTTCAGATTCATGCATCACATTTTTACAAATACCACGCTTTTGTTCAGCCATTCCCTTCTTCGTATACACACTATCAGCGTCAGCATTATTTTTTAATCACTCGTAATAAAATGAAACATAAAAGTAAAAATATCATTCCACCTAATGAGAGAGACAAACAAATTACAAGACAAAAGGCGACACGTTTCGACCTCTTTGGTCTTCTTCAGGCAAGGCATGCAACATTCAAGACAATGAAAATGAAGAACGAATAATCATCTCCTCAGACTGGGCCCAAGATGAATGTGGAAAGTGATTCCGCATCCATTTTGCGCCCGATTAGAGGAGATGAGTGATTGTTCGTTCTTCATTTTCGTTGTCTTGAGTGTTGTTTCTCCTTCCTGAAGAAGGCCAAAAAGGTCGATACGCGTCGTGTTTTGTCTGGTGACTTGTTTGTCTCTTTCGTTCAGCAGATGGTAAGTTTCCTTTAAGTTTGATTCGATTTCCGCCTGCAATCTCAGTCTGGAACTAACCGTAATAATATAGATTTTGGAGACACACACTCAGCATTCAAACGCACACACTTTTTGTATTCTTTATTCTTTGAGCATCATCATATGTCGCTTAGGGGTGTTGATAATTCTCCCTCTCAATCACAACAAATCTAATATCAATATGCACCATGCCATCAATATTCACACTATTAACTCTATCACAAGCACTCATTCTTTCATATATATCAATGTGTCATAGCTCTTTGTTTTTTTTATACTCTGCGTTGTTTACTTGTGCTGTTCGACGTAGTTCCTTTTGATTTTTCTCCGATGAAAACATTTGTCACCACACAAACTAATCACCCCGTTACACCCCTAGACTTCAGTTCTGATGCCGTTGATATTAATAGAATAATTTGTACAGCCATATTCTTCATCCTGTCACAGCTTCTTAGTTGACGAAGTAAGTAATAATTGATAACGCCTGACTGGGTCTTTTTCAGAACAACTATATAATTTGAAGATTGGTGGTAAAGACCGAAACAAAAGGGGGGTTAAAGAGAAAACAAAAACAATACACAACGTTTCGACTCTTAGAGTCTTTTTCAAGTGACATGAAACTGAGGACACAGGAATTGTTTCAACAAATTTGAAGTGACAAGAACTCAAAACACACACACACACACACACACACACACACACACACACACACACACACACACACACACACACTGTGTGTGTGTGTTGTGTGTGTGTGTGTGTGTGTGTGTGTGTGTGTGTGTGTTTTGTGTTGTTGTGTGTGTGTGTGTGTGTGTGTGTGTGTGTGTGTGTGTGTGTGTTTTCAAATTTGTTCAAACAATTCCTGTGTCCTCAGCTTCATGTCACTTGAAAAAGACTCTAAGAGTCGAAACGTTGTGTATTGTTTTTGTTTTCTCTTTGACCCCTCTTTTGTTTCGGTCTTTACCACCAATCTTCAAATTATATAGTTGAAGTAAGTAATAGATGTCCCACACATGAAAAGCTAAGACAGAGACATGGCCTGCCAACACACCAATGAGGGAAAAGCTTTATGGATCACTGGAGGGCATCCGCCGTACAGCAGCCTTCGTCACTGCCTCTGGGTTCCTGTCTGAGTGAACGAAGAAGAAGAAGAAATAATGAATGTTTTAATTACAATTATTGGAACATCCTCCGTGTCATTACCCCCATTACCAAAAGCTGTAGAGTTTGGTCGCTGACGTTGTTTTTGTTGAAATCGTGTGCATCTGCTCCAACAAATGTCTAATCAACCACACAAAAGCCCTCACAATTCCTTTCACCTGTGCTTTGAGTACATTTCAGTTTTAGTTCATTCCAAAACACAGATTCTCACCCACACACGATTAAAGTCCCTCCCTCACAATCGTCAGTAATATATTGAAAGTAATACCAGTAGACTGGGAGACGGGTATAGGTCAAATGCAATGAGCTCGCTTGCGTCACTTCTACACACGTTAAGCATCCACATGAGTATCAGCACCATCGCTGCCGTTGACTCTAAAGTTACCCCAAATCCAGGAGCATAAAAACATCCTGATTCAGGACAATCCTCATTTGCTGTGTAAAGGTTATCATGCGTTTCCATAACAATAGGACGGTGCTGGATGGAAGCCAGGTGAGGAGTTCCTCTTTGCGCATATGTTTCCATCAACAGACCACGCCTTCTTCACTCTTCTCAGCCATTGGAAAAACCCTGACAGGCTTGGTGGTATCCTTTAAGAGAGAGAGAGAGAGAGAGAGAGAGAGAGAGAGAGAGAGAGAGAGAAGTAATTCTGCACATGTTTTTACAATTATTTTAGCTTTGCTGCAAATAAGGCATAGAAAACGTAAACAGATGCAAAAACTACATAATGTGCTGGTCCACCCATCTTGTGTTCTGTGGGGTTGGTGTGCGTTTCTGGCTGTCTTCTTCCTGTTATCCAAAGTTTTTTCCCTTTATACGTTATAAGGGCATACGTCTTT
>CM065731.1:58168057-58183057 GCA_033310375.1 Conus canariensis
CGACGACGACTACTACGACTATCACTACTCCAATATTACTTCTAAGCTGCTGCTGCTGCTACTACTACCATTACTTCTACTGCTACCACTACTACTATTACGACGACGACTACTACGACTATCACTACTCCAATATTACTTCTAAGCTGCTGCTGCTGCAGCTGTCACTTCTGCCACCAGATCCACCATTGATGTTGAGGATTATGACGCGTCCTCTCCTCCCGAGTCTGGGGCCTGACCAAAAGTCACATAACAGAACGTCATCCGTGACATGCTTGACCACTTCCTTTCGTACGTCATTATACTTTAAAAAAAAAAAATGACCTCAGAGAATGTAAATATACGGGTTCACGGCCACCCCATCTTATTTTGCACGAAAACCCCCTTTTCACATACAAATCACGCCCTTCACATGCTACTTTTTGCCAAAATTAACACCCGTTTTCTAAACAAAATTAACACCCCAAAACCTCTAAAAATTGACGTAATCAGTACATTAAAATGGGGGGCTTGCGTGCAAAATAAGATGTGGTGGGATAGAGCCTACATATTGACATTCTCTCTCAGCTATCAACGTCCGCAAGACTTAGCCCTTACTACTTCCAGCACTATTAATAAATCAGAACAAACAACTAGCCCCCCATCTTGATTAGTTATTTTTACGTCTAATGAATTTATAGCCCCCTCAATTAATTCTTTAAATTGACTGTTTCCAGATGTGGTGATATAGAGTATAGATATTGACATTCTCTCCCTCAGCTAAGTAAAACCTTTAATCAGCTAGACAGAGCGCTCTTACAAGAGCGTCTGACCTAGTTTACAGAGCTGCTTGTAGGCCCCGAGCGCTCTTACAAGAGCGTCTGACCTAGTTTACTGCACTGCTTGTAGGCCCCGAGCGCTCTTACAAGAGCGTTTGAACTAGTTTACAGAGCTGGCAATTAGGTCAGACGCTCTTGTAAGAGCGCTCTGTCTAGACCGCTGCTGTGTTCCTCTTTTTTCAACCAGGCTTACAACTGGCTTTGGCAGAGTTACAGCAGTTACTGCTGTAGCCGAGCTTTTATGGCGGCTCTAATCGCCAGTAGCAGTACATCCGTCATTGTATATTTGGAGCATTTATATGGAGATAGTGCTGGCTACACACTACTCCTCTCCATACTGGTAGATGTACTAAGGCCCTGCCTAGCCCTATCTAGTTTGTTTGCCAGAACTCCCGAAAATCGCTATTCAGTTGCATAAGCCTAATGATACTTTGACGTTTGCTATATAGCTCAGTAATGCTGATCCCAGCTTGTGGAATTTGGGATAGTTGTAAAAACATATTGAAAGCTGAATAAGTTTTCTGGCATATGAATCAGACATGCCCACCTTAACCTTAAGAAATGACCGCCATGTTTGAAGCGTTTTTATTTTTTTAAACATGACTTGAGCTGTCTCAAGCCAGCGCCCAAAAATTAACGCATGATGGATTGTTTTGCTTTTATTTTGTTTTATCAACATAGCACCACTTTTTAGAAATGGAAGCATCTCATCAACAGTCAAACAGTTATGAAAATTGGCCACATCTTGTTCGCTAATGTCATTTTCAATTTTTGCATCTTCCTTAACCAACAAGCCTTCAAGATAGTTGTGCATTTCCAAAGCAGTCGGTTCGCTTTTTTCTTTTTTTCTGCCTTCTAGAAAAGCAATGCTTCTTTTGGGTTTCACTGGTAGAGAACAGGCTTCGCCTAGTTCTTTTTTTGACAAATACTCTAACATGCAGTTACAGTAAAACTTGTGATCTTGAATAGCACAAGCCTGTTCTTCGGTAAACCTGTTAGCCATTGTTAAAATAACAACACAGCCAAACGCAGTAGGAGCACAGTCAAACACGGCCTTCTCGCACGACAGTCAGTGAGAGAATGACGAAATCTATCTCTGCGGCGGCGCATGCACGACTGAATTGCGCATTGCGACAATAGATTTTTCTGGAGCGATTGTGGGGCGATCACGCCACATATGAGTCACGTTAAAGCAGCCGTGGGCGGCCCAAGCACAAGCGCGCAGCGGTAGCGCTCAATCGGCTACCTGTTATTGATTTCTCTTCTGATTCTTGCGCAAAACAAGAGGAACGGCTAGTTAATTATTTTTAAATTGTCGTTTATATTCTGGTTTAAAAAATGAAGCCCGAAGTAGCTACAGAGCTTATTAATATACTTTACGAGTTGGATTGGGAGCGGGAGGGTGATAAAGATCAGTTAGAGAGCAGGTTTGAAGAATTAATTACTGATCTTTTTGAGCGCATAAATATGTGAGAAAGCGTGAAGCACTCCATCAGTAAAATGCCAGATTCTTGGCCCCAACCGGCTATAAAGTTGTTTGCTATTTTAGTTGATAATATAGCTCCTGGGGATGCTAATCTGACTGTTTCTACCAGCCCTGAAGGAGTAGCTATTCACTTTAATGAAGATCAGGTTTTACGATTAGAAAAGACTATGAATAATAAACAATAGCTGAATTTACATTCACAATTATTTTTTATTTATTTTACATTTAAAAATGGCTGCCGAACTCAGTGAATCTGATTTAAAGAATTGTAATGAACTATTTGACGAAACAATGAAAGTATTAAACATTGATTTTAGTGAATTTGGATTTGAGAACGATGTAAACAATATAATAAAAGATCATAGTGAACTATTTGACGAAGCAGTTAAAGTGATGAACATTAACTGTAGTGATTCAGAAAAAGCTAAAATATTAGCAGGTGTTATTGTAAGGTTAACGTGTCTTGAAGTGTTGCAACGCTTGGGAGAAGAATAAAAAGCCCGTTTACTTACTTTTATTTACATTTATTTTTTTATTTACGTAAATATTGTGGCTTTAAAAATGACGGCCACAAGTAAATTTGAGGATGGAAAACTATATACGTGGGAGGAGATACTTGAAATTAATGAACAATTAAGCGATATGTTCATTGAATTAAACATGTACATTATTAACCCCACAAACGTTCAAAAAAGCGTAACACATGCTGTTTCTAAAATCCCAGACTCTCTCCAAATTGACCCGCCAGTAAAAGTGTTGTTAACTATTCTGATTAAATATATAACCCCGATAATATTAGCATGGAAGTCTGGGTTTCAACAAGACAGAAAGAAGTAATCAGCTATCACGACTTTACACCTGGCTGGGCTGATTACATGCTTACACAGTTTAACCATGCAAGTGAGGAGGCTAAGTTAAGGGGTTCTGGCTGGTCTGAAGGAAGAGTCCTTCAAATTATATTGAAACAAACAAAGTTCTATCCTATGATTGAAGACGATTTTGGCAATTCTTACCTTCCTCTCCCAAAAGAGCTAGAGTTAAAACGAGCAGTATTAAATATACATAATTTAGACGACATGTGTTTTATGTGGTGCGTTTTAGCGCATCTACATCCTGTCAAAAATCATGCAAACAGAGTATCTAATTATGAAGCATATGTAAATGAGCTGAACTTTGATAGCATAACCTTTCCGGTGAGCATAGAAAGTATATCTCAGTTTGAAGAGCAAAACGCCCCAATCACCGTAAACGTATACACATGGTCTGTAGTAGATAATCTAGTGCCTCTAAGGATTTCTCCCGAAGCTCCCCATTTAGGCGATTCACTTGAAAATCATGTCGACTTGATACTGTTTGCAGACGGTCTAAAGAGCCATTATGTATTAATTAGAACAATAAGCAGACTGTTAGCCTATACTACAAAGGATAAATCTAAACAAGGGCTTTGTAGAAGGTGTTTGGTTAGAATTCCTACTATAGAAGCAGCCGCCAGTCATAAGAAACATTGTAAAAGCATTGTAGACTGTGAAACCAAACTCCTTACACCTAAACCAGGGTCTAAAGTTAGTTTTAAGAATGTACGAAAAATGCAAATGAGCCCATACGTAGTCTATGCTGACTTCGAGGCGATCTTGCCACAGTACTGCGGCCCGCAACAAGAACAAGAACAAAAAACGACCTTATTAACCCACCATCAGATCTGTTCTTATGCGTTTATTGTTGTTAGGTCAGATGGCCGACACACACGCCCAGAGATTTACAGAGGACCCAACGCAGCTAGTAGATTTTTGGAGCAGATGAAACACCTTCGCAATCAATTCTCCAATCAGCTGAACCTTTCAGGCATTAAGATGACCCCGAAGATAAAGAGCGTTATAAATCAGCCACCCACTGCTGGATATGCAACAGAGAATTATCGGGCGATGCTGTAAGGGACCACGATCACATTACTGGCAAATTCAGAGGGGCAGCGCATAATAGCTGTAATCTTCAACTTAAGGTTGACCCCAAGACATGGAAACTGCCAATCTTCTTTCATAACTTGCGGGGCTACGATTCTCATTTTATCATGCAAGCAGTGACTTCTAAATATAAGAGGGTTAGCTGCATTGCACAATCATCAGAAAAGTACATGACCTTTACTCTTGACTGTTTATCCTTTTATGACTCTGCCCAACATCTGATGGGGAGTTTAGATAAATTGGCGGGATCTCTACAAGACTATCCAATCACTAAACAATACTTTAATCCATCTTTAGTTCGTAAAGGAGTTTATCCTTATGAATACATGAACTCGTGGGATAGGTTTGACGAAGACGCGCTTCCTCCTAAAGGCGCTTTCTTTTCTAGTCTTAGAGGCAAAGACATAACTGATGCTGAATATGAACACGCCCAGAAAGCCTGGACAGAATTACACTGCAAAACGATGGGCGATTATCACGATCACTACTTGATGGCTGACGTGTGTTTATTAGCTGACGTCTTTCAGAATTACAGATCTACATGCATGAAACACTACGGTCTAGATTCAGCACAGTACATCTCTGCGCCTGGCCTTTCTTGGGATGCATTCTTAAAGTCTACAAACATCCAGATCGACTTAATTTCTGATTTACCCACACTTCAGATGATTGAAGACGGCCTAAGGGGAGGTATTAGCATGGCCTCACATCCTTACTGCAAAGCCAACAACAAGTATTTAGATGATTATGATCCAACTAAACCATCCAACTATCTAATGTACTTAGATGCCAACAATCTGTATGGGTGGGCCATGAGCCAGGCACTGCCATTAAGAAACTTTGAAATGATAAACGGGCCTCATGATGTCAATAAAGTGTTGAGTATGCTATCACAGCTTACACCCGATAATCCAATAGGATTAATCTTGGAAGTAGACTTAGAATATCCTAAAGAATTGCACGACCTTCACAACGATTACCCCCTAGCCGCAGAAAGATTAAAGATGAGTCACACCGAGCCGCCTAAGCTTGTACCTAACCTCTTTAACAAAACTAAATATGTCTGTCATTATCGGCTGCTACAGTTTTACTTAAGGCACGGGTTAAAACTAAGAGCTGTTCACAGAATAATTACCTGTGACCAAGAGCCTTTCATGAGGCCATACATCATGAAGAACACCGATCTTAGAACTAAGGCCACGGATGCATCAGAAAAAGACTTTTTTAAGTTAATGAACAACAGCTGTTTTGGCAAAACCATGGAGAACGTACACAATCGTAAAGATGTAAGATTAGTTACAAACAAAAAACAAGCAATTAAGCTGGTCTCTAAACCTAACTATCAAGACTTTAGAAAATTTAGCAACGGCCTGGTTGGCATTATGATGAAGAAAAAGGATGTTAAGTTGGATAAGCCGGTGTTTATCGGCTTCACCGTATTAGAGTTGTCAAAGTTATTGATGTTAGAATTTCTATACGACTATCTTAAACCCCTGTACCCAGAAGCAAGAGTTCTTTACACAGACACTGATAGTTTTATTCTGGACGTCCCCACAGAAGACTTCTATAAGGATTTAGAAACAGAAGTAGCTAAAGGAGCTGATGGGCGGTACGACACATGTGACTATCCTAAAGATTCACCTCTACACTCAACCGTTAACAAGAAAGTGATTGGAAAGATGAAGGATGAACTTAATGGGACAGTTATACAAGAATATGTTGGCTTACGGTCGAAGATGTATAGCGTTGCCCACCAAACTTCTGTAATTAAAAAAGCTAAGGGCATAAGTAAAGAAGTTGTCAAAAAAAATATAACTCACGACAACTACAAGCAAGCTCTCTTTGAAAACAAAGTATTTCATCACACAAATGTTAATCTGCGCTCTACTCTTCATCAAGTAAACACAACTGCAGTTAATAAGAAATCGCTAGTCTCTAACAATAACAAGAGAACTTACGTTAATCCTGAATTTTCATATGCTGTAGGACATTGGAGAACTTTAAAAGATTAACTTAACTGACTTGGCTTGTACTTAACTTAAGAACCTAACTAGTACTTACTTAAGAACTTAACTAGTACTTACTTAAGAACTTAACTTAAGAACCTAACTAGAACTTATTTCTTTTGCGCTTAACTTGTAATTTACTTGCTCTTAACTTAAAAAGTACTTTCTATAACTAACTTAACTTGTACTTATCTAGTTCTTAATTTGTACTTTATTTAGTTCTTTAAAAACTATTCCATAGAAAATGGGTCTACAGCAGGAGGTTGCCCTTTTTTTGCAGAAGCTGGTTCTTCTTCTTTTACTGACTTTGTGGGGGTTTGTGACTTTGCTGCTGCTAAGTATGGCGTTAGACATTTGCATGCTAAAAAACCCCCACCAACAACAACAGCAGCAAATACATAATAATACATCTTATCGTTTGATTGTGACTGTGTTGTTGTTAATTGTGTTGTTGTTGTTGGTGACGATGTTGTATTACTATCTAATAATTTTTGTTTTGCTGCTTGGTTTGCTTTTTGCAGTCTGTTCCATTCAGCCAGTTTACGACCGGCCTCAACACGCCCAGCACTTTTAGACTTAGTAACACTGCTCACTTGTGGGGCACTCGCCTGTAAATTCACTTGTGGGGCACTCGCCTGTAAATTCACTTGTGGGGCATTCTGCTCCTGCGGAGTCTTCTTCTCCTGATCGCTCATTTTTTTTTATTGCGATTAAAATTAATATGATTAAAATTAATGTGATTAAAAGTAATTAATCCCATGATGAATGGACATAACATCGTCCCAAATCTGTAATACATGTCACATGCAAGAGATTCTAGGGACTTGGTTAAAACCGGATCTTGTGATAAGTCGTATTTTAAATCTTCTTCTGAATCAACCGGCGCTATCTTGCCTACTAACTTAGCATATAAACTAATCATTGTCTGTCCCACCGATCTAACCATTTTTTATCCTAGCTGTGCCTCGTACCTAGCGTAATACTTCTCAACGTCTGATGTAGACAATTGCTGAATCTGTTCGATACTTAGTTCAACGCCTAAATACTGTTTAGTTTTTCCACACGCGGCCAGAGAGTATAATCTTTCTTTATGGCAGAGGTCTGCCTGCTCCTCACACTTTAATAGTTCGTCACAATCCATTTTTAAAAGCGGATAAAAAATAATATAATACTTTTAAAACCATGAGTTTAACGCTGGTTAATTATGCAGTGCCTATCGTTGGTGTTATAGTCTATTCAACCCTCGCAAAATGTTTGTTAAGAATAAAACCGCCCAACATGGGAAAGATAGAAGATTCGCCAAGGCTAGTTGCGGCCTTATTTTTAGCTTTAACAACAAAAGATTATTTGATTAAAAAGCACATAGACAGCCTTTCGTATTATGATTATTTTAATTATTTTTTTAGTTAATAAAAAGATGAGTGAAAAAAAGATTATTAATACGATTTACCATTCTGCTGTAATTAGCGGCCTTAGTATTGGCTATAGCGCGCTAGCAAAAAACATGTTTAAAATGAAGCCGGCGGATCTAGGAAGGTTAGACATTGAGGATGTTGTTAAGGTTATAGTTGTAATTACTGCAGGGATTGCCTCAAAAGACTTTCTTGTTGCACAGGGGATTATCCCAGAAAATATTAATGCATAGGCAGATTAATGCATAGGCAGATTAATGCATAGGCAGATTAATCTAGAAAATATTGATTTATAAAAAGATGTCTGGATTGGTTCTGATGGTGGGAGGAGCCATTGTTAATGCATTGGCCTTCTCTGGCAGCAATTATATGTTTAGTAAATTGCGGTCCGATGAAGAAAGAGAACGCCATAACAAGGCAATGGAAGATTTAGCTAAGGCAAGAGACGCTTACGAGAAAAGGCGAATTGCTCACTTAGACTTTATTAATAAAAAATTAAGAGAGCAGGGACATGCAGAGCACACATTTACAGACGTTGATAAAGCAATGAATGAGTATTACTTAGTGACAGGAAAGAAGTTTCTAACATCGCCGCCGCCAGAACTGTCTGACTTTTATGAACCGTCTGAGGATCAGAAAATGGTAGAAATAGGCTTTATTATAGGCGCTATGGGAGCAATCTTTCTTCTTGCATATTCAATCTAAAAACATAGTTAAAATGTAATAAAAACAGTCTCTTATGGACGATACAAAGTACAAAATATATTATTCTCCTGGAGGGTATTGGAAAGGAAAGGCTGCTATTGATAAACTGAGTAAAGCTGCTAGGGTGTCTGAATCAGAAGCGAAAGACTGGCTTTCAAAACAAGCAATTTGGCAAATATATCTGCCTGCCCCAAAAAGAATAATAAGACCTCGATTTGTTAATTCAGTTCCTAATGACACCCACCAGATGGACTTGCTGTATCTTCCACATGACAAAGTTAGACGAAAAAAGTTTAAGTATGCTCTTACGGTTGTTGACATGGCTTCGAGGTATAAAGACGCCGAACCTCTAACGGATAAAAGCTCAACTGCCGTGGCTGTGGCTTTACAGCAAATATACATGCGAGGTCCATTAAAGTATCCTAGGATGATTCAAGTTGATGATGGGAAAGAGTTTAAAGGAGCTGTAAACCAGTTGTTTTTAAGACACCGGGTTACAGTTAAGAGAGGGATCCCGGGCAACCATCGATCGCAAGCTCTAGTAGAAAACTTTAATAAGAATCTGGCCGAGCGTCTGTTTACCTATCAATATCACAGAGACCTTATGGACAGAGAACGCAACACAGAATGGGTTAGGAGATTGCCAGCAGTCTTACGCGCCATGAACAATGAAGAATTTAAAGCAACGGGCCTTAAACCAGTAAACGCGATCAAATTAAAAAAAATTAGCATTACTGAAGATGTGCAGGGGGCTCAAAAACTCTTGCCGTTTGGACTAAAAGTAAAAGTATGCGCCAGGAGAAGCAGAAGGTGATGTTAGAATTAGAGCCACAGACCCCATATGGAGCGTAGATGTATATGAAGTTGAAAGAATTATGAAAACAGCCCCTCCCGTATATTATTTGAGAGAAACTCTTTCTTCTAGCGGTGCTACTACGTCTAAAAAGCCTGCCCCTAAAAGATCCTTTGTTCGTGAAGAGTTGCAGGTTGTCCCGCCAAACACGGCGCCGATTAGTTAAAAAAAATAGTATTTGCTAAACTTATAATTTATTTTTTTGCTAAACTTATGATTTATTTATTTTAGTTCCCATCTTATTTTTTTTGGCTTATTTTGGGTTTAACCAGTCATGTGTTTGCTTTTCAATGTTCTGTTTAATTGCATCAGTGTCTACCTGTTGTGAAGTAAAAGTCTTTCTCCACTCCTTTTGAAGTTCAATTTTTTGTCGTCTATAATCCTCACCGTCAGCCATAAGCTTCTGAAATTCTTCGTCTGTAATGTTTTCATCCTGTATTGATTTGCTTATTCTTAATTTTAATGAAGAAAGTTTTGCTGCTGCTAGGGCTACAATGGCAGTGTGCTTTTGTAATTTAGGTGTAATCTTTTTTAAAACAGCACTCACAATCATAGACATAGCGCCTAAACCTAAACCAAGACTCCCTAATGCTAAAGAGGCTGGCGCCCCGGCCCCAGTAGCTAAAAGAGCAACACTAGACCCAGCACTTACGCTAGCTACAGCTGATGAGCCAGTAATTACATAAGAAAGAGTATGTAAAGCTTTAGCATATTTCTTTCTAGTAGCCCTATACTTATCCAAGTCACTTTCTATTTCTTCTTGAAGTTCGGTTATTTGTTCTAATCTAAACTGTTGAACCTCCATTTTTTTAATTAAGATTATTTTTATTAATTAATCTTATACATATCTTCTTATTAATTCTTCTGGCAGCACTTCATCAACAGAGTAAAACGCAATAAAATCAACATACTTAATGAAAATAAAGTCAAGTACTGTTAGTTTGTCTTTGTCAACCATCACAGTAACCTTGTCAGATGATACAAGGGTGTTTATTTCATCTCCGTTTTTAGTAATAACAATGGCGAGCTTCAGAGGAGCATCCAAGTTTTCAGCCTTTATTTGTATGCCTCTAATTAACGTATGTTCTGGCAAACTAGGATCAGCCTCCCTTGGAGTAATAAATAAGCGAAAAAGCATCGTCATTTGCCTAGGTAGTGACTGTAGCGTTGGAGTAAATTCTAAGCCAACGGTGTCATCCCCCACTTCAGCTAAGGGTCTCTTTCTCTTTAGCATATATTCAGAACCCTGTCTAGTTATTTCAATCTGTTTTTTCTGTTGTGTTCCTGGGACTAGGCTAACAAGAAAGGGACCTGCATTCAAAGCTTTTCTAAAATTGTTTTTCTTATCAAAGTATACATTAGGGCTTCGTAGTTCAAACTTTAAATTCCAAGCAATTTCAGGAAGCAACGCCCAAGCATTCTCTCGTTTATGAAGTTTGTATTCGTGTTTGCCAAAATCGTTTGTCCTTAGATTTCTTATCTCTTCCAGGGTAGGATATTGCTGCCGTTTTTTGTCTTCAATTTCTGTTCGTTTGTAAACCCCATCGTCGGTGTACTCAAATCCATAAACATTTCCTGGAACTCCTATTAGATCAAACTCAGTTGTGTCTGCTATGTCTTTTAGCTCTACTGCAGTGCATTTAGGAGCTAGCTGCGCTTTTGATTCTGGCCCTCGAGACATTCTTTTTAATATTAAAATTATAATAAACAATTTGTTATAAACAGCCTATAATAAACAATCTATAATAAACAATCTACAATAAACAAACGTATTGAACTGGGGGGTCAGTCCGTAAGCATAGCTTAGCGTGCTTAGATTTTTCTAACTGCTCTTTTATTTTTTTTAGCTCATCTTTGTCCCTGATTATATAATTTTCACTTAAACATTCTTCAAAACTATCCCTGTCCTTAGTATAGAATAAGATGACTGATTTTAACTGCGATCTAAAGTCTTTTAAGACAGCATTGTATTTTTGAGTTAAGAGCCACACAGAAACTAAGGCGTGGCGTCCACTAAAGGCTAGCTTTGACAGAGCTTTTCTTTTTTTAACAATGTCTCGTTCAGCTGAGCAGTCATCAATAATAAACAGCGTTTCAGTTCCCTCAAATAGTCTATAGTAATGTTCTAAACAGTCGCTCAGTTTGTCGCTAGGGTCAACTAAAAATATATTATCGTCTGTCCAAATAAACTTCCTTTCTTTGTAAGACTTGTTGTGCTTAATGCTTGTGCAGAATATAACAATGTGCTCGTAATGAAACCTGTAGACTGTTTGTAACAAATCAAGTACGAAGACAGTTTTCCCACACCCAGTAATCCCGCAGATAAGAGAACAGTGCGGATCTTTGGGCAGAAACTTCAAACTATCCATCTGTTTTTATTAGAATATTTCTTCTGCATTTTAATAAGCCACATCTTTTAGCCTGTTTTCTTCAATGTTTAGCTGAGCATCACAAACCATAAAAATATGAATTTGTATTGGCGCGTTTCCGTCTGCTTTCTTGTGAATATTTATTTTTATACCATCTTGCCCTACCCTTTCTCCACTTCCAAACAATCTGTTGTCAAATGTGGATCTAAAATCCAGCCACAGCCCATATTTGGTTATTAAGTAGTCTTCGAGTCTTACATCATAAAGGCGAAGTTTTTTACATACACGATCAACTGCCGGATCTCTTTGCCTACCTCCAGCGAACAACTTTCTTATTTCATCAAAGTGTTGGTGAGGTAAAAGTCCGCGACCCGAATACAACTGATCAGACTTGCCATTTATTGCACAGTCAACCTTCTCAATTTTTGGATTATAAAACGCTTCTGATTCTCTATGAAAAGGAGTTGTTCCTTCAGTAAACAAGAACAAAATTCCTTTTAAAGACTTTAGTGACTGATTTAGATGAATGTTCCAGAGAGTGTCCCGCTTGTTTCTATTTTCTGTAGTGGAGTGTATAACTCTTTCATAATAAATAACTGTTTTATTTTTATACTGAGTTAAGATTGTTCTGGCCAGTTCAGGGTTAGTAACAACATCAAACTCAAGAGAAATGTCGCTAACTGCGTATTTAGCTTCAGGGTCTTCAGATAGAACAACAGAACCGCTAGGATTAAATGTCAGTTCATAAGTAAGTTTTTCTTTTAGCGCACCTTGGTAATATGGCATATGCGTCTTTAACAGCTCAAAATCTAGAGGGATGCAGAATCTGTTGCCAAATGCTTCTGCTACTGCCTCATCCTTAACATCATCCTTTGCATCCTCCGCTCCAACTCTGTGCTTGAGACCGTTTGGGCTTTGTATTCCCTGATAAACTTTCTCTTTTCTTTCTTTTTTAGGCAGCCATAGGTCAGAATAGAGGGCAAAAATGTCTGCCTCGCTTAGTACAAAGACTTCTCTACCCTCCAGTTTGATTGCTATATGTTTAACGATTGCCCTGCCCAAATTAGCAACAACAGTAGCATTAGGATCTTCCGATGTAATATCTATTTTGAATGATAGTTTAGCGGTGCCTGGCATTATAACATCGCCAGCGCCAAGATCAGGGAACTTAACTATTAAAGTTTGTCCGGGCTGAACTGTTGATGGAGTATTTACACTGATTACAGTCTGCCTTATACCCTTTACGCCGTGGGGTTCTTTCTCTTTTCTGTATGGATCGAGGTCACAACCGTATGAGTTCATTTTTTATAAAACAAAAAAGAATATAAATAAAAAATATGGATGAAGATTTTGACGCGATTGATCCTATTGAAGAAGATGATGAAACAGAATCGGGCCCTTCATTAGAAGATGAACTTGAAGAAGCACGTTCTTCAACCCCCTCAGTAGAAGAAACGCCCCCTGGAGTTATTACAGCTCGTGCAGAACTATTAACAAATAAAATTAACTCATTCTATAGAAGCATAGGACTAGAGCCGCCAGAAGGCCACAGTGCTTTTGATTTTAAGATGGATAAAAATAATCATCTGTATGTAAGGACTAGTAAAGGCCTTGTACGACTTACTACAAAGCCAGACCCGGCCAAGTTTTTAAGCATGAGCACAATTCTTAGAGAACTCCCTGTTGCCGACCGAAGGCGGTTAAACTTTATTGGCAATCTAGGGTCTGAGGCTGTTAGTGCTTTACAGAACTTGGAGCGGAGGTTGTCAACCCGATCTGAAATAGAAATGTCCTCTTTTCAAGATTTAGGTCAAAGAGCAGATGAAGCAATAACAGAAATTGAGACAAGTTTTAATGAGGAGACACAATTAAAAACAATTGATGATTCTCCATTGCCTATGCGTGAAATCCTGGGGCTTAATGCTGCTCTGCGGACAATAAGGGGTGAACTAACAAACAATTTGGCAAAACTTGGCGAGCTAGATAGAGAGATAGAAGAAGAAAGAAATAAGCTGGCTGATGCAGATGATAACAATTTAGGGCAAGAAGAAAAGGCTAGAATACAGCAGAAAATACAGGATTTAATGATAGAAAGGGCAGCCAGGTTAGAAACGCTGTCTACTAACAGGACGCAGCTAGCATCGCAAACAAGCAGAATTAAAGAAACTATAAACAGAATGCTTTATGAAAACACTACGCTAGCTGAAAGAATAAGGACTCTGTTCAGGGAACAGGGGATTACAATAGTTAGCATATTAACGGCTGTTGGGTTTGCTATCTCTACACTTGTTTATGCTTTAACTGGCGGTGCGCCAACGGGGCCAGTAACGCCCCCAACACCTCAGCCCGGTAAAAGTTGGATTAGAAAACAATTACACCATCTAGCAAACCTATTAAAGAAGTTAGCAGCTAAAGCGCTTGATGCTCTGCCTGGCATAATTGGCAGTGTTGTTAGTTGGGTTTTGTCTACCATAGGCAAAGTTGCCGGTTACATGGCTGACCATCTGTGGACGTTAGGAGTGCTGGCTGCTGGTTTAATTTTTAGTGAAATAAAGTATGGCTAATCCAGTAAAAGTTAAAAACACAACGAGGGCTGTCTTTTCGCTAGTGTGACTGTCAGTGTGAGGTACATCAACAGGTGGCGTGCTTTCTGGTTCTGGCTGTGGGGCGCTTATAGCTGGATCGCTTTCTGGCTGTGGGGCGCTTATAGCTGGATCGCTTTCTTCAGGGCTAGGTACTTTTTTTAAAATGGATGGAGCAGGCCTTGTGTTTAAGCCTTGATTGTGTCCTAAGTTTTGATCGTCTCCAGCTATAAGGATTTCATTGTTATAATTCTGTATCATGCCAATCTGTAGTCTAAGGTCAGAAGGCAGCATGTATAATCCATGACCAACAACAAAGTCAACCTTTGACCTAGCATGTGAAAGAACGTTTTGGTACCTTTGTATGCTTGCGGGCAAATCAACAGCAGAGTTAATAGCATCTTCTAAATTGGCTAGAAATTGTTTTCTGGCGTCAAAGCCTGTAGATTGATCCACTATGCTAGACTTAGTCTGTGCTTGCGCTCCTAATAGACACCAAACGTATGTTCTTATGGAGTCATTAAGCCTTTGCACTCCTGGCATTGTTAGACCTTTACTTTCATCTAAGATAAATGTTGCCCAAGCATTAGGATGTTTTTGTTCTATGGATCCTAATCGAACTTGTTTGTTTGGTTGAAAAGAGGTGTGGCCTGGCCAGTAGTCATAAGTATATTCTCTTTTTGTACCCCACAAATACAATGTGCCTAGCCCATGATTGCGGTCTAACTTTTGTCTAAAGTCAGTTGAAGGATTAATGTTAAATTCATTGCAGATTCTTTCATATGCATTATTGTCCATTGGGCTGAGA
>CM065731.1:58188057-58210557 GCA_033310375.1 Conus canariensis
AGAGGAATATTTGCTTAATGGACTGAGATCTCCTGAAGAGACACGACCAGTGAATCAACAGATCCAGTTTAGCTGGTAATCCCCATGAATCTTCAGAGCGGAAACCTCACCTCCGGTATCTCGATACAGAAGTTTGGCCACGCACATCAAGCTCGTACTAAGCATACATCAAGAGAAAGAACGCGAGGGTGTAGTATGGTTGGAGGGGGGGAGTGGAGAATAATCTTTTTCATGTTTCGCGAGTTAGAGTACTGTTGGGCATATTGAAGGCACTTACAACTTCCTGTCGATCGGACAAGCTGTCCATCCACCTCCTGTTTAGGGGTTAGCTGTTCGTTTGCCACACTTTGGCGCTGCTAGTGTCAAACTGACACGTTTAAGGCAAAGATACGGCAGTTTGCACGTGGGGTAAGGCTATGTTCAGACTGTAGGATACCTCTGTGAAAAGCGGACTTATTCAAGCGGGCATATGCAATAACCTGAGAGGGCAGTCCTGTCAACTGCAGTTTTCTTCTCTCTCTCTCTCTCTCTCTCTCTCTCTCTCTCTCTCTCCTCTCTCTCTGTCTGTAGCCGGTGACACTGGTGCCCGGAAATGATTCGTGACTAACGTGTTGGAACGGGACTCCGGTCATGGTAAGTAGCGGGAAGACGAGGCAAGATACTGAGCCTCTCCAGTCTTACTCTATGTCCTGTGTTGATGCAGACGTCATCATGACGCAAAGCAACCTGGCAGCGAAGCTAAAGGAAGGGGAGTGCCCCTCACGCGATGTCCTACAGGAGCTGCACAGCTGTAGCAAAAACACCACTGACAACATCCTCCATCAAGATACTAACCCTCTGTGCCTCTATGGTGAGGAGCCACACCGCTACAACCTGTGTATGTGCCGGTGAGTTCGTCACGTGTACGTTTGTCATTAGCTTAACATGTACGTTTGTCATTGGCTTTACATGTACTTTTGTCATTGGCTTAATATGTACATTTGTCATTAGCTTAATATGTCCGTTTGTCATTAGGTTGACATGTAAGTTTGTTATTAGCTTGACATGTAAGTTTGTCAAAAGGTATACGTGAAAGTTTATCATCAGGTTAACATGTACGTTTGTCATCAGGTTAACATGTACGTTTGTCATTAGCTTGAACATATAAGTTTGTCATGCGTGTTGACATGTAACATTGTGATCAGTTTGACATGTAAGCACGTCATTAGGTTAAAATGTAAGGTTGTCATTAACTTAAGATGTATGTTTACCCTGAGCTTAACCTGTGTGTCTGTCACAAGTTTATCGTGCACGTGTGTAACGTGCAAGTTTGCCATTGACTTACCATGGCCGACAAGGGCGACAGCCTGTGTCTGCTAGTAAGACAGCCAGACGACGGCCTGTGTCTGTTAGTAAGACAGTCAGACGACGGCCGTGTCTCTGTCCATAAGGTCTAATGTGGCCTTCTTTGTTGTTACCAGCGACCTGTTTCTGTGTCACACTCTGTTGGTTCGGTGAGTGTATGAAAGTGATTGACTCACCTGTCTCTGTGTCACACTCTGTTGGTTCGGTGAGTGTATGAAAGTGATTGACTCACCTGTCTCTGTGTCACACTCTGTTGGTTCGGTGAGTGTATGAAAGTGATTGACTCACCTGTCTCTGTGTCACACTGTTGGTTCGGTGAGTGTATGAGTGATTGACTCCATCACGCTTCAAACCACAGCAGTAAAACGAATTTTCAACAACAATTTCATTGAATAATGACTTTCAGGGAAATGAATAATGATACCGGACAACAAGATGGATGTACCCGCCCACTATGCCGTTTCCTTCTTGCAAATGCGCTTGTCATAACAAAACCTGGTGTCTGTTTCTCAGCGACAAGTATAGTAATCATTACAACTCTAGGAAAAAAATATGGGTCAAGTCTTAAGAGAGGATCACCAGAAAAATGAAATAGCTGCTCAAGTTCAAAAGGAAATGGAAATCAGTGTTTCAGAATTACATGGCTACATGTCATGCAACAGAGGATGAGCTCATGTTCGAATCCAAAGGGATTTAGAATTTACAACAATCCCGCAGGCAACTGAATGCAAAGTTTGCATGCCTATCTGAAAAGTGCGAATGTTGAATGTTCAACCGACCTGAGAACAGACTTCTGACACACGAGCCACTAAAGGTAACGAAATCTGCGTGCAGCTTGGAGACAAAGAATGTCTGAGGAGCAAGCACTGCCACAGACGTAAGCCCATCATTGTCAATGTATGCTGAAGGCCAAAGAAATAGGCATGCCAGGTAGTCACCACAACAAACTTAAGCATCAACGTGGCGACTGTCAGAGTAGGTGCTTGAATTGTGGAACCACTCCAGGTATCCGCGATCAAAGACACGGAGTTGAATGAGCAAGTAATGCGAGTGCTGTGGGTAAAGTTCGTATGAGCAGATTTTTTTGCTAAATCATAATTTTATCGAGAATGTCTAAATGTTGCGTGTTTATACACGAGTGGTACGAGGCATAAGGGATTCCTGCTAGTGTGCACAACCAATGAAAATGATCCACCAGTAACAACAGATCACATAATATACTTTTGTTCATCTCACACCATATCGTTGATTATCTCACGTGATGAACATCGGTATCTCACACTGTTTATCTCACATCATACCATTTGCCCCGTCTCCGTATCTCACGTCATTTTAATATCTCACATGATACCATTGTTTTACCCACATGCCATTTTTTTTTTATCTCGCATGATATCATTGTTTGTGTCATATTATATCAATTTTTATCACACACATACCATTTTCATCTCGAATCATATCATTGTTTCTCTCAGGCTTCATCATTGTTGATCACATAAGCTGTCATTGTCTATCTCATGCCGCATCATTCTTTATCATACACACTCCCATGTTTATCTCATACCGCGTCATTTTTTATCACACAAACTCCCATTGTTTATCTCATACCGCGTCATTCTTTATCTTATAAACTCCCATTGTTTATCTCATACCGCGTCATTCTTTATCTTATAAACTCCCATTGTTTATCTCATACCGCGTCATTCTTCATCACACAAATTCCCATTGCTTATCTCATACCGCGTCATTCTTTATCTTATAAACTCCCATTGTTTATCTCATACCGCGTCATTCTTTATCTTATAAACTCCCATTGTTTATCTCATACCGCGTCATTCTTCATCACACAAATTCCCATTGTTTATCTCATACCGCGTCATTCTTCATCACACAAATTCCCATTGTTTATCTCATACCGCGTCATTCTTCATCACACAAACTCCCGTCATCTCTCTCATACCGTATCATCGTTCATCACACGCAAACTCCCATTGTTTATTTCACACCGTGATTATTTGTCCCACAACTTCCCATCGTTTATCGCTCACCACACCCATCGTTTTCAACACACACACACACACACACACACACACATCACACACACACACACACACACACACGCACACACACTACACGCGCTGGTCTAATACCATGCCGCTGTTACACAGGGCCCTGGCACGGTCCTTGGACTGTTTCGTGGAGTTGTGGAGCAAATGCTCGAAGGACCCGGCTTTGAGCGGGCTGGGCTGGACCTACGGCCAGTACCTGGAGAGAATGTTCTTCAGCCAAGTGGGCAAGCGATGTCCTCGAAGCTGGTTCGTTGTTCCTGATCTGCACTGATCCCAGCGTGGACGACGGCCTGATGAGTGATGCCGATGATCATGGTGAAGAGGAGGAGGAGGATCTTCATCACCATCATGAATTTACGGATTGTTTAGGTTGAACCGATTAATGTTCACACACACATAAGCATGTGCCCATGCAGCGCGCGCGCACGCACACACGTACACACACACACACACACACACACGCACGCACACACGCACGTTCGCAAGTACATACACACGCACGCAAGCACACGCACGCACGCACGCACGCACGCACGCACGCACGCACGCACACACACACACACAACATACAATATATATATATATATATATATATATATATTGTCCTAATCAAAGAATTTTAAAGCATGAATGAATTACTTTTTTTTTAAAACTCAAATAGATGAAATAAATGCAATATAAACGTCACGGTCTGTTTGTTGCGCTGCTGTTGGTCGGAGAAGAAAGCTAAGAAACTTAAGACATGAAGAGATGACAAGAATAGTGTTATTGTTTGCTTAGGTTTTTTGTTTTGTTTTGTTTGTTGTTTTTTTTTTTCTGTCCCTTTCTTTGGGAACATTTCTGTGTTAGTGTTATTCCCCAGAATGACTCCTTACCAAATTTAACTCCCGTGGAATCATTTTGGGACAAGATATTATGGCAACAGTGCGGTCATCTCCAACCCTTGTTTTGAAATGGCTCTCTACAACTCTTGTTTTGAAATGGTTGTGTGTGTGTGTGTGCGTGCGTGCGTGCGTGCGTGCGTGCGTGCGTGCGTGTGTGTGTGTGTGTGTGTGTGTTCAGGACCACAGTGGGTTAGTGGGCGTTCGGTAAATGGACTTCCGGCTCTCAGAAAATCGACTTCTTGCACATGAAATCGAAAACTGCTCGTGTTTCATCTCAACATACCCGCATTGTCTTGTTGTGCCAATCTTGGTTGCAGGGCTCAGAAGACGAAAAACAAGATGCAAAGCATATAAACGTATTCCCAGTTTATCTTGAATACGCGTGAGATATTCCATAAAGAGGAAAACCGTTTTGGGCCGTTATAGCCGTTAGTAATGGCTATTGTGGTAAACATCGGCCATCATCTGTGACCCATAATGAACATACCTACAAATTTTCAGAAAGATCGGCTAAGTTCTTTCTGAGATTTTCCATATAGAAGAAAACCATTATGGGCCGTTATAGCCGTTAGTAACGGTTATAATGGTAAATAAACATCGGGCATCATCCGTGATCCATAATGAACATACCTACAAATTTTCAGAAAGATCGGCCGAGTACTTTCTGAGATATTCCATAAAGAAGAAAAACCGTTATGGGCCGTTAAAGCCGTTAGTAACGGCTACAACGGTAAAATAACACATCGGGCATCATCCATGACCCATACTGAACATACCTACAAACTTTCAGATAGATCGGTCCAGTAGTTTTGTCTGGAGCGTGTGGAGCACATTTTGACCATGGACGGACGGACAGACAGACACACAGACAGACAGCATTTCTTCGTTCCCATTGTAAAGTAAAAAAAAAAACAACAACTTTTCTCCCATGATATACCAATAAGAGAAAAAATTGTAAATGGACAGATGCACTCAGACGGACAATACGTCATCTGCTTAAGAAGTCCGAATGTTTGTTGTCAAATTTATATGCCAGTCGGAAAACTCTTTATACTGACCAACTGGAGCGCAGCTTCGTGTAGTCGCAGGATGATTGTTTAACGTCGACCATCACAATTATAACACGTTCAGTCCAGGATGGCACGCTACATAGAAAAGCTTGTTCTAATACAATGTTTACAGAATAGGTGACAGATTTTCTCCCCGTCTCAGACATGCTTTAGACACACACGAAAACTTCAAATGCCCAAGGCTTGTTTCAACATGTGCTAGTATATATATATGATTGATATAATCTAAGATTTTCCCCTTTACTCTTGATTATTTTAATACTCTTGCTGCCCGACAAACTCTTGTATCAGAACATGCCAGAGCCTGAACGTGGTGACTGTGTAATCACCAAGAGCCCCTGTGTATGACCTCACTGAGGTAAACAACAACATGCCAAGCTTTGCCTGCTAGACGTGTGTAGCTGCCAACCATGAAAACGAAGAAAAAACAATCACTGAAAGAGTACAAACACTGTGGTTTTCATTGTACATCATTTTGCCCTCAATGTGAGGAGATAAGTGATTGTTCTTTCTTCGTTTTCATTGTCTTGAATGTTATGTGTCTTGCCTGAAGAAGGCCAAACAGGTCGAAAAGCGTCGTGTTTTTCTTGTGATTTTTTTGTCTCTTTCGTTTGGCGGAATAGTAGCTCTTCTTTTATTTACTTATTTTTTTCAATTTCCACCTGCAGTCGCCTCACTTTAAAGCTAACCAGGAGCATAAAATCATCCTGGTCCAGAACAATCCTCACTTGATGGAAAAGGTTATCATGCGTGTCCATAACAGTAGAACGGAGCTGGATAAGAGTCAGGTGAGAAGTTCCTCTTTGTGCATGTTTCATCAACATACCACGCCCTCTTCACTTTTCTCAGCCATTGGGAAAAACCTGACAGGCTTGGTGGTATCCTTTGAGAGAAAGAGAGAGGAGAGAGAGAGAGAGAGAGAGAGAGAGAGAGAGAGAATGTAATTCTGCGCACACGTTCACAACTACTTTAGCTTTGTTGCAAATAGGGGATTATTACGGATGGTGTGCGGTGCGTGTTTTGCTGTCTGACTCTCGCTCTCAAAAGTTTGGATGCGTGTACTTTTCCCTACACACACCCACACCATACGAACATGGATAGCCAGGCAACACACGAGTTAGATTTTCTTTTTTTTTATATGCTGCCTGAACCATCAATATGAATTGTTACAAAATCAATACATGCCACTAAATAGCATACAGATCAATTCACGTCAATTAAGACATCAATACATAAGACACTTCAATCATCAGATATCAGCGTATCATATTACATATCTTGATGTAACTCACAGATATCGCCGGCGCCGTCCACAGTGTCTCATATATATATATATATATATATATATATATATATATATATATAGTCAACACACCCAGTTCCACAGTACCCAAGCCACAGTCTACAGCACTAGAAGAATACAAAGAAGGATAACCAAGGGCCCCACACGGTAAGCACAGCCGTTCACAAACACAATCGATGAAGAAGAAGAACCGCAGATTCACAAGACAGTAAACCATAGAAGAACGGCAGATTCACAAGGCACAGCAATCAATATTGAATCCCCGGAGAACACGATTTCAGCAAAGTCCCATAGAACCCAATAAACTTCGATTCGACGTATTGTTGATCTAAAACAAAAATTAATTAGCTTCTCCGTGTATTGATATTACAATGTTCACATCAATAAACCCAGCCCACCGACACGCATGAGGTGGTACAATTAGAGCACATAAATATTCTTGCAGGAGTTTTAAGTCACTCTCGGCGACACAGCATTCACAACATTTTTATAACAAATAAACTTCCTGGTACATATTTCGCTGGTACCGTCATCAGAAGTATCGCACATATACAGTGAACATCGACGCACTACTGACTTGAAAGTCAGCCTCTCCACATAGTATCACTACGGAGAAAACGACGATTAAAACAAAATAAAGTAGGCTGAACACCAAAGCCTCGGCCGTTAGTTCTTGCTCTCTTCTTCCGTCAAAAATTATTATTTTCTTCATGTAGTTACCTATGTCATTTCAAGTTGACGTCATAATTTACGTTGACGTCACAGGGATAGAAAACGTGAACAGATGCAAAAACTATATAATGTGCTGGTCCACCCATCTTGTGTTCTGTGGGGCTGGTGTGCACTTCTGACTGTCTTCTTCCTGTTATCCACAGTTTTGCTTTGATACGTTACAAGGGTATACGTCTTTTAGAGTAAGAGTTATCCTGATGCCTGGTTCAGGCTCGAGAAGTATTAAGTTTTGTCGGAACATTTGTGATTAATGCTTACAACTGTGTGACTAATACTCGCAACTGTGTGACTATCTGTTGTGAAGGAGAACGCCAACGGCTGAATGTCAGTTTCAGTTTCATCAAGGAGGTGTCATTGCATGCAAACTAGTCCATATACGCTAAGTTTTGAGACCACGCTGTGTATGGTTTAAAGCTGATGGGTAAATGAATTAATGACTACGATGAGAGAATTTAAGAACAGGGTCTCGTGGCTACAACTTAGTAGATGTTTGACCTATGCGTTAGTCCAACGCGCTGTTCATACCTTGAGTACCTACCTTACACTGGTTGTGCCATTGTTATCTTTGTATGTGTGGGTGGTGAGTGTACCCATGTGTATGTGTGTGTGTGTGTGTGTGTGTGTGTGTGTGTGGGCACGGGCCCGTATGTATGTGCCAGTGTATCCGGAGTGCGAGCGCATGTGCGTGTGTGTATGATGTGTGTGTGTGCGTGCGTGTGTGCGTTCGTGTGTGTGTGTGTGTGTGTCATTTCAGGTGTACGGGAAATCGTTGACAGGTGGCCACTATCTCTCTGTCATTTATGAGATACAAGGGAACATTGACAGGTGGCCAACATCTGTCTGTCACTTATAAGATACAATGGAACATTGACAGGTGGCCAACATCTGTCTGTCATTTATGAGATACAAGGGAACATTGACAGGTGGCCAACATCTGTCTGTCACTTATAAGATACAATGGAACATTGACAGATGGCCAACATCTGTCTGTCACTTATAAGATACAAGGGAACATTGACAGGTGTCAACATCTGCTGGTGATTTACGAGATACAAGGGAACACTGACAGGTGGCCAACATCTGCTGGTCAATTAGATACAATGGAATATTGACAGGTGGCCAACATCTGTCTGTCATTTATGAGATACAAGGGAACATTGACAGATGGCCAACATCTGCCCTTCATTTATGAGATACTTGGGAAACAGTATTAACGGGTGACTGACTGCTGTGTGTCATTTTAGAGGTTTAGACTTACGGAGCTTGGAACTGGAGGAGAGACTGCATCAGAGTGACCTCCCTTCAAAAAAGCTTAAGAGGCAGAATGCGACTCTGTACTGCGAAGAGTACATATAGTTGAAAGGGCAGAGAGAAAGTTATTGCTGTTGTTGTTTTGCTGCTGCTGCTGTTACTGCTACTGTTGTCGTTGTTGTTGTTGTTGTTGTTGTTGCTGTTGTTGTTTTTGTTGTTGTCGCTGTTGTTGTTGTTATTGCTGCTGCTGTTGCCGTTGTTTTCTGTCCGTTTGCTCCTCGTCCTCTCGTTTCCTTCCTTAGTCTTCTTCGTTCTCCATCTTTTAGTTGTTGTTGTTTTTCATATTGTTTGCTGTTAGTCACCTTTTCCTGTCCCCATCCCCTTTCTGTGTCACCCTCTCCATCTCCCCCTCCCCATTCCTTTCCACCACGTTTACGGGAAGTTAAGACAGCTGAAGTTCTGGACCTGACCCAGAAGCATCCCCTCTCTCCTTCCCCCGAACTTCGAAGTCCCATCACTCCCAGCTCCAACCCCAACCCATTCCACTGCCTGGAAGAAATCTAGGAATTCAGCAAATTGAATACTACAACTACAATCATTTTATTACCATCAAAATTGGTAGTAATCCTCTCTTTATGTTTTGATATTTTCAATATTTGTATCATCATCATTAGCATTATTGTTGCTATTGTTGCTATCATTGTTATTATGGTCATCGTTACAAACTTCCTTTGTCCCCTTTCCAACGGCCTCGTTTTCATTCAACGCCCATCTTGCGCCGAATATGAGAAGATAAGTCATTGCTCGTTCTTCTTTTTCATTGTCCTGAACCTTGTTTGTCTTGCCTGAAGAAGACCTAAGAGGTCGAAAGCGTCGTGTTTTGTCTTATAATTTTGTTTGTCCCTGTAACGGGCGGACCCACGAACAGTTCCTTTTAAAATTTGTTTCAATGTCCGCCTGCAGTCACCTCACTTTGAAACCCAGCAAACTGAGTTACGAAGTGGATGCCATCTGTCCGGGGCAGAGCCAAAAGATCCATCGACCCCATCTCTTTATTCCACCTCTTCAACCATCCCTCCTCGAAAAATACATTAGTATTTCTGAAAAACAGATAATCTCAAACTAAAAAAACAACAACAAAAAAACATTCAAAAAGTCGGAAATGAAATGAGGCAGGGAACAGTAAACGATAAACAGTAAACAAGTTGGGTATTTTTTGCTCCCATAAGAAAACCTAACACAGAGTAACTTTTATTCAAGACTGGCACAGCCTTTTAAACTTGAATAAAGTCAGACAAATACATAGACGAACAATCTAATAGTGGGGGAAAAAACAAGCGCAGGCCAACAACTGAACTATCTTCATAGTAATGACTTGGCAAAGATTTGGACTTAAGGAGGGGGGGGGGGGGGGGGGGGTAATTTGAAGATGGAGAAACTGGGAACATGAAATTAAGAAAATATGTTACAGATATGAAAACTCTTCACTAGCTGCATAAGGGAACCATCGCAACCTCTTTTGAAGGCAGATATATTTGTATTGCCTGCTCCAAGGCCTTTCGTCCGCTGGGTCGGACTCATCAGGGAGACACGGCTGGTTGTGTCTGCGCTCCTGGCGTCAAATAGAGACACACCACAGTCCATAATACTGTGGTGTTCTCACCACCAAGAGTGCAAAAAAGAATCCAATAGCACTCCCAAAGCAGCCAGCGAAGAGTAGTAAATGAAACCAAACGAAAGTGTGGGGAGGAAAAAAGTTGCTGAAAAACTAAAGACATTATGCAAACAGTATAAAATAAAGGGGACAATCTTTGAGCCTACGCTTGAGGATCCACCCAAAGATGCAAGGGAGATCAAAAGACAAACACACAGACGGACAGAAACAAATACAAATAACCTCAATTTAATCAAAACAAAAATCGGAAATGAAATGAGGCAGGGAACAGTAAACGATAAACAGTAAACAAGTTGGGTATTTTTTGCTCCCATAAGAAAACCTAACACAGAGTAACTTTTATTCAAGACTGGCACAGCCTTTTAAACTTGAATAAAGTCAGACAAATACATAGACGAACAATCTAATAGTGGGGGAAAAAACAAGCGCAGGCCAACAACTGAACTATCTTCATAGTAATGACTTGGCAAAGATTTGGACTTAAGGAGGGGGGGGGGGGGTAATTTGAAGATGGAGAAACTGGGAACATGAAATTAAGAAAATATGTTACAGATATGAAAACTCTTCACTAGCTGCATAAGGGAACCATCGCAACCTCTTTTGAAGGCAGATATATTTGTATTGCCTGCTCCGAGGCCTTTCGTCCGCTGGGTCGGACTCATCAGGGAGACACGGCTGGTTGTGTCTGCGCTCCTGGCGTCAAATAGAGACACACCACAGTCCATAATTTATACTGTTTGCATAATGTTTGCAAATTTTATACTGTTTGCATAATGTCTTTAGTTTTTCAGCAACTTTTTTCCTCCCCACACTTTCGTTTGGTTTCATTTACTACTCTTCGCTGGCTGCTTTGGGAGTGCTATTGGATTCTTTTTTGCACTCTTGGTGGTGAGAACACCACAGTATTATGGACTGTGGTGTGTCTCTATTTGACGCCAGGAGCGCAGACACAACCAGCCGTGTCTCCCTGATGAGTCCGACCCAGCGGACGAAAGGCCTTGGAGCAGGCAATACAAATATATCTGCCTTCAAAAGAGGTTGCGATGGTTCCCTTATGCAGCTAGTGAAGAGTTTTCATATCTGTAACATATTTTCTTAATTTCATGTTCCCAGTTTCTCCATCTTCAAATTACCCCCCCCCCCCCCCCCCCCCTCCTTAAGTCCAAACTTTGCCAAGTCATTACTATGAAGATAGTTCAGTTGTTGGCCTGCGCTTGTTTTTTCCCCCACTATTAGATTGTTCGTCTATGTATTTGTCTGACTTTATTCAAGTTTAAAAGGCTGTGCCAGTCTTGAATAAAAGTTACTCTGTGTTAGGTTTTCTTATGGGAGCAAAAAATACCCAACTTGTTTACTGTTTATCGTTTACTGTTCCCTGCCTCATTTCATTTCCGATTTTTGTTTTGATTAAATTGAGGTTATTTGTATTTGTTTCTGTCCATCTGTGTGTTTGTCTTTTGATCTCCCTTGCATCTTTGGGTGGATCCTCAAGCGTAGGCTCAAAGATTGTCCCCTTTATTTTATACTGTTTGCATAATGTCTTTAGTTTTTCAGCAACTTTTTTCCTCCCCACACTTTCGTTTGGTTTCATTTACTACTCTTCGCTGGCTGCTTTGGGAGTGCTATTGGATTCTTTTTTGCACTCTTGGTGGTGAGAACACCACAGTATTATGGACTGTGGTGTGTCTCTATTTGACGCCAGGAGCGCAGACACAACCAGCCGTGTCTCCCTGATGAGTCCGACCCAGCGGACGAAAGGCCTTGGAGCAGGCAATACAAATATATCTGCCTTCAAAAGAGGTTGCGATGGTTCCCTTATGCAGCTAGTGAAGAGTTTTCATATCTGTAACATATTTTCTTAATTTCATGTTCCCAGTTTCTCCATCTTCAAATTACCCCCCCCCCCCCCCCCCCCCCCCCCTCCTTAAGTCCAAATCTTTGCCAAGTCATTACTATGAAGATAGTTCAGTTGTTGGCCTGCGCTTGTTTTTTCCCCCACTATTAGATTGTTCGTCTATGTATTTGTCTGACTTTATTCAAGTTTAAAAGGCTGTGCCAGTCTTGAATAAAAGTTACTCTGTGTTAGGTTTTCTTATGGGAGCAAAAAATACCCAACTTGTTTACTGTTATTCAAAAAGTCGTTCTGAGACTGCCTCCACCCCCACCCCCAACAAAAGTAAAAAAAAAAAAATTCTCCTTGAATCCCCGTCTTTTCTCTTCGCTTGCCTCCCCCTCCCCCATCCCGGCTCCCCTTCCCCTCTCCTCCCCTCTTCACCGCGCCTCCTTCCGTTCTCTTCTCCAAATGACGTGTATTCATCGATAAAAAAAACGATTTGAGGCCAGAAACAGGCAACTGATCGAGTCCAGCACGTCCCTATTGCCACTCACCGCTCCACTTTCCCCACGCACACGTACCTTTCACAAAAATAGTTATTTTAATGCTAAAAGAAAGAATTAACGGAATCATTATGGGCCCTACCCAAAAAGACTCACTCTAAAACACTAAAATTGAACACTAAAATATCAATTAATCTTTCTCGGCTGACCCACAACAACTTCTGTCCAGACTACATCCTCAATGATCCACCTGTTGTGCAATAAAACTTTAAAAAGAAAAAAAAAAGAAAAAACACATTAACAGGCATTCTGCAGAAAACGCAGGCAAATCTTAAAGTGGTTGTTTAGCGGCAGAACTTGAATGATTCAATTCCAAACGATGAGGGGAAAAAAAAAAAAAAAAAAAAAAAAAAAAAAAAACATTCGATGCCCATCTTGCGCCGAATTTGACAAGATAAGTGATTGCTCGTTCTTCATTTTCGTTCTCCTGAGTGTTTTAATCTTGCCTGAAGAAGACCTAAACGGTCAAAATGCGTCGTGTTTTGCTTTGTGATTGGTTTGTTCCATGTTTGGCGGATGTATTACTTAACCGTTTTAAGATTTGTTAAGATTTCCGCCTGCAGTCGCCTCCTCACTATTGCAACCAAGGGAGTTAATTCGGGACCAGCTGTACCGCCCAAGAATGACTTCCCCTGGATTCATCTTGAAGTGGTCCTTCCTATACCCACTCAACTCGTACAAGTGTGAAGTTGATCTACTGTTGCCTCTGAATGACTATTGGAAGTTAGAGTATACCAGACTGCTTCCCCACGGAGTACTTCGGACACCAGGGCTGAAGCGTGTTTGAGGCCACCTCAGTTTAACCCTACCCTGTTATTTCCCCACTGTAATAGACTTAATTGTCCTTTCTAGTTAATTTCATTAAAACAATTAAGGGGTGAGTTCGTTTCAGAGCATGGGACGGAGTTGTCTTAGACAGCTATCCACTAGAGTCATTTCAGGCCTGCCCCAGAATGACCCCAGGGGGTTACAGTGGGGGTGGGGGTCATTCTGAGGCATCACACCCCAGATTCACACACACACACACACACACACACACACACACACACACACACACACACACACACATACGCGCGCGCGCGCACGCGCACACACACACACACACACACACACACACACACACACACACACACACACACACACACACCACTACATACACACCGACAGTACTGCTATGAATCCAGGCAATCAATTTCTTCCATTTGGAAAACAGCGTATATGGAGATCGTGCTATATCTATATATTTTCATATTAAACACGATCGGGTCGACAAAATCAATCCGGAAATCGGCCTCGATGATGACGATCATCCCTCTCCTCCTCCACACCATCATCATCATCATCGTCGTCGTCATCATCATCGTCATCATCACCATCATCAACAGTCGTCGTCAGGTTGCCTTCATAGTAGGGATCTTTTCACCCAATCAGGGAAGAACTGTTTTCGCGCGCAGTACCAGTCCACGGTGTTGAAGAACATGTCGTCCATGAACTGCCTGTACGTCCACCCGAGGCCACTCACGGCAGGACCACCCGCGCAGGCGTCCCACAGGCTGACATAACACTGGATGGAATCACCCAGGGCTCTGTGAAGAGGGTGGTATGATGGGAGATAAACAATGGTAGTTTGAAAGAAGCAACGTTATGAGGTGCGTGAAACAGAAGCATGGTGTGAGAGACAGAATGGTGGCTTGTTAGAGAAACAAATGTATGGTTTGTAGAGAAAAAATGGTATCAGCTGAGAGGGAAAAAAATGGCGAGGTGTGAAAAGACGGTATGCGTTGGAAAAAAAAAATAGTATTTGAGCGAAACACTGGTGTTGTCTTTCAGATAAAAAGACAGGTAAGGAAAGAGAAAGATGTTTACGTGTATGTGTACGTGTACGTGTACGTGTGTGTGTGTGTGTGTGTGTGTGTGTGTGTGTGTGTGTGCGTGCGTGCGTGCGTGCGTGCGTGCGTGCGTGCGTGCGTGCGTGCGTGTGTGTGTGTATGTGTGTGTGTGTGTGTGTGTGTGTTGCTTGATTGATTTTTGATGTTGTTGATGTTCTCGTTGTTGTTGTTTAACAAATAAGCACTGTCACACGTACTCTTACGTGAAACTTGTAGACACATGACTGGAAGGCAACGCTCTTAGTTATATCCATTACCTTAAAAACATACAGACATACACAGAACAAATAAAATATGGGCATGGCAAGCAGGATTGGACTGGAACGATGTTTTTAATTGAGAGCAAGTTGCCTGGTTTGCTGTTGCTTATAAACGAAAAAGTTGCGGGTTCGAATCCCGGCTGCCTCAGAAAAAAAAAAAAAAACAAGTTGGAAGAAGAAAGGCATCAGGGAGTCATGACCTGGATGCGGCCCGGCCCCCTTAGATTGTAAGGAGTTCAGGGCCGAAACACTTGTCTGAGGGGGGGAGGGGTTCTTCTCTGAAGACCTCCTGCTGTCAAGCTCTCCCTGGAGTTTCTTCCTGTTGCAGTCTGTTCGATATGGAGATACTCATCAACAACGATGCGTTCTCCCACGGACACTTGTTCTTTGTCTCATTTTCTGTGCCACTTCAGAGGCATTGCTCCCACCCCACTATTCCAGCTCTCAGCTCACTGCCACATCCTGGCTTATCCTCTTGCACTCTCGGCACTGGCTAATCATATGAAGCAGTCACGAGCCAACCCTTCAGGGAAAACCCCTTACTGCTGCTGAGTCACTCTGGTAGTGTTCAATGGTGCCTGTCCTGATCCAGCATATGCAGGTCACCACCTGTTCAGCACCCTACTGACGACAATAATTGCGAAACCGTCGGAGCGGTGTACGAGAGCATCTCCAGAGGACGCCACTACATCCGCCCAACGATGGACAACCTTTTCTCGTTTGTTGAGGCAGTGTGCACCGTTTTCAACTGGTTTCCTCGTTTTCCTTTCAACTGAGGTGTCATAAACATCTCCAAAGAAATTGTTTATTCATCTTCTAACTCAAATGCAGTACATAGCAATCACTAAACAATTGACTGATTTTTTGTTGTTGTAAACTCAGACACGGAGTATAGCTCTAAAATCACAACTTGCTCATTCCTATCTTTCAGACTGGCTGGAATCGGTTTCAGTTTTGACCTGGTAAGGCAACAACAACATGGTACAGAGACACAGGGTGTAGGCAAGGTTGTATCACAAGACAAAAACAATCCTGCGCACGAAGATACAGGTAGGCAAGGTCAGGCATGGTAAGATAGCAACAAACTGATGCGTTGAGAAATAAGTTGTAAGCAAGGTCGGACATGAATTAACAACAAACACGTATGGAGACACGGTACAGGCAAGATCAGATATGGTAAGGTAACAACAAAGCTATGCGTGGAGACAAAGGTTTTAAGCAAGGTCAGACATAGCAGGATAAACACAAACTTACGTAGGGAGACACAAGTTGTTGGTAAGGTCAGACATGATAAGGTAAGAGCAAACCTATGTGTGGAGACAAAGGTTTTAGGCGAGGCAAGACGTGGTAAGCTAGGTAATGACAAATTTTAGCATATAATCACGGGTTGTGGGTTGGGCGTGGGGCCAGCTATCCCGCCCCGTGAAACAAAACACAGCTACAGAAACGCCAACCAAGGATCACATCAACACCGCAGCCTTGGGAAGAGATGGGTCTCCGACAAGAAGATGTATGACACCATGTGGTGAAAGCCTGAAATCTGGGGAAGCCACATGGCTGACCACCTTTCTTTCAATCAGGGCAGCCAACATCGGAACATGGAACGTCAGCACCATTTTTTTATGAGCCAGGAAAGACATTCCAAGTAGCGTCAGAAATGAAGAACTACAACCTAACTCTGCTTGGAGTCAGTGAAACCCGCTGGACACAGTCTGGACAGAAACAATTGACATCGTGAGAGATGCCGCTGTACTCAGGACATGAAGAGGACAACGCCCTCATACTCAAGGAGTCGGACTGATGTTGTCTAAAACAGCTCAGAGAGCGCTTATTGGGTGGGAAGCCCATGGCCCAAGAATCATCACGGCATCTTTCAGAACCGAAGAAGATCAACATGAACGTGATACAGTGCTATGCTCCTACAAATGACAATGAGGAAACTGATAAGGACCAGTTCTAAGATAGACTGCAGTCCATCATAGAGAGAGGTACCACCATCCTGATGGGGGACTTTAACGCCAAGATCGGAAAGGACAACACTGGGTACGAGACCATCGTGGGAAGCCATGGACTGGGGGACATGAACGAGAACGGTGAACGACTGGCAGACCTAGCTAGGTGCACTCAACAACTTTGTCACCAGTGGCAGCGTTTTCCCCCACAAGAACATCCACAAGGCCACCTGGGTCTCACCAGATCACACAACGGAAAACCAGATTGACCACATCTGCATCAGCAAGAAATTCAGAAGATCCATGTAGGATGTGAGGGCAAAGAGAGGAGCAGACGTGGCTTCAGACCACCACCTTGTTGTGGCCAGGCTTAAGTTGAACTCGAAGAAGAATTGGATGACGGCACATGCAGTACGACACGGCACATGCAGTACGACTCAAGTACAAAACAGCCCTCCTGAGAGATACTAACAAACAACTCTTGGCAACAAGTTTCAAGTACTACAAGAACTACTGGAAGAGGAAGACAGTGCACTAGAGGACAAGTGGAAGGAGATCAAGGAGGCAGTAACATCAACATGCCAGGAAGTGCTTGGCCGCAATAAGCAACAGCACAAGGAATGGATCTCGACAGACAGCCTATGCAAGATCCAACAGAAGAAAGAGAAGAAGGTGGCCATCAACAACAGAGCAGGGAAGGCCAAAGCACAAGCAGAACACACTGAAGCAAACAAACAAGCAAAGATGAGCATCAGAACAGACAAGCAGAGGTATGTAGATGACCTGGCAACAGAGACCAAGCAAGCAGCAAAACAGGGAAACATGAAAGGACTGTATGACACCACCAAGAAGCTGGCAGAAAAATACAGGAAGCCAGAACGACCAATGAAAGACATAAAAGACAAGAGAGGGAAGACAACTCACAGGAGAAGAGCAGCAGAAGAACAGATGGGTTGAGCACTTCGAGGAGCTTTTAAACAGACCATCGCCAGAGAACCCTCCAGACATCGAAGAGGTTGACTCAGACCTGTCCATAGACTGCGGAGCACCAACCAAAGAAGAAATTAGAAAACAGTTGAAAAACGGAAAGGCGGCAGGACCTGATAACATCCCCGCAGAAGCGCTGAAGACAGACATAGAGACCACAGTAAAGATGATTCGGCCTCTCTTCAAGAAGATTTGGGAAGAGAAGCGAGTGCAAGCAGACTGGAAGGAGGGATACCTGATCAAGATTTCGAAGAAAGGCGACCTTAGCAACTGCGCGAACTACAGAGGAGTCACACCGCTGTCTGTGCCAGGAAAGGTTTTCAACAGCGTCATTTTGAACAGGTTAAAGGATCCCGTTGATCGCGACCAGCAGGCTGGCTTTCGCAAGGATCGATCTTGTACAGATCAGATCGCAACGCTTCGCATCACTGTTCAGCAATGGAATGAATGGAACTCATCCCTGTATGTCAACTTTATCGACTACGAGAAAGCCTTTGACAGCGTAGACTAGACACCCTGTGGAAGCTTTTCCGACATTACGGTGTGCCAGTCAAGATCACCACCATCATCAGAAACTTGTATGAGGGTCTGACCTGCAGAGTCATCCATGGAGGGCAGCTCACGAAAGCATTCGAAGTGAGGACTGGCATCAGACAAGGTGGCCTGCTTTCACCATTTCTTTTTCTACTGGCAATCGACTGGATCATGAAGACCTCAACAGCTCAGAGAAGACATGGGATCCAGTGGACACCCTGGACGCAGCTCGACGATTTGGACTTCACCGACGACCTGTCACTACTCTTGCACACCCAACAGCAGATGCAAGAGAAGATAAGCAACGTAGCAGCAAAGTCCATAAACGCAAAAGCAAGATTCTCGAGACCAACGCAGTCAACACCAATTCGATTATGCTGGACAGTGAGATGCCAGAGGAGGTAGAAGCCTTTAACTACCTGGACAGTATTATCGACTAGCAGGGGGGTACAGACGCCGACGTCAGAGCAAGGATCGGAAAGGCCAGGGCAGCGTTCGTACAGGTACGGAACATCTGGAGCTCCAAGGAACTGTCAATCAACACCAAAATCAGGCTCTTCAACACCGTCATCAAGGCAGTTCCACTGTACAGAGCGGAGACTGGAGAACTACAGTTGCCACCACCAAGAAAGTGCAGGTGTTCATCAAGAACTGCCTGCAAAAGATTCTCCGCATCCAATGACCAGACACCATCAACAACAACGAGCTCTGGGAGAGAACAAATCAGCTGCCTGCAGAACTGGAAATCAAGAAACGACGTTGGGGCGGGACTGGACATACACCGCGGAAGCCTGCTAGCAACATCACCAGACAAGCCCTAACATGGATCCCCAAGGAAAGCGAAAAAGAGGTCGGCCAAGGGACATCTGGCGCCGAGACCTGGAGGCCGACATCAGGAACATGGGATGACTTGGAACCAGCTGGAAAAAAGAGCCCAGGACAGAGACGCATGGAGGTCCTTGGTCGGCGGCCTGTGCCCCAGGAGGGGTAAAAGGCGATAAGTAAGTACGGGTTAAAGGCTAGGTCAGACGTTGCTGAGTAAAAAGAGACTTACGCAAGGAGACACAGGTTATAGTTAAGGTCAGACATGGTAAGGTAACAACAGACTTACGTATAGAGACAGGTTCTAGGCAATGTCAAACTAGGTGAGGTAACAAGCAACACATAGAGACACAGGCTTTAGGCAAGGTCAGATATTATAAGGTAACAATAAATTTACGTCAAACCCATTTCGTGCTTAATACCTACCCAAAACCTTGTGTGCTGATAAACTATCCAACCCATTTCCTGCTTGTCACCTATCCAACCCATTTCGTGCTTTCACCTATCCAACCCATTGTGTGCTGTTTAACTATCCACCCATTTGTTGCTTGTCACCTATCCAACCCATTTCGTGCTTTCACCTATCCAACCCATTTCGTGCTTTCACCTATCCAACGCATTTTGTGCTTGACACCTATCCAACCCAGGTCGTGCTTGTCACCTATCCAACTCATTGTGTGCTTGTCACCTAGCCAACCCATTGTGTCCTGTCCACCTCTCCAACCCACGCTGTGTTGATCAACTATCCAACCCATTGTGTCCTGTCCACCTCTCCAACCCACGCTGTGTTGATCAACTATCCAACCCATTGTGTCCTGTCCACCTCTCCAACCCACGCTGTGTTGATCAACTATCCAACCCATTGTGTCCTGTCCACCTCTCCAACCCACGCTGTGTTGATCAACTATCCAACCCATTGTGTCCTGTCCACCTCTCCAACCCACGCTGTGTTGATCAACTATCCAACCCATTATATGCTGTTCATCTATTTAAACAACTATGTGCTGTTTGTCTGTCCAACCCATTACACACTGTGCATGTGTCCAACCCATTACACACTGTGCATGTATCCAACCCATTACACACTGTGCATGTATCCAACCCATTGCATTTCATTTTTCATGTACCCAACCCATCATTTGCTCTTCAGCTATCCAAACTGTTGTGTGTTGTTCACCAATCCAAACCAACATGCGCTGTTCCCTATCAGACCCAGGAATACGTCCCCTGACGGGCTTTGCCGGGGTCTGATGGTTTGTGGTGCAGTGACCATGTGGAGCCGTTGTCCACTCTGTGGCCATCCATGAGCGGTCAGTGTACCCTGCTTGAGCCATGAACAATGTTACATAGGCTGTTAAAGACAAATAAAGCCTTTGATATTATACATGTGTGTGTGTGTGTGTGTGTGTGTGTGTGTGTGTGTGTGTGTGTGTGTGTGTGTGTGTGTCTGTGTGTCGGTGAGGGGGGGGGGGAGAAATGGAGAAGGGGGGAGGGGGTACCTTTTGGGGGCAATGAATTATAGACGTTTCCGTTGCATGTGCACGAAGTTTTGTTCCACGTGAAGACGCTAGGCACATGAAGGTATGTGCTTTTCTCTGAGCAGTTATGTATGTGTGTTGTTTTTAGTTAGGCCTATCGTCAAGCATCAATGTTCCAGACACGGACTAATACGCACACAAGCAGCAAGTCAATATTTTCTCATTATCGACATGGGCTCTCAGAGAGCTGCTGTCCTTTTACAGGCTCGATTTGTTTACAAAGCAGTTGAAAGTGCAGTGATTTCTTTGGAGTGCTTAAACTGAAAGAACGAAAACGCTGACAAACTACACGACGATATGCATCAATAGTTTTTCACACTATGGTCCCCTTTAAAATATCACGGGCGAGCAGGTCTTACCTGCTTGTGTTGTTTGTTTAGTGAAATTAATATCCCACTCTATTTTTTAGTTATTCACACTAAACTATTTCCATTTGGTCCAAAACGTGTCTCGGCGACCGTCGTTTCCATCGGAGAAATAACCCAGGGGAAACAACTCCTAGAAGTTATATCAAGATAACACGGTACGCATGACAGCAGTAGTTTCCCTTTCATGCATTACTTTGATTATCCGCGTTTGGAGTATAACACATGGGTTGAGGTTTCTGGTCCACCCGCCTGATGGACCTCATCTCCCACCTCCGCCTCTCTCCCCTCGCGTCGGCAAGGACACTGTCCTCCCTTCTGGGGATGATGGAGTCCCTGTCGCCTCTCATTCCCAAGGACACTGTCCTCCCTTCTGGGGATGATGGAGTCCCTGTCGCCTCTCATTCCCCTAGGCAGGGTCCCCAAGCGACAGCTTCAAAGGGAGTTCCGACGTCGTTGGTCGCAGACCGCCGACCGCTGGGACCAGACCATTCCCCTCGGGCCTTGGTTCTTTTGGGCCACGGAGGAGTGGCTCAGCCCCTCCATCCTGAGCCCCGGGGTTCCCATCTCCCTCCCATCCCAGGCCCTAGATCTTTACACAGACGCCTCCAACTCGGGCTGGGGGGCCCATTTGGAGAGCAGTCATGCCTCGGGGGTGTGGGACCCATTGACTGCCCGTCTTCACATCAACATCCTGGAACTGGAGGCGGTCCGACTAGCCCTCCTCCACTTCCAGACACTGGTCTCGCACCGATTTGTTCTCCTTCTCACGGACAACACCTCGGTAGCCTGTTACATCAACAAAGGGGGGGGGGGGGCACGCTCCATCAGTCTCTCCCTCCGGGCAGAGGCCCTCCTCCGCTGGTGTCACACGCAAGGAATCACCCTTCGCGTGAGACACATAGCAGGGACGCACATCCTGGCAGACTCTCTCAGCCGCTCCGGGTCCGTCCTCCACACCGAATGGACCCTCAGCAGGCACACGCTAACCTCGGTGTGGGAACATTGGTTCACACCCATGATCGACCTGTTCGCCACCCGATTCAATCATCGTCTGCCAGTGTATGTGTCTCCCGTCCCGGACCCTCAGGCGTACGCGATCGATGCCCTATCCCTTCCCTGGTCCGGCCTCATAGCTTACGCCTTTCCTCCCTTCCCGATCCTTCACAAGGTGATCAGGAAGGCGAGACTCGAGGGACCCAGGCTCATTCTCATAGCCCCATGGTGGCCCACTCAGTCCTGGTTTCCGGACCTCAAGTCCCTCACTCACGTTCCCCCTCTCCAGTTGGACGCCCGGTGGGACATGCTCAGGCAACCCCGCTCGGGTCGCCCCCACTCCAATCCCCAGGCGCTTCGCCTCCATGCCTGGCTCCTGTGCCAGCCGGAGTGCGAGCATCTAACCCCACCTCCCAAGCGGACAGGTCCCAG
>CM065731.1:58220557-58225557 GCA_033310375.1 Conus canariensis
TGAAAAATTACGCAACGATTAATGTTTGCTCTCTCTCTCTCTCTCTCTCTCTCTCTCTCTCTCTCTCTCTCTCTCTCTCTTCTCTCTCTCTCTCTCTCTCTCTGGTGTCTGATGTGCTGTGTAAACGTTAATTACAATAGTTTTTGAAATCAACTACTATAGTTTTGATAGAATGATGATGTTTGAATGTCTTAGTTACTTTGTATGGTTTTGTTTGTTTCTTCTTCATGATTATAATATAATTGTTTTTAGGGCAGGATGAAACAAATCTGTGAAGCATATTCTTTACCCCCAATAGATTTGATTGTAACTTAACATTACTTAACTGGACATAATTACCATAGAACCTATGATAGCCAAACTCTTCGGAGAATGCATCTATACCGCCAGAGGATGTTCTAAAACGCCCCTGAGACTTTAAGAAGGCGTTCGACAAAGACGAACAAGAGGTATTATGGGCCACAATAAAGGCATCTAATATCAGGCAAAGGCTGATCAACACAATCCAGCGAGTATACTCCAGATCAAGTAATGCAGTGCACATGCATGTTAATAGTGGAAAGTGGTCCCATACTTCAGTTGGAGTTCGTCAGGGCTGTCTTCTGTCTCCTTCACTCTCAATATATTCCTTGAGCGCATTATAACTGACTCACTTGAACATTTTGTCATTTTAATTAGATTTACAGGAAGAACCATCACAAACCTTGCAATTGCAGCTGACGTTAATGGCCTGACTAACACTGAACGAAAACTCGTCGAGCTCGTTCAAAGACTGGATAAAATTCAGGAAAATTCGGTGTAGAAATCGACGATGAGAAGAATATGCTGATGGCCAGCCACAATTCTACAATCTATAATAATATATCTTTACAAGGATAGAAAGTACAATCTGATCAACGGTTGCCTCGCCTGAAAATAACCATTAGCAATAAGGAATCCAAACCAGAAATCCTTTCAGTGGAAGCAAAAGCAATATCAACACTTTCCAGACTTAAACGTCTGTGGAAGCACACAAGCGCATTTCCGTTAAACATAAGGTCAAACTTCTGCGTGCACAGATATATTCCATCTTCCTGCATACATGCAAGTCATGAACTCTCAAGGCGGATCATTAAAACAAAAACGGTTCCAGCCACGGAAATCGTGTTTAACAACAAGATGATTTACACCAGAGATATTGATCAAATCAACTGTAAAAGAAGGTCGTCAAACTATCAAGCAGCAAGTAGTACCATATGTAGATCTACGGAGATCCGTCGGGGATAGAAAACTATTGCGACCATGTGAAAATGTTCAATGGTTTTTGGTAAAACAGCCCACCAGATAGATTAAAGAAGAGAAACAGAGGGTTAAAAATGGGCTGACGACATCGTAGGATGGACATTTAAAATACGTGCAGCGATCCGTGCCTTGACACACAAGTATTCAATCGTGGAAACTTGGGAGATTTGTTAATGTTGTTGCTGAGAAGAAGAAGAAGAAGAAGAAGAAGAAGAAGAAAAGAAGAAGAAGAAGAAGAAGGAGAAGGAGAAGAAGAGGAAGAAGAAGATCGTATTTCTCAGGCATCATGGTGCTGGATTACACTCTAAGGATGGATATATGCTCAACTATTCTCTGCCCCAGCCCCAATACACTGTACTATAACAGACCAGAATGAGCATTTTAGGGAAAATAAAATAAAACTGGAGCATAATGTCTTCAGATGTTTAAAAAAAAAAAAAAAAAAACCTCATGTCCACATGTCATGAGCATAAGCATAATTAATTTAATGATAAAAAAACATATCTTTGGTTTGATCACACTGATACATTTACATATATAGCCATAAGTATTACACTACAACTTGCTAAGCGAGAGTTATTTCAGGATGAGATTCTAGCCAATGCAGTTGTTTGGCTTCGTTGGATCGCCTCCACTTTTCTGTCAGTGTTAAAGGCATACATGAAAGGATTGATAGCAGAATTTAATGGCAAAATAAATACAGCCAATGCCACGTTCACCTCGCCAGGAATGGGAGTACTAGCCAGTGCCAACATCCCACACAGTCCAATGGGAAACAAGCACATGAAATCTGTCACTGCCGCAGTAATCAGTCGCTGAGCTATGGTTATGTCCCGTGATAGTTTCGTCGTATTCGTCCTAAAAGCATTATCCTGTATAGACCACTAGATAAGCACTTGACCAGGGCTGATAAATAAGAATAGAATAAAGACACCAAGGGACATAACTGCACCCCAGCAGGTGCCATTGTGTGATGATTTCACACACACACACACACACACACACACACACACACACACGCGCGCGCGCGCGCATGCGCACACACACACACACACACACACACACACACACACACACACACACACACACACACACAAATGTACATATAAGAGAGAATCTCGGAAATTTAGCGATGAAATCTGTACTTATTGAATTGTGATGCAGTTTTGACAGTAATTTTTGTTAAAATGATGCTATCTGTCGACATAAACCAGCTGTAGGGCTGAGGGGGAGGGGGGGGGGGGGGGGAGACAGAAGGGGGAGTTCTGACTGGATCAAAATTTGCAGTGGCTCCATATATCTGTCAATGCTTAAATTCTACTGGAATTTTACATTTCTCAATAAGTCAAGTCAGAAATGTAGTAACTGCATTTCATAAAGTAATTCTTGTAGATAAAACATTTTCGCGTGATTACGTTTTAACTACCATTTCAGGTCTTTTCGGGACTGTTTTACTTTTCAGTACAAAAAGGCCTTGAGGGTGGCTTTTGAGCTAGTTTTATGCTGAAATTTGTACGATTGATAACATGCACGTATTGCAGTGTTAAAAATGGTTTGCCATTAACAGCGATAAATTTAATTTTCACAGATTCAGCTGCCTACTAGCAAATGCATAACAAAAATACAAATATAGTGTGTGAATATTTTATTTTTAAAAATCGCAGTTGTTGTAAGTGGGCCATTGATCTTATTTGCCATAACAGAATTCTCGATCCGTAGCTTTAAGAATTTTATTTTTTTTTTTATTGTAACGTAGTTTGAATTTCTCAGCTTATAATCAAACACACACACACACACACACACACACACACACACACACACACACACATACACACACACACACACACACACACACACACACAACACACACACCACACACACACACACACACACACACACACACACACACACACAACAACACACACACACACACACACACACACACACACACGCACGCACGCACGCACACACGTACGCACGCGCGCATGCACACACGCACGCACGCATTCACACACACACACACACACACACACACACACCACACACACACGCACACACACACATACACGCGCGCGCGCGCGCACACACACAGACACACACCACACACACACACACACACACACACACATACACACACACAGACACACACACACACATACACACACACACGCACGCACACACGTACGCACGCGCGCATGCACACACGCACGCACGCATTCACACACACACACACACACACACACACACACACACACACACACATACACACACAAACGCGCGCGTCCGCTCCTGCGAACTTTCAAAGTGGCCTGCAGAACTCATCTGTTTCCAAGAGCAACCATACAGATCCATTCGTAGAAATGACCCATTTATCAACATTGCTCAACACGTTCCATGAAGGATGGCGTGCTAGTCAGTTACTTTTCATCATGTGAACACATGTTGTGTGACGTCAACGGAACATTACAAACACTATACTGGACACAGTACATATGTAATTTTCTCAAACTGCACTGATGATGTATTCCGTTATCTCATTGATAATGTGGACCTGCATTCGGACAAGACTCATGTACTTTTCTTGACAATCGACGCTGAGGCTTAGGAACAGTAATATGCATTTGGGCGCCTCAGACATATCAGTCAGTGGGTGAGTTTAATGTCCTGTTGGCTGGAGGACCTTCAGGACAAGGCGAACTTGCAGACTGAAGTCTGCATTTCTCGTTGCAGTTGTTGTCGTTGGCAGTGGTGTGTCTGATTCCGTATGGGGGCTGTCGTCTGTCGCTCTCTCCGCTCCGGTTCCTTGTGAACTTGGGTTCACTTTCTGATGTTTGTCGGCCGACGATGGGCGTCGGTGTTCTTCGCCTTTTTCCCCCTCAAAAGTTCTGTCTTCAGGGCCACAAGGCGGTCTTCTCCACGCTCGGGTGGCGATGGTCCTGTGCCGCGTGAGGCCTCCTCAAGGAGGGAGCAGGACGAAAGTCGCTGGAGCGCTGCACGGGTCCCTCCTGTTGCCCAACCCCGAGAGGGGCACCCCCATGCCCGACCCCTCAGAAGCATGGTACCCCAGGCCAAAGTAATCGCAGTCCTGCAGCGCTTTATTGCCGATCGCCCCCACATCTCCAAGAGCCGTTCCCCGGCGACACAGACTAGACCCGCCGTCACCCATACGGTTGGAAGGTTCGCTGCGCCGCCTGACACTGACCTGTCACATCACTGTCCCTCAGCTGCCACCTCTCCCTTGGTGTTCGCTGCTATTCCATCTCGCAGGGAACTGGCCTTAAGTATATGTAAAAGGCGAAAGATTTTCTCGTTTGTCTGAAGAGAAACCAGAGTGCCTCAAGTGATCGTCCTGCTCCTTAAATAATGAACTCTTCCCGTCTCCCTTCTTCCCCTCCCCTTCCCTCTCGACCCCTGGTCGGTTAGCGCAGCTCTATGATTGGGCCAAGACTGTAGATAAGCAATCTATCTCCTCTCTTTCCAGACAGTGCCATCGCGCTGTTCTCACACTCCCGACCTCGTGATGTAGGAAGGAAGCTGTCTGATTGGCTACTTCGCTACATCCGGACCACCTCCGTCAGGGGAAATAATTGGCAAGGTGACCCACTATCTCTTGTCGGGAAAGATTATGAAGCGTACCGTTGCAGCTTCTTTTTCTTTCTTTCTTTCTTTCTTTTCCCGTCTGCAGATGCCGGACTTCAAATTAGTCTAGAGAGGTGATG
>CM065731.1:58233057-58238057 GCA_033310375.1 Conus canariensis
TTCTTCCTCCAACTTCCAATTTTTTCACGTTTTCATTTTTTTTTTTTACCGGGTGGGGCCTCCATTTTATTCTACGTTTTCTTTATTTCTTCTTTTTTCTTTATTTGTTTTTTTTAATTTTCTTTTAATAGGTGGGGCCTCCATCATCCCTATTTTTTCCAATAGTTTTTTTTTCTTCCTTTTTCTTTTTTTTTTTTAAAATATGGACTAAGTCATGCTCACCATGCCAGGTCTGAGTGTTGTTGACAGATGGACTGTCGCATGCTGACTTTAATGTTTCAAAATTTGATATAAGGCGTCTGGGGATTATTCGTGTATGGTGTGCTGACACTTTCATTCTGATATGTTTACGACACAATAAACACATTAATGCACCCTTCCAAAGACAAACAACAACAAAAAAATAGAAATCAAAAACACACAAACAAACAAAAGCAAAACAAAAAAATAAAGAACAACCCCCCCCCCCCCCCAAAAAAAAAAAAAAAAAACACGTTTTTTTTCCCTTATTTCTTTTCTTTTTTTTTGGGTGTGTGTGTGTGTGGTGTGTGTGTTGTGGTGTGTTTGTGTGTGTGTGTGTGTGTGTGTGTGTGTGGTGGCTTTTAATAGCATGATTACATAGTTACGGTGTGCTGTGTTGACTGCAGATGTCAAGTACAGCTGAATAAAGCTGAAAAAAGTGCTTATCAAATAAGCAAACGAATTAAACAAAAGCGAATATACTCATGATGATAAACTGATAACACAACAAAAAGTCAAAATCAAATAAAGATAGAAACAAAATGTGCATACAACATGCATGACAAACATACATGTATACAACATACATGCATTACAACAACATACATACATACATAATCATACATACATACATACGATACATACATACATACATACATACAGATACATACATGACATACATCATACATACATACATACATACATACATACATACATACATACATACATACACATACATACATACATACATACATACATACATACGTACGTACATACATCATACATAGCATACTACATACATACATACATAAACATACTACATACATACATACATACATACATACATACATACATACATGCATACATACATACTAGTACGTACATACATACTAATACATAATACATATACATCATACATATACATACATATACATGTAGCATACATACATACATACATACATTACATACATACTACATACATACATACATACACTTATACATACAATACATACATACATACATACATACATACATACATACTACATACATACATACATACATACATACTTACGTACGTACGTACATACATACATACATACATACATACATACATACATACATACATACATACATACAACATACTTACATACATACTTACATACATCATACATACAGAGAGAGGACGGCGAAGGGAGGTGGCGGACGAAGGGAGAGGAAGAAGGAGGGTGAGGAGAGGAAAAGCATACTGCCATAACGCCCAAACTCTTCTCGAAAAACTGGGACAGAAAACGAACCGAAGTTTGAGGAAGTGGGTGTTACGCGGGTAGTTTGGACGGCTGGAAGTAAGGTGGCGGGGTGCGTGGTTAAGAGAATGAGAATTTGATGACAGGATGGATGGGGACAGGCTGGGGGAGGGGAGGAGGTGAGGGCGGGGGGGGGGGGGGTTGGAGAAAGGAGGAGGTGGATGGGATAGGTGGGTGGGGTGAGGGTGAGGGTGAGGGCGAGCGATAAGGAATATTGCAGTCAAACAACAGGTGCCATTTCCGTGTTTCCCACCTCCGCCAAGGAGAACAGGTTTTCACCCGTAACTGTTGGTATGTTTGTTTGTCTGTCAATCTGTCCTCTTGTCAATAAGATTACATAACAAGTATATCACCGAAGTTAACAGAATTCGGAAGAAAGAAGGAATATAGATTAAGGATGAATCGTTGAAATTTGGTTGAAGATCCAGTAAAAGGGAGGGTTTGTTTTTCTTGTACTTCTTGATCATTACGGTATAGGGCAAGTGAAGACATTTCATAAAATTAGTCCAAGAATAGGGTGAGTGGGTGTAGGGGATTCAGACTTATCAACTTACTGACATCTGCAAAGTTTTGGAATTCGGTGGGGATCCGGAAAACAACCTGGATCCAGTATGGAAAATAGCGTTCACTGAGTGGTCGGGGAGGGGGAAAAAGGACAGGGTGGAAGGCAGTCAGTGTATGACAATTTAAACAAGAAACCTGTAACTACCGCCAACGATTATGGAGAAAAAATATCAAGATATGTACGATGGATTCGTGTAGAATAAGGTAAGGCAATGTTGCTTATAGCCCAGCCGACCGCAAAGGACCAAAACAGGCTGTCACCGCGTTCAAGACAACTCACAAGTTATTTTCCCAAAAAAAAAAATTCGCGCAACCCTTTAAAATACACCTAAAAACACACCGGAACCTTCATTTAAAATCTTCCTTCCTCGTAAAATCTTAGATCAGATGAAAAAAAAAAGTTAATTTCTTTCAGAAATTCAAAGATCACATCAGGTGGGACATCTCTGAACACGGTTTTCATGGAGACTGCCGTAAAATTTTTATGTCTCACATCACGCAAATCCCAACATTCTGAAAGAATATGTTTCACTGTGAGTGGTACATGACATGGAATGCACCACAATATACGTTGTTCTGACACGTGCAAGGGAGGTTATATGTATTAGAGCTCATGCACATTCAGCAAGAGTGACCTCGACGTTTCCATGGGACGGATGCCGCTGGTACTCAGGCCCAAAGCAGTCTTGCCCCACTAGTCCGCTGAACATTCAATCAGAGGGAGAAAATGCCAAAAACGGAGGTGTGGAACAGTGGGCCAGTAATGCAGACAGTCGATTTCCCGATCGTTTTCCTGGCGTGCGCTTTCATTTAATAATTTTACCGTCTGGATCGGTCTGCTTGACCCATAAACTAAAAACCGGTAACTCTATTTGCAATGGAAAGACAGGCTTATTATCTTCCCCTGACAGGTCTATTGGACTGAGTTTAAGAGGATATATATATGTACAATAAACTAATAAATTCCAAGGATAAGTACCGAGCACCATTCCAGCAACTTACAGAGCAGCTTGGTGTTGCAATGACTGCAAGAAATATTCTATTATAAACAAAGCTTGCTCTTATGTCTTAGATTGAAGAAGTAAAGGGGAGATAAGCATTCATATCTGCAGTAGTAGATACTTCTGCCTAACTAACAGTATGTGCTTGAGTGGGTGAATGGGGAATAATAAATGCTTCTCAAAATGAGCCTTCAGCAAGCTTATAGTCTCCTAGGGGGAGACAATCTCCAATGGGGAGGAAACTCACTAAAATATAACTCCTGGTCAGATACCGATATTTCGAAACCTGATTGTTTCTCCTCAGTGAGCGCGGAAAGTGGTAACTTGACTCCTCTGCCTTTTCGGTTTAAGAAGAATGCTATCCCAGAAAAAGGCTGGTGTGCAATACCGTAGTATGTTTGTTGACTTTTCAAAAAACCAACCAAAGGTGCCACCAAGAAGCGAAAGAAAATCATGAAAGAGCTAAACAAGCTACAAGAGATCTAGTTGCAAAGCGAGAGGACTGCAGGCGGAAATCTAAACAAATCTTAAATAAATGTTAGCGAACCGCCCAGAAAACGTGGACAAACGAGTCACAAGACGAAACACAACGCGTTTCGACCTCTTAGGTCTTCATCAGGTGAGACACAAACGAATAAAACAACGAAAATTCACTTAGCTTTGATCGCTTCAGATCACTTCACAGTTCAACGCCTTCTTCCTTGCGCTGAACCCTGTGAAGTGATCTGAAGCGATCAAAGCTAAGTGAATTTTCGTTGTTTTATTCGTTTATGTCTCACCTGATGAAGACCTAAGAGGTCGAAACGCGTTGTGTTTCGTCTTGTGACTCGTTTGTCCACGTTCTCTGGGCGGTAAGCTACAAGAGGTTATCTTTTTATATTTTCTACTTTTCACAAGAAAATGGAGGAGAAACAATCAGGTTTCGAAATATCGGTATCTGACCAGGAGTTATATTTTAGTGAGTTTCCTCCCCATTGGAGATTGTCTCCCCCTTGGAGACTATAAGCTTGCTGAAGGCTCATTTTGAGAAGCATTTATTATTCCCCATTCACCCACTCAAGCACATACTGTTAGTTAGGCAGAAGTATCTACTACTGCAGATATGAATGCTTATCTCCCCTTTACTTCTTCAATCTAAGACATAAGAGCAAGCTTTGTTTATAATAGAATATATATATATATATAATATATATATATTAAACAGTCAAAGTAGATAAAAATCCAAACAAACAAGGTTAAAATATCCCAAATTTTCGGCTTTATTTGCCTTCGTCAGGGGGTACAGACTGTGCCAGTAAAAAGCTCGCATTCTCCACCCTCAGATCCTGAACACGAATCACGAATGTATACAGTAGGGAAAAGGCACCTTAATTAAAATGTTTTAACTTTAAAATAAAACGTTGAGTATAAAACATTTCATCAATAGGAAACATAAAATTAGGATGGGAGTGAAGGGTGAGGGGGCCAAAGGGTGCGGATGGACAATAGGTTGACCATAATTTTGATTGCCACCACAGACCACGATCTTGACATATGCAACGTGAGAGGAGAGAGAGAGAAAAGGAGAGGAGAGAGAGAGAGAAGAGGGAGAGAGAGAGAGAGAGAGAGAGGGGAGAGAGCGTGCAAGGGAGGGGGGAGAAGGGGGGGGGGATTCCATGTTCAGAGAAGCAACAAAAGAAAAACTTCCACCAGGTGCCTGTTTCATGGGGGGATGAAGAAAAGGAGACCATGCACGAGAACCATTATTGTCCTGAGCTCACGTCCATGTGTACATGCTCACAAACACCCAAACGCACGAGCGCCTGCGTAGAACACCACACACACACACACACACACACACACACACACACACACACACACACACGCGCGCGCCGCACACAACACACACACA
>CM065731.1:58243057-58250557 GCA_033310375.1 Conus canariensis
CACACCCCTTCATAAGCAGCTGTAGTCTGTGGCCTATTTGGAAAAACAAAGATCATTCTACCTCTGTCTGTCTGTATGCATGTAAGTATGTCTGCCTGTGTCTGCCTCTCTCTCTCTCTCTCTCTCTCTCTCTCTCTCTCGAATTATGCCCCTCCCCGCTCTTCCACCTGACCTGTCTGCTACTATCATCACACCCCTCGCCCCACCCCACCTCACACCCGCGCGCTCCCCCTCCCACCTCACCTTCTGTCCAGAATGAACCAGTCCAAATTCTAGCTGACTCGCAGAGCTATTTTCAGTGCACTGAGCAATAGCTGCAGATTAAACGCCTGCTGAAACTGACACAACCAACTCACCTCTCGGTTCATTTTCTCCCATAAAACCACTTCCGGTCTGGCCCTTCATTTTTTGCCGTCTGCTCGACGTTGAAGCAAGCGACAACAAGATGAAATGCAGAAAAAAAAAACCTGTACACCCTATGCAAATTTCAGAATAGGTACGTCCATTAGACAAATGTCGACCGAAACCGACCATGCCCTCATAAGTCAAGACAAAGCCAGTGATGAAGTGCGCCTCGCAAAATATAAGAGTGATTGAAGAAAGCAAAAGGGGAGATAATTAATCCCTGTCATTGATCTGAATGTGACAGTCATCAACACCAACGGCTTCGACACGGACTCAACACGACGTGAATGTGGAGAACACTGACGTCACCACGAGGTCGTGGCTGGAAGGGTAACAGATCGTGAGATGTTTGTTTGGAAGTGGCAATGAATGAGGAGGATGAAGATGAATTTAGAGAGATCCGTTTTGGTTAGTAACCACATGAAACCGATATACTCTACGTTTCTTTGCATAATCTTCCTGGCGGTAAAACTATACATACACCCGCAGTGTTGGTCAGGTCAAAGAGAAAATGGGCAAAATTCTCCGACACGCTTCCCAGAAATGAACCTGACCACCGCGTTGGCTTCATGGGTAGGTCAGACGTCTCTTCAGCCTTATTCTTCTATTTCTTCCATTCCAGCACTTTATCTACTGTTTGTTGATTCATTTATTTTTAACTCTTGCGCCCAGTGGTTTTATGGCTTAGCTGACATGTTGTGTTATTTATTGCATTCCTTAACCTTACCTTAAATCTCTCTGTGCCAGGAGGCACATGAGGCTTGGACGTCTCTCCTCCACTGTGTTCGGTCTGTAGCTGCATGGCGTACAACACTCCATGTTTTCCGGCCAGCGCCGTTTCTCTCCTTCTCCACCATTCGCCGCCATGTTGTTTTCGGTCGGCCTCTTTTCCTTCTTCCTTCTGGTGTCCAACCAAGGGCCACAGCACAGTCGTCGTTCCTCTCCTTCCTCATTATGTGCCCAATCCAGTTCCACCTCCGTCTCCTCACCTCCTCGCTGGTCTTTTCTGCTTCTGCCATCTCAAGAACTGTCTTATTGGAGACATGTTGTTGCCATCGGATCTTGAAAATCCTCCTTAGACACTTGGTCTGAAAGGTGTCAAGCTTTTCTTCCTCTCCTTTAGTCAGTTTCCAAGTCTCGCATCCGTAGAGTAGGACGGACAAGACAAGGCTTTTGAAAAGGGAAGCTTTAGTCTTTCTGCCTATGTCGCTGGCTTGCCAGATGTTTGATAGCCGCTTCATCTGTGCGCTGGCCAAGGCTACTCGCTTCTTGACATCAGCTGTGCCTCCGCCGTCCTTTGTCACATTTGCACCCAGATATGTGAAGCTCTCTACCTCCTCTACTTCACTTCCTCCAACTTTCAGCTTATCGTCACTCCTGCTGTTGGCTTTCATGGCTTTGCACTTCTTGGCATTCAGCTTCAGTCCAACTTTGGCTGCATTGTCTTCAAGTCTTGTTGTTTTGGTCTGAAGGTGGTTCATTGTTGAGGATGTAGGGCGAGGTCATCCGCGAAGTCCAGGTCCTCCAACATGGTTGTAAAGTTCCATCGGATCCCGGTTCTCTCACCCTCTACGGTTTTCCGCATGACCCAGTCAATCACTAGCAGGAATAGGAATCCTGACATGCAGCAGCCCTGTTTCACCCCGGTCATCACTGGGAACCAGTCTGTTGTTTCATTGTCATCAACTACGGAGCACTGAAAGTCCTCATAAAGGGTCTTGACCATCCGGATCAGTTTCTGTGGGACTCCATACTGACGCATGATGCTCCAAAGGCTGTCACGGTGTATGGAGTCAAAGGCTTTCGAAGTCGACAAGTGATGTACAGCGTAGCATTCCATTCGTTGACTTGTTCCAGAATATTCCTGAGGATGAATATCTGGTTGATAGTTCCTCTGCCTGTCCTGAAGCCGGCTTGTTCTTTCCTGAGTGAAGAATCCACTCCTGTCTGTATCCTGTTGATAAGGATCCTGCTGAGCACCTTGCTGGCCAGTGGCAGCAAGGTAACTCCCCGCCAGTTGCCACACTCCTGAAGGTTACCTTTTTTCGGAATGTTACAAATTAGTCCTTTTGTCCACTGTGTAGGAACTGTCTCTTTCTCCCAGATGAGCTCAAGGGTTCGTTTGAGTTCTTGGCTGGTTTGCTCGATGTCTGCTTTGAGCATTTCTGCTGAAATTTGGTCTGCTCCAGGTGCTTTTCCATCTCTGAGGGCCTTCAGTGCTGTTTTAATCTCTTGAATAGTTGGTGCTTCCGCTGAGATGTCAAGCTCTTCTGTCTCTTCCTCTTCTTCTGGTGGTTCCTCCGGTGCATCTCTGTTGAGCACTTCCTGGAAATGCTCTTTCGACCTCCCTAGCCTGGCGTCTTTGTTCTTCAACAGTTTTCCGTTCTTGTTTTTCACTGCTGCTGCTTGCTTGGTGCTCTGTCTTGTCAGTTGCTTCACTATACTGTACAGTTCTTTCTGCCTGCCATTCTCCGCTGCATTCTGTGCTCGTTCTGCTTTCTCTGACATCCACCCCCTTCTGTCCTCCCTCACACTCTTCTTCACCTCTTTATCCTTCTCCTTGTATTCCTCCTTCATTCTGTTTTTTATTCTCTCTGAGCGGGTACTGTCAATCTTCGTCTTTATTCCTTTCCTTTCGTCAAAGAGTTTCCAGCTGTTGTCACTGATCCATGGCTTGCTTTTCCCTTTTCTGAAACCGAGCACCTCTTCCGCTGACTTAACATATGCATTCTTTTGCTGCTCCCACACCTCCTCTACGTCTTCACTCTCGTTCCTGGTCTCTTCCAGCTTGCCTCTTACTGTCTCGCAGTACTTCTTCCTTGTCGCTTCATCGTTCAGACGTTCGACGTCTAGTCTCGGCTTGACCTTGTTGTTATTTCTGTGTGAGCTGAGACGCAGTTTGATGCGAGTCCTCACCAGAAAGTGGTCACTGTTGGCATCAGCTCCCCTCTGTACTCGACAGTCTAATACAGACGATCTCCACTGTCCGCTGATCAAAAGATGGTCAGTTTGATTCCTCACTCCTCCATCTGCTGATACCCATGTTGCCTTGTGAATGTCTTTATGGGGAAATAGTGTTCCTGCTATTACAAGCCCATTCAGCTGACAAAACTCGCACAATCTCTCTCCATTGCCATTCTGTGTTCCAAGTCTATGTACGCCAATAGTCCTCTCATACCCTCTGTTATCATTTCCAACCTTTGCGTTGAGGTCCCCCATGATGATGATGATGTCATTCTTGTTGTGTGTGTGTGCCCCGACTTGCTTCTACCCAAAGTTGAGTTTGCTACGAATTCTGTTGGGAAGACTGGAGCCACACATGTTCAGTTTCATCCACTTAATGGATGCGTCTCTGAGAGTGTTGATCCTGACAACACTGCTAGTGTTTGTATCTCTCGGGCCTGGCTGACGCCATAATATACAAGAGAGAGTGAGCGTAGAGTACAGCCCTGTCGTGCATTCTCAGACCGGAGTGGAACGAGGTGGCGCCCTCCGGAGGGCTACACTCACTCACCCTAGCTCCGCGCGATCAAGTTGTCGTGGTCGTCCGTGGTGTGTTTAGTTGATAGGGTCCTGCAGTGTGTTGTAACGCAACAGGCACTACTGGACACCACGGAAGTGACTTGACAGCAGCGCGGGGTCCTCTCTGGTGGGCTGCCTTATGACGGCTTTTACACCGACTCTCCCTTCGGACTGCTGGCGCTGTGGTGGGACAAAGCAGGGTGTCAGTGTGGACGTAGAGCCGAAACAGGCAGCGTGGGGATGATGCCACTGGAGTGGCATAGGAGATGAGACAGCAGTAAACAAACAAATCAATCAATCAAACAAACCTATAACGATTTAGTGCAAATCTATGGTGCAAATCTGGATCGGAGATCGAAACCGTTCTGCAAGATCATTTTAGATTTTTGTTTGTTTGTTTGTTTTTCTGAACATTGACACAGTGATGTGACCGTGTTGGAACTTATAGCGTTCCATTAAGTAGATCGTTTTCACAGAATATTAACACTTTCTAGCGTTTAAAACATCGATTGGTCCTCCCGTCCCCCTTCCCTCCTCCCATATCCCTTTCTTCTTAATTTTTCTTTTTTCTCCCTTTCTTTGTTTTCTTTTCTTTTCTTTTTTCATTTTCCTTTTTTTTTTTACATGGGAAGTAACTCTGTCAGCCCATGCCTCTTGTACTATTACTTACCCTGGCCGAAAACGAATTTAGTTTTCATTCATGGATTGACTTGCTCACAGAATTCTAAGGGAAGTAATTAAAATGTACGTTCTAAGAGAAGTGATTGAAACCTAGATATATATACACACACACCTCCATTTCTTTTGAGAGAGAGAGAGAGAGAGGAAGAGAGAGAGAGAGAGGGAGAGTTAAAGGTGAATGAAGAAATAGGGGTGGTTAGTGGTGCTTACATTGTCTTGCGGATCCGGAATCCGTTTGACCTTGTCGTGTGGCTGTGTTGTGTTTTGCTGTGTTGTGCTGTGCTGTGCTGTATTGTATTGTGTTGTATTGTGCTGTTACATGTTCGTATTGTGTTGCACTGCAGTGTATTGTTACATGTATTTCTTTGCATTGTAATGTGTTGTGTTCTTTTACGTTGTATTGCTCCGTGTTGTGTTGTCATTTGTATTAACTGTGTTGTCAGGTATTACATTGTATTGTATTGTACTGCACTGTATTGCATGACTTCATCGTAAAAGCAGATTGGGGTTGAGAATTTTTTTGTTTGTTTGTTTGTTGTTGTTTTTTTTTGGGGGGAGGGGTCGTTTGCATCCTTATTTGCTTGTTTGTTTTTCTTTTCCAGCTTGCGTATATTTCTGTATCCCTAACAAAATCGGCTTCTTCAATCAGCTGAATGTGGGCGGGGACAACTTCATCGTCGCCCTGAGTTCTTTTACGTGTGCGACGACGTCCAAGCTGCACACAGGAACCTTCAACTTTCGTCTCATCCGAAGGACTAGCACTCAGACCTTGATCTAGTGAAAAGGATGAGAGAGAGAGAGAGAGAAGAGAGAGAGAGAGAGAGAGAGAGAGAGAGAGAGACTCAAAGCACGAGATCCAAGGATCTGTCTCTTCCCTCAACAGGTGGGTTAACCGCGGGGCCACTCTCACACCAAGTGGCGCACAATGGATCGAGGGGAGACTGTCCTTTCACTCAGTTTCACTTTTAATGGCCACACCCTTACATTATCCTGTTTCCTTGTACGACGGCCTTTGACCACGCACAGTTCGGCTGACTACCACCGCAGAAGTCCGTGACGTCATGTCCGATGGCCGAGGTCTGTGCACGTGACCTTGTTGCCTGCCCACAATGCCTCTCCCTGTGACGTCAGGGTCTTAAGGAAGTGAAGGATGCAAGCGGTCAGGAAGTCCGTTCGTTCAGGATACCGGCAGGCAGGCGTATAGTTGGTTCCCTATAACCTGGATTTGTATATATATAATGTTTTTTTTATGACTTTTAGGTTTCTCTGACTTCACGATACTGTGGGTAAAGGAACCAGGTTTAGGTGCATGACTGAGTGCGGTGTGTGGTGTGTGTGTGTGTGTGTGTGGTGCGCGTGCGCGCTGTGTGTGTGTGTGTGTGTATGGTCTCTCTCTCTCTCTCTCTCTCTCTCTCTCTCTCTCTCTCTCTCTCTCTCTCCTCTCTCTCCCTACCTCTGTCAATCTCTCTCTCTGTCCGTGCGTTCATGAGCACACGCATGTGTTTTTGTGTGATGTGCGAGTCGGTGCACGTGTGTGCGTGCGTGTACGTGTGTGTGTGCGCGGGCGCGCGCGTGTGAACGCGAGTATGTGCGTGTAAGATTATGTGAGTGCGGATATATATGAGTGTATGTTACTTGTATGTGTGTGCATATTTGTGCGTGCGTTTGTGTGTGTGTGCGTGCGCCCTTCGATGTGAGACTGAGTACAAGTGTGTATACATCTGTGAGTGTATGTGTGCTTGTGTGTTTGCATGTGTGTGTGTACGTGTCTGTGTGTGTGAGCGCGCGCGCATGTGTGTGCGTGTGTGTATGTGTGTGTGTGTGTGTGTCTGCGTGTTTGTGTCTACGTGTTTGTGTGTGTCTGCATGTTGTTTGCATGTAAATGTGTATTTGTGTGTGTGAGTGTCTGCCTGCTGGCTGCCTGCTTGTGTGCGTGTGTGTGTGTTCATGTGCGTGTATGCATGTGCACATGTGAGTGTGCGCGCGCACGCATGCGAGTATATGTGTGCATGTATGTGTATAAACGTGTACTACTGTGTGTGTGTGTTTGAATGAGTGACTGTGTGTGTGTCTGCTTGTGTGTGTGTGCGTGTGTTTATGCGGGCGTGTGTGTATGTGAAAGGGAAGTATGGCAAGATAAAGAGAGAATGTGATTCAGATATACAAATAGACAGACAAACAGTCTGAGAGAGAGGAGAGGATAGAGAAAAAAAAAAGGAAGAACAGCTGATCCTACCACCACTGCCCCTACCATTTAATGGAATCGCGAGAATTACAGAGTTTTTAACGATGACGCCTTTAGAATGAACGCTTTGCTTTGCAATTTGTACGCTAATTTCACAGGGATTCTTCGCCCTGATAAGAATTTTGCATGAGGGTGTGTTTTGTTGGGGGGTTTTTTGGTGTTGTTGTTTGTTTGTTTTTATAAGGGTTTATGGAACGTTTAGCTTCAAGAAATATATCGTTATCACTAACAAACCGTATCTGAAAAGAATTTGCAGAGTATGAGGAAGACGTCTCAGTGTGTGTGTGTGTTGTGTGTGTGTGTGTGTGTGTGTGTGTGTGTGGTGCGTGCGTGCGTGCGTTTCGTGTGGTGTGTGTGTGTTGGTGTGTGTGTGTTGCGCGTGCGCGCAGTCCTGTATGTGTGCATGCACGCGAGTGTTTGCGAGCGTGCGTGCGTGTGTGTGTGTGTATACGTGCGCGTGCATGCGTGTGTGTGTTTGCGCGTGTGCGTGCGTGCGTGGGTGTGCGCGCGCGCACATGTTTGTGTATACGTACGTGCGTGCGTGTGTGTGTTTGTTTGTGCAAGCCGCATTCGCATGCGTGCCTGCGTATTTTCACATGCCTGTATCTGTCTCTGACGAGGCGCACTGCGCCCATCAGACGGTGTAG
>CM065731.1:58283057-58285557 GCA_033310375.1 Conus canariensis
CCATTTTTTGCTGTTGCTGTTAATGTTATTCTTATAGATTAGGTTCGTCTAATATCACATAATGTGTATAGACGTTAAATTGAAGACCTAACCACAGCAAACGCAACTGCTTGCTTTCGCATGCATACATCTTTCTCTCTGTATGTCTGTCTCTCCCTCCCTCCCTCTCTCACACACACACAGACACACACACCGACACAGATACACACACAGACACACACACTCATACACACACACGCGCGCGCGCGCGCGCGCGCGTGTGCGTATGCGTTGCGCGCGTGTAGGTACGTACTCTTTCTCTCTCTCTCTCTCTCTCTCTCTCTCTCTCTCTCTTTCTTTGTCTCTCTCTCTCTCTCTGTCTGCCTCTGTCTTTGTCTCTGTCTCATACACACGCATTCTCTTTCTTTCTCACTCTTTCTCTCTCTCTCTATCTCTCTCTCTCTCTCTCTCTCTCTCTCTCTCTCTCTCTCTCCCCATCCATTCCCCGCAAACACTCGCACGGAGACACACAGAACATTCACACCAGCGCACTTGTTGAGAGAGAGAGAGAGAGAGAGAGGGGGGGGGTAGGGGGGCAGGGAGACAGAGACAGATGGGAGACGGAGGAGAGGACAGAGACAGACAGGGACAGACGGACAGGCAAGACAGAAAAACAGACGTACCGACAAACGACAGAAGCAGGGCCAGAGAAGTGATTCACACGCAGGGCCTCATCCATTTACCAGACCATACCACTGCCTGCAGTCATGGGAACAGAAAGCTCCTCATCCCATCAGGCGCACACACAATGAGCGACACCGGGTGCACGTGAAACACCTATAGCTCTGCCCATTAATAGCACTGTGTGGCAGTGCCCTGTCGTCTGGTTTAGCATGCTGTCAAGCTGTCATTAGCGTTATGCGGCAATGTTTGTCTGCGGTCTTTCTAATAGCTATCGCCATTAGCATCATGTAGCATGCCTTTATGGCCGCCTGCGTTAGCAAATTTAGCAATACCTGTCTTCTGTTCTGTCTCTTATAGCTCTCTCCATTAGCATCAATGTAGCAGTACCATGTCTTCTATCCTGTCTCTCTATAGCTCTCTCCATTAGCATCATGTAGCAGTACCATGTCTTCTATCCTGTCTCTATAGCTCTATAGCTTACTCATCCATTCTATAGCCATCATTGTAGCAGTACCATGTCTTCTATCCTGTCTCTCTATAGCTCTCTCCATTAGCATCATGTAGCAGTACCATGTCTTCTATCCTGTCTCTCTATAGCTCTCTTCATTAGCATCAGGCAGTAATACCCGTCTCCTCTCCTGTCTTTGTTTTTGTAGCTCTCTCTGTTAGCATCATTTTGTAGTACCGGTCTCATGTCCTGTCTTTCTGTCCAGCTGTCTCCATAGGCAGCATGTAACACCAGTGCCTGTCTTCTCTCCTGTCGTTCTCTATAGCTCTTTCAGTTTGAATCATGTTGCAAAACCTGGCTTCTGCTTCCGTCGCCCAACTGACTGTCTGTCTGTATGTCTCTCCTCTCCCCCCCTTCCCTCCCTCTCTCTCTCTCTCTCTCTCTCTCTCTCTCTCTCTCTCTCTCTCATTCCCTCCCTCCCTCCCACTTTCCCACACCTCACTGTCTGTCCGTCTTTCCGTCTGCCTGTCTTTCTGTCAGTCTGTCCTTCCCGTCCTCCCTCCCTCCCTCTCCCTCTCTCTTTCTCTCTGTCTCTCTCTCACATGCACAAACGCGCGCCCCCCCCCCCCCCCCTCACACACACACACACAAACAAACAAAAGCAAAGAGAGACGGAGAGACACACAAAGACGAAGACAGAAGAACAAAAAAAAAGGACAAGAAACGAATGGCTACATGAAGAACAAATCATACACCAAGTCAAAGAACAAGACCAACACTTAGGACACTGACATAGACTTAAGCGTTACAAACAACACGCCCAAACCCAAATAAACACACACACACACACACACACACACACAAAAATGCAAAGTAACGCTGACATAATTCGCAGTACGAAACAAATCATAGAATTTTCGGCAAATGTGACTCTCCAGACGTCACAAACAACGGAAAAGAATGCACAAAACAACGCCCCAGAGATAACTGTCAGCCTGACCGTGACAGCCACACCCATTTCCCCGGAACACAAGGGGGCTAAAGACAGGCCCTCACGTGGCAACACAACAACCAATATGGGGGAACATTCTACGAATTATGTCTACCAATCGGAGGGCGTAAGTTTTTATGGCTGGTGGAAGAGAGAGAGCGAGAGAGAGGGAAGGAGGGAGGGGTGGTGGGGCAGAGAGAGGGGTCCTATCAGTACATCACAAGAATTCATTTTCTGACTTCAACCTCGTGAAGACCACATTGGTTTTGTTTGGATCAGAGATGACGTGGATGTAAAACGGGAAGAAGCTGACGTTCGTGTTTAGACTTTCTGTCTGTTTCTCAGTCAGGTTCAGCGTCTGCACCCGAAGCTCTCATTGTTTCTCGGGTACGTTCAGG
>CM065731.1:58298057-58300557 GCA_033310375.1 Conus canariensis
GGTGGACAGATGAAGGTGTGTGTGGGTGCTCGCGCGCGCGCGCGCCTGTATGGAGAGAGAGAGAGGGGGGGGGGGGATGTGGATGTGCATGCGTACACTTTTCTCTTCCCTGCCTCTTAGTCTCATTTCCGTTCTCTCTCTGTGCCCTTCCCCCGACCCCAGTATCCCCTCTTCCTTACTCCCGCCCTGCTTCTTCCATTCCCACGTCTGTATCCTCTCTCTCTGTCTTTGTCTGTCTGTCTGCCTGTCTCTCTCTCTCTCTCACTCTCTCTCCTCTCTCTCTCTCTCTCTCTCTCTCACACACACACACACACACACACACACACACACACACACATACACACACACATCAACTCCTGTCCCGGCCTTTTAACTCTGCATGCCCCCCTCTGCCGCCCCCCCCCCCCCCCCTTCTCTGCGCTCCCTCCGTCCTCCGTCCTCCTCCTCCCTCACTACCCCTTCCTTTCATCTTCCAGCCCTAGGATTTGACAGGTAATTATGTATGATAAATGTTGAGAAGATACTTGGTCTTAGAACTTGAGATCACCTTATCAGAAGCTCTCTCTGTCTCTCTCTCTCTTTGTCTGTCTCTGTCTCTGTCTCTGTCTCTCTCTCTCTCTCTCTCTCTCTCTCTCTCTCTCCACTGTGCTCCCAAGCGCTGTGCGTGTGTGTGTGTGTGCGCGCGCGCGCGTGCGTGCGTGCGTGCGTGTGTGTGTACGTGTGTGTGTGTGGAGGGGGGGGGGAGGTGTAGGCAGAGGGAGGGGAGGATGCTTGCGAGCATACTTGTTTTTTTTTTTGTCACTGTGCAAGCAATTGACAAATGAGCTGGTCTGTCTATGAAAACAACAAGAATCAGTAATAGACTGTAGGTCCAGCTCTGGAAAAATTACAAAGACTAAAACGTGTGACCGCTGGAAAAAACAACAACACACACATCACTGAATATGACCGAAGAAGGGAAGGAGGAAGAGGTCAGTGGGGGAAGAAATCGTCCCAGAACAACAGGACTGTGATGGTAAGGAGTAAAGGGAACCAGAAAGGACTTGCAAAGAAAGAACAGGCCGAACATGTACCTTTTGAAATTCGCTAGTTTTTTTTTTTTTTTTTTTTTTCAGCTTTACGAAAAGAATCGTGAATCCATTGGGATAGCGTTACTTAATCAAAGATAGACAGAAGGGTCGGTGTAGTAATTTTTGTCAAAGAAGAGTGGTTTGACGGGTTACATGCACGTGACATTTGGTCCGAACGGGCAAAGCCAAATGATGAAGGTGGGATTAACGTCCTTCTAACCTGAGCGTCCCATTAAAGGCCAGTGAACAAACGGGATTTATTTTACCAGCCACTTGCATGCCAGCACACACCACCATTACTGTCTCATTAATCTCTCCCCTAGTACGTTTTGCGCGCCCCCCCCCCCCCTCCTTCCCCTCGTTCCCCTCCCGTTCCCGCCTGTCTCTTCCCAACCTCTCTCTCTCTCTGTTCTCTCTCTCTCTGTCTCTCTCTCTCTCTGTCTCTCTCTGTCAGTCTCTCTGTCTATCTGTCTGTCTGTCTCTCTCCTCTCTCTCTCTCTCTCTCGGTCTGTCTGTCTGTCTGTCTCTCTCTCTCTCTCTCTCTCTCTCTCTCTCTCTCTCTCTCTCTCTCTCTCTCGGGGCAGAGATATGGGGTTATCAACAACTTGATGTTATTGAAAAAACCCACCTATTTGCATGTAAAAGGTATTTAAATGTTGGAATGCATTCACCGAACAGTATGGTCTTGGGGCAACTCGGTCGTTATCCCTTGTATGTGCTGGCAGCAGAAAGATGCATCCGCTACTGGTTCAGAGTGTGCAACATGCCAGCCACAAGGTTGTCAAGGATAGCCTATATTATGTTAAACTATTTACAAGAGTTGGGCAAAAGAACGTGGGCATTTCAAGTTAAACAATTGCTTTGTGTAAACGGATTCGGTGATGTTTGGCAACAACATAATGTTGGTGACGTAAGAAGTTTTCTTTCTTTATTTAAACAAAGACTGACTGACCAATATGGACAAATATGTCATGACAAAATTGAAACCAAAGATCGTTTTGAATTTTACAGCTGCTTCAAGCATACGTTGAAAACCGAAAAATACTTAGACTATAGTATCCCAAAATACTACAAAGAAATATATGCGAAGTTTAGATTCGGAATTTCCTCCATCTTTGTTCACAAACTGCGATACAGAAAAGATGCACCACGACACTTGCTGTGTCCTCTTTGTAAGCAACATGTTGAAGATGAATCTCATGTGTTGTTTGATTGTGAGGCTTATAACCTTTTCAGAAAAGATGCCAGTGTTATCCATAGAGCAAACGGCAACATTGGCTTTGTGATGTCGTGTGACGATGAAGTGTCCGAAAGTCAGCTATCTCGGTTTTTGTATAAAGCATTTCAAAAACGATCGGAAATTCGAATTGTAGAGCTAGCAGAATAAATGATAATATTGTCTGATATGGAAAGAAAATACATATTGGAGT
>CM065731.1:58310557-58323057 GCA_033310375.1 Conus canariensis
ACAAACATGTGATTCCTTATAAATGCATTCGTGAGAGACACTGCTGTATATGCTGTGTTTCCTTTCGTCCCATTCCGGAACCCAAATCGACAGACTGATTTTGATATGATGAAATGAAAAAAGTTTCCATGCAGAATCCACTGAATCACGTGTTAAGTATGTGTATTTATTCAGTAATATGAAAATCTGGTGTTTGTATTATTTGTGTGAAGTTGGGAAATCCTAGGAAAGTCGGCTTCGTGCGTGGATTGTGTGACAACAGAGCAGATAATAAACCTGGAATACGCCTGTGCTGTGAGCTAGCATATTGTGAATTGTAACAAGAAACAAAACAAATCAAGACTTAATGAATGAATCAAGACATAATTCATAACATGTCAGCTTTTTGTTACTGTGATCTGGAAATATGTAATGAAAATGTAAGCATTGTCAAGTGTGGACAATGACGATTCATTCTACAGTGTCTGATTGGTCATTTGGCGTTTTGATTTTTTTTTTTTTTTTTTGCACCGTTCTGTAATTTTAGATAATTTTCACAGATCTGTGGTAGCTGTGGCTCATTTGTCAAACAGAATGCCTTGCGCTCCCTCCCAGCATACCCGAAGTCATGTTCGGCTTGGTTTTTAATTAAAAAACTAATTCTGAAATTAAACGCAAAATCTGTTGATGAAGCAACAACCATCGTTTCTCTCGCGCAGCTAGTCAAGTCAGTGCGTTGTTGGACTGGGGGAGCCTTGTACCAAAGGGCACCGTGGTGATCGTGCTTAGGACACCAGGAGCTCGTGACTGTAGTGGGCTTCTGGTTGCTCTGGTGCCTGCAATCTGCTGGGAGATTCAAGCGGAAGGGCACCTGCTTCCTGACCTCTGTAGTTGTGAGGAAGAGGAGCGAAGTTCCCCACGGTGTGAGCCTTCATTCTCGCTAGACACCAACAGCGCACTGAACCTTCCACCACCTGTGTAAGTGAAGGAGTGGAAGAGGGAAAAAAACTGAATGTGGAATTGTCGAGAAAAAAGAACCAACAGACGCGCTATCAAGTAAGTAAAGAAGACCATCAAATGTGTAAAGTATTAGTCAGTGAGTAAGAAATACTGTGAAACGTATTGATTCCTGGTGAAGAACGTAGTGATAGTCTCTGCCGAACATTTTTTGTATTGGTTTGAGATTCTTCACAGTAAAGTCTGTTCTTTCTAAGAAATGTTAGATTAGCTTAAAAAATAAAAAGAATTGAAAAGAGAGAGAGAGGGGGGGGGGGGGGGGGGGGGGGGGGGGGGGGGGGAGGGGAAGGGGGGCAAAAGAAAAAGCTCATAGAAAACGATAGAAATAATCTGTCGGATTTGACTGCCTCAAGTTGTGTGTTCACTGCATGTGAATATGTGAATATATATGTATATATATATATATATATATGTTTGTGTGTGTGTGTGTGTGTGTGTGTGTGTGTGTGTGTGTGTGTGTGTGTGTGTGTGTGATAATTACCGCAAAACAACAATTAACCGTTGCAATTTACGCATCGTCCGGTCTTTATGTAATTGTTTTAGCAGATTCCATGATGTTCCTGTGCAATTCTTCATAAGCGTACATTTCCCGAACTACCCATCTTCATGAGTGATGGAAAGAGCAACGTCATAGGATTTGCGGGACCGTCAGGGGGGACTATTCCCGATGACAGACAGACTGACACGGGTTGGCGTTGCTAGTTCCTTTCTGGCATGTTCTGAGAGTGAACTGGCCTGTCTCTTTGCAGGTGATTTAAAACCGTGCTCTCAAAGCGTGCGTTTGCTGCTCTGTGTAGAACGACTGAGCACTATTGTCAGGCCACGACAATCGTGCAGAATTTTTGTTGTTGTTTTGTTTGTTTTTTGTTTTTCTTTTTACAGCATGCCTGAAAATGCCAAGCACTTGTCACTGATATCTCCATTTTTCATTCTCGTCAGTTTATCTGAGTGTCTGCCTGTCTGTCTCTCTGTCTCTGTCTCTGTCTCTGTCTCTGTCTCTGTCTCTCTCTCTCTCTCTCTCTCTCTCTCTCTCTCTCTCTCTCTCTCTCTCTCTCTCTCTGCCGGACTGGATTCATATAACAGCGATTGTATGTTCAGGGAATACGTATATTCCCAGAGAATGTTGGGAAATACACATGTATTTTGGGTGTTTCACTCAATATGCATATTGCTTGTGCGAGTGTGTAAATATGCGTGTACTGGCCGTCCTCCTCCTCCCCTAACTCCCGTGCTACACTTTTGGTTTTTCGTTATTCAAATGGAAGTTTGTCAGTCACACTTGAAAATGCAGGAGAGCAAAAGTAGAATTACTGGACCGCAAAAACGAATGGAACAAACAAATTACACACAAACACAGACCGTTTCGACATATTGGTCTTCCAGGGGCAAGACAAATAGCAGAAAAAACTATGGAAACAACAGACGAACACTGTCGGTTGGTTTTTATTGATTTTAATGTCATTTGTTCTGCCTGAAGAAGACCAACAGGTCGAAACGTAATGTGTCTATTTTGTAACACGTAAAATCCATTCGTTTGGCAGTGCAGTCAACCTACTTTCGCTGTTACGCTTCGATTATCGCCTGCAGCCCCCCCCCCCCCCCCCCTCTCTCTCTTAGAATTAACTGACTCTAAAATGCATTTTACGTCAAAACATGATTATCGGTTTTAGCTTCCAGAAACCACCTTAGTTATATCAGGCCATTCGGAATTATTGATTATGGCTGGTATCATAAAGCCTAGGGGTGTTGACGATTTTGATTAAAACTTTTTTTTTTCAAAAAGTTTGTTTTTGCGTTTTGTCTGTGCTTTTCTCATTGCTCTTTCACAACTGTTCACCCACCACCCCAGCCCCTCCACGCCATTTCTGTCTGTCTGTCTGTCTGTCTGTCTCTCTGTTCACCCACCACCCCAGCCCCTCCACGCCATTTCTGTCTGTCTGTCTGTCTGTCTCTCTCTCTCTCTCTCTCTCTCTCTCTCTCTCTCTCTCTCTCTCTCTCTCTCTCTTCTCTCTCCATTGAACCCTTCTCAACGCCACCCCCGCCCCTAATTTGCTTCCTCCCGCCTCCTGTCTGCAGCACGAATCCCAGAACTGCCGTCATCCATTCTTCATGACCAAACAACTGAGTCATTCCATAGGCACATCGTGTTGCCACTCGCTCAAACGCTTGCACGTGCTCCCCAAACGGGCCGCGCCTTGTGTCAACAGCTCAGCCTGATCCCAGGCGAAAAGGCAGAGCAGTTTTCGATGGATGCCGGCCCGGTGTCGGAGGAGCCGACGTATTGCGCAACGCCCGTCAAAGTCCTGAAGAATGAACTGCATGTTTGTGTAATCGCCCTGCGCACGCAAATGGCTCGAGGAGTAGGGTAATGTTATCCTCCCATGCGTGTGTCTTGTCTGTTTGTGCTTGTCTGTGTCTTGTCTGTGCTTGTCTGTTTGTAGGGAAGATAAGTCAAGCGCTGCTGGCAATTGTCCATCGCCTTGTTTCTTTCTTTCTTTCTTTCTTTCTTTTTCTGTGTTTTTTTGCCTAGATGACCCACCAACATGTACATGTACAACTTTTTTTTTTTTTTTTTACAGTCTTTACAGTGTGTTACACGCCATCTCTTCTTTTATGATCTGGTCATTACGGGATTGTGAACTCTGTTCAGACTGAGCCCTGCCTGTCCTTTTTTCCTGCATTCACTAATTGGCTGTATGTTTTGGTTGTTGTTTTTTTCCTCGTGGTATTGCATTTAGACACCGTTCATCGATTTTTCTTCAACTACTTTTTTGTTTTCTCTTACTTGAGGATGATTGATTATCCGCAGTGGTCAGCGCCTTCGGCACAGCTTCGTTTTTATTCATCTTAAGAATACTGGAGCTATCGCTTCGTGAATTGTTTTGTTTTGTTTTGTTTTATTATGGGATTTTGTCTATGTTGTTGCAGCCCTGAAAGCACCCCCCCTCCCCCCCCCCCCCCCTCATCCCTCCATCCCCGGTAGTGGGCTGGACTACAATCAAAGTGACGGTGAAAGCGCGGAAAATCGATCAAAATGTCAGGGCTGTTGACAGGTCAGTGAACACAGCGGATTCCATTCTGAGATGTTTTTCATGTCGCACGGACCTAACGCCATAGGAGGGGAGGGGGGAGGGGGGGGGGGGAGATAGCCCCAGTCCTTTTCTGCATCACTTACCCCTGAAAATGGTGTTTGGGTTTCCGAGACGGACGCTGGAAAGCTCAGTGGTCTTCAGAGCCTCTGTCATCAAATCTTGCGGGACAGGATTGCAGCCAGTCCAGTCCTTTACGTCTCCCATCCAGCTATTTATTGTTCGCTCCGCGTCAGGGACATCCTCAGTGTCCCGCAGAAAGGTCCCGGACAGAGCGCCATGACAAAACATAGGCCGGAACAGGCGAGTTCACGACGCTTGGTAAATGCGAGGACAGGATTTTGTCTGCCAGCGTGCGTGTTGTGTGGCTGTGTGACAGCGTCACCTGTCTGTGGTTTCTTGTATCAAAAAACAAAAATTAATGATTATGTCGGAGACCTCTGTCAGGAGGACTGGAATACACAGACGCATAACGAACTTTTTCAGATCCGTCCAAACCTAAAAGAGTTCCTCTCATCCACGTCTGCTGGTCGCAAAGAAGAAACAGTTCTATGCGGGCTGCACACCGGCCATTCGTATTTTATTAATTCATACCTTTTAAAGAGTGAAGAAGCTCCGTGGTGCATTCCATGTCATGCGCCCCACTCACAATGAAACATATTCTTTTAGAGTGTTGGGACTTGAATGATGTGAGACACAAACATTTTACAGCACATTCCATGAAAATCTTATTCAGAGATGTTCCGCCTGACGCGATCTTTGAATTCTTGAAAGAGATTAACATTTTTCATCGGATCTGAGATTTTGCAGTGAAAGGATTTTTAACAAAATTTCGGATGGGTTTTTAGAAGATGTATTTTAAAGAGTTGTGTGAATGAATGATTTGTGAGTTGATTTTTGGTGACAGCCCTGATATGGCCCTTTGCTGTCGGCTGGGCTATAAGCAATATTACCTTACTTTACCTACGTGTGGGTTCTTGTATCAGGTGTGGAGAATCCGTCTGAAGCCTCGATTCTGAACGCTTACGTCTTTTGATCTGCTGTTTGTGTCAGACTTTCGCTGTGACTGAGTAAAATACAAGATCTTGTCCAAGGGAAAAATAATGTGGGGATGTACATGGACACCAAAAAAAAAAAAAAAAGGAATTGGAGAGAGAGGAGGTGGATATGGGGACGCAATTTTGTTTTGTTTTATGCAGGGAATAGTTAATTGCGCAGGGGGTCCGTTCCTTTCTCTGACACTTTGCTTATAAACCGTGTGCAGCCTGGCGACTTTTTTTTTCCTCCACAGAATTGATTTTTTTTTTTTTTTTTTTTTTTTTAATTCTCACTGCGTGGCATGTGTGAGATGAGTGACGTATCGCCCCAACCCTTTGGGTTTTCCGAAAGCACAGAGTCCCCCTATTTCCATAATAATATTGACCGGCTGGTGTGAAATGGGCAGCATGTTGCATAATGTCGTCCCGTGGCTGTCAGGAAGCCCGGAATCAGCCGGGCCTGTGGGGGCACAGCCATGTCGAAGGCGGCACCAGTTGTCTCCCTTTCTGTCGGTTTTTAGACAGGCTAGGGCAAGCTCTTTCCGATCCTTTTAGCCCTGTTGTCTGTTCGCCTCTTTCTCTGTCGGCCCTGTCTCCTCTTCCTCTAGAGGAGGACTTTGGAGAGTACGCATGATTTTTTCTGTATGCACCGTCACGAAGTAAAAGGCAGGTTATTTGGGTGCATGTAACAGGGTGAGAGGTCGGTGTATTTTTCGATCATCTCGCCGCACAGGCCGCCACACTCTGTCTTCAGGGGCATTGAACTCCTTATCATGAAAATGATTGTTACGTCAGGAACCCACCATGGTTGAAGACAGACCACACGTAACATTGCACTTCTGGCCAAATTAGTACAGTATATGCGGTCGGATTCTCTCTCTCTCTCTGTCTCTGTCTGTCTGTCTGTCTGTCTGTCTGTCCGTCTGTCTCTCTCTCTCACTCTCTCTCTCTGTCTTTGTCTGTCTGTCTCTCTCTGTCTCTGTCTGTCTCTCTCCTTTCTCTGTCTGTCTGTCTCTCTGTCTGTCTGTCTGTCTCTGTCTGTCTGTCTCTCTCTTTCTCTCTCACTCTCTCACGCACACACACACGCACACACGCACGCGCGCGCACACACCGCATACACACACACATACAGACACGCGCGCACGCACAATTACACACACACACACACACACACACACACACACACACTCACGCACACGCACGCACGTACGCACACACAACACATGCACGCACATACGCGCACGCACGCTCACACACACACACACACACACACACACACACACACACACACACACACACACAGAGGCAGAGAGAGAGAGAGAGAGAGAGAGAGCACACTAAGCACACACACAAAAAAAACGCCACTGTTCCATCCTTCTCACAAGAGTACACCATCGTGTACCTGTGTGACGCTAACGCACAATCTACCTCCGCCCTCCCAAAAACAAACAAACAAACAAAATACAAGAAAAAGGTGTAGTCTTGTGTCGTGTTTAGACGTCGTCAACGGAGACTGAATGTGGGGGAATGGGCGATGTCACACACGCAGAAATATCGCCCCTTACTGGGACTCTTTGCCAAGAGAGAAAGATAGAAAGAAAGAAGAAATGGATGAGGACAAGAGTGATGTTGAACGTTGTGTGTAAAAGTGCAAACGTTCCATGCGGGCGGGCAATTTGTTGATTTGGTTTCGCAGAGTGATGGTTTAGGTACTCCAGCTCCTTTCACACAAGCGGCATTTGCTGAACAGAGTGAGGTTGCCTGTGGAGAATGAAGTGGCCGTTCGGGGTTGTTCCTGATGCATCTTTGATGGGCATAACATTGACTGGAATCCTGACTTTAGCTATTCCTTCTTTTCTTCTCCTTAAGGCTTTAATTAAGATCGTGTTGAATTGTTTGTCGAATCCACTTCCCACTTTCTTTTCCAGTTTTTATACTGTTCATCGTGATCATGATGATGATCATGATGATGATGACATTGTTTTTGCGCGCTCTCTCTCTTCTCTCTCTCTCTCTCTCTCTCTCTCTCTCTCTCTCCTCTCTCTCTCCTCTCCCTACCTCACTCACACACACACACACACACACACACACACACACACACACACACGCACTCACACACACTCACACACACACACACACACACACACACACACACACACACACACACACACACACGTACGCGCGCGTGAGCGCACTCACACACGCACGCACGCTCAAATGCACGCACGGTTGCATGGACGCACGCACGCACACACTCACTCACCCACTCACTCACACTCACAAACACACACGAGCACGTGCGGACGCACGCACCACACACCACACACACACACACACACACCACACACACACACACACACACACACACACACACAACACACACACAACACACACACACACACACACACACACACACACACACACACACACACACACACACCACACACACACACACACACAAACACACAACACACGGAGACAGAACACGGACAACAGGTAGGAGTCATGAGGTGACCTGAAAGCGGGCTGCACGTGCCGGAAGGAGGGAAGGGGAGGGGTTGGGGGTGGAGGGGGGTCGGGCCGGAGGTGAATGCGGGCCGGGGCGTCTGTTGCCGGGTCCTGATTGGTCCAATGTTCCGTTGAATCGATCGTCGCAGACATGGAGATGGACAACTGTTGGGGAAGACACGATGGGGGCAGCGACAACGGAACGCTTCAACGAATGGAGCACCGAGAAGGAGGAGGGGGAAGGAAAGGGAATGGAGGGGAGGGGGACGAAATGGAGGTGGACGCGATGGAAGGAGGGGAGGGAGGGGGGTGTTGGTATGGAGCGGGACTGATGGAGGGGTGTGGTGGAATGCCGTGATTCAAAAGTATGCGGGAGGGGATGGGGGATGGGGGTGGAAAGATGTAGGAAGTATGGGGAATAGGGTAGAGATGGGGGCTGGGGTGGAGGTAGTTTGGGGGAGGTAGCCCGCACTGTTTGAAAACAGCCTTCAACGGTGTGACTGATTAAGATGGAGGGGCATTTGGGAAGAGAGAGAGAGAGAGAGAGAGAGAAAAGAGAGAGAGACGATGCAGGAGCATTTGTGAATATGAAAGAGAGAGACGGGCAGGGAAAAAAGGAGGAGAGAGGGGGGAATATAACCAAGATGAAGGAACATTTGAAGACATGGGGGGAAAAAAGGGGATATTTAGAGAGAGAGAGAGAGAGAGAGAGAGAGAAGATGCAGGAGCATTTGTGTGTATGAAAGAGAGGAAGAAAGAGAGAGATGCAGGAGCATTTGTAAATAGAGAGAGAGAGAGACAGACAGAGACAGACAGACAGACAGACGAGATTTGGTATGTTTAAAGGCATTTGGAATTTTACAATGCCACACAATTTTCCTTTAATTCGGGATGGAGGGGGGGGGGGGGGATGTCCAAGTCCAAAAAAATAAACAAAGTAACAGTCCTTTTTTTCTTTTACACAGCAGCTATTCACTTAAGATAATTATTGTTCTTCAGCAGTGTCTATTTTATCCCAACAGTCAACTCGCCATCATGCTTCAGAGTTGAATGGAGGAGAAAGTCGTGGATCTGGCTAGCCAGAGTCGGCAATCCTCCCAGGACAACACGGGTGTACCAACACATATAGTACCTCCCACGTGGGAGACTTACATAGCTAACAGTCAAGCCGAGAGTCTTTAGAGTCAGTTTGATTTTACTTTACATCTCTCTCTCTCTCTCTCTCTCTCTCTCTCTCTCTCTCTCTCTCTCTCTCTCTCTCTGTCTCTCTCTCTCTGAAACTATCTCCTTCGTGGGCGGTGGGAGAGCCCTCGTAATAAAGCAGAGAGCCATTTACAGTTGGTTTTATGTATTTCACATTCTTCCCCATACCCCTCACATCCACTTTTTTTTTTTAATTTGTTTTCCTTGAATGGGGACTTACAGTGCAACAGAGTGCTTTTTTTCCAGAACCAGTTTATCAGTTTAGTTCGTTTTAAGGATCCCCCCCTTCCCCCCTTTGCTGCTGCTGCTGTTGTTGTTATTGTTGTTGTTACGTCTCTGGCTGGGCGCTTGAAATAAGCCGAAAACGTTTGATACTCAGTCTAATGTGTTGTGCTTGATTTTTCCTTTTATTTAATCACCTTTCTTGTTGGAGACTCGTCACGAAGCAGAGTGCCCTTTAGGGTCAGCTAGATATATTTTACATCATATGCCTGCTGTTGTTGTTGTTTTAAACGTCAGATCCACTGTTTTCTACTCCATGTCATACCTCCAATTGGAACTGGCCGATGAATCGTCCCAGTTGGCACGCCAAGGGCTCGTTCGGTACAAGGAACTCTCCCAACGTCTACAACGTCTGGTCCGTTTTTTCTTCCTCTTCTCTGTTACTCTGCCTGTTTACATTTTTTACGGTATCTACAAGGTTTTTTTTCTGCGTTTGTGGACTATTTTCCTAGTTTTGTTTTGGAAACTTAAAAACAAAACTTTTTGTTTTGTTTTGTTTTCTGGTCAGTTTATGACATGCTAGCGTTTCTTCGTAGTAATCTGAAGACTAGTGAAAATCGAAAATTGTTCCCACTGTCGAGAGTGGACTCTAGCTGCCCATTCTGCAGTGTCTGTCTACCCATATGGCCTTTTCATACGTTTTTTTCTTTAAAAAAATCTTTGTTCTCGTTAAGTTTTCGTTAAGTTGTTAATCTGAGGATGGAAATTGGATGAGAATGGCTGGCGCTCTCTGCCTTGCCTAGTCTTCATCACCTGGAAGATTCCAGTAGTGTAGCTGCCATGCCATTTATTGTTCTTGGTCTTTGTTGAATGCATTAGACTTTGTTGCTTTTTTTTAGGGGTGTGGCCTTTTACCCCCTGCGGTATTGACAACCTTCAGGATGCCATATGTGGTAGACTGGTCCTTAACAGTAGCAGATCAAGGGGTGCTCAGACTTCAAGATGGGAGTTGACGCCTCGTGAGAATTATGAACAGAAGCTATCAGAGTCTGCAAATAACAGAGAAGACCACTGTCTCCGTTTCCATAATAACGGAAAAGACCATTGTCTTCATTCGAGATAACAGAGAAGATCGCAGTCTTCATCCCAAATGACAGAGAAAACTATGGTCTTCGTCCAAAATAACAGAGTAATTCCAAATAACAGAAAACCATTGTCTTCATTCGAGCTAACAGAGAAGATCGTCGCCTTAATCCAAAACAACGGAGAAGACCAAATGTCTTCATCCCAAATAACAGAGTCAGGTAGCAGCTTCAGTTTGACTTCCATCAGGGTGGTTACGTTGTCACCTGCGTCCGTCTCTTTGCCTGTAGTCAGCAGGGTTACACAGAGAGTACTATTCCTATGGAAATAAAACTGTCAAAACATGGAATTAGTCCCAGAGACAAATCCATTACTTTTTTTTAGTGCAGGTCTTTGATGCGGGTCCAACTTAAACAGTGGATCTAGGCTCTGTTCCCATTATTTATAAGATTATTGCACATTTTCTGCTATAAATGTTGACATATAAACAGTATGCTATAGATGTTGACATGCAAACAGTATGCTATACATGTTGACATGTAAACAGTATGCTATAGATGTTGACATGCAAACAGTATGCTATAGATGTTGACATGCAAACAGTATGCTATAGATGTTGACCTGTAAACAGTATGTTATAGATGTTGACCTGTAAACAGTATGCTATAAATGTTGACATGTAACAGTATGCTATAGATGTTGACATGTAAGCAGTATGCTATAGATGTTGACATGTAAACAGTACGCTATAAATGTTGACATGCAAACAGTATGCTGTAGATGTTGACATGTAAACAGTATGCTATAGATGTTGACATGTGGTTTTTGCACGCTCAGTTAGAAAGAAAAAGTACTTGGGATGAAGCTCGTTTTGCCCGTACCAATGATGGCCTCCACTGGTAGGAAACAATATCGTGTTCACCCATGAACTATCTCAGTGGGCGGATCCCAAAGAAGTAAGACCTTCGCTGTCTGCGCTCTCCCGTGCTAGTTATGACTCAGAAGCTCTGGTACTTCCGTAATTGCAGAACACGTTACTAACGTCAGGGGAAAATCACACGCACGCATGTACGCTCGCACAGCGCGCGCGCACTCGCACACACACAGACACACACGCGTGCGCAAGGGTGGTTCTCACTTTAGACAGGGGTATAGGCCAGGGTTTTTTCGTTTTTTGGTTTTGTTTTGTTTTGTTTTTCCCTTTATCTACAGAACAAGGACTGAGAGAGAGAGAGAGAGAGAGAGAGAGAGAGAGAGAGAGAGAGAGAGAGAGAGAGAGAGAGAGAGAGATGGATAGATGCAGTCCTGTCAAGAGAGAGATAAAAGACAGACATAGCTAAACGGACAGACAGACAGACAGACAGACAGGCAGACTGAGAGCATTCAACAGTTCTCGACGCCGAGACGATAACGACCGACCCGAAGAAAGGATGACGACAGATCGGGCCTGAGCGAGCACGCGCCACGCGCACGTGCGCGCGCGCGTGTGCTCGTGCTACGGAGACAAAGAGACCAGCGACAGAGAAGCTAACAAGGAGCACGAGTTTAGAGAGAGAGAGAGAGAGAGAGAGAGATGGGGGGGGGGGGGGGCGGAGGGGAGTGGTGATGGAAACACTGACTGTTGAATGACTGGACGCTGCTGCCGAGGGGACTGCTCAACGCTGAGGCAGGCAATGCTCAGTTGCTAGGTAGAGAGGGGAGCCTCGCAACTGGTCCACACCCATCCAGGGACAGACAGACAGACAGACAGACCAGGGAATGAAGTCTGTGCCGCTAGTTGAAGGTGAGTTCACAGGACCATGTGTAAAATAAAATTTAAAAAAAAATAATGTATTCCTACCAATTAAAGGATGTTGCAAATTTTGGTGCCCCAGACAAAAAAATGGCAGTGGAACATAATTACAAAATTTGGTCATTGAAGACAGTATTTACTTTGTATTGAATATGAAGTGGATTTTTTTTTCTTGTTTTACCTAAAGAAGCTGAGTTAGAAACTCTCGGTCTCATTCATGTACAGACGTACCTGATTTGCCAATTTTGTAAGCTTCCTTGCCATTGGTGGGCAGAACCGTCGCTTTTCACCTGTTGCATATCGGTAACCACAGGTGTGGTGAATGGTTACGCGCGAAGGTGTTTTTTGTTTGTTTGTTTTTTGAGAACTCGCTCCAAAAGGATATGGAGCCGTTTCTGTCGTGCAAAATTATATAACCTTCTTCTTGGCAAGAGGTTTTTTTTTTTTTTTTTTTTTTTTTTTTTTTTTTTTCAAAACAGTAATTTTCTGTGTGACATCAGTAAAGTTCTTTGTGACAACGGCCATTTATTCTTGAAAAGTCTTTCTTTTCCGTGAAAACGGTCATTTTCA
>CM065731.1:58328057-58333057 GCA_033310375.1 Conus canariensis
GTATGTTAGTCGGTCTTTGTTTTCACTTTTCACAAAAAGTTACCGAACAGTTCCTAAATGTCATGGATTTGCGTCTGTGGGCGGATCAAGCTTTGATATTCCGGTGCATGAGGGGAAAATCCGAAATGGAAGCGTCGACTAAAATATTATAGGCCTACGTCATAGAATACGTACAAACGAGATGACGTCAACATTAGGTCGGTTCTAAAACGCTAACATGACGGAAAGATGGTGGCCGTACTATGTTGAACACCGATTCGCAGTACTCGAGCGTCTACAGAGTTCTCCATCGAGTCTCTGAAGCACAGCCTCTCTCACCCCTCCCCCTCATGTCCACCTCCACCCCTTCCCATCCCCTCCCATTCCCCGCCTGCTGTCTTCCGTCGCTTGCGTGTTTTGACCTTATTACACCCTCTGCTTTGTTGGGAGGGATCTTTTTTGATGGGCACAGAGTGAGTGAGTTGGGTCATTGACCCAGATAGCAAATTGCTGGCTTGCGCTCCTCGACATCCGCGATCCCTCGCCGCATTTGTGTCACAAGATTTATGGCGCACGCCACACGTGATTCAAATGGGCAGAGTGCTTCTATTGCTTTTGTTCGTTCGTTGTGTTTTGTTGTTGTGGTTTATTTCAGCTCGTCTGGTACCTGGCACTCTCTTTTCTTCTTCTTCTTCTTCCTACCCAACTGTTTCTTTGCTTTACTTCTTTCGCATGGGCAACGAAAGGAAAATACCAGACGGCCGAACATCGAAAGGACGGACACTTCCAGCTTTTCTTCCTTTGTTTCTGTCTTCGTTTCTTTCTTTTTTTCTTTTTCTTTTTTTTTTGTTTGTTTGTTGAATGTGTGTTAATGGTTTGCATCATGCTAGACAAGTCCTTGCACTGAATTCACTGGACGTAGGTCGTCACCTGGGGGGAGAGTTCTACTGCTGACCTGATTTCGTGAAAAAAATCGATGGTGACTTAATTGAAGGGTTGCCTGTGTGTCCGGGCGGTAAATAATTGATGGCCAGGTGGCACTGATTAATGGAAAGATTGTTCACTGCCACTCACGGCTTACGGCACGCCATAGACGGGAGTATTCCTGATTGGTTTCTTTGATTTTCGTTCTCTCCTCAATCTTTCATTTCTCAGTTCTGTCCTCTTCTGATTCGTCTCACGTCGCGTTCTTTCTTTTCTGTCCTTTTGTTCTGAATTTTGTTCTTTTTTTTTTCCCCAGTGCCCTCCTTTCTTCTTTGATCTCCCCATAGTCCGTCTTCCCCCAATCACCTCCCCTTACTTTTCTTCATTCTTTCTTTCTTTTTTTTTGTTTTTGTTTTTGTTTTCTTTTTTTCATTCATTCCTTTTTGTCTTTTTTCCTCCATTACATTTTCATATTTCTTTCGTTAATTCCTTTTCATCCTTTCTTTCCGTCCTTTTTCTTTCCTTTCTTTTTCTTTCCTTTCTTCCCTCTTTATGTCTTCATCCCTTCTGTGCCTTTTTCTCTTCATTTCCAGCTCTCCCTTCTTTTCGTTCTTTTTTTTTTTTTCCTTTTGCTTCCTGTCTTCCTACACACCTTTCCTCCTTCCTGAGTTCTTCCTTCCTCACCACAAAGCGTCCGTTCGTCTGTCTTCCATCTGTCCTTCCTATCTGCATTCGTTTTTATTTCTTTTCATTTCTTCCTCCTTTTATTCCATCCTCCTCTGTGTTCTTCCTGTCTTTCTCCAGTTGTTCTCTACCAGTGTTCTGATATCTTCCTTCCTTTCGTTGTTCCTACACTCTTTCTATCTTTCTTTTCTTCCTTCGTGTTTCTTTTCTTCCTGCCGTCTTCCCTTCCCGGTCTCATTCCTTCATTCCTCGATCTTCTTCCATCTTTGTTTTCTGCCTTAGTCTCTTCCCCCCTCCCCCCCCCCCCCCTCCCCCCCCTCTCTCTCTCTCTCTCTCTCTCACTCTCTCCTCTCTCTCTCTCTCTCTCATTTTCACAGTTGTACGTTTATAGGCCGGAGGCCTGAAACATTAAAATTGTGTTCAATTGTGTTCTCTCTCATTTTCTGTTCTTGTTTGTTGGAAACACACACACACACACACAACACACACACACACACACACGCGCGCGCGCGCGCGCGCGCTTACGCACGGACGCACGCTCTCTCTCTCTCTCTCTCTCTCTCACACACACACACACACACACACATAAGTGCCCGCACGCGCGTGCACACACACATACACACACGAGCCCGCGCGCAAGAGATAAAATGAAGAACACCCTCACACACAAAGCCAGGGCAAGTGAAAATACAGATCTCCTCAGAGACCAGCATGACGTGAAACCGTATCCGTGCTGCCCCTCTTTTTACATATTTATTATTCCTCCGTTTCCCGTCACATATGTAAAAAGAATGCAGCATCACTGCACATTGTTTGTAAAGACCTGACAAGCCACACAAGCGTGACTGGCACATATGTATTTTTGCCACTTCATTTCAAACTAACGAGCTAGCAAACCAACTGACGTTGATTTGCGGCCATTTGTACATGTAAAAATTATTTTCTGTTCCGGCTTACTTTTTTTTTTTTTTTTTTTACCCCTTCTTACAGGAAAAATAATCATTTAATGCAGTCGATTCTCTCTCTCTCTCTCTCTCTCTCTTGATTTTTTTTATTGGAATGCTTGCACCCTTCTCTCCCTCTCTCTCTCTCTCTCTCGTGGGCTTTTTTTCTTTTTGAATGCATACACCTCTCTCTCTCTCGTGGACTTTTCTTCCTCTCTGAATGCATACATCTCTCTCCCCCCCCCCCCCCCCCAACGTTTGTAGTGTCGCTAACGGGAACCACCCTCTCTAAAGGATACAATTTGTTTGTCTGCTGATACCCGACGTCAGATCAGTTCGACATTAGCTTGGAACTGTCGGTCATATCTTTTTCTTTCTTTTCCTCTTCTTCTTCTACTACTACTACTACTACTCTTCTTCTTTTTTTCTTCTTCTTCTTCTTCTTCTGACATCGGAATCGATGTAAATGCAAGGAAACGGGAAGATACAATCAAAATTTATTAAACAAAAGTTCAAGCAAGACCTCGTTATTTCTGGGCGTATGTTTAGGTAATCTCCCTTTTTGCGACGGACTGCGTTATCGACACCACCCACGCTCGTTCATGCTACCTGTAGCTGTGTCCCACTAGAAAGAAGTGAGCATTAACTGCCCTTCTTTGGCTCTTTGGCTGGATGGGCCATGAACGATGGAAACTGATGGATCTTTCATTGATGTGTTTTGTAATAGTACTATGGGCTGTATTCCCAATCCTTTGTTTTACTCGTCACGTTCTTCATTTTATTTTGGTTTCAAATCTTGTTTTATATGCTCGCTTTCTCTCTCTCTCTCTCTCTCTCTCTCTCTCTCTCTCTCTCTCTCTCTCTCTCTCTCTCTCTCTCTCTCTCTTATGTACTTTATTTCTATAGTTAACCCCAAATCTCTCTCTCTCTCTCTCTCTCTCTCTCTCTCTCTCTCTCTCTCTCTTGCGTACTTTATTTCTATAGTTAATTCCAAGTCGGCACGATAACTTGATGCTAAAAGACACACGTGTCCTTATCTATAATCGCATAAATAAAAAAATTGTACCTTATATATTCTCTGTCCCCCCCCCCCCCCCCCCCCCCACCCCCCTCCCAACCTCCGTTTTCAGTAGGTGTGTGGGTGAGTAGGGAGGAAGACAAAGAGAGGGAGAATGGAGAAGGGGAGAAGAGGAAAGGGAGGGGTAGAAAGAGAGAATGGGGGAGGGAAACAGACAGGGGGAAAAAGAAGGGGGGGGGGGGGTTAGGGAGAGAGAGAGGGGGGGGTAGGAGGTAGGGGACTTGGAAGAGAAATTGAGAAGGGGGGAGAGAAGGAGAGGCTGAAAGGGGAGGAAGTGGGGAGAAAGAGAGACAGACAGACAGACAGGGAGTCAGGAAAAGAGAAGAGAAAGGAAGGAAAAGAGGAGAGAGAGAGAGGGGGGGGGGGAGAAGGAATGAACAAAAAGAGAGAGGAGGGAAAAGAGAAGGGGAAAGAAGAGAGAGAAAATATAGAGGGAGGAAGGTATTGTTGCTTATAGCCCAGCCGACTGCAAAGGGCCATACCAGGGCTGAGGAAAAGATTAGAAAAAGGGGATAGAGAGAGAGGGGGAAAAGACAGAAGGAAAGAAGAGAGAGAGAGAGAGAGAGAGAGAGAGAGAGAGAGAGAGAGAGAGAGAGAGAGAGAGAGAGAGAGAAGTGTGGAGGGGAGGAAGGCGGGGGCTGTGCATACTGAGAGAGCAGCAGCACCCACTATACAATCTGTGCTCCCCGCTGTTTACTGCCTGTATAACAGGTCCTGGCGTTAAGTGGCTCACTACCACCATGATACCCCCTCCACCCTCCCCTGGGTTACCCGCTTGACAGGTGAAGGGACCACTTAACCTCCACCCGTATCACACTCCGCTCCAGCCAGAGGGAACCGGGTGGTGTCGGTTTGAGAGCTTGCAGGTTTCGGGGTGTGTTGTTACTATGGGAGGTCGTTGGTTTTAAACTGGGTGCTGTTAGTATGGGAAGCCGTTGGCTTCAAACTGTCTTGTCATTACGGCACGTTGTTGTTGTAGAACTGTCCGCCTTGCACGTTTCTTTAGGAGAAGAATAACGAAGGGCATTCCGATGACGATGCATTCAGCCTCGAGTGTTTAAGCCAGGAATGATCTGAGAAATGGCCTCACACCCCTGGACAGTGTTTTTGCGCTCGTTTGCGACCGGATTTGCCTTTTGCGATTCATCAGTTTTGAACCTTGGGAGGCCAAGCAGTAATCACTGGCAGACGCCTCCTTGGGAATGCTGGGGGCTCTTTCAACGTCAGTTATGTCCTCACCTTCCGGAAGTTTTGTGCTAGTCGTCTCCTCTTTCCTCTGTCAAATTGTTCATTTTTGAGTTCTTAATATTTTGTTTGTTTTTGTTTGATTTCATTTATTGTTGTGTGCACGGCTTGAAACGTCTTGACAACCCCCTTTGTGATGGGCTAAG
>CM065731.1:58338057-58343057 GCA_033310375.1 Conus canariensis
ATCTCTGTCTTTTATTTTTTTTCGTTTTTTAAGAAGTGCGTTTTAATCGGAGAGAAGCAGCACTGAAAACCAGACTATCTGAACTTTGTTTTCAATTTCTGTCTCTTTTTTTTTTCGTTTTTTAAGAAGTGCGTTTTAATCGGAGAGAAGCAGCACTGAAAACCAGACTATCTGAACTTTGTTTTCAATCTCTGTCTTTTATTTTTTTTCGTTTTTTAAGAAGTGCGTTTTAATCGGAGAGAAGCAGCACTGAAAACCAGACTATCTGAACTTTGTTTTCAATTTCTGTCTTTTATGTATACCTGTCCCCTCTCCCCGTTTCAAGCAAGGTTTCTGTGCTTGAAGGTTAGTTACTGTGTTAATTGCCTTTATTCGCACGAATCATGATATAGATCTTGCTTGTGCTGCATAGAATGGCTACATTCGCTGTAATCAAAGAACAATTAGGGTAACTCTTGCTCCCTTGAGCAATGGAGCAAGAGTTACCCTACTTGTTCTTTGATTACTGGTTACTATTGTTCCTGCCTCAATATGAGATTTCCTTACATTCGCTGTGTTCGGTTCCTTTCCTCCCATCGCACCTAAGGGGATCCGGTTCAGGCATCAACAGAGACGGATCATCATGGACTGACTGACGGTACTGAACATGTTCGTTGTCAGACGTCCGCACCGATTCCATCATTCCTCATGTAGTATGTGTATGTGTTACGCCTATTCCATTTCCTGCAGAGTGCACGCACTGCACTTAACAACGTAACACGTGAAGTTGACACAGTTCAAGCGGCCTACTATCAGGTTCAGCTTTATTTCCCTTTAAAACCCACTGTATCTTGGACACAAACAAGATAAATGTTGACAGAGTGGATTAAACGAGTTCAGAGGCTAGAGTGCATACGTACGCCTTAGCCAAATTCAAGTACTACGCAGGTACCTGCAGTGCGTGAACTGCGCGGGTACGTGGATGGCGCGTAACACAAAATTTCTTTGTGTATTGCTTCTTCTCGAATACAGACTTGGGGCCTAGTAGCCTTGCAGATATGGTGAAGCTTATATAGAATGCACTGCACGAAATGATGCTTACCTGGTGATAATAACACTGTTTACATCCTTTTGCATGGCAGTACGAATGGATTTGGCTAACAGCGTAGAAAAAAACCTTTGGGGGTCACTGCGTACAGCTCTGTGGGATTGATTGTAGAACTCTGTGGGATGTTCTGCCAAGACCTCCATTGAAATAACTGTACAGAAATCCGTGAAACTGCTATGGATTTACTGCATAGAACACCGTTGAACTGTATGAGGTATACTTCATAGAACGGGGCGGGATTTGCTGCGTAGCACTGAGCGGGATTTGCGGTTTGTAATGGATTTACTCCATGAATCTCTGTGGGATTTACTGCATAGAACTGTATGGGATTTGCGGCATAGATTTCAATGGACCTACAACATAAGAAGTCTGTGGAATTTACGGCATAAAGTTCAGTACATTTACTAGGTCGAATTCTGTGGGGCTTGCTGCATAGAACGCTGTGGGATTTAATGCATAGAATTCTGTAGAATTCACTGCATAGGACTGTGTTCTACCCCATGGACCTGTTTGGGATTTACAACATGAAACTCTTTTGGATTTACAGTATAGATTTCAATGGATGTATCGCACAGAATCCCGTTGGATCTGCTGCATGGAACACAAAAGGGATGTGCTGCACAGAACTCTTACGTGATTTACAGCACAGAAAGTCCATAAGATTTATTGCTTATAACTCTACGGGCTTAGTGTGTGTAACTGGAATTACTTTTTTTTAAAATGAGGGATTTGCTTTATCTAAAGAATTCTGTGCAAAGGACTCGGCGATTCACTACACAGAAACTCTATAGGATTTACTGTATATCGGCTAACACCGTGGATTTACTGCACAGAACCCCCACTCCCGTCCCCCACCCCCACCTCCCTCCCCTCTTCTGGCATCGTCACTCTGATGTTGAACGAGGATTTACAAGTTCCAATACCAGCCGATAAGGATTAAAGAGTGAAAACACCACCCGCCTTTGACACACTTTATCCAGGATTTACGTTTTTGCGATAACGTTTATCGCCAGAGTATCTTGAATGGAAAGTCCGTGCCAGGAATCTTTCGGTATTTAGATACGAGCTGCCTCGGTGTTTAGACAAAAATTGTTATCTTAATGCAGGAAAACCTCCAAATGAAGACGGGGAGTCAGTGGGTACGCTTTTTCTTTGAGGGGATGAATGGGGTTAGCGGAGGGGACGGTGAAAGGGGGGGGGGGGGGGGGAGGTGGTTGTGAGTCTCACAAAGACTTTTCAGGCTCTTTTGTGTTGGGAATTTTCCTAGCTGTTTAGGGATTGGATCTGGAGTTCTCTGCCTGGGGATCGAAAGAGCCTCAGTTGTTGGGTCCAGATCAAACAGTCTTCGAGCCATGTTGCTATTTCTGTCTCCCCGTCATTCCACGAATCTGTGTCTTTCTCGACGTCTGTCTGTCCCTCTCTCTCTCTCTCTCTCTGTCCAACTCTGTCCGTCTCTCTCTTTGACTCTTTTTGTCTCCGTCTCTGTCTCTCTCTCTCTCTCCCCCCTCCCCCGCCTCTCGAGCCTTGTGCCCGTGTCTTCATGTGCGTGTGCGAGTTTATGTACCTTTCCGTGCGTGTGATTCTGTGCCCCTTGAATGTGTAGAATGTGTGTGTGTGTGTGTGTGTGTGTGTGTGTGTGTGTGTGTGTGTGCAACCTTGAGTTAATCTGACAATAAACTGGTTTCAGTCAGTCAGTGTGTGTGTGTGTGTGTGTGTGTGTGTGAGAGAGAGAGAGAGAGAGAGAGAGAGAGGTGGGAGTGGGGAGAAAAGAGTCTTGCGATCGAGTGTTGTCCCGCTTGTTAAATCAAACACTCTTCGATGCACTTCCGCCCCTCCCTTCTCCCCTCCCCCCTGTTCCCCATAGCCCATCCTCTACCTTGGCTGTCCGTCCCTCCTTCCCTGTCCCCCCCCCTCCTCCCCCCTCTTCCCCATCTGTCAATGTGGACTCGACACCTTGTTAGTTGTGAAGGCTGATGTAGCCCATGTTTCTTTCAAGACAGCGGAGGAAGTAGATGTGTGTGTGTGTGTGTGTGTTTATCTATGCGCGAATGCGTACGTGCGCGCGCGCTACTTCTGTCTGTCTGTCTCTCACACACACACACGCACGCACACACGTGTGCGCGCGCGCGCACACACACACACACACACGCATGCATGCACGCACACACACACGTAATGACCATTGTCTTCCTGTCAACAGACCTGTCAAACGTTGCCTTTTTTTCTACCAAAGTCTGCCTTTGTCCTCAGTTTCCTTGTTTGCCCAACGCTGGTCTCTTGACCACAAGCATGGATAACGTAGAGCATAGGAAGATTAGGTGTAGGACTTTTCCACCGCCTGTCCCTACATTACCCCACAGTCATGCATAGTCCTGCTTTTCCACGTTGCAGTATGTATTAATTATATGGTGTCATTCGTTGAACGGGAAGTACAGTGTCTGCTTCGTGCATGAATAAGAACAGTGTCATTAACTGATGCGGGTGATCAGAAATAACATTATTAGTGATTGCCGGACTTCGTCAGAAGGCTTTGAATTAACCTTCAAACGTTTTTCGGAAACCATTTTAGTGTTAACGTATTTTTTACGAATCACACATTAAGTTCATTTTGTCGTCTTATGGCTGCTTCGTAACGTGTTTAAGTTGGACAGGATTTTACTGTTCATTTTGTTGTTTTTAGCTTTGTCCCATGTTCACATTTTCCGTTTGTAAACTTCTTTAAAAATGACTTAGAAGTGTTTACCCTTGGGAAAAAGTATTTAGTTTTGATTACTACACTCAGTCGTGGATCTCACAGTTAAATGGCACACATCTTCAGAAAACCATGGTCTTGATCAAACATGATCGATGAATCACAGCCTTTTAATATTCGTATCTATTGGAAATTTCACATGATCGACAGCCGTGTTTATCAGAAGTCGCTTCAATGGTTGTCACGCTCAGTCTTTACAGTAAAGTAGAGACGACGTCTGAAGTTTCACTCGTAATCGTCGACCATATGATTCAGTCCAGAGTCTTTTTGCCGCGGGGTGGAAGGAAGGGAGGGGGAGGGGGGGGGGGGAGCGTGCCCAGTTCTCTCTCAGTATGTAGTGTCTGCTTGCAATCTGAAAATTCTGTGCTGATACTCTTCTCTAACTCGTGATTCTATTTATTTATTTATTTACCTATTTATTTATTTATTTACCTATTTATTATTTTCACTCAGTTTTGCAAAGTGAGGGTGACAAATGAAGGGCTTCTCAGCTTGGCCACGTTTTATCCGCTGTAAGAATGCCAGTGGTTTGATCCCATTCATGTTGATCATAACCCAGGCGACAGCAGGGTGGGGGGGGGGGGGGGGGGGGGCACATCAGGGTACCACCATTAGTTTATCTGTCATGTGATGAGTGGCATAAACACCATAGACAATGGTCTTTGTTTCCTTTTCAGGACTGGAAGTTTCTTTTTCACTGTGTGGTAACATCCCTGAAAGGGCCCCGCATGGGGGAGGAGTACCACTGAAAACTGAAATCAGCGACTCTCGTTCAAAGAGCAGCTGTCACATTTGTCCGCAGAGAAGGGGAACACACTTACATGTCACCATCAACTGCTGACGTGTGTATTCTATAATGGGAAGACGAAGTAGCCTTGGGGGAGGACACAGGACGGGGGATGAAAGGGGCGGGGGGGGGGGGGGATAGGGGATTGTGAAGAGAAAAGGGGAAAGGGATGCTAGGCTGGAAGGAGTGTGGGGAGGAGTGAAGGGGGTCGACAGAGCGACGAGGACGTAGGGACCGATTATTGTTCGACTTGAGTCGATATGTGTGTGTGTGTGTGTGTGTGTGTGTGTGTGTGTGTGATTGCTCGGTGTGCATGTATGGTGGAGGGGGGGGGGGGGGGGTACAGGGGTCGGCGGAGGGAAGCAGAGGTAAAG
>CM065731.1:58353057-58355557 GCA_033310375.1 Conus canariensis
GGGACTGTTGTTTGTGTGTGGTAGACCATACAGTGGTAACACAGTGGGACTGCTGCTGTTTGCGTGTGGTAGATCATACAGTGTTGACACAGTGGGACTGTTGTTTTTGTGGTAGATCATACAGTGGTAACACAGTGGGACTGTTGTTTGTGTGTGGTAGATCATACAGTGGTAACACAGTGGGACTGTTGTTTGTGTGTGGTAGACCATACAGTGGTAACACAGTGGGACTGCTGTTGTTTGTGTGTGGTAGACCATACAGTGTTGACACAGTGGGACTGCTGTTGTTTGTGTGTGGTAGATCATACAGTGCTGACACAGTGGGACTGCTGTTGTTTTGTGTGCGGTAGACCATACAGTGCTGACACAGTGGGACTGTTGTTTGTGTGTGGTAGACCATACAGTGCTGACACAGTGGGACTGTTGTTTGTGTGTGGTAGATCATACAGTGGTAACACAGTGGGACTGTTGTTTGTGTTTGGTAGATCATACAGTGCTGACACAGTGGGACTGTTGTTGTTTGTGTATGGTAGATCATACAGTGCTGACACAGTGCGACTGCTGCTGTTTGTATGTGGTAGATCATACAGTGCTGACACAGTGGGACTGCTGCTGTTTGTGTGTGGTAGATCATACAGTGCTGACACAGTGGGACTGCTGTTGTTTGTGTCTGGTAGACCGTACAGTGCTGACACAGTGGGACTGTTGTTTGTGTGTGTGGTAGATCATACAGTGTTGACACAGTGGGAATGCTGTTTGTGTGTGGTAGATCATACAGTGCTGACACCGCGGGACTGCTGCTGTTTGTGTGTGGTAGATCATACAGTGCTGACATAGTGGGACTGCTGTTGTTTGTGCGTGGTAGATCATACAGTGCTGACACAGTGGGACTGCTGTTGTTTGTGTGTGGTAGATCATACAGTGCTGACACAATACGACTGTTTTGTTTATGTGGTAAACCATAGATAAAGTGCCGACAGTGTATGACTGTTTTGTTTGTGTGTGGTAGATCATAAATACGTTGCTGACACAATGAGCGTGTTTTGTTTGTGTGGTAGACACCAACACACGGTGCTGCTTAGGGGACAGAAAAGTTGCGAGAACTGTGGATCGTAGGCTCTGAATGAGTCTTCTGAACTGGATGCATTTTAGACGCCCGACTGAGTAAACCGTGACTCAGATAAACTCAAGTGTGACAGACGGATCACTCGGTGAGACTCGGAGCCGACTTTGTGAGAGAATGCAAAATGAAACGTAAGAGGTGGGGTGCACCGTGAACATTGGAGTCAACATGGAGGACTGGATGGAGACATCGACAGAGGGCTGGAAAACGAATGGCCACCCTGGGGGGTCGGGCGTGATGAAGTCCAGTGTGAGGACTGGAGTGCACGTGGTGAGAAGCGGATGATTCGCAGTGATGAGAATGCATTGATCCCCATTGACCGAGGTGGAAGGAGGGTGGGGGTGGGGTATGGGGGGTGTCATGTGTGGAGATGCTCGTCTTATTGACTTCAGATATTAATAATCGTCGGAACTCGCATGTGGGGCACTGTTAGTGATCATGAACTCACGAGCGCAAGGCGATTCGCGTTTGGTTGATTTTTTTTTTTCGTCTTTTCACTCCTTAATGAGAACAAGAAGTAAGAAAAAGGCAGCGTATTTGTTTGTTCTTTCGATTTATTAAAATGTATCAACAGTAGCCCCCTTGGAATTGTTTCTAACTCAAACCATAATGTTGTACTCGCGTCGTCGAAGGAACGATTGTAGATGGTTTTGACAGCTGGGCTAAAAAATTATTCAAGGGGGAAGATATCGAAAGTTTCCCAGAGCAAATGTATGTTAATCAAGCCGCGTGTCACCATAGTTAAGCTCCAGGCCTAACTTTTGTAATTATTCTATGCCATAACCATGGCAGACTTGCTGTTGGAGAAATTAAGTGGTCTGTTCAAACAATGATCATAACAAGTTTAATTACCAAACACGGACAGAATTCTATGGTACCCATATGTTGTCGGTTTTATATTGTGAGAGAAAGAGGGGGAGGGAGACATAGACAGACAGACAGAAACAAGAGACAGACAGACAAACAGACAGAGACAGAGGGAGAGACAGAAGCAGAGAGAAAGAAAGAAAGAAAAGTACACAGGCACGCTTGCACACACACACACACGCACACACAACACACACACACACACCACACACACCACACACACACACACACACACACACACACACACACCACAGAGGGACGGATGGAAGGACGTAACAGACAGATGTTCCCGGGACGAAGCAAAGGTTAGTTGAAAGAACTGAGTAAGCAGCACACTTTAACGATGGCGTTGGAAAATATCCCCCCCCCCCCTCCCTCCCCTCCCCCGCCCCCCCCCCCCCCCCCACATTCCCTCCCTGTCCTTCCCTATCCTCTTCCTCTACCCCTTTCCCCACACCTCCCAATCCTCTTGCCAGCCAAACTGCCAATAATCAGACTGATCTTCTGATG
>CM065731.1:58358057-58363057 GCA_033310375.1 Conus canariensis
GTAATTGCTTTAAAACCTTTCAGCTCACATCAAGTCGTCAGAGCTCGCACCAGGGTCGAACAGGATCGATATTTTATGCACACGGCTTCTTAGGCAAACATCCCCCTCACTCCTGACCTTGGCCCACCCCCATACACCCTCCCACCTCCTCGTCTTTCCCCCAAGCCCTACCCTACCCCTTTCCGCCCTCCTCTCCACCAGCCTGTCATAGAATGAGACACGAGTGGGTGTTGAGAGAACAAACATGCACACATTTACCCACGCCGGCGCGCGCGCACGCACACACACACACACACAACACACACACACACACACACACACACACACACCACACACACACCACACACACACACACACACAAGGTTGAGTGTGTACAAATCTTTAAACTGGTATGTGCTCAGTGAGGTTTGAATATATATAATGTGGTAACCACGAGAAAAGGGTGGGTTGAAAGGGATGGAGATGTAGGAGTGGAGTGTGTGTGTGTGTGTGTGTGTGTGTGTGTGTGTGTGTGTGTGTGTGTGTGAGAGAGAGAGAGAATAAGTGTGTGTGTGTTGGGGGTGGGAGGGTGGGGGGCAGGGAGGGGCACAATGGTGTGTTAAGCCAAACAAAAGCCGTCATCAAGCAGTTATTCTCTCTCTCTCTCTCTCTCTCTCTCTCTCTCTCTCTCTCTTCACACACACACACACACACACACACACACACACACACACACACACACACACACACACACACACAGTCCACCCAAGTCCACCCACCACCTATGTTTGCTCGACAAAAAGCCCATAATAATCCCGGCACCACTTAGTACTGCTTCATATAACCAGGCAGATACAGCGAAACCTGTCGATTATTACACTTCTCAAAAAGACCCCTGCCTTTAAAAGACTTATATATATATGTGGTGTGTGTGTGTGTGTGTGTGTGTGTGTGTGTGTGTGTGTGTGTGTGTATGTATATGTATGCACGTATGTACATACGTATGTATGTATGAATGTGAATTTCTCCTAAGCCTAAATTACATTTGTCTGTCGACAAAGACTGTCCCCTCCCTTTACGAACTTTTTATTTACGGAACTTTTTTTCTGTCTTTTTTTAAATTTGTTTTTCTATAACATTGTTTTTGTTTCTCTCCTGTCGTAAGATTTACTTTCGAACAAAGACACACATCCTTTAAAGACATATTTTTCTGCGGGTACTTTTCTTTTGGCCCTTTCTTTTAACCTTAGGTTACATTCCAACAAAAACTCCCACCCGTTGTTTTTGCAAGATTTGTTTTGTCTGTCTGTGTCGGATTTACATTCCGACAGAGACTTCCGCATTTTACTGGAACTTTTTTTTCTGTTTGTTTGTTCTAGTTTTACCCACTAATGAAGGTTTCCTTCCTTAAAAGAGTTCTTTCCCAGAACATTTTTTTTTTCTCTGTGTACACTAAGACTGAACACGCAACGAACAGCTCTTCCTTTTAAAACTTTTCCTCTCTGGGATGTTGTTATTTTTTCCTCTGTCTGTCCTGTATTAAACTCCCCGAAAACACTTTTTTTGTAAGGAAGAATTTCTGTTTCTCTATATCATACTGATTTCGTGTTCTATTTCTCTATATCATACTGACTTCCTGCTCTATTTATATCATACTGACTTCCTGTTCTATTTCTCTATATCATACTGACTTCCTGTTCTGTTTCTCTATATCATACTGACTTCCTGTTCTATTTTTCTATGTCATACTGACTTCCTGTTCTATTTCTCTATATCATACTGACTTCCTGTTCTATTTCTCTATATCATACTGACTTCCTGTTCTCTCTATGTCATACTGACTTCCCACTCAGTGTTGCTTCCCTTTGAAGATTTTGTTTCTCAGGAACATTGTGTTTGTCCATGCTTGATGTTCCTTGCAACAAAGACCTCATTAATTTGAACACGTTCTTTGTGGAATTTTCTACCCTTCTTGATCTACCTCCAAAGCAGGACATGAGAAACGAGAAAGGTAGCACATGTTCTCATGATGAGACAGTTCCGCACCCAATACTCACAAATACTGCATTCGATACCAATTCGCCTGGCACGGTTAAGATTTCCTCCAAAGACTCCAAGGAAAGACACCTCCCATAAAAGGTTTCTCCTCTGTCCTATCTGTTCTGGATTGGTCTCCTTACAACGCTTCTCTCTCTCTCTCTCTCTCTCTCTCTCTCTCTCTCTCTCTCTCTCTCTCTCTCTCTCTCTCTGTTTAAAGAGCTGTGTTGTTCGGATAACTTGATATACTTGGAGAGAGGCTCCACTATGCTATGTCCACAGACACAACATGCTCACTTTCACCACACGTTACATTGCCCCTTTGGCTGACATCATAGTTAAAACACACCCTTTCCATTATGGGCTTGATGTCTGTGTCAGCCAAACCTTTGCGTGGGTGGAGTTGTGTGTGTGTGTGTGTGTGTGTGTGTGTGTGTGTGTGTGTGTGTGTGTGCGTGCGTGCGTGCGTGTGTGCGTGCGTGTGTGTGTGTGTGTGTGCGCGCGCGCGCGCGCGCGTGCGAGCTCGTCTTTGTGTCTGTGAGCGCGTGCTTTTTTGGTTGCTTTGCGTGTGTGTGTGTGTTGAGAGCAGACGAAAGAAAGGTTAAAAGTGTAGAAAAAAAAGAAAACGAAAAAGAAAGAAAAAGAGAATATTGAAGTGAATGAAAGAAAGAAAGGAAGAGAATGGGATAAAGAACTAAAGCGGAAACAGCAAAAAAAAAAAAAGAAGCAGAATGAACGGAAGTGAAGAAAGCTCAAGACAAAAAAGGGGGGAGGGGGGGGGGGGGGGGGCGAAAACGAAAGAAAAAATTTAAAACAACGAAATGCGAAAAAAGAAAGAACGTTAGCATGAACGAAAACAAACGTGAAAACAAAAACTTACAAAAGATAAGGTTCGGAGGGAAAACGAGAAAGGAAACAGAGACAGGGGAAAAAAAAACGAAAAGCGTAAGAGAATAACGAGGGAAGGGAAAGAAAAGAATATTTGAGCAGTCCTCCCACAGCGACTTGGTCAGTAAGCCACGCAATACCGACTCGATCTTTTTCTTTCTTTTACCCCAGCTTTTTTTTACCCATGTGTTAAAGGATGAGTCTATGAAGTACAGAACTGTAGTTGTTTGCGCGCGCGCGCGTGTGTGTGTGCGCGTGTGTGTGTGTGTGTGTGCGCGCGCGCGCGCGCGGTGTGTGTGTGTGTGTGTGTGAGAGAGAGAGAGAGAGAGAGAGAGAGAGAGAGAGGGGAGAGAGAGAGATAAGCTTTAAAATTGGCATTTTCTTAGAAAGTACAGCCATCAGTGTAATTATACTTGGCAGACTGATAAATGGTATTAAGACCCTTGTCAGTCAACTCCGGCGTGAAATTGGAACTGAATCGTTTCGGCCGTACATCTGTGATTAACACTTTTACCCGTGCTTTTAACATTATAGAACTAGCACTTTCCCTCAAGATATGATCGTTTACGTGACTGTTTTATACCGTAGTAAAAGACGTATTGCAGTACATTATGCGCAAATATTGTAAACAACATTAGAATGCATTCCATTAAAAATTGACCCATGATGTAGTTTCCGCCCAGTAGACGTGGAGATGTGATAAGCATGCTACTGAATGCACGAAGTATGACGAACCACATACAAAGATTGTCAAATGTAGGCGAGCAAGATTTTTATGGGTTTCTTATTTGTGGTGAATACAATAAGTGAATCTGTTCGGTAAAGCAGCCTATAAAAGTATCGTTTCTACAATAACAGATCTTTACACTTGCCTCCTTCCTCCCCCGAAACTTACAGGAACGCATCATACATTTTACATTGTTGTCAAAAGGATGGAAAGTAGCCGCTAATCAGGGAAAATTCGAAATGCAGGTTATAGGTACAATAAGTCGTAATGCATGTTAAAGATTAAGCAAATGAAAGCATGTCGAATACATGACGCTGAAGTGTTCATGATGCTCTTGAACTTTTCACTCCAGAGACTGTGAGTGTGAGAATTTAGACCAGCTGGTGATTGTTACGCGCTGACGAAAAAAAAAAAAAAACGCGGAAAATGTTCACCCTAACCATGTGAGCATGCTGGCTTTGTCGCGCTGCATGCCGGAGGTAGGGGAGAGGAAGAAGGATGGGGCACAACGTGGGGAAGACTGGTGGGTGGCCAGAGGAGAATTGTGATAGGTGGGAGATATCAGAAGGGATCAGCTGTCAGCTGGCTGTTCATTTGTCTTATCGAAGACATTCATTCATTCATTCATGCATTCATTCATTCTCTTCTCTCTTCTCTCTCTCTCTCTCTCTCTCTCTCTCTCTCTCTCTCTCTTCTCTGTCCGTCCGTCTGTCTGTCTGTCTCTCTCCCTCCTTCTCTCTCTTTCTCTCTCTGATTTTTGCGTTTATGCTATGTGCATGGTGTGTGTGTGTGTGTGTGTGTGTGTGCGTGTGTGGTGTGTGTGTGTGTGTGTGTGTGTGTGTGTGTGTATGTTTGTGTGAGTGTGTGTGCGTGTGTATGTATGCATGTGTGAGTGTGGATGTGTGTGTGTGTGTGTGTGTGTGTGTGTGTGTGTGTGTGTGTGTGCGCGCGCGCGCGCCCGTGCACGCGTGTGTATATGTGTATGTGTGTGTGTGTGGAGAGAGAGAGAGAGAGAGAGAGAGAGAGAGAGAGAGAGACAGACAGACAGACAGAGACGGAGACAGAGATATTGAATCTGAATACTTCTCGCCTCCACCATTTGCCCCACCCGCCCTTTGCCGTTCAGCCTCATAAAGCATGCACATAAACATCACACGTGAGTCATGCGGGCCTTGCTCCTCTTGTCTTGTGCACGCTCCGTCCCACTCCCGGGACGAACTGGTGACTCCAATCAATGAGTAGAAGACTGCAGGCTCGGGGACGTGGAGTGCAGACTAACATCACTGCCAATACCACGCTGAACATGGAGCACAGCCGAAGGTGTCTGAAGAGCTGGGAGGGGTCGGGAGAAGAGAACGAGGAAGGAAGG
>CM065731.1:58368057-58373057 GCA_033310375.1 Conus canariensis
GCAAACTCGCTCGCTTGCCCGCGTTTGCAGAGAAAGCATGTCAATACAATCGGCGAGGAGACACTGAATAACCTGAGGGCTGAAAGATAGAAATGACAGGGAGAGGCGTGAGGATGTTTGTGAGGAGGAGGAAGAAGAGACATCCCTATTACATCCGACGAACTTGCTCAGACGCTGAAAACACGAGTTTCCCCCCTTGGCCCCGGGACAGTCAACTTCGGCGGTTGCCGAGATGGGGAGACTCCTTCATCATCGGGGTGTGCCAATAGGTCAGCGCGTGCCTCATCCCCCTAACTCCTCCTCTCCCTCCCCCTCGGCGCCCGTTCATCTCCTCTCCCCATCTTTTTCCAACACTGAGCGATTTTTTCCCCTTTCATTTTCGGTCAGACAGATGGGGGAGCCACCAGATGTAGTTCAAATTTGGGAGTTCAGCTGTGATCAGGCGTAGAATCTTGGGAGTCTAGCTGTTAGCGGTACAGAGTAAGTATGAAGTTAAGAGGTTAGTTGTAAGTATATGCAGACTTTAAACACTGGAGTTTAGTTGTGAGCAGATGTTGAGTTCGAACTCGGGAGTTAAGCTGTTAACATGAAGACTTTGAACGTGACAGTTCACATATTGGCAGATGAAGAGTTTGAACGTGACAGTTCACATATTGGCAGATGAAGACTTTGAACGTGACAGTTCACATATTGGTAGATGAAGAGTTTGAACGTGACAGTTCACATATTGGCAGATGAAGACTTTGAACGTGACAGTTCACATATTGGCAGATGAAGACTTTGAACTTGACAGTTCACATATTGGCAGATGAAGACTTTGAACGTGACAGTTCACATATTGGCAGATGAAGAGTTTGAACTTGACAGTTCACATATTGGCAGATGAAGAGTTTGAACGTAACAGTTCACATATTGGCAGATGAAGAGTTTGAACGTGACAGTTCACATATTGACAGATGAAGAGTTTGAACGTGACAGTTCACATATTGGCAGATGAAGAGTTTGAATGTGACAGTTCACATATTGACAGATGAAGAGTTTGAACGTGACAGTTCACATACTGGCAGATGAAGAGTTTGAACGTGACAGTTCACATACTGGCAGATGAAGAGTTTGAACGCGGGATTAAGGTGTTAGCAGATGGGGAACGTTTGAACCCAGACTGTAGTTGTAGGAGGATGTAAAGTTTGAACTTTCCGTTTTGCTGTTTGCAGATGTAGAGTTTTGATTCGGAGTTTTGCGGTTAGCAGCCCTGAAGAGTTTGATCCGGGAGTGCAGAACAGATGTGAAGTGTTTGAACTCCGAATTCAGCTGTTAGGAGGCGTGGTTTGAAGTCAGGGTTTTGTCATAAGAGTTATAGAGTCTGCATTCAGTGTTAAACTGTTAGCAGACGCTGAATTCCAAGCCATTTGATGACGTAGAATTCAGACTTACAATAGTTAAGCTATTTTTTTAAAGTGGAGTTTGAATTTACAGGTCAGCTGTTGGAAGCAGCTAGTAGGTAGCTTTGATAGCCCCGGAACGGTACGCGGCGTCAGAGGTGTGTGGGTGACGTCAGTGCTGATGTCGTCATCACTTGTGATGTAAGAGGATGACGTTTACGGTGTGTCACAGAGGATCTTTTTATATCTGTATGTGTCCCTAAGAGTGTTACATGATGCTGGTGGTGAGTCTTACGGGGTTTCAGTGTGTGTTGACATTTAAACACTGGGCCTGGGCAGATGAGTACTACCAAGCCGACACAAGTTCTCTTCTCTCCGTTTCAAAGATGTCCGGTGTGACGTTGTGTGGAGTACAAACTTCGTGAAGTGAACCCCTTGCAGACTGGTAACTTTGTGGACTGGCGTCAAACAGCTCGTTCATGGGGTGGCGTTTGTAAATAGTCCCCGATTTCCGAGGGTGATACAGAGAACAAAAAGTCTTCACTGATGGACCGTCTGTCTTTGCGAAGAGTACGGAGGTCAGGAGGGTTATTTTTTTCAGAGATGTCCGTCTCTTTCGTTCTTTCTTTTTTTCAGACGGGAGTGGGAATGGTGGTGGGGGAAGGAAAGGGGCTCGGCCTTTGATTGCAGCTGTGGACTGCTACACTTTCCCTCCCAGACGTTGTAAACGCTTCTCCTGCGTTGGCTTACACACTGCAATCGATAGACAAGCCTGTACGTACAGTGTAGCGTATCATCTCAGCTTCTTCGGGCTCCGTTGTGACGGGGTTGAGGCGAGGCAAGGCAAGGCTGCGGAGCGAGCTGGGTGTTCGCTTACCGTGGAGTGGTGGAGGATGCCGAGGCGCCGTGACGTGTGGCACCCGGTTCACCTGGCTCCGGAACGACGAGCAGGGTGGAGGGGATCAATAGCAAGGCATTGGTTGGTTGGTTTGTAGCCTGCCTGGTGCCTCTCCCGGGGTGGTATCGGAATCGATAAACATACCTCGTGTTGTCACCACCCTGCCTTTTAAGCTTCATCTTTTCTTTCGCCGCGTGGTTTGACCTTTGTGTGCAGCATCCCGGGTGCCTGTGTTTGTGGAGAGGGGAGGAGGCGAAGTGGGGTGCGCGATCTTGTGAGGTCTGGGGCTGTGGAACTGGAGGTTTGGAATCTTGAAGTGTGGAAAAGGGACGTGAAACGTATTTCACTGCAGTGTTAGCTTTGAAATTCGTGTCATAGTCCATGTTCTGTGGTCGGGAATGTAGGAACGATGCCCGTGTACGGAAATGAAGTTTGCAGCTTTTGTTGGAGGAAAAAAGAAAGTTATGGCGCTGATGATCTATGGAGCCGGTTTTATTTCGCCTGTGTCAAGACAGGAGCTTTGTTTCTGTCTATGAAACTGCAGATGTGAAGAGGTCAGGGTCTTTATTTGCTTGTTGTTCAGAGCCCTGTCGACCGCCAGGGCCACTTTCGGTCTCTCAGCGCCAGACAGAAACCGGACAGCATGCAGAAAGTTGACGGTGGTCAGACCACGTGAACAACTGTGGCCATCGTACGACGTACAGTGAAACGTCAGTTACAACCGATGTTTAAATGAAAGGTGATACCGGAGGTGTGAGCTAGTTGGCTTGATTTACTACTTCAGTAGACCGAAATTACATTATTGATATTTAGAACTTCAATGAAAATGAAACAGTAGTAGTAGTAGTAGTAGTAGTAGCCGTAGTAGTGGTAGTAGTTGCAGTAATAGTTGTAATGATGATAATGACAATAATGATAATAATAATGATGATGATAATAATAATAATGAGGGAAAATGATAATAGCCATAGTAATAATGCATGAAAGATGAACTTGTTTAGGTCGAAAGCTCACTCTGATTCAAAAAAAAAAGAAGAAAAGAAAAGAAACCTTGACGTGAATGACAAGAGGAGAGAAAATGTCACAGTACCGGTGACTACAGTTGATGCCATGTTCTGGCCTTGTGCTTCAATGGTGAGGAAGAAAACGGCTGTTCTTGAGATCTCACTTTAACGGTGTGTTGTCCTGTGCTTGTGCTGACTTGGTTAGATCGCAGTTCATGGTGTTCAAAGCCAGCCCAACCGGGGAGTACGAAATTTCTACGCATTGCATGGAAGATCATGGTGATTGAGACTTCGATGTTGATCGAATCATCCAGTAACAAACCCTTCGATGAGGATATGACGCCGTGACCTGGAGAGAGAGTGTTCTTCAACACCCACGTAACACAAGTACTCGTTCATTGTGAAGAATATGTGTTCTTTATTGGACTGTAGCTCTGTCACGGTCTGGTTGTGGACAGGGTGTCTTGTTTTCAAGGGTGTCTTGTTTCTGACATGCTGTCTCTCTGTCTTCGTCCCTGGCAAGGACATTTTTGTTCTGGTGCTGTTGGCTTCCAGAAAAGATATCTTGTTTAGCAGACGTGGCTCTGGCACTGTTTGATTGAGGAGTGGATGTGTTCTGCTGACTGATTACAGCTCTGTGGCTTCTGATCCGATTTTCGAGAGGGTATCATCTTGTGCAGGTAATAGCTCCGGCACTACTAGTCTGGTTGTGGGAAGGGTGTCTTCTTTGACAGACAGTGGCTGTGCCACTGTTTGTCTTCTTTAGGAAAGGGTGTCTTCTTTAATAGCTAGTGGCTCTGGCACTATGGTCTGGTTGTGGTAAAGAGTATCTTCTTTAACAGATATTGACTCTACCACTGTTGGTCTTCTTTAGGAAAGGGTGTCTTCTTTAACAGATAGTGGCTCTTGCACTGTTGTCTGGTTGTAAAAAAAAGTGTCTTCTTCAACAGGCTGGAGCTCTCACACTGTTTATCCAATGTGGAGATGATTTCTTTCACTCTAGATTTGATTATGGAGAGAGTAGCTTTTAACTGCAGATTGTATCTCTAGTACCGTGGATTTGACTGTGGAGAAGGTACCTCCTTAAACAGACTGTCGCTCTGGCACTGTTGGTCTGATTGTGAAGAGGGTGTCTTGTTCTCAACAGACTAGAGACCTGGCACTGTGTGTCAGATTGTGGAGATGGCATTTTCTACATCAGACTGTAGCTATGGCACTGTTCTGATTTCGAAAAGGACACCTGTTTTTACTCTTTGATTGGGAGAGAGTTTCTTATTTTATACACTGTGGGGCTGGCACTTTTCGATTGTGGAGAGAGCTTCTTCTTTTATACACTGTGGAGCTGGCACTGTTCGATTGTGGAGCGAGTTTTTTTCTTTTATACACTGTGGAACTGGCACTGTTCGATTGTGGAGAGAGTTTCTTCTTTTATACACTGTGGAGCTGGCACTGTTCAATTGTGGAGAGAGTTTTTATTTTATACACTGTGGGGCTGGCACTGTTCGATTGTGGAGAGATTTTTTTCTTTAACACACTATGGATCTGGCACTCTTCGATTGTGGAGAGAGTTTCTTATTCATCACACTGAGGCTTCGGCTCTGTGTGATTGGAAGTGTCTTCTTTATCAGACTTTAGCTTTGATCCTTTGTGTCTGCTTATGGAGAGGATGTTTCCTTTAGTAGACTGTAGCCCTGACATTACCTGGTCTGTTTTGTG
>CM065731.1:58378057-58380557 GCA_033310375.1 Conus canariensis
ACTCTGTACTCGCTGAATTTGTAGTACATCTCACCTACTCTGTACTCGGTGAATTTGTAGTACATCTCAGCTACTCTGTTCTCGGTGAAGTTGTAATACATCTCAGGTACTGTGTACTCGGTGAAGTTGTAGTATATCTCGGCTACTCTGTACTCGGTGAAGTTGTAATACATCTCAACTACTCAGTACTCGGTGAAGTTGTAGTACATCTCAGCTACTCTGTACTCAGTGAAGTTGTAATACATCTCAGCTACTCAGTACTCGGTGAAGTTGTAATACATCTCAGCTACTCTGTACTCAGTGAAGTTGTAATACATCTCAACTACTCTGTACTCGGTGAAGTTGTAGTACATCTCAGCTACTCAGTATTCAGTGAAGTTGTAATACATCTCAGCTACTCAGTACTCGGTGAAGTTGTAATATATCTCAGCTACTCTGTACTCGGTGAAGTTGTAATACATCTCAGCTACTCAGTACTCAGTGAAGTTGTAATACATGTCAGCTACTCTGTACTCAGTGAAGTTGTAATACATCTCAGCTACTCAATGTTCAGTGAAGTTGTAATACATCTCAGCTACTCTGTACTCAGTGAAGTTGTAATACATCTCAGCTACTCAATATTCGGTGAAGTTGTGATACATCTCAGCTACTGTGTACTCATGAAGTTGTAGTACATCTCAGTTACTCAGTATTCAGTGAAGTTGTGATACATCTCAGCTACTGTGTACTCATGAAGTTGTAGTACATCTCAGTTACTCAGTATTCAGTGAAGTTGTAATACTCTGAGCTGTTTAAAGCTCATGACAGACACTTAGACGTGCAATGTCGACATACAATCAGACGGACAAACATAAGAGTTTGCCCTTGTAATGAAACAACTAGATTTTACTCGTTAAAAAAAAAAAAAACGTTTTACTTTAATTTCCCATAATGATTTCAATGCAGTGTTTCAATACAAAATATTAGCCAGGCCCTCACGGGCTTACAATAACGTTTCCCTTCGCTAAATGGCATTGAATACTGCCATCAAAAATCTCTCTCATCTTCCTCAAAATGCCACTGTCCTCACAGATCTTTACTCAGTTTTTATTCCAGGGGTTTGGCCTCAACAAAGCCACAAAAACTTTACTGTCTTAGCGACCTCACGTTCTCATGAAAATATGAATCATGCCTGTGCTCCTCCCAGGAACAGAAGAGAGAGAGAGACAGAGAGAGACAGAGACAGTGAGAGACAGAGAGAGAGAAGAAAAAGCAGAGTAAACCGTATGTCCCTTGTCTGTTAAGGGAAAAGGTTCCTGAAAAGGGAAAGCAAACACGGATCGATCAAGCGCCGTGTTTAAATCTATTTAGAAATATCTTTATTTGTAGAAATATTGATCTTTGTTTTTTCTCCTCCTGGCCCTTCACCAGGCGATAAACCTTCCTTGTGTCATTTGTTCACCACATTTACTGTGTGCGAGCTGCACGGTTTCCGTGACTAGGTGGGCCAAGGCAGGAAGGTAAACAAGACTTTGAAAAGCCTTCTGTTTTCGAAAGCTTGCATAAGTGGTTTGTTTTCTATCGACATACTCGTAATATACACCAACAAATATCAAACGAGCAGGAACCTGGGCACAGTTCCAGACAGTTCAGTGAAATTGTAATACATCTTAGCGTCTCTGAGCTCAAAGAAAGTTGTGATACATTTCAGGTCTCATTGCTCATGGAAGTTATAATATTTCTGAGCCAGTCTCTGGCAGTGAAGCTGTAACACATGTGATCTACTCTGTGCTCCTTTGTGCCCCGTGGGGTTGTAATGCTTAGAAAAGTTGTAACACATCTGAGCTACCCCCTTTGCTCAGTGAAGTTGTACATCTGAGCCACCCCTTTGCTCAGAGAAGTTGAAACACATCTGTACCACTCTGTGCTCATTGCATTCGTAAAACATCCCAGCTACTCTGTGCTCGGTCAACTTGTAACATTTATGAGCTACTCTGTTCTCAATGAAGTTGTAATAAATATGAGGTTTTCTGTGCTTAGTGAAGTTGTAATGCGTCTTAGCTACCCTAATTCAGTGATGTTGTGATATATCTGTGCTAATTAAGTGCTCAGTTAAGTTGTGATACATCTGAGCTACCCTGTGCTCGGAGAGCTTGTAATATATTTATTGATACTTTACTACTCTGTTCTCAATTTGTAATACATCTGAGCTACTCTGTTCTCAAGTTGTAATACATCTGAGCTACTCTGTTCTCAAGTTGTAATACATCTGAGCTACTCTGTTCTCAAGTTATGATACATCTGAGCTACCCTGTGCTCGGAGAGCTTGTAATTATATGAGCTACTCTGTTCTCAAGTTGTAATACATCTGAGCTACTCTGTTCTCAAGTTGTAATACATCTAGCTACTCTGTTCTCAAGTTGTAATACATCTGAGCTACTCTGTTCTCAAGTTGTAATACATCTGAGCTACTCTGTTCTCAAATTGTAATACATCTGAGCTATTCTGTTCTCAAATTGTA
>CM065731.1:58388057-58390557 GCA_033310375.1 Conus canariensis
GCCAGGGTCTATGCCTTGTTGTTACATCCACAGGGTTACTTTTCCCACGCCTCTTCTGACCAATCCGAGGATGTTACTAATTTTGATACATGAGGAAACATAAGTGAACATTAATTAAGTTGGGGGGGGGGGGGGGGGGGGGGGGCTGTTGTATTTTATCTTCTCTAGTCTTGAAAGGCGCGGTTTAATTTATTTACACAAGACGATGTCAGTTTCGAACGAAAAAAAATTAATTAGAAACAAAACTGTGGATTCTTTTATCTATGAATATTAACATAAAGGTCAGGGTGCGTGATTCGCTGAATTTTGTGTACTTTTCTTTCCATTAGTAGGAAGACCTATAGGAATTCATCAGTGAAAGGTATGACCACAGAATGAAGACGAAGGAGAAGCGGAACTGTCATGATGACATATAAATTACCTTTGAGGAGTTGATGCATAAAATAGTTTTTTAAAAAAGAAGAAAAAAAAAGAGATGGGGAAGGAGAGGGGGGAGGGGGGGTTAGTAGGTTGGTGGGTTGATCTAACCCATTGTTCTATCGATTCGGGGGTCTTGGGTTCCTTCTTGAGACGGCCTGGCGAACAGAAATGGTCTGTGTTCTCTTCAAAGTCATCACCTCTTCCAAGTCTTTGTGGGCGAAACTTTGATCCCAGATCCCCTTTGTGAACGCAGGCAATAAGGAGAGAACAAAAGAAAACAGAAAAGAAAGAAAGCAACCACGTATCACTGAGTGAAGGATACTCTCTCTCTTTCTCTCTCCTTCTCTCTATCTCTTCTCTCTCTATCTCTCTCTCTCTTTCTCTCTCTCTCTCTCTCTCTCTCTCTCGATAACGGTACACAGGAATCTTAGTCATTTGTCAGTTGCAGTGTTGATTTACTAACATCCCACAATTACCTGAGTAAGATCCCCAACATCCCCAAACGGTGCTGAGTAACGTCTCCTAACACACCTGAGCTCAATTCCTTGTGTATAATAGTTCTACGACCCTCACAGCTCACAAATCCTTTCGTGCGATACTTGCATCGTGTAGAGACATCAGTCTCCAGGGCGGAATGTAGCTGCCTTAATAAGGGGATGAAAAAAAAAAGGCAAACATCTTCCCAGCGGCAGGAGTTGCGGCTAAGGAAGGTGAAAGGAGGATGAAGGAACACGAGTTCACCCGCCGGAACGATCCTCAGACGCCAAACGAAAGAAGGTTTGGAACTTCGTAGCTTCGTAGTCGTTCAGCCTCGGCCGGTAAAGTGGCCATGTCATGAAATGGACAGTTTCATGGGGGTTGATCTCCACCTCCGTTTCCGCGGAACCGAGCATTGTGTCCCGGTGGTTGAAAGACAACCCATCCCACCCACGCTCCGTTCTCTGTCTCTCTCCGTCTCTCCCTGTCTCTCTCGCACACACACACACACACACACACACACACACACACGTACAACACCTCAGCACGTCGCCTAATTCTGTTACACAACTCTGCCCGCTGTCCATCAGTGGCGGTTGGGCCACACCACAGCAGCCGGTCCTTCATGACCCCACCTACTCACGACCCGCCGCTTAATGAGGACACACACCGACACAACGGTTGGTTGGTGAGAGACCGGCGAGGTAGGGGGTATGGGGTGGGGGGGGGGGGGGGGGCGAGGCCGGGGGTGGGGGAAGAAGGAGTGGAGAGAGGTGTGGGGTGGGGTGTGGGGGGGGGGGCGAGGGCGTTGGTGTTAATAAAGGATGACGGAGAGCACCCCAGCCATCGGAATGTAATGACCGTTAAAGTGAATGATCGCCAATGGTCAGCGGGTTTGAAGTTTGCTGATGGCATGTCAACCGTGAAGCCGGCTTTTTAACTGCTTCAGTGGAATGTGACATGCCCGTTACACGGTAAACAAGAATGCGAAACGGTCTAAAACGTCGATGTTCCTTTACTACATGTACGAAAGAAAGAACTTTGATATCGCGGGACTATTACAGACTATAAGCTTGGTAATTAGAACACAAGGGACGGTGCAGAATGAGGTGGAACGGATCCATTTCCATTCTTTTGATCCGGATCCGTGCAACAATTTAATGGACTCGTCCTTGGGTCCCATTCTATCTTTCCATCTCAGTGTAGTCGACATCGGCAGTGTTGCTTTGCTATAATGTTTCTAACAGATAACAAACGAAAAGCAGGTAAAAACATGACCTCGGTGGGAGTAATTTATTGTACAGGTGGTAATGGTTTCGTTGTCTCCCGTGTCTCCTCTTCCCTGTCCTCTCTGTTGCAGTGTGTAGGTCTGCACAAATCCAGTTGCCCGACCGTTTCAGTGGGAACTGGTGAAAACTCATTGTTTTCATTTCAGTCTGAAATGGTGGTCGATTTCGTCGTTTTCACTCGCTGCCTGTGAAGTCGATGCCAAGATACAGTGTGAAAACGAGGCTGCGTGCTTGGGATTTCCTTCTGATCTGCTGAACTCGTTTTGCTTGAAGTCGACTTCGATGCTTGCTGCCCGTTGCAAAACGGTGATAAT
>CM065731.1:58395557-58403057 GCA_033310375.1 Conus canariensis
ATGACAGTGTTGCTGCTGTTTCTTGTTTTCGTCCTTCGGTCATCTCCTCCTCCAAGATATGCTTACTACATCTTCTTTTCCTTTTTTCTGTTTCTACACGCGCGCGCGCGCGCGCGCGTGTGTGTGTATGTATTTGTGTGTATGAGTTAGAAACTGACTTTTTAATTCAACGATTTGAGATGTCACACATATTTGCAGCTGAAATCAAATTAGGTATATTTTCCCATTTGTCTCATTTATTTCTCTTTGAAGTGATCATGTTTGTTTCACAAGGCAGCCGAGGGTTAGTCTGTCAGCAAGCGGATCATAAATTCATCCCCCTTCCCCCCCCCCCCTCCCTCTCTCTCTCTCTCTCTCTGTGTCTCTGTCTCTCTCTTGTTTGAATACTTGTTTGCAGCTCTGTTTGAGAGCACACACACACACACACACACACACACACACACACACACACACACACACACACATACGCACGCACGCACACACACACACACACACACACACACACACACACACACACACACACACACACACACACACCTCTTTCTCCTCTTCCTTCCACCCCCTTCCCCCTCCCCCTTCCTGTGCTCTGCCCTGTGACAATCCTTGTGTGTAGCTGTGTTTGAGCCTGCCTCTCTCTCTCTCTCTCTCTCTCTCTCTCTCTCTCTCTCTCTCTCTCTCTCTCTCTCTCTCCATCATTTTCATATTGGATATTGAAGGCACACTTTCAATAAAAGAATCGTGAGATTCACGTATCCGCCCTTTCTGTATGTTGCAGCCATCAAATCTCTGGACTCGCTCAACGACCAGATCGTACAGTACATCTTTGGGCCGGCGGCCGACCTCCATGGCCACGGCCCCACCTTCCCGCTGCCACAACAACCACAACCACCACCATCACCCTTCCTTCTCCCGGCGCCCGCTGATCCCCGCGGACCCCAAGGCCAAGCTGAGGAGGACGGGGTTGGAGGAGGAGGAGGAGGTGGCAGGGGAGGCAGCAACCCCTCGCTGTCGGCCAAGGACCAGGAGAACGTGCGGTCCTCCATGGTGCTGATCCGGCGGCTCCTGCAGGACGCCCAGAGCAAGTTCCGCAACATGGTGGAGGAGAACCGGCAGCTGGCCGTCCACATCGACAGCTCCCTGCAGTCGGCCAACCAGGAGGTGCACGCGCTGCGCGCGGAGCTGGCCGACACCAACAAGAGGCTGTCTCAGATCAGTGAGTCCGGCGACGGCGGCGGAGGGGAAGGGGAGGACAAGGACAGAGGGGGTGGTGGAGGTTGCTGCGGTGGAGGTGGTGGTGGTAGTGGTGGTGGTGGTGGTGTTGGTGTTGGTGTTCGTGTCGGGTTCAAAGAGACGGACATAGACGCCTACCCTGGCAGCAGTAGCGGCGTGGGACCCGTCGTTGATGGCAAAGGAGGTGAGAGTGGTGTCGGGGTAGGTGGTGACGGTGGTGGTGGTGGCGGTGGTGGTGACGCAGTGAAAAGCGGAGAACGGAGGACTAAGGCGGAGGAGGGTGAGGAGAAGACGGATGCTGTCAAGGAGGAAGTGACGTCAGAGAAGAGCGGAAGTGACGCTCGTGGAGACGGGGAGGTGACGGTGGACGTTGGCACGGGGAAAGGTTGGTGAAGGTGGTGATGCTTTTGGTGTGACCAGGGACACCGCTTCGGATCCTTGAGGTCCCGTTGGTCCATACTCATTGTGTCGCTGACCGCTGTGTTGTTGTATGCATCCATGTGTCGGCCCTGCCTCATTGCGTACATCGCGTCAGCTGCCGGTGTAGTCTGCACAGGCGTAATTCTATCCATCCCTTGCAGTTTCTTCCATCCCTTTCTATTTTCAGCCGTCCCTTCCGTTTGCCACTGACCCGATAGGTTTGCTGTTTCGTGGCATTGTATGAGTCTCTGCGTTCGTTCTACTGACGCCAGTGCTGCTCCGTTCACGCTTATGCTAATCCGTTTATCTGTAAGTTGCCCCTTTCACCCCTGAGCATTTCCATTTAGCTGTAAGTTGCCCATTTCACCCCTGAGCATTTCCATTTAGCTGTAAGTTGCCCATTTCACCCCAGAGCATTTCCATTTAGCTGTAAGTTGCCCATTTCACCCCTAAGCATTTCCATTTAGCTGTAAGTTGCCCCTTTCACCCCTAAGCATTTCCATTTAGCTGTAAGTTGCCCCTTTCACCCCTAAGCATTTCCATTTAGCTGTAAGTTGCCCCTTTCACCCCTAAGCATTTCCATTTAGCTGTAAGTTGCCCATTTCACCCCGGAGCATTTCCATTTAGCTGTAAGTTGCCCATTTCACCCCTGAGCATTTCCATTTAGCTGTAAGTTGCCCATTTCACCCCTGAGCATTTCCTTTTTGCTGTAAGTTGCCCATTTCACCCCAGAGGAGTTCCATTTGTCTGTGAGTTGTCCCATCCAAATTTATGCTGGTTCAGAAGGATATACCTAGTCCCATCCTAGCGTATGTTTTTTCCATTCAACTGTAAGTTATCCCATCCAAATCCAGGCTGTTCCGTTTAGCTGTGGGTGGGCCCATCCACCCCGCTGCTGTTCCATTTATATGTAGGTTGTCTCATCCACACCTGTGCTGTACTATTCATTGTAAGTTGTTTCATTCACCAGTGCGCTGTTCACTGGAATAAAGATAGTCTCACTTACCCTTCTGCTGTTCCATTCAACTGCAAGTTGTCCTACCGCCTTTCTGCATTTTTGTTCAACTGTAAGTCGTCGCATTCTCCCCTATGCTGTTCCGCTCAGCCGTAAGTTGTTAAATTCTTCCCTGTGCTATTACAGTCAGTCGTGAAGTATTCCATTTTAACCTTTACCGTTCTATTCAGCTGTTAAGTTCTTATATCCACCCCCACCCTGTGCCAGGGAGCGAAAAGTTGACTCGCTCCCACCCCGGTGCTGTTCATTTCAGCTGTAAGCTATCACATCCATACCTATTTTATTATCTTCCGTTGTAAGTTGTTCCATCTACCCCTGTACTCTTCCATTGAGCTGTAATTTGTGTCACATATCTCTATGATGTTCCATACAACTGTAAGTTGTCCCACTAACCCCTGGAGCTGTTCCATTCAACTGTAAGTTGTCGTCTCATCTACCCCGATGCCGTTCCATTCAGCTGTAAATTGTCGCGTCCACCAGTGTGGTGTTCCGGGTAGCTGTATATGGAGCTGTTCCATTCCTGTGTTGTTCCAGTGATCTGTGGGTTGCATTGTCCACCCCTATTCTGTTCTGTTCAGCTGTAAGTTGTCTCACCCACCCCTATTCTGTTCTGTTCAGCAGTAAGTTGTCTCACCCACCCCTATTCTGTTCTGTTCAGCAGTAAGTTGTCTCACCCACCCCTATTCTGTTCTATTCAGCAGTAAGTTGTCTCACCCACCACTATTCTGTTCTATTCAGCAGTAAGTTGTCTCACCCACCCCTATTCTGTTCTATTCAGCAGTAAGTTGTCTCACCCACCCCTATTCTGTTCTGTTCAGCTGTAAGTTGTCTCACCCACCCCTATTCTGTTCTCTTCAGCAGTAAGTCGTCTCACCCACCCCTATTCTGTTCTCTTCAGCAGTAAGTTGTCTCACCCACCCCTATTCTGTTCTGTTCGGCAGTAAGTTGTCTCACCCACCCCTATTCTGTTCTGTTCGGCAGTAAGTTGTCTCACCCACCCCTATTCTGTTCTCTTCAGCAGTAAGTTGTCTCACCCACCCCTGTTCTGTTCTGTTCAGCAGTAAGTTGTCTCACCCACCCCTGTTCTGTTCTGTTCAGCAGTAAGTTGTCTCACCCACCCCTATTCTGTTCTCTTCAGCAGTAAGTCGTCTCACCCACCCCTATTCTGTTCTCTTCAGCAGTAAGTCGTCTCACCCACCCCTATTCTGTTCTCTTCAGCAGTAAGTTGTCTCACCCACCCCTATTCTGTTCTCTTCAGCAGTAAGTTGTCTCACCCACCCCTGTTCTGTTCTGTTCAGCAGTAAGTTGTCTCACCCACCCCTGTTCTGTTCTGTTCAGCAGTAAGTTGTCTCACCCACCCCTATTCTGTTCTCTTCAGCAGTAAGTTGTCTCACCCACCCCTATTCTGTTCTCTTCAGCAGTAAGTCGTCTCACCCACCCCTATTCTGTTCTCTTCAGCAGTAAGTCGTCTCACCCACCCCTGTTCTGTTCTGTTCAGCAGTAAGTTGTCTCACCCACCCCTATTCTGTTCTCTTCAGCAGTAAGTCGTCTCACCCACCCCTATTCTGTTCTCTTCAGCAGTAAGTCGTCTCACCCACCCCTATTCTGTTCTCTTCAGCAGTAAGTTGTCTCACCCACCCCTATTCTGTTCTCTTCAGCAGTAAGTTGTCTCACCCACCCCTGTTCTGTTCTGTTCAGCAGTAAGTTGTCTCACCCACCCCTGTTCTGTTCTGTTCAGCAGTAAGTTGTCTCACCCCCCCCTGTTCTGTTCTCTTCAGCAGTAAGTTGTCTCACCCACCCCTATTCTGTTCTCTTCAGCAGTAAGTCGTCTCACCCACCCCTATTCTGTTCTCTTCAGCAGTAAGTTGTCTCACCCACCCCTATTCTGTTCTGTTCAGCAGTAAGTCGTCTCACCCACCCCCTATTCTGTTCTATTCAGCAGTAAGTTGTCTCACCCACCCCTATTCTGTTCTATTCAGCAGTAAGTTGTCTCACCCACCCCTATGCTATTCCAGCTGTACGTTGTCCCGCCCACCCCTGTGCTGTTCCGTTCAGCTGTAAATTGTCCCATCTACCCCTGTACTGTTCCATTCAAGTGTAAATTATCTCATCTACCCCTGTACTGTTCCATTCAAGTGTAAATCATCTCATCTACTCCTGTATTGTTCCATTCAGGTGTAAATCATCTCATCTACCCCTGTACTGTTCCATTCAGGTGTATATCATTCTCATCTACCCCTGTACTGTTCCATTCAGGTGTAAATTGTCTCATCTACCCCTGTACTGTTCTGTTCAGCTGTAAATTGTCTCATCTACCCCTGTACTGTTCCATCCAGCTATAAATTGTCCCATCTACCCCTGTACTGTTCCATTCAGGTGTAAATCATCTCATCTACCCATGTGCTGTTCCATTCAGCTGTAGATTGTCTCATCTACCCCTGTACTGTTCCATTCAGGTGTAAATCGTCTCATCTAACCCTGTGCTGTTCCATTCAGGTGTAAATCATCTCATCTAACCCTGTGCTGTTCCATTCAGGTGTAAATCATCTCATCTACCCCTGTACTGTTCCATTCAGGTGTAGATTATCTCATCTACCCCTGTGATGTTCCATTCAGGTGTAAATCATCTCATCTACCCTTGTACTGTTCCATTCAAATGTAGATTACCTCATCTACTCTGTACTGTTCCATTCAGGTGTAAATTATTTCATCTACCCCTGTATTGTTCCACTCAGCTGTAAATCATCTCATCTACCCCTGTACTGTTCTATTCAGGTGTAAATCATCTCATCTACCCCTGTACTGTTCTTTTCAGGTGTAAATCATCTCATCTACCCCTGTACTGTTCCATTCAGCTGTAAATCATCTCATCTACCCGTGTGCTGTTCCATTCAGGTGTAGATGATCTCATCTACCCCTGTATTGTTCCATTCAGATGTAGATTATCTCATCTACCCCTGTGCTGTTCCATTTAACTGCAAATTGTCTCGTCTACCCTTGTACTGTTCCATTTAACGGCAAATTGTCTTGTATTGTTCCATTCAGGTGGGGATTATCTCATCTACCGCTGTCCTGTTCCATTTAACTGCAAATTGTCTCATCTACCCTTGTATTGTTCCATTCAGGTGTAAATTGTCTCATCTAGCCCTGTACTATTCCATTCGGCTGTTAGTAGTCTCTTCCACCTCTGTGCTGTTCCATTCAACTGTCAGTTGTCCGACTCGCCCCGAACAGTTTCATCAAGCTTAAGTTGTTTCTCGCACCCCTAAGCCCTTCCACCTAGCTGTAAGATGTCCCAATCCACCCCTCTGGTGTTCCATTTATGTGTAAGTTGTTCCACCCACTCCTATACTGTTCCGTTTAGCTGTGGCTTGTCTTGTCTACCCGTACACTGTTTATTCAGCAGAAGTCTGTTGTATTCCATTTGGCTGTAAGTTGGTTCATTCACCCCTATACTGTTCCATGCACCCTTGCGGTGTTCTGTATATGCCCATACACCTCTTTGTTGTTCCGTACATCACTGTGGCGTTCCATATACCCCTCTGGTGTTCCATCTACCCCGATACTGTTCAGTTTATCTGAGTTGTTCCATACACCTCAATACTGTTCCATGCACCCTTGCGGTGTTCTGTATATGCCCATACGCCTCTTTGTTGTTCCGTACATCACTGTGGCGTTCCATATACCCCTATACTGTTCAGTTTATCTCCACTGTTCCATACACCTCTATACTGTTCCTCGCACACTTGTGACGTTCCCTACACCCCTGTGTTGTTCCATACACCACTTTGTTGTTCGCTATGCCCGTGTTATGTTCACGGTGTTCCACATACCCTGTGTTGTTCCATGCACCACTTTGTTGTTCACTATGCCCGTGTTATGTTCACGGTGTTCCATATGCCCTGTGTTGTTCCACACACCACTTTGTTGTTCACTATGCCCGTGTTATGTTCACGGTGTTCCATATACCCTGTGTTGTTCCATGCACCACTTTGTTGTTCACTATGCCCGTGTTATGTTCACGGTGTTCCACATACCCTGTGTTGTTCCACACACCACTTTGTTGTTCGCTATGCCCGTGTTATGTTCACGGTGTTCCATATACCCTCTGGTGTTTCTCGGACTCCTCTGGTATTCCGCACACTCCGTTGCGGCCTGTAGTATTCCATACACTTCTGGTGTGTTTGTGGTGTTGTACACGCCCCTCTGTTGTGCATACACTCCTGGTGTGTTTCTGGCGCTCTGTGCTCTCCTGTGTTTTCCAGAATACCGCGGTGGTGTTCCATACACTCTTGAGGTGTTTGTGGTGTTCATACGCATACACACACACAAACACACACACGCACTCTCTCTCTCTCTCTCTCTCTCTCTCTCTCTCTCTCTCTCTCTCTCAATTATGTACTTGGGTACTGAATTAAACAAACATTTAAACTGTGTTTTGGCAAAATTCAGACTTGGTATCTGAGATATTCGTGCTCATGATTATCGGTATAAAATTTAATGATAACGGTCTCATTTGTCAGTTATGTCTCGAGGCAGGTGATACCGATGCTCTGTTTTGTTTTTTCTTGTCCATAACATGGCGATACTAGACAAGAATTTGTCCACAGAAATATTTTAGACAATCATGCATGATAAAATTGATTATGTAAATGGCATATAAGAACAAAAGATGTGTAAAACAGTTATTTTTCGTGAGGCATTTAGATTATGAGAGTTTATCACAGCTTAGGTTGTTGTTTGTCCTTCAATAAGTTTCAAAAGTCTTCCTTATGTGTTAACGAGATCAAATGATAATTGAAATATTTGCTTTAAGATAGCAAACTAGAAAATTT
>CM065731.1:58405557-58460557 GCA_033310375.1 Conus canariensis
TATTTGTGGGTGCGGCACTGTCAGGCCGTTGGTCTGCTATGGGCTGGCCGTGATTTCTGGCCCCTGACTCTGAAGCAAACTGGTACAACATTGATGTCTATAGCTATGCTGGATCAGTGAAAAAAGAAACTTACGTGGCATTGATGCACCAACACAGGGGTTCATCCCGTGAGTTTTGTGCTCGTGTGTGATGGACAGAAGGGAAAACACGTAGACGTTAAAAGTCCAAGGGTTTCCATGTGTTTCGTACAAAAATAGTAATCGACGAACCGTTTCAGGGCTGGCACTGGAAGCGTCTAAGGATAATGACTATAGACCTAGCTGGTGGAGTGCAGACAACTAGCAATAAACTTTTCCAGTCCGTACAGACTGAAATTCAGTTCCATCTGTTCTGGAGACTCTACACAGCAAAGGCTGGTGCGCAGATTGGATGCTAGTTACATTGTAATCTGTAATGAGCGTTGAGACCCCATGGTCCATTCTGTGTGATAAACTATTCAGCATTTAACTCCTTTGTATTGAGTGTTAGAAAAAGTACGATCAATGTGAAAACACACACACACACACACACACACACACACACACACACACACACACACACACACACACACACACAAAATTCACTGCAAATCCCACGAAGAGACTATTCCAAGGTGTTTCACATGATGTGATTTTTTCCGAAGTCCATATTTTTTTATTTGATTTGACTTAAACATGATTGGCGATCAATGTCATTGTAGATAATTCTTTTAACAGATGACACAAGCTAGCTTCCTTTGAATTCTGGGTGAAATTTTTGTTTTAATTCGAGCAAAATTGTGGCCTTTTTTTTTTTTTTTTTTTGCTTTTAGAAAAAAAAACTGATTTGCAGCCTTGATGTGGCCTCCGTGGTTGGCTTGGCGATAAACAACATGACCTGTGACTGGGGAAACAGCGGGCACAAAATGGGCTGATGTAGTCACATGGAAAAGGGTACACTGATTTGTTGTGCAGTGGTTGGTAACTCTGTCTTCATTCCTATAGTAAATAACAAAAAAAATGTAAGTTTGTATTAGTATAGCCCAGCCGACCACACAGACCCATTTTAGGGCAGTCAGGCTCAAACAGGAAATTACGTCACACCCTGAACAGGTCCGATCATCACAAAGTATCATACCCTGAAACAGAAACGAACAATAAAAAGAATTAATGACATAGTAGCTAAACCACTGACATGTTGTGGAATATAAAACTGGGCTGTACTGAGTGTCGGGTATTCCCCTTGATTACCCACTCCCAAGCTTTAAAAAAAACCGTTAAAAAGTTGATGAAAAATCGTTTAAATGCAATAGAAATGCATTTAAAAACCATTTGGACAAATAGACACGGGAGTATGGACGGCTTGTGTCCACTCTGGACAATGTGAACAGTTTTCATTATCTGGTCGCCAGGTAACAAGCAAACAAAGAAACAAAAAAGAAAGGAAGGAGAAAGAAAGAGAACCATACCATGTCATAAACTGCCATCAGAAATGAAGATAACTTAAAAGACAGGAGAATGGTCCACAAAGGCAAATAACAACAACAACAACAACAGAGGATGACAGTAAAGAAAGGCAAAAATTAATTTTAGAAAAAGGCAGCGTCGAAGAGAGTAACAGAAAAGATGAAGTTACTCGCACAGAATTTCCAGAAGGGAGGTAATTGTTTAAAGTGAAAGAATCCCCGACATCCTCATGGGGAAAGCAACACAGATTTCGCCCTCATTGCGAAAAGAGTCACATGCCCTCAGTTGTCTCACAGTGGCAATGAAGGTTTGCTTCGATATATACGATTTATTATTTTCCTCATTTTACTTTATTTCAGATTCCGATCATACCTATCGTTGGTCCATCAGCCTTAGTGGTATCAGTCGGCACTATAATGTTCCAGTCCCTCTGTTGCAGCCATGAAGGGCGACCGGAAGCGACTGAAGACGGAGAAGGTGGAGCTCTTGCACCAAATGAAACAACTCTACGTCACCCTGGAGGACAAGGAGTCCGAGTTACGGGACTTTATCCGCAACTATGAGCAGCGCGTGCAGGAGAGTGACGAAAGCATCAAACAGGTGAGAGGCTGGGCAGAATGTCACGTGCGAGTCTCGTTTGCTCGTGGTAGCCTCTCAGTTGTTCCTAGCTTGATGAGTTCTCCGCGAATGAAACGGCTAGGGGCTTGTTTTGCTTTGTGTGTACGTTTTCTTCTTGTTCTTGTTCTTCTTGATCTTGTTCTCCTTGTTCTTATTCTTGTTGTTGTTAATGTTGTTGTTGTTGTTGTTGTTCTTCTTCTTCGTTTTCTTCTTGTTCTTCTTGTGTTGTGCACCATGCTATGTCTCCCTTAAGGATATTCAAAGATGAACATATTTACATCTGGTTTGTTGTAACGACTGTCTCTTCCTTGTTTAAGAAAGACAGCTTAGCATGAAATTTAGTGTTTGTCTTTTTGTTCATTAAATCTATTGGGGTCATGGTTGGAATGCTCAAAATAAATTTGAAAATCAATAATTATTTATGTTTGAGAAGAAATGTTTTTTGGATGTTAAATATTTCTGATTTGATTGTCTTAAACCCAGACATGGTATCTGAGGTCGGCTTACCAGCAAACAATGTCATGACCAGACCAAGACTTTTTTTTTTTTATTCTGAGAGTTTTTGTCTGTTGGTATTAAGAATGAGGACTGTGTGACAGAATGATAGGTAAGAGGGTTTAAAGTGACATTGTTTTAAGTCGCATTCTATTGGAGGGAATGCCACTGTGATACCTTTTTTTGTTTTTATTTTTTAGTTGTTCTGTGTTGCCTAGCATTTATTTGATTTGTGTTATCAGATAATTACATCTGGAAGTGCGTGTAAGGAAACTGATGAAATGGGAAAGGGAGAAGGAATGCATGTTATGTTTGATGTTTCTTTCTGTCTTTCTTTCCTTGTTTTTCTCTCGGCGTTTCTTTCTTTCTGTTTTTCATGTTCTCTTTCCTTCATTCATGTTTCTGTGTTGTGTGTGTGTGTGTGTGTGTGTGTGTGTGTGTGTGTGTGTGTTGTTGTGTGTGTGAGGTAAAGATACAACTGATAAGTTTAAAACCTCCACCGATCATCTCACTCGCTCATCATGAAGAGAGAGAGAGAGAGAGAGAGAGAGAGAGAGAGAACTGATCAGTTTAAAACCTCCACCGATCATCACACTCGCTCATTATGAATACGATGAAGACCACGTTCATGAATAAAACAAACTGACATACGGAAACTGGACTGTCGATTTTGTGAATTTGTTTTATGGAAAAAAAATTATTTGACGACTAGAGTTTAGGGGGTGGTTGGTTGTTTGTTTCTTCGTATTTAACTGGTAGTGAAAAATGGTCGGAAGGTGAAACACGCGCAACGGACTCTGTATTGCAAGGTGAATTTGATACCATTCGGCAGTGACTCACGCATCAACACAAGGCAGTTCTGTTAAAAGGCCGGAAAGCATTAAAGGTATTGGAGGGGGATCTTTCATTTTAATGTGTTTCTGTGTGTACAAAAAACAGGGGGGGGGGGGGGGGGGGGGAGAGAATCGATGGTAGGTGGGTTTGTGTTGTCGTGGATGTGTGTGTGTGTGTGTGTGTGTGTCTGTCTGTCTGTCTGTCTGTCTGTCTGTGAGAGAGAGAGAGAGAGAGAGTATTATGAGCCAGCAGCGAGAGAGAACACAATCATTATAATTATGCGAGTAATACACATTTTAATGAAAACTTTATGAATATCTACGGACCAAATATCCTTTTTTTCTGAAATGAAGCGCCTCTTTTGAAGTATTAATGTTCAGCTTATCGTTTTTGAGTGTGAGTAACTGAAGTTTTTCTGAGTGTGTCATCTAAAGATGCTAAGAATACGGTCTTTTTTTTCTTCACCTTTTTAGTTGTTTGCCGTGTTTTCTCTGGATAAATTACCGTTCTTTCTCTGTATGAATCATTGACTTCCCCTTTACAGAGTCCTTAATGTAATTTTCTTAAAGAGTACTTCAGATCACTTGAAATTTTCAATTTCGATGCCTCCCTTCATCTATCCTGTCACTCCGTGTTCATTATCGATCTCACCCTCATCTCTCCTACCTCCCCTGTTTAATTATAGAATTTTCGTGTAAATGTAGATCATTTTAATGAGATCAACAATCGTCTGCACGTGCGGCGGGGCGTTAAGCAAAATTCCTTCCTTCCCGGGAGTAGGCAGCTGATATAGGGCATTGTGCTGTTGCAAGAAATGGAAACCATTTAATCAGAGCTGGGCTGCAAAAAGCTGATTCGTTGCCAGTTCTCCATTTCATGTGTTTTTTTTTTTAAGAACGTGTATCACGGCTGATAAAATGTATTTAAAAAAAAAAAAAAGGGATAGACTTTTCCAAATGGACCCACCACTGTACACTGGCTTTTCTTGGAGAGAGAGAGAGAGAGAGAGAGAGAGGGGGGGGGTATTGGGGCACAAATACGAATAATTCATGAGGGTTAATAGATTATCTACGAGCTTGTTTGCATCATGCCCTGACACAAAAAAGGAAGACAAATAAAATCAAAGTTCACAAATACTCAAAAAAAAAAACGAAAACAAACTTGAAGAGAACCGGAAGCTACGTAAGTGAACTTAATGGTCACCGTAACATGAATATTTTGCACCCATACATGCATATACAGCACATACAATGCTGACGAACATACAGTTTCCAATCGTCCTCAACCCAGCCCACCATTACCCCCTCCTCCTTCCCACGCCCTCTTGAGTAGAGAGAGAGAGAGAGAGAGGGGGGGGGGGGGCATAAAATACGATAGAATGCACAAACTGTTGCCAGCTGTTCCTTCAAATGATGGTCGTATGTTTGTTAGAAAGATGATACACGACTATCAGTGGGAAATTGTGATAAGGACTTCCATTTCGAAGTGTACCAGCTGAATGGGTAAGGATTATATCAGAAATAAGTACTTGGTAATTGGGTAAACGTGGCATTGAAAAGAGAGAGAGAGAGAGGAGAGAGAGAGGAGAGAGAGAGAGGGGAGAGAGAGAGAGAAAGAGAGACGGTTTACTGGAAAAACAAATTGTTCATTTCAAAGACATCAAACATATAAAAGTATCCAATTTAGAATTCATTAGATGTACCGTGTAAGTCCGTGTTGGTTTGACAGGCGCATGTACTCTGCTCAGATCTCAGCATTTCAGTTTAAACTTCTCTACACTATTTTTTTTTAGTCATATTGGTCGTTCTTTCATTCGAATGTCTGATAGTTGTTGAAATATGTTTTATGAAAACCCAGACCGCCCATTTGTCGACCCTTCATCATCACACAACTCAGAACTCGTACTGCCATTTGCTGGATGGTTGACATATCCATCTGTTTTGACAAGGCAATAAGCCCTGCAGTTGAACAGCACGTGAAATCCATTATCACCGTGTTACGCACAAAATGGGATAACAGCAAACAGCTCGGTGCAACATCTTGTCGATCCGACAGTTTGTGAGCAGGAGAGAAAGAAAGAGAGGGGAGGGGTTGGGGGGGGGGGGGGAGAAGGAGAGTGTCGAGCGATCGAGCCAGCAACTGTCACGTTGATAGAGACAAAGGGGACAGAGCGATACAATTAGCCATCTGTGATCCCCGATCTCATCTATGATCGCGGTCAACCCAACCGTCAAAGTGTGTGTGGGGGTGGGGGGGGGGGGGGGGGGGGGGGGGGGGAGGGTAGGAAGTGGAGAGGGTGTCGGTGGTGAGGGTTGGGGCCAGGTGTTTGTCGGTCTCGATGTTGTCAGTGTGACTGTTGACCTAGAATGGTAGGGGGGGGGGGAGGAGTGGGGGATGGTGAGATGGGGTTCGATGGATTGCTGGAGGCATTTTAATGCAGCGTTACTATACTGTGCGAGAGTATGTGTTGTCTTAGATTGTCATCAACCCTCCGCGCCCCCCCCCCCCCTTTCCCCTTCTCCTCTACCCCAAATTGTATCTCTGCCTTCTGGACAGTCTTTGCTGTTAGTTAACTCCTTCTGTCGTTTTCATTAAATTTGCATCCTTTTCATCATTTTTTTTTTTGCTTATTGTTGTCCGTTTTTTCACAGTCGTGCACTGTTTGTCTTGCCTTCGTGGCCCGTTCTGTTTTTGATTCAAACGATCTCACCACATTTTTGTCTGGTGGAATTTCCAAGATGGCAGTCTTTCGTCCTAATCCGGCGACTAGGCGGTGATACAGAATACATTGTACAGAAAGGACGCCGGCCGGCCATTCTGCAGCGTCTGCATGACTTTCTATGTTTATGATTGCATTCAAATACTTTCAAAAAGTTCGTTTTGTACTGTTTGTTGATGTAAACTGGGGGCTTGAAATAAAATTAAGCGGAATTCTTGGCGCGCTTCCAACAGTCCTTAGGAGTGTCAACAGATACGTTATAAATTTAATGCACATCATTTCAAAGTAGTTACATGTATTTACTGATGTTCTGTGCAGGACAGGACTCTTTTCACTAGAGGGCGACTGAAAACAAATCCTGTAAGATCACCTGGGCTATTCTAATACTAAAACTAAACTGTTAGATTCGTCCTATACCGTACTTTCGATCGGAAGAATCCGCTTCCAGCCTTCATCATCTCACTCTTCCAGGAATTGAACCCATGACCTGGAGATCGAGAAACACGTGTTTTTGACCGCTTGGCAATCTCCGCCGTTGATAGTATCATCGTTTTTGTTGTTGTTGCCATTTTTCAGATGATGGAAGTTTTGAGTTGGTTGTGTACGGGAGGAGGTATCGGAGATTGGGAAGAAATTGGTGATCATCCGTATAGATTATGCGGGTATCGCCATTGAGTTTGTAATCGTTGTTACTGTCAGGATGTTTTCAGACGGTGGTAGAGAAGGAGAAATTGGAGAGAGTAAAGTGAGGTGGTCGTTTTTTGTTGCCATGCATCCAGTTGGAGTCAGAGAAGAAAGAATCGGAGAGAGAGAGAGAGAGAGAGAGAGAGAGAGAGAGAGAGAGAGAGAGAGACTCAAAAAAGGTCACCGTCATCGTCGATGTCGTTATCGTTTTCATTACGCTTTTATTATTTTCTCTTGCCTCATCTTCCGTGCTGTCATAGCGGTCTTTACTCCTGCGCTGCTCATTCCGGTTCCCTAATACACACACGGATGGGTTTGTCCCGTCCCGCGACCGGCAGTCCCCTTGCAGCAATCAATATCGGAAGTCCATGATGAAACCCATTAGAGGCGACGCTGCACTGCCGCAGACTCTCGTAGTGTGATGATTAATGGAAACCAGTTCTGACTGTTGTTATCGTTACTGTGGTTGTGATGTCGTTGCTGAGGTGGTGACGTTGTGGCTGTGGTTGTGATGATGTTGCTGAGGTGGTGACGTTGTAGCTGTGGTTGTGATCTTGTTGCCGTGCTGGTGATGTTGTGGCTGTGGTTGTGATCTTGTAGCTGTGGTGGTGACGTTGTTGCCGTGCTGGTGATGTGGCTGTGGTGGTGATGTTGTTGGTGTGGTGGTGATGTCGTGGTTGTGGTTGTGATCTTGTAGCTGTGGTGGTGATGTTGTTGCCATGGTGGTGACGTTGTGGCTGTGGTTTTGATGTTGTTGCTGTGGTGGTGATGTTGTTGCCGTGGTGGTGATGTTGTGGCTGTGGTTGCGATGTTTTCAGCTGGCTTTGGAGAAGGAGGAGTCGGAGCGAGAGAAGTGGGAGATCATCAAGAAAGCCCGGGAGTCTGCAGAACGGGCCGTGGTCCTCAGGACACAGCTAGACGCCAGGGACATCACCATTAAGGAGCTGCAGGAGGAGCTGGCCCAGGTGTGTCACCGTGGTGTGTGTGTGTGTGTGTGCGTGTGCGTGCAGTGTGTGTGTGTGTGTGTGTGTAGTGTGTGTGCGTGTGCGTGCAGTGTGTGTGTGTGTGTGTGTGTGTGTGTGTTGTGTGTGTGTGTGTGTGTGTGTGTTTAAGTTGGGGGAGGGTGTGCGTGTGCGTGTGCTCACTTTTATAATAGTAAGGTGTCGTGTTATACCACTGCGAAAGGTTTTCAATATATTTGTAGGCTGCCAGAGTGTTGAGGAGAAGCGCCATAAACCTCGGCTTCACCATTGTCATCATCATCATCATGATTGTCATTAGAGTAAGAATGAACAATTTTTTGCTCAGTCAGCGTTTACTCCTTTATTAAGAGAAGAAAATCCTTTGACGGAAAACCTGATTTATTTCTTGGAGCTTCTTTCCGCCAGTCGTGTGTCTTCTCTGGCGGTGGTAAATGTGGGTATTTTGTCTGCTTGCTTTTTGTGTAACGCAAATTGTGTGTTCACGATCATCTTCTGCTTCTTCTGTTTTATGTTTCTTAATGCACGCAGTGTGTGGTTTTAACCTGCGGTGGGTAAGAACAAGTATTGCTGTACGCGACCCTTAAGGCTTTTGACACATCACAAGAACAAGCGTTTTAGGTGTGGGTTTGGCTTTCCTCTAGGAGGCGTCACAGAGTGTATGCTAGTCCATATACGCCTCACCGCACTTCCCCGTTATCACTGTATTTGAAGACGTTGGCTGTTCTGCAGAGGGCAGGGTGAGTGTGGGATGGGAGTGGGTGGAGAGGGTGTTCTGTGTTCGACATTCGTGAAGGTTATCTGACAGCGATAGTTGTTCTTGTGAGTTTACGATGAGCAAGTATGAGATGTGTTTTGGGTGGGGAAGGGGGTTTAATGACGGCATCATGAGTTTAGTCTGATCAGCGATGGTTGGGGAGGAGGAGGGAGGGGGTGGGGGAGATGCTCTCTCACCATCTCTGTCCCTTCAGTCGCAACCCTCTATCGACGTTCATTCTGTCTCTATCGACAAAAAAGGGAGAAAAAAAAGTAGTAAAGGGTGAGGAGGATGAAATGATACCCTGGCGTCCCCATTCTGGTCCGAGAACCCATTCAATTTTGATCTGGATCCGTTGTGCGGATCCGGATCAAAGGGCGGATCCAGGATGCATTCGCCCATGGCGGAGCTCTGCGCTTTCCCGAGAGCCCTGGTAGTTAACATCATGTTCATTCGATGACTTGCAGCTGAATATCATGTTCATTCGATGACTTGCAGCTGAATATCATGTTCATTCGATGACTTGCAGCTGAATATCATGTTCATCGATGACTTGCAGCTGAAGGAGCAGCTGGCGGAGCGCGGTCTGGACGACTCCCGGGAATCCAACAACACCACCCCCACCCCGTCCGCGCAGGACAACGGCCACGTGGAGCCCCCGCCCTCCTCCTCCACCCCCTCCACCCCGTCCGGCCTCCTGACCCCCAACACCTCCCACAGCAGCTGTCTCAACGACCAGGCCCTCCACCCGTCCTCCTCCTCCTCCGTCAGCAGCGCCGTGAAGACGTCGACGCCGATGGGCAGCTCTGCTAGCACCCCGGCGGGTGGATCGGTGCCAGAGTCCGGGGGTTCGGAGACCGGGTCGTGTCATACCCCTGAGGGCTACCTGTCCAAGGAGGACAGCTGCTCTGGTGAGTGCTGAAGGATAGCACAGCGGGGAAAAGAGGGATAGGGGATAGGGGGAGGGGGGGCTGAGGGAGAGGGTGTTCTGAGATAGGATTTGATCATATCGCTGATTTCTTAGAAAGCATTTTACCATATAACTGAACTCTGAGATAGGATTTTATCATAATTATATCTGAAGGTTACCTGTCTATGGCTTGTTGCTGTGTTAAGTTTGTGATGAGTTTGCGTTGTACGTTGGATGGGGAGGTGGTCTCAAAGACAGGGTTCTGTCATAATTCTTAGTGAGTGAGTGTATGGTCGGGAAGGAGAGGAGGGTGGGTGGTCCCGAGATTTTCATGATTTTTTTTTTTGTCGACGGCATCACGTGTTGGTGATGTGACTTCTTTTCTCCCAGAGTTGGACAGCCCTGAAATCGCTCTGTGTGGTCGGATGTGCTAGAGTGATGAAAAATTGAAAGTTTAAACCTGTAAGGTGTGTGTGGGGAGGTGGGGGGTGGGGGGGGGGGTTCCTGAAGTCATGGAGGTACAAAGGGAGAGAAGGGGGGTAATCCTGTGGCATGCAGGGAGAACGTTGGGAGTGGGGATGAGGTTGTTTCAGAGAATGGGTACTGTCCTTCACACCTAAAGGATACGTGTCCAAAGAGGATTGTTGTTTGTGTTGTATGCCAGACGGTGGTGTGTGTGTGTGTGTGTGTGTGTGTGTGTGTGTGTGTGTGTGTGTGTGTGTGTGTAATGTTTAAATATTCAAAAACGATTTAATACGTTTTAAGTAATACTCGTGCAGACATTTTTAATGGACAGTATCTGTGAATTTGCTTAGTTGTTTTTCACTTATTTTCTTAAATCAGTTCGGTTTTTTTTTATTGTTTGTTTGTTGTTTTTTTTTGTTGTTTTTTTTTTTAACGACATGTGTATTTACCTTACTGCTGTTTAGTCTGTTCCTTATGTGAAGTAGGTTATTTGCTTTAAATATTAACTTCATTTATTACGTTGATAATATCTTACCGATTGCCCCATCTTCAGCAAACGAGGCAAAGTCGTTGTTATTTATTTCCTTTTGTTTGTGTTTGGCACAGTTCCTGCACAGGGAGATAAAGAACTCTGACCAGCACATTACCAAAACAGTGAGGACATAAGCACTTGTGGTGTGTGTTTTTTGGAACATGCGCGGCAGCGCTCACTCTGTATGAGGTCTGTGATGCAGTACGTCATATTAGACACACACAACTTCACGAGAAAATTTGGTCTTCCATGTGTTCAGCCTTAATTTTGTGATAACCTTAGCCAGATAGCGTGAGCAGCTAGGCAGTGTGTAGCATTTTTCACAGAAAAAGGTTTTGTAAACGTAGTGTTCCAGGTTGAATAGTATTTCACACTTGGAAGGATGTAATGGCAAATTTAGCATACATTCTGAACCGTTTTGTGCACCAAGTTTAGCTAGATTATCTGCTATTTCATTCCCTCTGAGACTACAATGTGAAGGAATCCAACAGAAGTCTACGATTATACCCTGAGACATAATACAGTGTATCAGGTACCTTATTTCATATAGTAAATCTTTTCTAGCCTTACAATCCCAAGTTTGCAGTGATTGCAAAACAGACTTGGAATCAACACAAAACAGCACACTAAAAAAAGATATTGGAGTACTATGTACACAAAATAAAGCCATCAGTATAGCATACAGTTCTGCAGTGAATATTGAAAATCCCTTTCCAAGATGAAAATGTTTTCGTATATTCAGATTTGGAATAACGAAACCAGAACCGCTATCAGCTGTGTCCATAACTGAACCATCAGTATAGATTTTAAGGAGAAATTCATCTCTGTGCATCACCTTTTACTAGATTGTCCAGTTTTAACTGAAACGTATAAGGCGAAAGGTATCAATCTTGACAAATATGAAAATGAGACTCAAGTTCTGTCTGACTCATGCATAATTGAGATTGCCGCCACTTTAAGCCAGTTCTGAGGTAGCTAGACCATTAAGAGGGTCCTTAACTGATATGCTGTTTTCTTTTTCATAAGTGTATGCAGATGTATGTGTTGAAATGACTTAAGTGGGTTTTTTTTGTTTGTTTTTGTTTTGTTTTTTTGTTGTTGTTTTTTCCCCCGTCTAATATCATCTGCCGGATGAAAAGACGTAAAATAAAACCACCAACCACCAACGTCGTATAAGACATGCGTCACAGATACACGTCATTTACTTTATTGCTGGAACTCGTGCACTTTCACCCAAGAAAAACAGGACGACATGTTACGGTGCGTGCCCCCCCCCCCCCCCCACCCCACCCCCCTCCCGCCTCTCTCCGCTTCTAGGAATTTGGAAGAGAATGTCTCCCTTGAAAAGTTAGAATGTGCGAGTTCCCCCACCCTCTCCCCCGATTTTACATGTATTTAGACACATAACAGACACGCGCGGATGCGGGCGCTTGTGCATTTCAGTGATTTTTTTTTTAATGAGCCCCCCACCAACCCACCACGATACTACAAGAACCCCCATTATTTCAAGCAAAAATAAAGGAAGAAAGTGTACCCCCTCCCTCCCGCCTTCTCAGAGTTTTGAAGAGTATACCTTCTGTTTAAAAAACAAATGGAATGTGGGAATCCCTTCATCCTCTTGCCCGCTTTTAAATGACTTTGGAAATGAGCCACGCTGCTGCCCCCATCCCCCCCCCCCCCCCCCCCCCCCCCCGCGCTTTTAGAAAATCTTAGAAGACCCCAGTGGTGATTTTGTCAGTTTGGGCTGCCCTCGCCTCCCCCACCCCCACCCCCCACTATACTGCAGGAAATACATATAGGAATGTATATAAATAGATAGATATATAGATTTGGGTGGTATGCACTCATGAAAGCTAAATAAATTTGGAAATGAAATGAGGCAGGGAACAGTAAACGATAAACAGTAAACAAGTGGGGTATTTTTTGCTCCCATAAGAAAACCTAACACAGAGTAACTTTTATTCAAGACTGGCACAGCCCTTTAAACTTGAATAAAGTCAGACAAATACATAGACGAACAATCTAACAGTGGGGGAACAATCTAACAGTGGCCTACGCTTGTTTTTTCCCCCACTGTTAGATTGTTCGTCTATGTATTTGTCTGACTTTATTCAAGTTTAAAGGGCTGTGCCAGTCTGGAATAAAAGTTACTCTGTGTTAGGTTTTCTTATGGGAGCAAAAAATACCCCACTTGTTTACTGTTTATCGTTTACTGTTCCCTGCCTCATTTCATTTCCGATTTTGTTTTGATTAAATTGAGGTTATTTGTATTTGTTTCTGTCCGTCTGTGTGTTTGTCTTTTGATCTCCCTTGCATCTTTGGGTGGATGCTCAAGCGTAGGCTCAAAGATTGTCCCCTACATTTTATACTATTTGCATAATGTCTTTAGTTTTTCAGCAACTTTTTTCCTCCCCACACTTTCGTTTGGTTTCATTTAGTACTCTTCGCTGGCTGCTTTGGGGGTGCTATTGGATTCTTTTTTGCACCCTTGGTGGTGAGAACACCACAGTATTATGGACTGTGGTGTGTCTCTATTTGACGCCAGGAGCGCAGACACAACCAGCCGTGTCTCCCTGATGAGTTCCGACCCAGCGGACGAAAGGCCTCGGAGCAGGCAATACAAATATATCTGCCTTCAAAAGGGATTGCGATGGTTCCCTTATGCAGCTAGTGAAGAGTTTTCATATCTGTAACATATTGTCTTAATTTCATGTTCCCAGTTTCTCCATCTTCAAATTCTCCCTCACCCCCCCCCCCCCCCCCCCTCCTTAAGTCCAAATCTTTGCCAAGTCATTACTGTGAAGACAGTTCAGTTGTTGGCCTGCGCTTGTTTTTTTCCCCCATTGTTAGATTGTTCGTCTATGTATTTGTCTGACTTTATTCAAGTTTAAAGGGCTGTGCCAGTCTGGAATAAAAGTTACTCTGTGTTAGGTTTTCTTATGGGAGCAAAAAATACCCCACTTGTTTACTGTTTATCGTTTACTGTTCCCTGCCTCATTTCATTTCCGATTTTGTTTTGATTGAATTGAGGTTATTAGTATTTGTTTCTGTCCGTCTGTGTGTTTGTCTTTTGATCTCCTTTGCATCTTTGGGTGGATGCTCAAGCGTAGGCTCAAAGATGGTCCCCTACATTTTATACTATTTGCATAATGTCTTTAGTTTTTCAGCAACTGTTTTTCCTCCCCACACTTTCGTTTGGTTTCATTTAGTACTCTTCGCTGGCTGCTTTGGGGGTGCTATTGGATTCTTTTTTGCACCCTTGGTGGTGAGAACACCGCAGTATTATGGACTGTGGTGTGTCTCTATTTGACGCCAGGAGCGCAGACACAACCAGCCGTGTCTCCCTGATGAGTTCCGACCCAGCGGACGAAAGGCCTCGGAGCAGGCAATACAAATATATCTGCCTTCAAAAGGGATTGCGATGGTTCCCTTATGCAGCTAGTGAAGAGTTTTCATGTCTGTAACATACTGTCTTAATTTCATGTTCCCAGTTTCTCCATCTTCAAACCCCCCCCCCCCCCCCCCCCCCCCCTTAAGTCCAAATCTTTGCCAAGTCACTACTATGAAGACAGTTCAGTTGTTGGCCTGCGCTTGTTTTTCCCCCCACTGTTAGATTTTCGTCTATGTATTTGTCTGACTTTATTCAAGTTTAAAGGGCTGTGCCAGTCTGGAATAAAAGTTACTCTGTGTTAGGTTTTCTTATGGGAGAAAAAAAAATACCCCACTTGTTTACAGTTTAAATAAATTTGGGTGGCATGTACTCATGAAAGATAACTCTTTGCTACCCCCCCCCCCCCTCCCTCCTGCAAAATATTTTCCAACACCACTGCATAAAGCGTCATATACATGTAGGAAGATATCTAAATAAATAGATAGATTCGAGTGGCATGCACCCATGAAAGATAAATCTTCCAGACTGTTTTCATCTCAAGAGCAAGAGTTATTTCCCAAAGATTTCAGCTTCAGCGAGCGCGGGGGGTCGTTGCCGTCATTCACTGACGTCATTTTCGATGTGTGTGTGTGTTTGTGACGTTGCCTAGGGGGTACACCGATGAGCACCCCGTCCTTCAGCGAGAGAGGCAACGAGTCGCTGTCGTCGCTGATGAAGTGGATGACGCTGAGCAGCGAGGGGGTGGAGGGGGAGGCGGGCAAGAACGCCAAGAAGAAGAAGAAGAGCTTTGGGTCGCTGTCTCGCGTCTTCGGGCGAGGCCGCTCCCGTCGCTCCATCGCCCTGCCACACTCCGAGAACCTGTTGGAAGGTGAGAGGGATGTGTGTGTGTGTGTGCTTGTGTGTGTGTGTGCTTGTGTGTGTGTGTGTGTGTGTGTGTGTGTGTGTGTGTGTGTGTGTGTGTGTGTCTGTGTGTGTGTTGGAGAGGACTGGTGGCGATAAAAGGCTAGCGGGGAATGGGGAATGGGTGGGGAGGGAGAGGTTGTCACTTGACGGAGGAGGCGTTAGTGGAAGAGAATGGAGGCAGTTGGCGTCTTTGTGATTCCCGATTCATTACCATCACTGTTGTTTTGGTATTGCCGCTCTTCCGGCTCTTGATACTGCTTCGACGTTTACTACGACTAATACGACTGCTGGCATTAGATCGATTGTACTGTTCACAAACGAAAAGAAACGCAAGTTTTGTTTTCGTTTTAAATACAGTATAAGTTTGTAAAGTCACGGAAGATAGGTTATAATACAATATTTCTTCTTAAGTGTTTGTAATCCTTTGATTGGCTGCAAGCTTTGTTCTTCAACATTATGATGTATACATAATTGGATTTGAGAAATTCAGTATATTGCCACTGAAAGCGAAGCCAGCAAATGGATATCAACTCAGTAAAATTGTTGTCTTTCCTCGTGTTTCTTTTCTTTCCTCTTTCTTTCTTTTTTTTTTTTTTAAGACCACAACACATATGCACCGCATTACAACACACACACACGCAGACATATCGGAGTGTCACGTAGAATATGGGAGTGTCATAATAGCCCCCCCCCCCCCCCCCCCCAGCTCCCCTCTTCTCATAGTCTCCATCTCCCCATATTCCTTCTCTCCACACACACATACACTCTCTCTCTCTCTCTCTCTCTCTCTCTCTGTATGTGTGTGTGTGTGTGTGTGTGTGTGTGTGTGTGTGTGTGTGTGTGTGTGTGGAACCAGTGACACATTTATTGTTCATGATTATATCATATACATTGCTATGATTTCCATGTCCATAAGATCGCGGTGCGCTTTGTAATTTTACTGATTTTTGCATTATTTATGAAGAGCAAAATGCTATCTCTCTCTATGTCTCTGTCTCTCTCTGTATATGTATGAGAGTGAGACCCTCCTCCTTCTTTCTCTCTCTCTCTCTCTCTCTCTCTCTCTCTCTCTCTCTCTCTCTCTCTCTGTGAGTGTGAGTCCCTCCTCCCACCCCCTCTCTCTTTCTCCGTGAGTGTGAGACCCTCTTCCCCCATCCTCTCCCTCCCTCTCTCTCTCTCTCTCTCTCTCTCTCTCTCTCTCTCTGTCTCTCTCTCTGTCTCTGTCTCTGTCTCTGTGAGTGTGAGTCCCTCCTCCCACCCCCTGTCTCTCTCCGTGAGTGTGAGACCCTCTTCCCCCTTCATCTCCCCCTCTGTGTGAGTTGAGACCCTTCCTCCCCCTTCTTCCCCCCGCCTCCATTTTTTTTTCCAACCCTGATACGTTATTCCCTATCGGCCACTTTTCGTGAGATGCATGATGACGCTAATCTTGACTCCGACTTACAGTGCGTTCTCTCTTCTCAGACTTCAAACGGAAAATCCAAGGATACGTCAGAGAGCTCTGCTATCAGGAAAGGAGCATCCAAACTGACAAACTCTTTGAAATGTGTCCAGACTTGCAGGAAGGAATTCCTGCTATTTGTCCCCGATACTCGTAAAGAGAAGACAGTGTGGTGCATTTGTAGACTAGTTATATCTAGTTTACACATGTTCAGCTTCTATACGGTGCAGAGACAGCATTGCGCATTGCATGTCACGTACTAGTCAGCATTAAACATCTTTTTCCCCCCGTCAACCTCGGGAATGTGTACGGCAACATGCACAAACGTTTCACTGCATATTGACGAAAAATTTGTTTTGAAATGTCTAATCTGATGTAACTTGTAGGAAATGGATTTCTTTTAATTATTTGATCTGACTAAAACATGGTAACTGGCACATTTGGGCCGGAGTAGCTCAGTTGGTGGAGCACCGGACTCGTTATCGTGGGGTTACAGGTTCGAATCTCCACCCGGCCGTTTCAGTGTAGGGGATTTTTTTTGTAGCAAATTCAGAAACAGAGGGCAAGATGGGGGAAGGGGAGAGAGAGAAAATGAGAGAAACGTGGGTTGAAGGGAGGAGGATGAGAAGTGAGCCGAATGTGTGTGTGTGTAATGTAATGTAATGTAATGTAATGTAAAAGGATATTTATATAGCGCTTTACCTCGCGAGAGCCCAAAGCGCATATTACAGAAACATGATAAAATACTAATTCTAACTCAAAGCACACACACACACACACACACACACACACACACACACACACACACACACACACACACACACACATGCACACACACACAACACACACACACACACACACACACACACACACACACACACACACACACGTGTGCGCGCGCGCGCACACACACACACACACACACACACACACACACACACACACACACACACACACACACACACGAAAAACAAAACGCAGACACACGCAGACAGACACACGAGCGCGTCAAAACAAGCAGACTCGCGCACAGAGATAAGTGGATATTGTTAATCAGTCCGGGGGAATAGATGTGTCTTTAGGGAGATTTTAAAGGTCTTTAAAGAGTCCGTGTTACGCAGAGAAGAAAGCAGACCATTCCACAGAGCAGGTGCCAGGTAAGAGAAAGATCGTTGGCCTGAAGTTTTCAGGCGAGCAGAGGGAAGCCGAAGCAGACAAGAATCGGTGGATGAGCGTAAGCTGCGAGACGGAACATAAAGATGAACGAGGTCAGAGAGGAGGAGGGAGCCAAATTATTCAGTGATTTGAAAACCAGGAGGAGAACTAGTCAGTGCGAGACTGAATAGGGAGCCAGTGTAAGGATGACAGAATTTGTGATATGTGATATGTGTGTGTGTGTGTGTGTGTGTGTGTGTGTGTGTGTGTGTGTGTGTGTGTGTGTGTGTGTGTGAAGGGGGCAGTAGAGCACGAAAGAGCGATGGGAGAGGATGAGGGAAAGTAACGGGGGGAGAGGGAAGGTGGAGAAAAGGAGAGGCAGCATGGAATGTGTCGAAAGGTCAACATAAACGAGGAATGTGGTGAAGCAGTATATAACACTCTTCTACCCCCGTACTGCACAGTAAGCTGCTGAAGTGTGGCAGCGTTAGGGATCAGATCAAAATACAATCTGAGGGAACTGAAGAATGTGTAAAAAAAAAACAAAAAAAAAAACGAAGGGCAGAAAGAGGGTCAGTAGGCTGTAGCGGCCAGTCAAGGTCTGACCCCCAGAATAGGCTTTCCTGCTGTAGCACCGAGGGGTGAGGAAGAAAACGGAAGTGCTGTGAAACAAAACAAAACAAAAGCAGATCAAAAACAGCTGCAGGTCCTCACCCCCTAGCTCCCGCCTCTTGGTGAAAAAGAAAAAGGGGAGGATGGAAGGCAATGGGGAGCGAGAGGGAGGGGGGGGGGAGGGGAGAGAGTGTGAAGATGTGACGAGGAGGGAAACAGGAATGACAGGAGGAGGGCGGAGAGGAGGGAAGAAAAATAAGGAGGTGGCGATGGAGAGGGAAAGGGTAGTATGCGTATTTAGAAAAAAAAAGGGGGGGGGTGTGTGAGTCGGACGGGGTGGGGTGGGAGTGGCGGGCCGAACGTGGCCGCACAATGTCCCAATTACATGCCCCTAACGGGGACTGGAATCCACTACCTCCCAGGTGGCATGTCTCTGACGTCAATCACAGCAACATGGCGGCTGGTGGACGGGTCACACACGCCAAACTCACTCCACACAAGAACCTTGTGGTTTTCTCCCGCCGAGGATAAGAGCAAATGTAGTGAAAAACACCTTGACAGTCAATACATCCCAAGTAAACACACAAGCTGGCACATTTATTGTGCACACGAATCCAACCGGGATAAGAGGAAATGTAAATCGAAAACGCCTTGACAGTTTATACATCCAAAATAAACACTTAAGCTGGCACATTTATTGTGTAAACGAGTCCGAACAGGATAGGAATAAATGTAAATAAAAACTCCTTGGCAGTCTATATATGCCAGAGAGATACTCAAGCTGGCACATTTATTGCGTAAACGAATCCAAACAGAACAGGATAAATAAAAACGCCTTGACAATTTATACATGCCAAATAAATTCTCAAGCTGCCTCGTTTATTGTATAAACGCATCCGACCTTCATATTGGACTGAAAGAAGCCTTTTTTTCACAAAGGGAAGTTAACTCGGGAGGGAGCGGTGGTGGTGAATAGGAACCCCTGTACCAAACCCCACGAGATAATTCCCCACTTTTTCTAGCGTTCTGGGCGGGGTGTCACTGGCGACGTGTCACAAGAACATGTGTGTTGGCGGGCAGACGGGAGCGGGACCAAGCTGTGTCTGCTGACGCCGGACAACTACCAGGAGAAGCTGCAGACGCTGGAGGCGCTGAGTTCTCTGCCCATGGCCCAGTGGAGGGCGGGCCAGGTGCTGGCCTGGCTGGAGATCGCCCTCGGCATGCCCATGTACGGCAGGAACTGCGCCCTCAACATCAAGAGTGGCAAGGTAGGACGACTTAAGGTTGGGGGAGTAGGGAGGGTGAGGGTGTGATTGTGGGGATGGGGGAGGGATGTACAGCAGGTCATGTCTGTTCTAAGTCTTGTTGGAAATGTCTTTTTGGCATTCCCATGTACGGCGGGAACTGCGCCCTTAACATCAAGAGCGGCAAGGTAGGACGACTTAAGGTTGGGGGAGAGGGGAACGGGGAGAGGGAGCAGGAAGGGTTGGGGAGGTAATTGTGGGGATGTGGGAGGGAGGTACAGCGATCATGCCTGCTCTGTCTCTTGTTGGAAATGTCTTTTTGTTATGTTCATGTGCTGTACGAACTGTGTCCTCAACATTCAGAGTAGCATGGCAAGGTGGGACTCCTTGAGGTGGGGGAGTTGGGGAAGGGGAGTAAACAGAGGTGGGGGGTGTGAATGTGGAAGGGATATATAGCGGTCATGCCTGTTCCAAGTCTTGTTGGAAATGTCTTTTTGACATGCCCTTGTACAGCAGGAACTGCGCTCACGGGATCAAAAGCGACTAGGTGAAGCTGGGCTGATCGGAGAGGAGGAACGTGTGGAGGGGGGGGGGATATGGAATTGGGGGGAGGTTGAAGGGGTGTGCTTAGTGATGAAAGCCTCAAGGCTGGTTGAAGATCTCCCTCGTCTTGCCCACAGTATCAAGAGCGACAAGATGAGACTAGGGGTGGGGTGAGGAGGGAGGGGGGTGAAGGGGAATAGAGAGAGATGATGCGGTTGGAGTGGAGGGGAAAATGAAGGGAGAGGGATGTTTAGTGATGATGCCTCAGAGGGTTGGTGAAAACCTCCCTCGTCTTGCCCGTGCATGACAGGACCTACGCTGACGACATCAAGAGTGGCAAGGTGATAGCGATGGGATACTGACATCGGCCCTGTTCATTTCATAAGTATGAACAACACGTTCATATCCTTTGATTGTTTACGTGGATGCGTTGGATTAGTGTTTGTGACTCATAATCACATTTTAGCTTTTTTCCGATTTAAAATGTTCAAACATAGGAGTTCAATGTAATATGTCTCTTTTCATCCCAGTGGCTAGTAAACTTGAGATTGTAAGTTCAAAAATCACAACAACAAAAATCTTTCTGACACGGGAGAGTATTTTCTTCTTCCATAGGTTGGCCTTGCCAGGTATTAAGATGATCAGAGAGTTGTGGGTCTGCAGATTCTCCCTGGGTTTGTCTTACCGTGTGTTGAGTTGATCAGAGTTGCAGTCTGCTGATTCTTCTGTGGCTGGTCTTACCGTGTGTTGAGTTGATCAGAAAGTTGTGGTCTGCTGATTCTTCTGTGGCTGGTCTTACCGTATGTTGAGTTGATCAGAAAGTTGTGGTCTGCTGATTCTTCTGTGGCTGGTCTTACCGTATGTTGAGTTGATCAGAAAGTTGTGGTCTGCTGATTCTTCTATGGCTGGTCTTACCGTGTGTTGAGTTGATCAGAAAGTTGTGGTCTGCTGATTCTTCTGTGGCTGGTCTTACCGTATGTTGAGTTGATCAGAAAGTTGTGGTCTGCTGATTCTTCTGTGGCTGGTCTTACCGTATGTTGAGTTGATCAGAAAGTTGTGGTCTGCTGATTCTTCTATGGCTGGTCTTACCGTGTGTTGAGTTGATCAGAAAGTTGTGGTCTGCTGATTCTTCTGTGGCTGGTCTTGCCATGCCTTGAGATGATCAGAGAGCTGTGGTTGCAGATCCTGCTAGGCCTGAGCGACTCGGAACTGGGCACAGCTCTGGGCATCACCAACCACATCCACAAACGGAAACTCCGCCTGGCCATTGAGGAGCACCGCGACCCCACCAACATGTGAGTGACTGTCTTGTCTGTCATCGTGTCTGTCTGTTGGTCTGTCTGTTTGGGGAGGAGGGTATATGGGGTACTGCGCAACTTCAAAGTATTAATAGATTTCTGTGGATAGTATTCGGGCTGATTTCCCCTAGGAGAGTGCAGCGTCATAGCGTTGTACCGCTCGTATTTTTTTTCCGTTTGTTCCCAATGCTTTTGATCAACTGTCCAAGCGGGTATTCCTGCAGAACTTATCATAAATCGCAGCTTATTTGCCGTGGGTTCTCGTCTGTGTGCAAAAAGAAAAATGCTGCACAGGGAACGTTGGTTGAACATCACATTTGAAAGACTAGCATCCAGACCCACACTGAAAGTCTAGTGGGAAGGAGGAAGCAAAAATCCTGCCCCATGCGAGACTCCACCTACCGATCCCTGATTCTGTGGCTTCCACGGCGACCGTGTGATCCACTAGGCCCCCGTTCAGCATGAACGTAGGGTAACGTCGGTGTGTTGCTGACTTTTATCAATTGTGTCTATTAGTACTATGCATTTTTTGTTGTTGTTGACTGTTATATCTGTTTTTGTCTTTCTGATAACCGCGATACCTACTCATGCGGCCACAAAGTATGTTGGGGTGATGATGTTAGAGCATGCATTCACAAACTAACAAAGCAAGAAGAAAGGTTGTTCTTCGGTTTAGTTACTTCGTCCAGTAGGGCCAATGTACATATACAACACAACTTTCATGCATGCATTCATATTGTTAAAGTATATCATCCCTTTATATGGTCCTCAGTGAGACCTGTCCGTTAAATTGTACAGGTCAGGAAGAGAATGAGAAAACAGTGACTGAAACAAAGGAATTTTTTTCTGAAGGCGTGTAATTCAGAAGTAAAGACTGCATTAGCTAACAGAGATTTGTACCCACGCATTTAGTTCTCTCCCCTACTTACCACTCTCTAACTCACCGGTTTTGTATGAAGAAAATAAAAGAAGAAAACCAAAACATTCAAACTGGGCATTTCGCAGAAATCATTGGATTGGCGTCTTGGTGACAAGCGCACTTCACTTCTTAGCAAGCTGTTTTTCACCGTAAAATCGGACTTTGTGCTCATAGAACTGCCCGTTCTACTGGATTGTAGTCTTGTAAGATACACACGGGATACACTTTACACCCGATAGACTGACCTAGTTCTTCATGACCTATAACACAAACAGATCATATCGAAGTCGTTTTTATCAAAAGCCTGTTCCACGAAAAATTTTGTTTAATCCAAACATTTAGATGCCAACGTTGCTTATATCAAAAGCATGTTTCACGAAAGTTTTTTTTTTTTTTTTTTTTTTTTAATCCAAACGTTTAGATACCAAGCGTCTGTTAGACGGAAGTGTCTCAGTGTAACCTCTAACCATTTTTCATCGCTAATTTTCTTAGCACTTGCAGTCATGTTGGCTGCCTTGCTGTGCAAAATGCTCTGTGCGAGTAGGGGAGGGGAGGGGAGAGGAACAGGCAGACGGGTAAAAATGTGCGCACCCAGTAAAAGTCATGCGAAGACAAGCAGGTGTTTCTCTTTGTTCACAGTGTTCTGGTGTCTTTAGAGCCCGCATGATAACACACCTGCGTGTGCCACCTCTCTCTGTCTCTTCTCTCTCTGTCTCTGTCTCTGTCTCTCTCTCTCTCTCTCTGTCTCCATACTTCAGTCCCTTCTCACAGTCATCAAAATAGTCTTTCTCTCCTGTTTAAGTCTCTAAGAGTGTTTTTTTCCCTCTGTGCTGTTCATCCCCCTTATCTTTCTCCACTCTCAGCCCACTACGTGCTATTGTTTATCCCTGCTCACTGAATCATCTAGACTCCATACTCCGTCATTTTTTTTCTTCCTAATGAATCTCGCTAACTCTGTCCGTCCCACCCACCTCCTCCCCCACCCACCCAACCCACCCGTCCGTCCCCACAACAGCAAGTTCCCCCAGGCCAGCAAGCTGGACGTGACGTGGGTGGCGCACAAGCTACTGCCGGACCTGGGGTTGCCCCAGTACAGCCACGTCTTCGAGCTGAACCTGGTGGACGGGCGCCTGCTGCACTCGCTCAGCCGCCGGGACCTGGAGAAGCACTTCGACATCCACCGCAAGTTCCACCAGGCCAGCATCCTGCACGCCGTGGAGCTGCTCAGGCGGATGGAGTTTGACCGGGAGGTGGGTCTTGTCTTGTTTGGGAAAAGCTCTCGTCGGATGCTGCTCATGATGAAATTCCTCCCCTAGATTTTTGGGCTTTGTTTTGGTTTGGTTTGTAGTTTTTACTCTTCACAGAGGACGTCTGCGCGATGCGCTTGTACGCGCATGCACGCGCTCGTACGCACATACACACGCATGCACGCGCGCGCGCGCGCACACACACATGCACGCGCGCGCGCACACACACACACATGCACGCGCGCGTGCACACACACACACGCACGCACGCACCCACGCACGCACGCTGGCACGCGCGCACGCGCGCGCGCGCGCGCGCACACACACACACACACACACACACACACACACACACACACACACACACACACACGTGCATGCCTGCCCGTACTCGTTCAGCTATAGGCCAGTCCATACATCAGTATTGCTCTCCACGTGACGAAGACGTTATTCCAAAGATTAGCGAAGGAAATCGGTTAGTGAGAACAGAACCGTATCCGCATTGATGATGATAGCGATTACATGACGACGATGACGATAATGAGATATTAAAGAAACTGGCGGACTAACGCGGTCGTTGTGAAGTCTCGGACGTTGATCATTGTCGTGATGATATTGACGCTAATGATGGTGGTGCAACGATGATGTCGCTGGAGATGATGGTAATGATAATGATGGTTATGATGTGATGTTAGTTACGATGATAATGATGATGACAGTAGTGATGATGTTGATGATGATGATAGCGATGATGATGATGTTATGTTAATTACGATGATAATGATGATGATACAAGTGATGATGTTGATGACGACGATGATGATGATGGTGATGATGATGTTGCAGAAACTGTCCGAAAGACGCAGTCAGTGTGAGGACTCAGACAGTGACCTCATTGTGTGGACTTGCAGTCGGCTGGTGGCCTGGGTTCGCTCCATTGACCTAGGGGTCAGTCTCTTCCACTCGCTCTCTCTTTATCTGTCCTTCTATCTGTCTGTCTGTCTGTCTGTCTGCCCTCTCTCTCTCTCTCTCTCTCTCTCTCTCTCTCTCTCTCTCTTTTCCTATGTGTGTCTGTGACTGAAAGTGTGCGTGTATGTGTGGTTGTGCACGCGCATGTGTGTGTGTGTTTCTGTGTCTGTGTCTGTGTGGTTGTGCGCGCGCGCGCGTGTGTGTGTATGCATACACGTGCTTATGTCCACATTATGTGAGCCAAAAGAATTACACATCAGAAACTGACTCTCCCCCTCTTTTTCCCTAGCCCTTCTCCTTTTCCCTCCCTCTCCCTCCCCTCAAAAAATGTCAAAGGGATTAGAACCTTGAACCCCTTGTTGTTGTGCAGGAGTTTGCGGACCACCTGGAGGAGAGCGGGGTGCACGGGGCCATGATGGTGCTGGAACCCTCCTTCAACGCCGACACGCTGGCCACGGCCCTGGCCATCCCGCCCAGCAAGGCCTACATCCGGCGGCACCTGGCCACCGAGCTGGACACCCTCCTCCGCCCCGCCAGGTAGACAGGACTTACCTGGTGTCCTTTGTGGGCTTTTTGTCTGTTCGTTCCCGCCTTCTGGGGAGTGTGTGTGTGTGTGTGTGTGTGTGTGTGTGTGTGTGTGTGTGTGTGTGTGTGTGTGTGTGTTAGATGTGAGGGTGGGAGTTTAGAATGAAAACCCAAACGAATGAAGAATTAGTGTACACATTAACATTACCACAATTCCAGCATTCCAGTGATTTGCAGATGACTGTATAGAACTATTTCCACCTTTTTTTTTCGTAACCACAGCTCTGCACTGAGAAGACTGATGGAAACAAAAGTAAATGCATATTTGGCTTAAGAGTTTTTACCTCGGGGAGAAAAGGACGGGTGCAGAGCTTCAAAGAAGAGCGTCAAAGATACACATGATAATAAAGACGAAAGGGAGGGTCCTCAAATCTTTATCATGTGCATGTCAAATTGTGCCATCTTTCCAGGTCTTACCAAACCGGACTGAAAATCTTGAGGTATTGTTCTGATTACCAAGTTCTCCAGTTCTTTGTCCTAGTTGTGTTGTGTTGTGTTTTCAGTTGAGCAGCTCTTCTGTCAGCGTGTCAGTGCGGTGGCCACGTTACCTGTTTTGCTTTCTGTGAAGCTGTGATGTACAGGTGTAGTGTTGATGTCTTCTGGCGCCTGGCTTTTTATAATGTCCATGTAGGGCTATTTTGCCCTGATACGGTTGTTTTCTATGTTTGCTTTGGCTTGTCTGCATTTTTTGTTAGCTCTATGTGAGTGTTTTGTTTATTTACTTTCTTGATAATTATGCTCAGAAATTAGCCAGAATACTCTGATCGGCTTTGCACAAACGATCTAAAATGAATCACACAGCCAGGATTCTTCCATTATGACCACGAGTTCTTCCCTTTGCGAGTTTTGATCTCGTTTCCCAGGGGCTTAGCACGTGTACAGAGAATAGTCTTGAAAGTATATGTCACTTATAAAGGGTTTTTTTTAATAGTTACGCATTTGAACTTACAATCTTGCACACGTTCATGTTTTGTCGTGCTTTTTGCATGTTTGAAAATTCATATCAGTGTTTTGTATGAGTCTACAATTTCTCATTATGAGGTAATGAAGTATAGAAGACGTCACTGTTCCAGCTTCGCTAGTAGTTGTTTTTGTTCTGGTGATGGTGCATCTGCTATTCTTGTTGTCATTTTATATCGTCTTTTACTACTTCTTCACAGTCTGTCGCTAACTCCATTGTGTCTCGGCTTTAATAGGATGGACATTGAGAACAAGAGTTTACACTCAATTCTCTTAAACCACGTCAGCCCGTGGTGGTGTAATTTCGTACATGACACCATTCACTTCTTTCTCTTCAGTCCTGTTCAGACTGCTGTTTTTCGTCATGGTCTTAATTTGACCATTTCTTGGTCTTGCTTTCTTGTCATTGTTTTTATGAGTCCTCATCATTTTGTTGCTGTTGTTGTTGTTTTCAGTTTCATCTTTTAACCGTTGTAAGTACAGGTAGCTTTGCAGTATGATACCAAAATTCTCAGCGTAATAAGTAATGATGTCAGTGACGATTTTTTTTCCCTCATCACGTCTGTTGTAAACGTTTGAATGTTTGTGAATAATTGCTTTCTTTTCATTTCTTCTTCTTGCTGCCACATCTGTTGCTATCGTCCGTCTTTGGAAAGTGTTTGATATATCATTTTGACCATGAGTCATCACACATTGTAGGTCAGTGGATATTTTTGTTGTTGTTGCTTTAAAGCTTTGGTCATGCTGGTCTTCATTTGTAATTGCCTGTCTTTTCTGTCATCACATGATTCGTGTTTCTTTACTTTTCCGTTGTGTCATCGTCTTGCTTCTGCTGCCGGGGGTATCAGACTGTTATATGGTTATCTTGAGAAAGTATATCTTACATTCATGGCATGTGTACTGAGGTTACTTGTATTTTCTCAGTTTTATTGTGTGTTCTGTGTAGCATTGTGTAAGATCAGTAGGCTTCGATCAGTCCAGAAGATTTGTGTTTCTAATTTCTTCAGTGGATGTATCAGTTCGGGAATAAGGGAAAGCATGAAACTTTTAAAGATATTTCCGTGCTTGTCTTTACAACCATGTGTAGGCTTCTGGTGCCGAAACATTTGCATTAATTTGGAGTGGTGGAGTGTCGCACTATCACCGTGGAAGCCATAGTTGTCTCCCTTTTCTGTTTAATCTCTCGGGGACAGTTGTGCATTTGTACCAAAGGCTTGTTACAGGAGATCTGGGTGAGTTGGCGTGTGTCCGTGCCTGACTTAGCTTCAAACTCAGTATATTGTAAACAAAACTACAGAAATGCACCTAGTACCTCCAACTCCCTTCTCTCCTGCACAGATATGAACACTGCCCTTTTTGTCTCCAGCGCTGTTTTACCTGTCCAAACAAAATGTGCATCACCAAATAACCCAAGCCCATCAATCACCCCACTTGTTTTGCCTCTTCCATTTTCGCCATCCTGGGACTCAGGTCCTATCCCCCTTTCCCCATCTGTGGTAAGTTCGTAGCGTCAAAAGCCGATAATTAGCCTCATGTTCCCGAAAGCGGAAAGTCGTTTTTCTTTATATAGTGAAAATATGCACGTTGCTCTTAAGTATTATCTCACTGCTTTTGCGCATAATCTTGCACCTTAATCTTAATGACCATGAACCTGGTTATCATGACTCATCAAAACAATACATGGTATCACACTAAATGTATGTTATTAAATTCAGCAGTTTATGAAGCATTATGTAATAGTGATATATCTTGGACGTGTTTTACCTGCGGGCTTCCAAACTTTAGTTCGAGACTTTTTGAAGATTCTATTGAAGATTGCAGCTCAGAAAGCAACTGTTTTGACCCAGTCTCACCAGACCGATCCCCAAAAGAAAACTTGAAATTTTGTCCTATGTTTGCATCCACCCCTGATTCTAAAACTGATAAAATCCCAAATCATAAAGTGCAACCGAACTCCAAATCATCAAAAGAAAAAGATAAACTTAAATGCATAGTCGTAAACTTCCAATCACTTATCAAGAAAAAGGAAGAACTCAGTAATTTAGTCACCGAAAAAAACATTGATGTTGTAATTGGAACAGAAACTTGGCTAGAAACTGGAACATCCAGCAGTGAGCTTCTAATGGAGGATTTTGATATTTATAAAAAGGACAAACTTGGAAAAAGAGGTGGGGGAGTCTTGACTGCCATTCGGAAGAACTTAGCCAGTGAGTTTTTATATCAAGGCAAAAATAGTGAAAGTTTATTTTGTAGGATTAATTTTAAGAATAAGAGACCTGTCATTGTTGGATCAGTATACAGACCTCCAGACTCAGATGAAAATGTATGTTCGTCTATTTGCAGAGACATTTCTGACATTGTTTTGGCCAATAGGAAGGCAATATTATGGATTGGTGGAGACTTCAACTTACCTGATATTGATTGGCGTGAAGATGCCATACTTGGTAATCAATACAATAAAAACATTAATTCTCAGTTTTTTTGATACCACCAAAGACCTTGGATTAGTGCAGTCAGTTGAAATACCAACACGTGGCAATACATTCCTGGATTTATTTTTTATCAATTGTCCAGGCGCTTTAGGCAATCAGGAATTAATTGCAGGCCTGGATGATCATGACATAATTCTCTTAGAGAGCAACTTTCAGCCCTTTCGAAGAAAACCCCCTAAACGTACCATCAGACTCTGGAACCAAGCAGACTTACCAAAATTACGCAGGGATGCTCATGATTTCAGTCGTCTTTTTTTTTAGGTCTCATAGTGTTAAAGATAAAGTCAATGACCTTTGGAAGTGTATAAAACTAACTTGGAATTTATTATGGATGACAACATACCTACTAAAATAACTTCAAGCAAGAACCACCAGCCATGGATTAATACAAAAACTAAACGTTTGTTGAGAAGTAAACATCGGTTCTTTAAGAAATTGAAACTACACCCTAATTCAGAAAGATTACTGATTAGGTATAAACATATTAAGAGAAGGTGTCAGAGAGAATGTAGGCTTGCTCACTCCAATTATGTTAATTTGATGATTTCAGAAGGTGATCATCAAAACAAGAAATTATGGTCTTACATAAGGAGTAAGAGACAGGACAACATTGGGATTCCAGACCTGAGAAACAACCAGAATAACCTAATACAGGACCCTGAAGGGAAAGCAAATTTACTAAACAATCAGTTTTGTTCAGTTTTCTCAAATCCCAAGCCTTTAATTAACGTTAGACTAAAGGATGATGATAAACTCCCTGAAATGCAAAATATCAAAGTAAGCAAAGCAGGAGTATTTAAGTTACTGACCAACATCAATGAAAACAAAACTACTGGTCCTGATGGCATTCCTGGCAAGCTCTTAAAATTATGTGCCAATGAATTGACTGAGGTATACCAACTACTTTACCAAGCTTCACTGGCCCAGGGAGTAATACCTGATGAGTGGCGAGATGCTAGCATTGTTCCTTTATTCAAAAAGGGAGACAAAACAAAAGCAGAGAACTATAGACTTGTACCTCTTACATCCATATCAGCAAATCTACTTGAACACATAATATATAGTAGCATAATGGACCATCTTGACAAATATGACTTCTTAAATAACGCCCAGCATGGTTTTAGACAGCGAAGGAGTTGTGAGACTCAACTTATAACAACTCTCAACGATTTTAATAACTGTCTTAACAACAGACAGCAAATAGATGCAATTTTATTAGACTTTTCTAAAGCCTTTGATAAGGTTGACCATGAGGGCCTGCTGCTTAAATTAGAACACATCAGCATTGGCGGTTCTTTGCTAAAATGGGCTAGATCTTTCCTCTTTGGGAGAACACAGAAAGTTGTGGAAGGATCGTCATCCCATTGTAAACCAGTCTTGTCAAGTGTACCACAGGGAACTGTTCTGGGGCCCTTGTTTTTCTTAATTTATATAAATGACATAAGTAGAAATCTCTTTCCTGGAACTACTATAAGGCTTTTTGCAGATGACAGCTTAGTATATAGAACAATCAGAAGCAAGAATGATACACGCATTCTACAAGAAGATCTAAACGGTTTACAAGAGTGGGAAAGAACTTGGAAAATGGAATTTCATCCCCAGAAGTGCCACGTGTTGCGTATATGTAATAAACGCTCTCCAACTAGATCAGAATATTCTATTCATAATACTATTCTTAAAGAAACCAATGCTGCAAAATACTTAGGCGTGATTATAGATAGTCGTCCCAAATGGAAAGAACATTACAATTTAGTATGTAAGAAAGCAAATAACATCTTAGCTTTCTTATACAGGAATATCAACGACTGCCCCAAAAAGGTCAAAGACGACTGCTACAAAACACTGGTTAGATCAGTACTGGAATATGGTTGCTCAGTCTGGGATCCTTACCATTTAAAGGACATTGATAACCTCGAAAAGATTCAGAAGAGAGCAGCACGGTTCGTAACAGGGAACCATATCAGAGAGAAGGGGAATACTAGGAAGAACATGAGGAAATTAGAATGGAAACCTTTAGAAGAGAGAAGAGCTTTTATCAGACTTAATATCTTCTTCAAAGGCAGAGCTAAACTAATTGATATCCCAGTGGAACAACTAGTATTGAATAAAAGTAGCACCAGGAGTGGCGGTCAATGTTATGCCATAAAAGCATCAAATATTGACAGCCACTTACATTCATTTTATCCTAGTTCTGTGCGGCTGTGGAACTCACTGCCGGGTGCCATCAAGATTGCCACAAATGCAGTCTCATTTAAAAATCAAATTGATACGACAGTCTTGAGATCTGCATATTGACGACTTTTCTATTTTAACTTCCCCAGATATTTTATGGTTACCTGGGCCTGAATCTGGCCATTGTTTTAACTTTTTGAATATCGTGTGCGACCCCTTGTTGCCAAGTTTTGCTCCAGGGGCCGTCAGGCAGAGTCGCACTTTATTTTATTTTACTTTTTAACATGCGCGCTGGTGACCTACTCGTTTTCGAGTGAACCAATCTTTAAGGAAGAAGAAGAAGAAGAATAGTTAGACCCAGGAAAACGGTTACAATGCCTTACAGAAATAGCAGTTATGACTTACGTGCTTGCTCACTAAAACATTGTACTGTACGAAAGGATGGCATCTGGCAACTTGTCAGAAATGTCTGCATGTGTTTTCACTCCACACGGCTTTCTGTGGTCAAAAGGTTGATATTTTTTCCCCTTTCTTTTCACGCACTGTCCACTGCTTATCGTAATTACCGTTTTATTCATGCACACAGTGTCAAATGAAAACTGTTGTTATAGCTGTTAAGAGAATTTTTTTATGAAAAAGAATAGGCAGTATCAACTTTTTAGGCGAATCATTTACCATACTCAATCCTGTCGTATCTCAAGGGAAAAAAATCTTTGAAGAATGTCTGCCAAGCAGGGAGCGTTTTAATTCATGCCGTCCTGAAGAAAGAAAGAAACAAACAAAAAAAGAAAGAAAAAAAGAAGAAGAAAAAAAGGAGGTGGTTTGGGGGAGGGGGAAGAGAAAAAGAAAAGAGTGGTACACGATCGAGCAAGATTTCCTTTCTTACTTTTTGGACCCGAAGACTGGTAGGTCTCAAAGACGAAGTGGAGCAAACTCAAAGACACGGCTCAGTGAACCTTTTCTCTTTGTTTCTTCATCTCCGTTTTTACTTGTTGTTATATGTTCGGTTACACGTTTCATTGATACTGTAAAGTTTACGGCAATAGGTGTATACTAGAGGGAAGGGGAAGGGGGGGGGATATTTCTTCATAACGGACAGAATACTGGGTTGTTTAAACTTTCTCTTTCTCCTTCATCTCTGTATGTTGGGTGACGTCATTTGGGGTATGCTGAAAAGCTTCTTGTGATAGGTGTCAACTTGCCAGTGACCTTTGTTTGCAGCAGGTTGTGCTGTTCCAGTGTGGAATAGAATGATTGAAGCTCCTGGCTGGACACATGTGTAAATATATGTTCAGTTCCACACACACACCTACATCCCTTCCTTCCCCCCTCCCTCCCCACCCTCCCCGTTCAGCTCTGCCTCTTGCTCCCAGCGGTGTAAAAGCTCGGTGGCTCCTTGTTGCAGGGCGGCCCTGGATACACCTAACAACAACAGCAAACACCTTGACCCCGGGGGTAAAGGTCACACCTTCACGCGCTCTTACCGGGGTCATTCGGGCGAGGACGGCACGAAAGGCAGACTGAGTTTCAGGGTGAGTGAGTGAGTGAGAGAGAGAGAGAGAGAGTGTGCGTGCGTGCGTGCGTGCGTGCGTGCGTGCGTGCGTGTGTGTGTGTGTGTGTGTGATTCGCTTTTTTCGCTTTGCTTGTTAGAAGCCATTTCACACAAAAAATGGTTTTAGTCGGATCGTACAATGGTTTAGCACAGTCAATCAAAATATGATTATATTGCAATGGGCCTGATGGCAAGTCTTAAATGCAAGTAATTACCTCGATCAACGAACTATTGCAAGCAACGACACGACTAATATTCCAATGGGACAGGAAGAAAAGTAATGACAGTGTCAGTTTTGTTCGGAACAGCTGCTGGTTGACGGTGAAACAGGTCAATATTGTTCTGTAAAAAAACATTGGAACCGAACACGATGAGTGTTTACACACTTTTCTCGGCGTGAGCATTTTCTGTTCTGTATCTGCTTTCATTTTCATGTGTTAAGTTTGGATCGGTAACGTAACTTTCTTAGAGTCATACTCGATTGGTGTGTGTGTGTGTGTGTGTGTGTGTGCGCGCGCGCGTGTGTATATTATGTATGTGTGCGCGCGTGTGTATGTATGTGTGCATGTGTGCGTGCTTGTGTGTATGTATGTTTGTGTGTGTGTGTGTGTGTGTGTGTGTGTGTGTGTGTGTGTGTGTGTGTGACACAGGGCTCCCTGGGCAGGGCGTTCGGCAAGAAGATCCGTGACGACCTCAAGCTGGCCTTCGACTCGGACTCCCCCAAGTGGAAGATCTCGGCCCCCATTCCCATCCAGACCACCCCCTCCCCATTACCCCCGCCCCACCGGCCCCACCCCCAGCACAGCTCCTCAGACAACGTGGTGGAGATCCCTGGGGATTCTACGGCCGTGTGAAGAGGGAGGGATCCAGATCCCTTGACTTGGCAACCGTGCAGCTGTCAGCTCTGGAGTCATGGAGAATGGAGCCTTTTGTGAAGGGAAGGGGATATCAGTCCTCTGCGTAGGGGGATCTGGAGACTGGGGATTTAACTGCCATGTAAATTTGGAGGATCCAGATCCTGTATGTGATGTATTTGAGGACTGTCTGGATCAGAGAGGGAGGGAACGGGGAATAGTCTGTGGACTTTTCCCTTGATGGTAGAGGGAGGTTGAATAATGGCGTATCCCGCTGTGTGGGGGACTCCGAATTTTTGGAGAAGTCGTCCGCATGCGATGCGGGAAGATGTGGACTCAAAAGGGTCAAGGCCACGGAGAGAATTCTTCACTTGCTTACGAAGATCTAGAGGGCGCCATGTAAATAATCAGGATCCCGAAGGACTCTTCCACAGCAAAGAAGTGAACAGTGATGACCCTGACAACAGACTGTATGGAACAAGAATCTGGGTCCTGGAGGATTCTTCCGCAGCAGGAATTAGTCCCTAAAACAAATGATTTTACGAAAAGGAGAGAGAGAGAAAGCGAAAGAAAGCGTGAAGAGAGGGCGAGGCAGATGCAGGATCTTTATGACGCATGTTGCAATGGCGTTGCGCCGCGTCATGCAGTGACGTGTGCAGTGCAAGTCCGAGACTTTTTCTCTGAGTGTGGTGGAACAACTGCCATGGCGTGATGTGGGCCAACAGGGGTCACTTTTAGTCTTCTGAGACTTGAGGCTTTTGGTGTGGCAGGGAGCAGAGAGAGAGAAAGGAGAGGTGACGGTTTTGATGACTTGGAGGTGAACAGGAACGGCTATGACGTTGACGATGCAAGGGTGTGGACGTTGAAGAGAGAGAGAGAGAGGAGGGGGGGTGGGGGGGAGAGGTAGCTGGTAGAATGTCACACTGCTCTGAGTTTTTTTCTCTGACTTTTGTGCGTCAGGTGTGGTGATAAGAAAGCTTTGCGTACTGTGTTTTCATATTGTGACAAAACAGCTTTGTTTTTATTTTGTGGTGGTTTTATTGCTCAACGCACGATTCCTAAAGGGAGATAAAAAAAAATCTGTTCAGTCTTAATAATAATCCTGTAAGGTTCACTCCCCTTACTCCTCTGGGAACTTCTCTTATTTCAGTTTATGTTGAGCTTTCCCCCGTTTTATTACACGTTACACCACTTCCGGTGAAGTCCAACAAAAACAAAATGAAAGAGAATGAGGATATTGATAACAAAATTTGCACTTGCTGATTTAAAAGGTAGGTAGTACATTTGATTTTGAAGTGGGCATGGGGAATGTGCTGTGGAGAATGTATATCATTGGTCATGTCCTGGGTTATAGCACTTTTAGCAAACATCAGTTTGGACCTGACCACATTACCACTTCACTGTCAGCGCACTCTCTGCGTCTCCTGGTGACTTTGGTAGAGAAAGATTACCGATGAAAGAAAGGGGTATTAAAAGACAAATCATTGGCTTGCTATCCACCGCTCCATAATGTAATTATATTGTGTCACTTCGTCGACACTATGGATTTTTGCTCTGTGTGAACTTCGGCCTATTGCCCATGGGGAGAGACTGTCTCTCCGTTCGGCACCACGTACTACTCCCCCCCCCCCCCCCCCCTCCATCCTTTTCTATATACACGGCTTTTTTTCCAAACTAATCAGAGTGGGTTTTCCAGCAGAATGTTTTGCCGTTGATTCTTTCACAGGCGCTAAATGCACGCTGAATTCCGTTTACCCTTTCCTTTTGAAAGACTGGCTTTTAGGCAACCTCCTCCCATCCCTTCATCCCCCCCCTTACCCCCTTCCGTCCTCTCCACATCTGTCGCCTGGAGGAAAGGAGCAAAAAAAAAAAAAAAAAAAAAAAAGAAGCCGAACTAAATACCACAGTCTCGAATGTCTAAACCCGGGATTCTCTGAGAAGTGTGTGATCTAAAATTCAGCTGTACCACACACCAAGTGTCGATTAATGATTGATCGTGTTGATTACTGTCAAACACGTGCAAGGGCAGTAACCGTGGTCGGTTCTGCGTTGTGTTGGTTATAATGGGAAAAAAATTACCTCCACAACCATCTTGTCACCACTTCAGGGCAAAATTTCAACACCCAGTTCTTCATAGTGTGTACAAATAACAATACCCAGTTACCCAGACAAGAAGTAGTGATAGCGCCATCTCGTTCAGCAGTGAATAGTAATAATGTCCACGTGCGTGTGTGTGTGTGTGTGCGCGCGCGCACGTGCGTATATGTATGTGTGTGTGTATGAGTGTGTGCTATGGGAAAAAAGCGATAGTGGTGATACGCATTCTCGTCGTGGTCTTCAGTAGGCTAATTCCTGATCCTTCCAGAGAAGTGAGTATGGACACCCCATGCATCAAAGGTGAAGCTTTATTCCAGCATCAGTTCATCCTTTTCGATTAGTTTCGGATGCAGAAGTAAAGCTTTCGAATACAGCATGGGGGCTTCATGAGAGCGAAGCTGAATGGAAAGTGTTGGGTTTGGAAAAGAACAGTCAGTTTGATCCTGTTGGGTTGGCCAGTATCAGGTTTGTGTTTCTTGTGTGTTGTTTCTGGCTTGAAATAGGTTCTGTCCCTTCAGAGTGGTCACTGCTTTTCAGTACTGCCCTTCTTCCAAGTCTTTTCTGATTCTTCTGTTTCTTCTTCTTCTTCTTTCTTCTTCTTCTTGTCGTACTTCTTTTTTTTTTCTTCCTCCTCCTCCTCTTCCTCCTCCCCTTCTTCTTCTTTCTAGAAGTTCGTTAGATCAGGGATTTGAAGTCTGCCGTCTAAAGTTGGTTCATCCGTTTTGAAGGAGGGGGTGGTATCATACTGATTCAACATTGTCGCGGCGGTGTATCTGTGAGCTGGACACAAGATGCTGATGTTGAAGTGAGTGAAGAGGAGAATGGAGGAAACTAAAAAGATAGGGGTATTGGGTCAGAAATGAAGAAAGATGGATGAGGTAGCGGATGAGAACTAACCAAAACGCAAGAGAAAGAACTCTTTTAGTGTCTTCTTTTTATTGTTCGTATCTTTATTTTTTTTTATTGATTGAAAATTTTATGTCAGCGCACAATGCATTAAAGGGTCTTAAACCAGCGGGAACGGAAATGACGTCACAAATTGCAAACAGGAAAGACAGTGTGACATTTGCACTCTGCCCTCTCCCTCTCTCTCTCTCTCTCTCTCTCTCTCTCTGTTTTCAGGAAGATATAATGTTGAAAATTGTATGGTGTATAATCTTCTGCATGGCACTGCCACCTCGTACCGCCCAGATTGAGCTTAACATGGGAGATTTGTTTCAGCTTCTGTGTTGCGTAAATTCCATGGAAGGTAGTGCGTGCATGTGATGTGTGTTGGGGGTGGGTGTGGGTTTTGTGTGTGTGTGTGTGTGTGTGTGTGTGTGTGTGTGTAGTTCTTGTTGTTCATGTTCTTGTGTCTGTGTTATGATGTGCATGTAGCCGTGTTGTGTAGTTCTGTGTATGTGCTAAAGTACCGGCATGAGAGCGACAAAATGTGCTACAATTCTTTTCGGTCAGAGGGTAGAGAGTGACAGATGATGCGTGAAAGATGCAGTGAGTGTTTGCACAGTTCTTTGACATGTTGTTTCTTTTTTTTTTTCCTGTTGATTGTCATGGCGGCGAGATTGTGCGATGTCACCTTGTGGCTAGCTACACTGATTGATTGGCTGGTTGAGGTTTTAGGCCAAATTGAGCGATGAATTGGCGGTGGGGTTCTGAGGGAGGATGGGGGTAGAAATGTTGGCTACTGTATACTGTCACTTTGTGCCCCGTGTGAAAAACCACAGAACGGTCAATGTTGATGCGTTGTGTACGTGTTGTGTGTGTATGTGTGCGCGCGCCCACATGTGAGAGAGCTGCGAAATTTACGTTGGTCACATTTGTCAACGGTGCTACAACCCACATTTCTCCAGCGCTATTTGTGTTCGTTTTTTCAATGCCTGCTTTTTTATTTGTGTGTTTTATGGCCGGAAGATGTTGCCCCAGTTTTTAATGGCAGTGATTGTTTTAATCCGTGTATCATTGTTTTCATCTGTCAGTTTGTTGTACAGCCAGATAAAAAAAAAGATGACAAGCTCACGGCTTGTGTTTTATCGTTTATTGCTTTTATTTGTTTTATAGAGAATTTTTCCGTGTGACATTCAAATGCTGTTTTTGGCTGTTGTTTTTTTTTTTTTTTTTTTTTTCATTTGCAAGGGCGGTCAGTTTTTTTAACGGATTTTATCACTACAGGCATGTCAAATAAAAACCACCATCATATACGTTCACGTGAAAAAAGAGTGAAGAAGTAGCGTGTAATTGAACAATACACAAGAAGGTGCAATAAACATTTTCGTATCTTATGTAAGAGAAAGCAGACACAATTACCAGTGCCTCTGAATATCATTGTCGAACTTTAACTCATAAGAAGCCGTTGTTTGTCGAGCGGCATGTGCCTTTTTCTTTTGACTTGCGGCCTGATTGTTTAGTTTTCGTGTGAATACGTCTATAACACTCGCAGCCGAGGAAAAAGGAAAACAAGTCGCTGGTCGCCCGAAAAGTAGATAAATGGTAAGCCTTGTAGCGATCCAAGGTGTGTGGGGGACCTTCTGTAGAATGATGGCCATGCAGTGCTATGTCTGAGAACTTCCTTGCGTGGTTTGCAACAAGAAAGTTTTCTCTTGTTTTGTATCAGCTGAGCATGTCTTTTGGACACTGAACGTCTTCTTTTCGACTCTTAACATCTTGCTTACACTAAACGATTAGTTTACACTTAGCGTATTATTTATATTGAATACATTGTTCACACTAAGATCTCCTGGTTTATAGCCGCTTATTCACACTGAACTTGATTTACACGTATCATCTCTTTACACCAATCATCCCGTTTTCTCACTAAACATCTCGTGGGTTTTTTTAACTCTTAATATGGTTTTACTCTAAACATCTTGTTCACGCTAAAGATTTTGTTTTACACTTATACTAATCATCTCCTTTTAGACTTTCTTTTAATCAAACAAACGCGTCGTCATGGCAATGCTAACTAACCAAACATATTATTACCTTGGTCTTAGTGAAAGCGCTGTTTTATGCCTTTGGTTTTAAATGTACGAGTTGTTGTGTGTATTCTTTTGTCTTCAACGCCCCAAGTTCTCTGACGACGATTGTTGGTTTGTTATAAGTCTGTCAAGCCGGGAAACGTGTCCCTGGTGTCCGGCATTGGTCAGTACGCCTTACCATCATTGCTGGACTTTAGTCCGTACAGAAAATCCGAGCTGCATCTCCTGGTGCTGTTCTCTTCACAGTGCAGTGTTTAGGGGGACATGCAGTTTTATGTGGACAGCTGCTCGTAAATTGAAAGCAAGGACCAATACCGATTTTTTTTAACCCATAACTGATTGATAGGGTGTGGCACCTATCACTGCAGCTTTCCTTCAGTTTTGAAGGTGCGGGGAAAGAGAATGGTGGAATTTCTTTTCCTCTTTCTGTCTCTGTCTGTCTGTCTGTCTGTCTGACTCACTCTCCTCTCTCTCTCTCTCTCTCTCTCTCTCTCTCTCTCTCTCTCTCTCTCTCTCTCTCATTTTTGCTCTCTGTCTTTGCCTCTGTCTCTCTCTCTCACACCCTCACACACACACACACACACACACGCGCGCGCGCGCGCGCGCGCGTGTGTGCGCATACACTTTAACATGCGCACCCACATGCACGTACGCACGCACGTACACACACATTTTGTGTCATAAATTTGGAGAACCGCGACATTAAAAGGGAGTGGAGGGATGAAGAGGGGGTGGTGGTGGGTGAGATGGGGTGGAAGTCGGACATGTGGCATGACCCGAGGTACAAGACTGAAACAGAGTAGGGTGTTTTTTTTTTCTTTTTCTTTTTTTTCTTTTTTGTTGTTGTTGTTGTTGTAATCCCAAGTACAAGTTATATGTCATTGAAATACCGAACTGACTAAGGCACCGGCGTACACATCCAGGTCACAGCAATGGATCACTGTAATAATAATTAAGGATCCACCACGACTGTCGACCTCTGAGAAAGGCCAACGAAGGCGACGAATTGGCGGTTGCCCGGAATGATCGGGCCGTCAGACAACGGCACCACAAGGCAAGGAGACCGAGAAGGTGAAGGAGGAGGAAGAGAGGAGAGGGTTAAGGAGGGGGGGGGGGGGGGAATGTTCGATGATTTTTGGATCAATGTGTGACGTACCCGGTGTTCGACCCCATTCTGACATTGTCCGCAGGGAATACTTCTCCCCCCGAACAACCAGTAATGAGCGACTTCGCACACAGCCCGTGTTTATTATTCGGGCGTCGGTGATTATTGAGGGCTCGTGCACCGATACAGGGTCTGGATAGCCGGGGTGGCCGAGTCGTGATCATGTCATTATGTTCCCGGAGGTATGCAAATGCCCTGGTACCTTCTCGTTCCAGATTCAGCGGCCGCTCGCGCGCGCATTCGCACACGCACTCACACACACACACACACACACACACACACACACACACACACACACACACACACACACACACAATTTCTCTCTCTCTCTCTCTCTCTCTCTCTCTCTCTCTCTCTCACTCACTCACACACACACACACACACACACACACACACACACACACACACACACACACACACACACACACACTTGTACACTCACACCTTGCTGATCTAGGCTAGTAGTGTCGTTGTGGTTAATGACAATGTGATTTCGTGTATACCGTGTGTGTGTGTGTGTGTGGGGGCTGGGGGGGGGGGGGGTCGTTTGACAGGTACGAAGAACAGGAGTGTAGTTGAATACGGTGTTCGTTACTTCTGGTGGGTTTTTTTTTTCTTTGCTGGGGATGTCAATATAGTGATACTCAATTCTCTCTCTCTCTCTCTCTCTCTCTCTCTCTCTCTCTCTCTCTCTCAATTTGTATGTCTCTTATATATGCATACACATATCTATGATCTCACACGATTCATACGTGCACAAACGCAGATGCGTATACGTACGCGCATAGGCATGAACGCACACGTGCACCTCTCACGCCTTCCTTCCCCCACTCAGCAATTTTTTTTTTATGTCACACACACACACACGCGCGCGCGCGCGCGCACACACACACACACACACACACACACACACACACACACACACACACCTCCATCTGCGCGTGCGCACACACGCACGCTCACACACACATGCACACACACACACACACACACACGCACGCACTCACACGCGCGCGCGTACACACACACACATACGTACACGCGTGAGCGCGTACATACACACGCACGCACGCACTCGCAGATACACACACACACACACGCCGCACGCACGCACGCGCGCGCGCGCGCGCGCACACACACACACACACACACACACACACACACACACACACACACACACACACACACACAAGCGCGTGCGCTAAGCTGTCTCCGAACCAACTGGGTCAGTGTCTAATGGGATGTGTAGGTGTGTGTTAGAGGGCAGGAGGACACGGCGCAGCACTGTCATCATGGCTCTGATCTGTCGTCCCCGCCACTAGCAATCACCACCCTTCACACCCCACCTGGCCACTCTACCTCCGTGGATTTAGCGGAGGGAGGGAGAAATGGAAGGGGCGGGGTGGGGTGGAGACTCGGTGGCCAGCCACACCACCAACATAGCATAACAGCTCTTCTACCCTCCTGTAACAATTTCTCCCCGGGTGATGATAATTCAGGGGGAAGGGGGGGGGGAGGCAGGTGTGGTATAGTGGGAAATGTGAACACTGAAACCTTTTTATCCTTGGTTCAGTGTCGTAGTTGAACGGCCTTATTGATTAACACTAATCTGAAAGTTGACAAGAGTTCGGTGAACCACATTTAGACAAAAAAAAAAAAGAGAGACAGCCAGAATCACCAATTCAGCTTTTTTGTGTTGGGAATTTACGGTTGCATACAAAGATACATGGTCTTTTCAGGGGCAGAATATCAGAAGGGACACATTTTTTTCTAATGATTTTACCGCCCTTATATCCCTGGAAGCGGTGTGTGTGTGTGTGGGGGGGGGGGGGGGGGGGGGGGGGCTGAGATATTTGTACTCAAGAAAGCCTACGTCTTCTGCCACACAAATCGGTAAAAAATTTTATCTGTGGTGGAATTGGCATGTGATGCTTTCGAACGAGTGATTTAGGTTAGAGAACCCATGTCAAAACTAGTTGATTATCGGACCTGGAACTGGGGGTGTTCTGTTCACGGGACACATCACCATGTGGAATTGTTTGAAATGCAGATACCAATTTTCTGTCAAAACAATAGAGATGCAGACTCTTTAACACTTTTGAACCTCTGTTGAATTCTTTCTCCTTCCGTTCCCACTGTAACTCTTCTTCCAGTAAACTTAGACCAAAAAATTGATAGCAGATCTGATTAGAATGGGTTTTTTTTTGTTTCTTTTTAAGATGTAGTGGAAGAAGTATGATTCGGCTCCACCCCCTTACTGTAGTTGACATTGAAAGGATCCAGTATTTTGTATAACTGACTTGGACAGACTATACTGACTACCAGTATCATTTCTTTGTGTCTGCCCTGTGACGCCTTGTGGGAAGCTATCGTAAACCAACCAAACAGCTCGGGACGGCTGCTTGCTGCTTCAAACACGAAAACATAGCCAACATTGCTGTCTGTTTGAACGGACCCTGGTGTGACGTCATTGTCATGGTCTCCGACATGGCTGTAGTTCTGCATGTTAGTTTCATTGTGGTTCAACGTGGACACCTACCCAGGATAACTGAATCAGGAGAGTGGGAGAAAGAGGGGAAGAGGGAAATTATCTGGCACTACACTGATACCACCAGAACGATAACGCGATAAAAAGAAAGAAAGAAGGAAAAAAAAGAATAGTGAGACGCCTTTTTTTTCCTTGCGGGATTCGAACTAAAAACTTCTGACTTAGAACCGGGTGCTTTCCCACTGGGCCCACGCTGGACGCAGGGAAGCAGAGCATTGACTGGCCTGGAGACGGTGCCAGAATACTCCGGGGATGTAAAGCGGAGGATCTGACGTCATCACACGAACGTCACAACGTCGGTGGATGATGTACGGTATTGATTCCGATTCCACAATGACCACCTCATGTGACGGGGTGGATGGTGGTGGTAATGACCACCTCATGTGACGGGGTGGATGGTGGTGGTAATGACCACCTCATGTGACGGGGTGGATGGTGGTGGTAATGACCACCTCATGTGACGGGGTGGATGGTGGTGGTAATGACCACCTCATGTGACGGGGTGGATGGTGGTGGTAATGACCACCTCATGTGACGGGGTGGATGGTAGTGGTAATGACCACCTCATGTGACGGGGTGGATGGTGGTGGTGGTAGTGGTGATGGGGGAGAGGCAGGGGGAGGGGAGTGTTGTCGAGGCTCTGCCCTGGGAGGCGTTGACTGCTGACCGAATTGGGCCATGTGTGTTGACCAGGTTGTTGGCCTGTCCGTCTGATCAGGGGTGGTATCGGTAAGTAGCATCACTGGGGCTTGGCTGACTGACCATATCGTACACTGCCTTAGGACCTGAAATGCGTCTTTGTGTGTGACGTTTGACCTGTGTCAGTATTAAGGACAAAATAGCAGACATGTTCACATGTTGGATGGTGATGAGATTTTCCGAACACCTCACACTTTTCAGATACACCCGAATCGTATTGTAATCATTATTTCATCATCACACCTATTATTCACTATGGTATTATTAATGATAATGTTCTTGTTCATATTAGTTTTGTAAGTGGTCTTGTTGTTGCTTAACTGGGTTTGACATATTAAAACACATGGTGGAAGAGTTTAAGATTAAAGCGCACGTCTTCATTAGAAAGTGCCCGTGTTAAAGAGAGCCACTCAAGTTTAGTCTGGGTTGCATTATACTTTTTCACTACATTGGTGTCCTTTCTTCTCATTCTGAACTAGAAAGTGTCAAGAATGAGAAGAGACCAAATCAGGAAATATTAGGATTCAACCTTCATGTCTCAGGACTAAACTCTGTGCAGAGAAATGCAGAACGCTGCGATTGAAAGACAACGTGTTTTCTTATGGCATCGTTAATTGCGTCGCGTTTGAGTGATTTGGACACCGTGGACAAAGATTTTCATAATGGGCCTTGGCCTTCGTTTCTATGTCAGATTATTTGCGCAACAGACACCCTGGGCTGAGTGCAAGATTCCCCCCATGGGCAATTTGAACCTGTCTTCTTCTTGCGTATGAAGCAGTGTCTTCTGTTTAGTATTCAGAATTCAGAGACGTCTTCCGATGGCTTTTTGGTTTGGGACACAGCCTTACATCCCGAAGTTGCTCCCATCGTGAAACAGGTAAGGCATATACTTAGAGGTCGCTTACAGTTTCTGTATAACCGAGTTGTACACTAGCAGTGGCGAGTGATGGCACAAGAGTAAAAACACCCGTTTTGGAAAAACAAAGCAAGCACCATCTTGCAGCATGCACCTCCAAGTCTGCCCTGTCCACACTGCACGAGAATATTCAGCGCGAGGATACATTGTCAGCTATCTCCGTACGCACACCACCACCCAGTGATAGCAAAGGTCGTGGTCATCTTCGCCCGCGAAGGACATGCAACACATCCCAAAGAAGAGAGACTGCAGTTTTCCAAGGTCAGATGAAGAGGACGTAACCTTGAAGTCAAAGCTAGTTCCCAGCGGATAGCCTACATGGCGGACGTCACCGAAATGCGATGCGAAGTTGGAGAAACGAAACAAATTAAGTATCGAAAACAGGTAGTGTTTAGAAACGTTTTTTACAGAAAGCATTTAACACCTTGTGCTGAGAGATGGAGTGACTTAAGTCACCTTTTACCGCGCGCATTGCAAACACTCAGTCAGAAGTGAAAATGGCGTCCAGACCATCGTGATTCCAAACGCAGTTTCTCTATGCAGACAATATAACACATGAGTTACTATGTTTTTGAGTAAATGAAAAGGGACTAAAACGAAATTAAAACCGGAGACAACTCGACATTTGGTTGAAAAACCGTGCCGCAGGTTTATGTCACTGGTTTAGGATTTTGCCTCAGGTGAATATGGTTCGTCGTTTGACGGCCGTGTTTTATCTCTAAATTGAAGTACTTCTAATCATCTGTTGAGATATCACGTATGAGGAATTTGGAATAGGCACATATCGGGGAGTGTTTTTGTTTATCGTGTATCGTTCACTTGTGTGTTTTGTTTTCTCCCCTTGATTCAGCTAACTGGTTTCATTGATTACAATTCTGTATGCTTTTTCTTCGGTTAGACGTTGTACAGCTTTATCTGGTAGCTCCTTCGCGCTATACTTCAGGAGCGTTTATTATTTCTTGTTATTCGTGCTCGGTTTCTCGCTCTGTATTTATGATTTCTTTGAGTAAGTGACATTCTGTATCTAGCGTTAGTACTGGTAAAATATATGCAGTCTGTATTTATTATTATGGTTGGTTGTTGTACACAAAGCAATGTTTGCAAAACTTTTGGCATCTCTGGTTCTGTTTTCTGTCATTGAATGACGTGTCCAGTCAGAACAATAAGGAGCGTGAAGTTGTCGCTTACTTCTAGTCAATGTACAGGTGTATTGTATCGTTACTCCGATAAATAATACCCCGGCTTGTCATGCCTAAGCTGCCGTTGATGTAAACTCTGGCTTCATATTAACCACAGTTGACTGTATATTTGTGAATATGTATACGAGATCGACTTCGTGTTTTAAATGGTTAGGTCGTTTCAGAAGTTGCGTGTTGGTCTGCTTGAAATTTTGGTGTGGGTGTGTGTCTTTTTTTTTCTCAACAAAAATACGGTGTGGAGTTGTGTGTGGCGTTGGAGTTGTGTAGAAGTCCTGTTTGGTGATGACTGTTGTGAGCTGGGGTCATGGAGACTTACGGTTTGCTGGGAACTTGGATTTTGTGGGCAGGAACAGGCGGTGAGTTTGACCAATGTTTCCTCTGTTTCTTTACCTTTTACTCCTCCCTTCCACCGCTTCCTTCCTCGCCACGTACACGTACATGTGCGCGCAATCATGCACACGCTTTATTAACTGCAAAGCGTGTGGAGGGAAGAAACATATGTCTTGTTAACAATAGAGGGAGATGAGAATTTGGGGGGAGGGAGGGGGGGGGGGGGCATGCATCTGACGGAAAAGAAACAAAACAAAAAAGAATAGAAAAGCGTTCCTTGTCCTCACAGACTGGAAATGTACTTTTCGTAGATTACACACACCAAAAAGAACACGAAGAAAAAAGAAAAGAAACACACTTTGGTTACTTAGAAATGAATATCGAATATTAAAGAGGTCTGTGGATTGCCGAGCTATTACTCTACAGTAATTTACAGACAACAGCTTTGTAAGAGAAGAACCCTGTGTCGAGGAAGCGGAGAAGGGAATCACACAGTCTGACAGCGGTGAAAAGAGGAGGGGATAGTATGATTGGACATCCACCCTCCCCCGTGGACCGACAGCATGAATAGCACATATATCAGAGGACCAATCAGTGGATGTTACTATTTATGGCAAAAAAACATAATGACGGTACAAACGGAGTACATATTTCTTTTCTTACATCTAGCCCCTTTAAAGAAAAAAGAGAAGAAAAAAAAGCTGAAGAAAAAGGAGGAGGGGAGAGAGAGAAAGGCCGACTACATGTTCTGGTTTGTATGGAAGATGAAGTGGATGGTAAACGGAAAGATGATGAACCGAATTCTAGTTGTTTTAAAGATTTTCTTTGGGGTGAGGGGCTACGGCCATTTCTGTCAAGTGTCATAGCAATTGACAATTGTCAGCAGCTGCATTTGCCAGTCGCCCCCACCCCTACTTCCACCCGCGTCCCTCCCGCCCCAGCCGCCTCCACACTCACCCACCCCTCCTAGCTCTGGTCATCACCGCGCGCCAAACCAGATCCAGTTCCTAGCAGATACGAGTTTTTCGATCACAGGAACGTGTTTACATGTTTGTGTGTGTTTCTCTCTCACAGCAATAAATACGTGTTTGTGTTGTTCCCGTTGTCCCAGCTAGCAGATGAGCGAGTGGGTTTAGCGCAGACAGGCGACGCTACGCAGATTGGGGAGATTCAGATGAATGATGATTGGGGAGAATGAGGCGGAGGAGGACGTGGATGTAGTGACGCGTGTGTCGGTGACTGTGTCTCTGTCTTCGTTGTGTCTTCACTCTGTCTTCACAGGATATGTTAGCGGCCACAGCAGATCTACCCTTCAGTATTTGGGACCCCTCTCATCCCCCATCCCAGTCTCGCCCCTCTTTCTCTCTCTTGTATCTTGCTGTTATTATGTACGACACAGAAAATTAAACTATTCCAAGATGTGCTTTATGTGTGGTTTCGTATGCGTGGTGTGTGTGTGTATGCGTGCTTGCATGTGTGAGTGTGTATGTATGTGTGTGTGTGTGTGTGTGTGAGAGAGAGAGAGAGAGAGAGAGAGAGAAGACATGCTGGGATGGTGTACTCATTTCGGCTCGCTCTCTTTCTCCGTCTGGAGCCCTTCAGCATGTTTTATGGACACATGTAATGATGTGCGACACACATACGCGAACGCGCGCACTCGCTCACACACACACACACACACACACAACACACACACACACACACACACACCACACCGCGCGCGTACGCACGCACGCACACACACATACACACACAGAGCTGTATTTCAATCATATATATATTTAATCTCAAAGAGTGAATCGGAACAAGCGACACATGTACAAAAATCATGTATGGTATCCTTGTACTTTGAACGTTGGCTTTGGTTCTTGATTTTTCTTGTTTTTACATAAATTTGATGAAGGCTTAAAACCACGGCCCACACAGGTGACGCACCTGATGGTACCTAACTTAACTGACAGAATGGAAACTACAGAGCAAGCGAACAGAAAAAATGGTGATGTCCGTGGTATCACAAAACGCACAGCGTGGGTCAAAGCTTCATCCAGGCCTAACGGCTGTGAACAAACCTATCTTTACAACATGAAAACAACATATTTAAACTGTATAGGAACACCTGTACTTTATTCTGTTTTTAAAAGATTTGCAAAAAAATACTCTTTCCCTCGTACTTACGTCACATCTAGAACGGTTGAAATTAGGATGCCATGGTTTGAAATCCGTTGTTTCTAAAATAAGTGGACTGTATGACAACACGAAATATCGTCTAAAACACAATATAGTCCAGAATTTAATCTGGTCAATGTGGCTAAAAGCAAAAAAAAAGTACAAGTCAGGAACTCGTATGAGGCAAAAGTAATTCACAAAGTGTATTTTGAAAAGGTTTTAGCCAATGTAAAACATATTTCTCTGTCAAATGAAAGGAAAATTTAACTCCTGTGATACCCTGAAACATTGATACGTTTATGATATCAATTGTAAAACGCACGGATTAATGAGACCGCCGCAAAGAAAAGCGATGCTAGCCATGACCCATTTACACTAACAAGATAATGTGAAACAGATTCACCCCCGTTTCCTCGGTCAGTCACTTTCTTACGCTAAAAATAATCGCCCATAAGGATAAGACCCTGCCTTTGAGCCCACAACCGTGAAGAAATATGGAAAGGAAAAGTGGAAGAAAGAGAGAAAACAACCCCTGTACGTAACACCGTGATCAACACAACATGATCAATCAACATCGTCTGTCAACATATTTTCTTCTGCACATAAATATTGAACACTGTTATCTCTCCATCACAGATACTTGAACCAACACAACATGAAACCACATATCTTCTCTACCCAGTGCTGTTAGTATTCACGGGAAACAAAGTCAGTTTACTTCTTATCCCAAACATCTGAGGAGAATAAGCCAGCGTCGTTTCCAAGTCGTGCTTTCACGTTAGCTGAACACACCGCATTATCACATCACTTGGCCACCGGAAGTGTCGCAAGAGGAAGTCCGCGAACTCCAACCTTCCTTTCAACAGATATCAATCAGACTTACCCGATTCAACGAGAGGAAAACCTTTTATCAATACTTTAACCGGTTGTTTTCAACTGAAACGCAATACTTAAACGGTCATCTTCAACACATCCAACAGAATTATCCTTTGCAAACAAAAAACGTATTACAATCACATCTTCAAACCTTTGTATTCGATTTCCGAAACGGCAATAGTTCCAGTGGCACGACAGGACAACGGTATTCAATAAAGAGAAAAAGGGTTTTGTTTTCCGTACAACCTCTGGTTCGTTTCGTTTTTAACTTCAAAAACTTACCAACCCGGGTCTTGACAGTCAACGCTAAACTCGCTGAGATCAACTTAACTCTCTCAGGCAATTACGAACTTGGAATATATTCATCAAATTGTTTCACTCCCTAATTTTTCCAATCAAAGGTGTGTTTTCTTCTATCACGAAACAGATATAATCAACACAGACAACACAGAAAATTTGAAAATCAGAAATATGGAATGCATTTGTCGTAGATTATCAAGGTTTTTATCTTCCCCTCCTAAAATCATACGTATCTCATATCTCTGGAACTGACAGGGCTGGAGATGACAGGACTCCCATCTCTTTGTGGTAAACAGTCGACACTTTTGTTTAGGTGTATGGAAAGTAGGCCTACATACCTCTGCTACTCTACACACAGTCACCTGACAACACTTATGTGGAGTCAACTTCGATGTCCACTGATATACTCTCATGTCCTTGGTCCAAAGTGTATTACAAACGTATAATATCCAGAAAACTTACCAACGTGAGACCATGTTCAACAGCTAAAAACCACAATTCTTGCTAAAGACACCTGCTGTATATATCTTACATTTATTGGAGAAACCTGTTTCAACACCCAAATGAAATGTTCAATCGATACAATAACAGATTTTTCATACCATCATGAACATGTCCGAAATCGTACAAAAACTTATCATGATCTAGAAAATTAATTTCCACAAAATACAAGGCTGAACATGAATGACATCTGCGAGAGTGGAAAGACGGGAGAAGGGGGAGGGGGGGGGGGGGGGGAGAGCAACGATCAAAAATCGATTAAGAACTAGATCAACCAAAAAGAAATGCTGTCCCCGAAATAACATGAAGGCCTGGCTACAGAGGTTGAATAATAGAAAACCCGATGGACAGAAACGTGTGCACAGGTCATGAGGAGGAAATAGAACAGTGCCCGACCACGGAACTCGGTATCCCCAAAATGGCTGAATTATTCTAACCACCCTGATACCCGCCCCACCCGAAAGCGCTCTCTTCGCGCGATCCATCAATCCACACAGCCTGTTTGGCTGTCGCTGATCATAAGATGGACGGCATCAAATTTGTTAAATTGCGACATAAACCATGATAAACATATACGTGAACGTTTTAACCACGAAAAAAAAAAATGTTGGACTGAATAAGACGTAAGCACGCACACACACGCACGCACACGACATGAGACAGCTTTATATGGTATATTTTCGAACCATTCTTTTAAATATACATAACGTCTCTCTCTCTCTCTCTCTCTCTCTCTCTCTCTCTCTCTCTCTCTCTCTCAAACACACACACACACACACACACACACACACACACACACACACACACACACACACACACACATCCGTCCACCATCACTAATCCATTCATACTCGCTATGAACCATACAACACAAAAACCATCAAAAGTAATATCTTCCACTGCAAGCGAAACCTGACTATACAAAAATAGATGGAACACGGCAAACCAGTTTTAAAAAAAAATAATAAATAATATATATCATCGACCTGCATAGCCGAATTAGGTCAGTGTGTTTCTCCCATACCGAGCTGAAAGTTTATTTTCTCAACAACCTGGATCGAGCTAAAGCAAGGAAGTATAGGGGCCGTGGAAAGAAGTGTGTGTATGTGGGGGGGGGGGGGGGGGGGGGGGTGAGGGGGGGGGGGGGGGGGGGGGGGTTGGTTGCAAAAGTAAGTTAACAAAGAAAGCAAAGAAAGACAAAAACAGAAAAAAAATATATCTCTGTATCAAACTTCCTGATCCATTGTAATGACAATTGTAAATGATATGATTGTAATGGCTCTGACACTATCAAACTTCCTGGTCCATTGTAATGACAATTGTAAATGATATGATTGTAATGGCTCTGACACTATCAAACTTCCTGGTCCATTGTAATGACAATTGTAAATGATATGATTGTAATGGCTCTGACACTATCAAACTTCCTGGTCCATTGTAATGACAATTGTAAATGATATGATTGTAATGGCTCTGACACTATCAAACTTCCTGGTCCATTGTAATGACAATTGTAAATGATATGATTGTAATGGCTCTGACACTATCAAACTTCCTGGTCCATTGTAATGACAATTGTAAATGATATGATTGTAATGGCTCTGACACTATCAAACTTCCTGGTCCATTGTAATGACAATTGTAAATGATATGATTGTAATGGCTCTGACACTATCAAACTTCCTGGTCCATTGTAATGACAATTGTAAATGATATGATTGTAATGGCTCTGACACTAAAACAGGACACAATTAAAAGCAGTTATGTGATATGGTATCAAAAATAAAACCTTGTTTATCACTACGTCACAACATCAGAAGCTGACACCGTTTGAAAAGGAATGCTGATGCTTGGCTACGCCAAAAACTGTACAAGAACGAGCCTCTTTCCCCTCTTCTCTCCCAGTCATACAATCCATCTGCAGGACACACACACACACACACACACACACACACACACAGCAGACCGTGCATAAAAGAGCTGCTTGCACGCAAGTACACACGCAAGCAGGCACACTGAGAAAATGAGAGATGGAATGTAACAAATATCATAAAACTGATTGAAGCTTGGACGGAATCAAAGAGAATCTTATCTCACTGAAAGCACTCAATGTCGCAACACTGCGTGAATAATAATCATCATAATAAATGGGCCTCAAGGCATATCGTGATAAAATAATATAGTGTCTACTGTCAGACAAACTCAGTAATTAGATAAATAAATAAACTGGTTGCGTGAAGAGCGCCACATTTTTTTTAACGAATTTATAACAGAAAAAAAACTATTACCGCTTCAAACTCTGATAACCTTACACTAATCATCGATATTTGCATGGTCACCTATTTCCAGAGCACTTCCATTTTTAATATTCTCATTTTGAAATCATTTTTATTTCGAATTCTGCAAGTACCCAAAAAGCAAAGAAAAACGGCGAAAATATACTTATCTGTGCCAAACGTAACTGTCCCATTCAGTTATGTCCCTTGCTAGTGACAGTGAATTGTGTGTTGAAAGAATCAAGTTTTGACATTTCAAACACTGTGTTCCGCAAATATTACCGAATTATTGCCACTACTTGTCATTGGACTACAGTTGCCCACTGCCTTTATGCTTATATGCAATTGAATGTTGATGTTGTGGTGAGAATAAGCATTCGCCTCGTTATTTTCATTGTTGTTTCCACTATTATGAATGACCAATCACGGTTTGCCGCTGTGCACGAAAATATGAAACTGTACATCGCTATTTCGACTTGTTTTTCGGGTACAATACATATTTTAAGGGGAAGATGGTGGTGTTCAGTTAATCATCATATCGGTGTTCTGTTCCTGTTCTTTCTTTCATGTGTGGATTAATAATACGAGTTATTTTTTGGTACCTCGTCCAAAACATTGTTTTTCAGTTCTACCAGCAAATATATTTAAGCATTTTGGCATGAGCTATTTTTTCTTAAACATCTTTTCTCAAAATTTTGAGCTGGCTTTCTATTAGAATTCACTCAGTATGATCAGCTAGGTAAGATTTGTATGTACATTTTCAGCACACACGACAAATGAAAAAATAAAAAGCATGTTCCACTTTCTTGTTCCTGACTGGGTGTTATTATTGTCAATATCATCAAACATGACGCTGAATCAGCATTTGGTCATCCTTGTTTCGCAGTGTTGCGAACAGATTCTACGGTCAAACTCATTCTTTTTCTCTAGGTGTGGTTAACAGGTTTCACTGTCTAACGCTTCTGCAGAGCGAAAAGAAGCGACGAAATTTAGCAAGGGACATAAATGGTACCAGTTGTCTGCGAATTAGCTGCCTTTCTTTGTCAACATATCTCGCATGGCTAGTGGGTGGCTCTAGCCAGATTCAGTTGTATGATCATAAATGAAAAGATCAGATATAAACAAAAGATAAATGGTTTTAGGTACATTTTTGACCGGAAGGCAAGACACTTTAAGTCAGTATGACAGGCGAAGAAGATAAGCGAGATAGTTGAACCTTTTTGTGATAAAACGCCTAAACGTTCACTTTAAAAAAAATGTGTTTTGTTCCTGAAGGGAAATCAGTTCAAACCCATCAAATCAAAAACATCACTACTTTAAATTGAGCCCTCTCCACCGAAATGCAGCTGTACTATATAAGCACAGAACATATATACATACATATATATATATATATATATATATATATATATATATATATATATATAACTGAAAAGGTTTAACTTGCAAATGTATGAATTCCTTCAATTTGATCGTTCATTAAATAACGAAAAACGTATACAAAACATAAAAAACAAAAAAGAAGTGAACAACACTAAACTCTGCTTCCTTTTTGGGTTTTGGTTCATAATCACATCCTAAGGAAAGTCCTGCATCATTGGTTTTAACAGAATGCACATACCAGCATCATATAACAAGCGTTTCAATCACAATATAGACAGAGAGGGCAAGAAATGAAGAGACCAAAGTACGGTCACCCGTAAAGCGTGCAAGACAATACCCATGATTCCTCTCTCATCCTCTCCCACGGCTGCTCACTCTGCTACAGTCCCACTACAAGATACAAGTGCCAGGCAGTCGGTCACACACACTCTCTCGCCAATCTAACTGTCACGACTTCAAAATATCACAGACGTTTCTCTTGCCCATCAGTTCGCGTCCCCAAAAGCAATGTACATTCCACGCAGAAAACATCGGAAATTGTATTTACACAGAGACCCTCAACAGGATTATTTCCTCATTAAACATGACAACACGCAAGAATATTGTAACAGTGTATTTTTTAAACTGTCGACCGACAGCTCTGACAAATAATCCCCATAGAAGATAGACCGGAATGGCATTGTGAGGAGTTTGAAGAGAAGCATGACAGTCTGAGCCCTGCGGACATGTACATAATGTATATACCAGTTGTCTATAAAAACGAGGTTCTAAAACGGACGGCCATGGCGTTTTTACACAACGTTGGTGTTCCTGTAAATCACAATGTACTCGACGGATTGGTGTAAAATATAAACAGTTATAGTATATCTCGGGGGGAAAAAACTGTAAAAGTTTGCACGCACGTTTGCGTACACACACGCGCGCGCGTTTTCTCTCTCTCTCTCTCTCTCTCTCTCTCTCTCTCTCACCTAAAAAAAAAACCCATGCGTGTGAGTCTGTTGTTCCACAACCAGCTCGCGCTGTAAATAAATTAGATCCACAAAAAAACCCATTCTAGCATTGACAGCATTTGGGAAGTTTATGCTGTAAACAGCGAGGGCGAGAACAGCATTTTGACTCACTAAACACACCCGCTGACAGCGACATCTGCCGGGGTCCGCCAGGAACCCCGAACATCAAATTTGAAAAACCTGGTCAACATAACCGTATGTGGAAAAACATACCTGTCAACATCATCAATTAAACGACTGTGCTATCCGCCTAGCAGGTCCATTTTCAACAGCCTCTGTCGAGTTTTTTTTTTTTGTCTGTCTCTCTGTCAGCGTGATAAGACAAAACCTGCTAAAACGATGTTCACATAGATCTTAACTGAATGGACAGACGGACTGTGGTATATAAGGACCAGCCCAGTAACTTTCAGTACGGATCCAATAGAAAGGTCACAACCCAGGATCCATACATCACTTTTTTCAAAACTTTCTCCCTGACTAGACTGTAAAAAGTTACCGTTTTCCATCTTTTAGTTTCAAAAAGCAGGGGAAGTAACTCTATCAGTTATCACCAACTATTACCTTTCCTGGCGGAAAATAACTCGGTTTTTCCCACATGAACTGACTCACTGACGGATGAAGGATCCGGTCGATCTGAGCGGAGTTCTGGTCTGTCTCGGGCGCCTTTGAGGTTCTCTGCTGGTTTAAAACAGTAAAGGTGGTCACAAGGACATCATCATCCCTCTGGGTGACCAGCGCGCGCTCCTTGCTCTAACGCTGTATTCAAGATTATTCCAATAAACAGACAAACTGATAATACTGACTGATAAAATGAAAACAGAATCTGATCATATTGAAAGAAACGATGCATTAAAAAAACAGGCAAATAAAAAGGAATTAAAAATGGACGGAATAAATGATAGAGCGTATTGGGATTCTTCTGTCTTTTCACCCTCATCACAGAAGCTATGTTTTCACCCAATTCTCTTGGTGTGTTTCTCTGTTGGTCAAATTCTGCAAAATCTACGAAACCGTAACTTGGTGAAATCATAGAATGTGGTCGAGGGACGAATCCAATAAATGTTGGTGCCAATCCGGATCACAGAGCGGATCCAGCTTTTTTCTTTAACATTATATAGCTTTTTTTTATCGAGATAGGGGTGGGGTTGTTAAATTTCTCATAGCATGGATCTCGAGGAGGGTGGAAGGTGGAAATCGGGCTTATTATGTTTATTGACATGCACAAACCTGTAGGATCTCGTGTGAATTTGTATTATACTCGGGATCCGGTGAATAAAGGACTGTTTGACCTTGGATGAGGTCTATGTTATTCCCCTTAGGATTGTTGTTGATGTTGTTGTCGTACTCCCCCCCCCCCCTTTTTTTTTTCTCTTTAATTGTTCTTCTCTTTTGTTTACACGATTGAAGAACACCAGTCCACCTCTGACAGGGGCCTGGACTTGGATGAGACACAGAGAACCACAAGAAGGATCAGGACGCCAGAGAGAAGGCGCCAGCCCGGGACACCTTTTAGAAACTTGAGCGGTATATGTGTGTGTGTGTGTGTGTGTGTGTGTGTGTGTGTGTGTGTGTGTGTGTGTGTGTGTGTGTGTGTGTGTGCGGGGGGGGGGGGGGAGTAACTGCAGAGTGCCGATCATACCGTGCAGAACGGATATGATTCAGCAGCATTGACGACTATAACTAAAATACAGACCAAACTAGAAAACTGAAACTAAAAAGAAAAAAAAATGGAAGGGAAGGGAAGCA